>CM033350.1:3281247-4481247 GCA_019395295.1 Osmanthus fragrans | reverse complement strand
AATTAAACACCTCACTTCCTCTAATTGTTGTTCGGAGATTTTCAGCAGTAGTGTCATCGAAGCTGCAAATGAAATGGAACAATTTAATTGTCTTCGGCAAGTTGCACCACAAAATGCTATATTTAAGATAAATGATGAGCTCAAGATGTTAATGGAAACAAGAAAAAAGTAACTTCTTTCAAATTGATTTCTTTTTAAATTTTGTCAATCTACTAGTTGCTCAAAGTCTAATATTTGGAAAAGAGAAAAGTTTTTTTTTTTTTTTTAATAATTACTTCTAGTTTGTATCACATATTAAAATTTGAGCAACCAAGTGTTGAATAACTTATATAGAAATAAATTACCAAAAAAACGTAGGTACTTACATTCCCTGAAAGAACAAGTACGGTTTGTAGAGTTCTGCTAGACGTATCGAATAATCAATTCTTCGTATTGCATTGGCATGTAAGTTTCCAAAATGGTTGCAAAGTATCATGTTCACCAATTTTAACATCTATGAGGTACGAAAAAAATACATAGTTATATATGGGATTATTATAATTACCCTACTCTTAAAACTTCAAGTGACATCCATTCTTGAATGAAAAACAAGAAGATAATATATTTGTCACCAATAATAAAAAAAAAAAAAAAAACCACAGTAGTCTAAAGACTCTAAACTTGTTATTTAGGCAACAACAATAAATTCACCCAAAATGTAAAGCCTGCAATTGTTTCCTAAACTCAGAGCATCTTTAGTTCATTCTTTGAATTACAGTCTTGATTATGATTATATATATATATATATATAAGTTGAGAGACTTTCAATTTAATGACATTAATGTATAATAAATAGACATCCAAGTCCAAAGTTAATCTTCAATCAATTCCATCTACAACCAATTAATAATATCTAGGTGTCTTTTATTTTCTTAAAATAAAACATTTCACATTTAAATCTGCATAAAAATATAATCTGCATAGTAAATTAAAATTTTGGTAAGTCAATAATTCTAACACGACTTCTGATTTTGTACGAAGCTTAAGACAATGTCTGTTTTTTGTCACGTTAGCTTGAGTCTCTAAAGTAAAGAGAATTTAAACTAATAAAGAGCTTATAGAATATTTTCTTAGTGAAAAAAAATAACTCTCTAAATTTTGTCATTAAAGTAAATTATTTTCCATAATATAAAATAAAAAAACAGTCAGGTAATTAGTGATGGAACAATTTCATTGCTAGATCCTGTCACTATCGGGGCATTTAATTTTTTTAATTATGAAAATGAAAATCAATGATCATTATAGTGATGGACTCCATGAGCCAAGTTCAAGATTTAAAATTAATTTTCAAATTTTTTATAGTTAAATAAAATTTAAAAAATCCCTTGGAAATTATGTCTAATATTTTCTTGAGAAGTTCTATATATATATTTTTAATAATAAAATAGTAGTCGGGATTTCTGAGTATCCGTGGTTGAGAAAAGTTCATGCCATATTGCCATAATACGTCATAGCATATGCATTAATACATAGATATCTAATACGACTTGCCCTGTTTTAGGGTTATTCGAGTGAATTTGTTCTCTAAAACTATCCTAAATTATATATATATATTTATATTGCCAATAATTATCCACATGATTACTCTGATAAATTTATCATTACTTTCAGTATTATACTACTCAAACTGGAAAGGCAAGTAATATCAAATTTGGATTCTTAACAGAAAAGATTAGGGGACGTTCTCTTTGCTGTTTTCGGACCGTTTTCTGTTTTCGATTTTTCAAATTGAAAACGCGTTTTCTTTCCCATTTTCAAAAACGAATTTTTGAAAACGGTTGAAAATTTTGTGAAGAAAACAGAAAACAACTTTTTTACATTTTGACTGTTTTCTTTACAAATCTGCCAAAACTCAAAAAACACGAGTTGAGAAATATTTTTTCAAAACGACAAAAAAGAACGAGTTTTCAACAATCTCAAAATGGACACTCAAGACACAAAATACAAAACGAATTCAAAACTCAAAACATAAAACTGAAACACGAAGAGAACGTCATCTCAATAAAACTAACCTGTATAAATGGCAAGTAACTGATTGCAATATATCTGTGAAAGCTAGCCATGGTTTCCAATATTTCGGCTTTCTCAATTTTGATAGGCTTCCCGCCCGTGTCAAGCAAAGGATTCTTAGTTAAATAATTATACATAAGCCACCTCATATCTTCATATTTTAGTGGATTTCTTAGAGATGAACCAATATGATAAATTAACCTGTGAGATGGTTGATTTGAATGCATAGCCATTGCTACAAGCATAGAATTCACCACCATATCACCAGGTATCTGCAAAATTTTAAAATCCAAATGAGCAACGCCAAGAAAAATCAATAATAATTTATGATAATTGGTTATGCATATATATGCTATTAGCTTACCATGTCAAGTGTTGAGTTGGGATCACCAACGAAGAATTTTAGTTTTCCTTTGCCATAAGCAACGAAGATGCTGTCAAGAGTTCTGTTTTTGACAATTCGAGAATCAATTTTATAAATTTTCTTAAGCAATGAAGTGAGGAATTTGAAAATATATAATAATTAATATCATGCCATTTAGCTTTAGATTTGAAAACAGAAAGATGGAAAGTTGCCAACATCCTACCTTATACTCTCGGTCCAACCAGAGAAGGGCTCTTTATAAGTACTTGTTATAATTGTTGGGCGAACAATAATCAGCTTAACATTTTCCTCCAACTTCTCCAAAAGCATTTCCCCCATAGCCTTTGTAAACACATACGTGTTTGACCACCCATGCAGCTTTGCTCTGGTAAATATAAATTTGTATACATTTTCATTACTTGCAAGAATATATGTTGGGGATATTGTGTGTGCGTTTGCAAGTTATAATTGAAACTTAAGAAATCAATAAACTAAATTTAAACTTACTAAGAAGAGAACAAAAGTTGCGGAAAATTCAATAAAAAAAAATGAAGAATGCAAAACCCGAGGCAAGTGTTCTACACTTTATCTTTAAGACAAACTTGGCTCGCAACGATGCTAACGGAGTATTGGCAATCGTCTCCCAAGATACAACAAGTTCTCCTTGCCATAGAAGCACTTCAAACTCCATGGAAACTCGAACATGGAACGAACTCTCTACCATTTGAATGATTTTGATGCAAGAAAACAATAATTTTGAGGTGTTTTTATGCAAGAGAATCAAAGAGAATGATGTGGAGTGAATTCAGAGCACTTAGAGGATCTAATTTATAGAAGATGAAGGGTTGTAGTCGGAAAGACACGCCACAAAACTCAGCAGACTTCATAAAGGGATGCAGCCCTTTAGGACGCTTTGATGGTCGAGCACTCAGACCAGGGACTCGCCGCTCTAGCGAGTGGCGGTGTTATATGGCTGGGTTTTCCCTTTTTTTCATCCTGTGTTTTGACAACAATTTCTTATTCATTCGGAATTGATTTTAAGATTCAAATATGCTACGATAATCTACTTGAGAAGTAAAACTAGTCTATTCACTTGCGTGATTTGAATATCAAAACTTATCTGAAAATTTGGTCAAACTTGATACAAAATCAACTTTTGTTAATTTTGCTTAACCAAAATTTAACCAAATTCCAACAAAATGTAAAATAGAAGAAGTAACCAATTTCTCAACGCTTGAAAAAAATCATAGACTCGGTCACTCATCGGTTGGTCCCTCAAAATTTCCCTTCAGATTGATCAACATATATAGAAATTGTCGGAACATATAATTAAAAGTGTTCTTAATTAACCTGTCAATGCCCAAATTTCTCATAGCTGATGCGATTTCTAGTTCTGTTGCATTTTGAGATTCAAGTCCTCTTAGTCTTTCTTCCACTATCTTTTTTTCTGTGTTGATGTCTAAATAGGAGATTTTAGCTCCATCAGGTGTCTCACCCATATGAAATGCCTTTTCTGGTATGAACCCTACACTCGAGCCTTGTACGTAAGCTGTGAAAAACGAAGACATATCCAGAAGAGAGAGTTTTATGTACATTTTTCTGTATCATTAACTTCCACACGAGATGGAAGGTTAAGACTTTTTGCTAGTTACCTGTGGATACATGGACAAACATCTCTATTTTTGAACAGTTCCTGGCAAACTTTTGGACATGCATGGCTCCTAAAGCATTGATCCCCATTGCAACATCATATCTATGAAAACACCAAGAAATACAGATTATTTATTTTTATCCACTAATATTATTGCTATAATTGTAGAGTTAAATGCTCTACAATTTAAAAAAAGGTCACATGCATGATGCATTATCAAAAGTTCTAACAAAAATATGAATTTGTATGCTTTTTAACCATATATTTGACGGGAGCCGCTATTTACATACACTTTTGTTATATATCCATCCACTTAAAACCCTAATATCTAAAGCCCAAACAACAATGGAAGAGATACCATTAGAGAAAATACGTACAAACATAGCTATATGAAGAAGAATTTGAAAAAGTAAGAATTGCCTTTTATTGTGGGTTTGATGAATTTAGTATATGAAGGATTCTTGATTTGTATTTGGTAGAATTGGTTTAATGCCTTCAATGGGTAGGATAAAAAAAATTCACTATTGATGTGGCAAGAGAATCTTAGTTATGATTCTTGCTCACCTCATTTTTTTTTAGTGATGGCGTGGTCAACAATCCCTAGTCCTCTTGCATTTACATAAGTTTTTTTTTCTACACACTTGGACAAACCGTAAGTTGTACGTAGCTTTCTCCAAAGTGGGGGAGGTTGCCGCGTATACCTCGACGGTCAAGTCAATTAACATATAAGTGAAGTGGTGTGAGACGTGCTAGAGACGTGAACCACTAAGTATAAAGAGGTCGGTTTCGAGAGGGTATAAAGTGAATATATTGAGAGTAAACTTGTAGCTTTGAAAATCTAAAGTTGCATTACTTTCAAATGGCACAAGTGTGAACTTTTATAGTAGTAGAGGAAAAATGATAACTGTTGAATGGTGTGACACGTGGCCTCATCTTGATGGCTGAGGTTTTTTCCTAGATATCATTGCATCAATTCTAGGCTAATGAGCATTTAATGCTTTTGATATACAACCACTCCAAAACTTAGGCTGATCTCTGAAATATAGACCGACAATTTGACCTTTTAAGCGTCTCTTGTGGAGTTGTCACATCATTTAAATATTTGAGATTTTGTACAAAAGATCTCCTTAGAGGAAGTGCTGTAAGGAGATGCTTTCCAACAATTGGGAGGTTGATTGCTTCAGACTTCCTTACGTAGTAGACGTGACAGCTCACCTCGACCTTGGAAGATTAGCTCACCAAGGTACATCAAATGAAGTGATGCATCACCTCAATATGGTCCACCTCAGCCAAGTGGGATGATGATGTGAGTGTGGACCTGGTTGACTTGCTAGCTAGCTACCATGTCGAGGTGATCTGGAGCCTTGTTAGAAGAGACGTAACAATTCTATGAATTTAGAAAATTTCAAAGAGCCATAACTAATATCCATTTGCCACATGAATAGTGTAAATTTTTTATCATGCTTATTGGAGACAGAAGATCAAAACTACTGTATTTGGGTTATTTGAATTCAATTACTACCAGTAAGAAGTTTCATTCGGAATTATTGTTGGGATTATCTTATAATTTTTTTTTCTGAATTGAAACACGTTGATGGCTATCTTTTCTGTTAGGATTATCGAATTTTTTTTTGAGTTTTATGCTGGAATTATCTTCTTCTTTTTTCTTTATTTTTTTGAATTCAAAACAATTGTGGCTAATCTGCTGATTATCAAAACAAGTAAAAAAAAAAATTGATATGGCATTAATGGCAATGATTGAAAAAAATGAAAGAATTATGATGGGATACATATATAAAAAGTGTAATTAGTACAAAATATCATTACATTTATTTATTTATTTTTTTTTTTTGCATTTTCACCCATATTTTGACATTTCATTACGAAAAATGTCATTTTCATCTAATTTCTCAAAAAAAATGTAAAATGACAAATAACTCTCCTATTTAAATAAAATAAAAAGAAAATAATAAATAGTAAATAACTTGTAATTATACTTCCAAACTTTTTAAAAAACTGCAAATGAGTTTAAATAAATTATTAAAGGAATATTTAGTACAAAACATCATTATCTTTCAATATTATTGTGCAAAACGTCTCTACCTTTTATTTTTTTGCATTTTCACATTACATTACAAAATAATCATTTTCATCAATTTTCTCAATTAAAAGCTGTAAAATGATTAATATACCATCATATTTAAATAAATAAAAAATAAAGTAAAGTAAAGAACAAATTGCAACTATACTCCCAAATTTTTCAGAAAGTAAAAATAAATAATTAAAAAAAGAAAGTGATTTTTTAAATTATTTATTTGAAATTTATTTGTACTTTTTAAAAAAAATTGGGAGTATAATTATAGTTTGTTCTTTATTTTTGTTTTATTCAAATGGAAGGTTATATTCATCATTTCATAGCTTTTAATTGAAAATGGATGAAAGTGATGATTTTCACAATGAAAAGTAAAAATAAGGGTGAAAATGTTAAAAAATGAATGGTATGGACGTTTTATACAATAATATTGAAAGGTATGGTCATTTTTATTTATTGAGAAATTGGAAGAAAATCACTATTTCAAGAAATTGGAAGAAAATCACTAATTACCCTATATAAAAATGGAGTGGATGTATAAATATATAAAAATGATATGAATAGATGTATGAAATGATTGAAGGAATTATGATATGATAGATATAAAAAAAAAATGGTGTTGATGTATAATGTTTAAATGAATTAATTTAATAAGGACAATATTAGAATATGATGTGGATTAAAATAATATTTTTTTTAAAAAAAATTTTAAAATTTTAATAGGGATAAATATAGAATGGAATAGATATATGAGAATTGTGGATATATATAACGGTTATTTGATTAGATTTTATTTAATAATAATATTCAAATAAATGCTAGCCCGTACATTAAAGACAAGGCACGAGTATACCTTTCATCAAATTTAGTTGTTGCGGCTGAGTTAACAATAATATCTACTTCTTGCCAAATCTCATCTCTCAATTTTGAGTCATAGATACGTAAGTTCTCGTAAGAAACATCACCGCAAACCGGAATAACTTTTGATAGTAGAAAAGGAATTAAGTCTGCACCGTGTTTCTCCTTTAGAACTCCAAACAATTCAGTGTCGAGCACCTGGAACATATTCAATTAGAATTAAATTACTTTGCCCTCATGAGTGACCTCAAGCATGACTTCGACCCCACCACTCTCCTCACATGGAGGGAAAAAATATTAAATTTAATGAGATGGGACCCGATCTCCATGTGAGAGGAGTGGTAGGACCGAGGTCATGCTTGAGATCACCCATGATGGTAAGGTAGCATGATTGATTCAATTATAAGAGTGAAATAAGCAGATAAACAGTAATTTTTTTAACACGGGAAAATTTTATGAATTTGATCATGATAAACAAATGGTTTACTTGAAATCATAGTTGGACTACACATTTGAAATTGAAAACGAAATTACTGAAAACTTTTATCGAAGCTATAATGTTGCAAGTGTCACTTATATGAACGTGAAGTAAAGAAAATATGCAAAAGAAATATATATATATATTCAATTTTCAGCTAATAAGCATTGCAATCCTAATTTTTTTTACCAGTATATACTTCAGTTGTATACCTCTTCGTGTAAGCGCTGTTCAGCAGATCTATTATCTACTGCTCTAATTAGAAGAAACAATTTTTTGATTTCGGGTTGAACTCTAAGTATTTTCTCCAAGAAAACTGCATGCAATTAGAAAAGAAAAAATATATTATTATCCATCTAATCAAGTGATTGTATACTTTTGAGAGAGAGAGAGAGAGAACTTTTTGCTAAAAATCCTGTGGCTCCAGTAATGAGAATTGTCTTCCCTTCAAAATATTGAAGAATTTTACTCTCTTCCATTGTAAGAGAATGCAAAAGAACTGTAACAACTCGATTTTAATCAGTAATACAATGCATAACATTGTTCAGATGATGGTGTATATATAGGCACGTGGATACTTGATGCTTTACTTTGTGTCCTCCCCAACAACATGCCCATTGGGTCAAGTGTCACTTTCTTTGTAGCACGATTATTTGTGGTGTGCATAATAATGATGGTTGTGTTAGATTGATCGTCATTGTAAAATTCATTACATTTACGATGTGAATCTTTATGCATACTTTGTTAAGTGGTCCTCTAAAATATGGTAAAAAGAATTTAGATATAAACGATTAATATAAAACTTGATTTTTATTTTAATTCATGCGGTCCTCCTCCACACTTCTTTTTCTCCGTGCCTATTCCGCATGTGCTTCGCGCGCAATTGGCGCTTTGCTCTCCTCTTATTCTTCATTGGACGGTTCGGATGGACTTCGCCGGAAAGCCTCCAGATAGATTCCTCCAAATCATATCTATCCATTGTTCACAGAAGGGAATTCTTCTCCCATTAGACTTGTAAATTATTTGCTCTTTTTCGTTCTCTCTTCCCTTCCAGCTCTCGCAATTGGCGCTTTTCTCTCTTCTTATTCTTCATTGGACGGTTCGGATGGACTTCGCCGGAAAGCCTCCAGCTAGATTCCTCCAAATCATATCTATCCATTGTTCACAGAAGGGAATTCTTCTCCCATTAGACTTGTAAATCCTTTTCTCTTTTTCGTTCTCTCTTCCCTCCCAGCTCTCTCCCTATACTTTATTTGACAGGGGTGGAGCACTCTATCAATTCGATGGTTATTGAGTAAATAATAGAGTTTTATTTATTCTATAAAAGGGGTTTGCATTATTTTGAGCATGTGTATAAGTTTCACAAATTAGTGAATGAAATATAAAATAGGATGATTACCCCGGAAGACACTATTTATATTTTGATAAAAAAATCAATTGCCTACAATCGTAGAATAAGAGGTTGGTATTCTAATCTATTAAGGGTTGTAATAGTTGCTTCTATGCAGCATGTCTTGATCTTGGTGAGAAGATTTCGAGAATAGTGACACTAGTATATTTGGTATATTTAGTGTGCATTGAGCTGAACCATTTCTTGTGAGAGTTTACTTCTAATGCACGATTGTACTCTAGAGAATTTAACTTCACGTCGACTACCTTATGAATTACCTTAGCCATTATGGATTAATAGTTGTTAATCATGACTCTAGAATCGTTGATTTATCAATTAGTGAAATTTAATCATCGGTCAAATAAACCTCAGCCCCTGTTTGGGCCACAATTTTGTCTCCATTTTAAGGAGAAATAGAGTTGTTGGAAGGCCCCATTTGACATGACATTTTTTTTATTTTCATTTCACAATTGGCTTAGGATAGTGTGTTCCAATGAATCTATTTCTCATTTTCATTTTGCAATAATGTGGCCCAATCAGGAGCTTGATATGTTGGGAATAAAAGAATGAGTGAAGTAGTAGACAATTATTTGCGCTCGAAATTCGTCGCATGGTTTAAAGGGTAAAAGAATTCAATTAAGTGTTTTCTTCTGAAATTTTTTAATCTAAGTACCGCAAGGGGTAACGAATTAGAATATAAGTCAAGAGGATTTAATTGGAGGGAATTGAAATAAAATTGCTTTTGTAATTTTATATATTTTGAGAGGTCAATTTTGGAATGAACAGATGAGAGCGAAAATCTATGTAATAGGAAAAAATTGTGAAAAATGCCTTTTTTTTTTTTTTTTTTTAAATCACTTCCACAAAAACACTAAGCCCCTGTTTGATTTCCATTTTCTCAAAATTAATTTTTTTCTCTCTTCTTTTCAATCACATATTTTTCAATAAAATAATATTACACGTAAACTAAAAATTTTTCTTTAATTTTCAACCACACATTCTCCATCAATCAACTATTCAAAATGCATTTTCTTCCTCAAAATGGGAATCAAACGGGGTTTAAATAAAAGTTAAAATTCATTTTTGACCGCAAAGCTAAGTTTGACAAAACACTTGAAAGGGTTTTGGCGAACTTAAAACTCAAGTTTCATTGAATCATTTTCCTAGATACTACCTAAGACTTCTTGGACGGGTTACAAGACATGTTAAAGTCTATTTAAAAATTTAATGACTCGTTTTTCAGTATAATTTTCCAATCTCTAAAAACTAGCAAGTCTTGTGTTTTTTAGTAGGTATTAAGGATTCTTGATTAGACTAAAGATTCAAGGATTGGAAGCAATTCAAAAAATCAAATTGTTGATCCTAAGTTAGAGATCGCGTTCTTCAACCCAGTGAAATTAATCACTAGTCATATATTCCGCTATAAACACTTGTATGATTAATTTGATTTGTAAAATGTAGTAATCTAGAAAAGATCCTTATCCCAAATTATAGAAAATGAGACTAAATTTTTCAACAATATCCATGAGACAATTTCTGATGAAAGATGTTTAGGAAGTAATTTCATTTTTTTATTTTATTTTTATTTATTTTTATTTTTTTTAACTATAGGGGAACGTGTGACAATAATTCTATAATGCTTCATTTTTTTTTTATTTTTTTTTTTTACATTTCATTTCATTAGTATTGTTTTAAATGTTTGGACCACACTTGCTGCACACTTTTATGTATAAGCAAGGTTGATAGACCTCTCACAATAGGGGTGTCAATAAAACTCGAAAACTCGGATGATCCGGGCTCGATTGCATCGAGCCAAGGCTCGGGCCGAGCCCCATTTTGGGGCTTAGGCCAGTGTAAAATTAAAAAAAAAAAATTAATTAAATTTTTTTTTAAAATTAGCTGCCTGCCGTGTTGATTTCTCGGGTTGATTTTGCACATTCATTTAAATTTATTATTCTTGAAACTCATTTGTAATCAAATATTTTTTAATAAAATAATTTTGTAGATGAATTCATAATTTTTTTCATACTTTTTAATCACATATTTTTCAAAAAAAATCATTTTTACTTTAAATAATCTTTCCAAACAAACACATAAATGCTCTCTTTTTTGTCAAGAGTTCATTGGGACTAGTGTAGGTAGTAAAAAAATGTATATTTTACCAAAAAAAAAAATCGAGCCGGCTAGCCACCTATTTTTGGCCGGGCTTAGCCCGGCTCGGCTCGGGCCCAAAAAAGTCCGGCCCAAAAAACTCGAGCTGAGCCCAAACTTTTTTTTTCGACTCGGGCCCCGCTCGATTCGACCCAACTCGTTGCCACCTCTACCTCACAATAAAAAGACCTGTACTTTTGTTATTGATGCGGGCTCTCCTTTTGTGAAGGAACTGTAAGTGTATAGTCCTTACAAACAGCAATTCCTTAAATGTTTTGCTTGTCAATATTGCAGTTTTGCCTTGTTGACACGTCCGGTTATTAATAAACTAGCAAAGGTCCATGTCGGTACCCATTGATTACGTAATTTCAAGAAAATACAACCACAAATGTCAAGAAATACATACGTCTCTCATTAATAGACACACATGGCCTTGCACTGAAATTAATATTCTGTAACAACTAACAATGACCGAATTCGGAGTTGAGCTACATTATTTTGAAAGAATGTATTTTGAAATAGTAGATTGACGAAGAATACGTGGTTAAAAAATAAGAAAAAAATTTAAATTTGTGCGTAATATTATTTTATTGAAGAATGTGTATTTGAAATGATGTCAAATTATTATTTAAAAATGTATTTTTTTGAAATAATGTGATTCAAACAAGACCTTAAAATGATGAGACTTTTCGTTGGTTGGGGCGATAAGAAAGTTATTTCCGTAGATAAAGTTATTATTGGAAGGTTTTGGCGACCCCCAGGGGTACCCCTACACTCAGTAGAGTGCTCCACAAGTCCCTTTCCCATATTAATTGAGAAGTTGCTATGAACTGTACAATTAAATCTTTAATTAACATGGGACTTGAGACGAAATTAAAAAACCATCATGCTACTCGTACCTGCTCGATTATCCTTTGGTTGACACGGCTACATCCGAGCACTCACATGGAGGTCGGGTCCTACTCCATTAAATTTAATATTTTCGCCCCTCGTGTGAGGGGGCAGGTGAGGTCGGGTAGGGAAAAAGGTAAGTCCGGAGTGTACAAATAGCTTATTTCATTAAAAAAATCGTTGCAGCAAATTATGTTGGATAAACTTGTAACAAATTTTCTTAGCGATTGAAGTCATTGTATATGCATATCAAAAACTAGAACTTCGCAATGGATAAAATATATATGGCTAGTCTTAACACCCCTGGCCGGAATGTGTGTAGATATTGTGGGGGTTCACGGAGGTTTCAACCCCTTAAGAGATTACTAAAATGCGGTCACCAAACTTGGTAGGAATGTGTCTTGATGAGTGGGTTGGATGAATCCTATTCTCATCTATTTTAATTAAGACAATGTTGAGGAACGTGACTTTGTGGTAGGACGAAGGTGCACTTCTTTTGTGAACCATTTTTTCTTATTATGGTTGTGATGCTTTTAGAGTCGGTTAATTTTCACATGATATTTTCCATCCCTCTTCTTTTAAAGTGTCCTTACGGGCATTCTTCTATGACTTAATCTTGTACTTAGATAAAGTGGCTCATCTTAAGTCTTTTAGCCATTGTTCGTAGTAGTTCTTTGAGGGCTTTCGTAGATTTCAGTCAAGTCTAACTTTGTATGTAAAATATATATATATATTTTTTGTCTTTAGGCGCTCAATTTATATATAATCTCTTATATGTAGTCATAGTGCAAAAGAGTTCAAAATTGAAGTTCAACGTGGATGCAGCACTCACAAGAATATTATTGTTTATATTTCCTTTACTATTAGTTTGCTCAAATAAAATTATAATTTCAGTGATTAGAAATTTTGAGTTCTACGGAATGTGTGAATAATAATTGTGAATCCTATAAAATATGTGAGATGAATGATTCGATTATAATCAAAATAGTATAAAGACATCATTCTCAATAATTTTGAGAATAACACTAATTCTATATTTTTAAAGTACAATATTTGAAAAGTATTTGAAATTTATTTTCAACTACACAACCTCGTAAAATAATAAATTTGAACGTCCATAAATTCTTCCTACTTTAGCCACATTCTCTAAAAATATTACTTTTCACAAAGTGGAAATTGCAGTCATCCCTAGTTTTCAAGTCCCTAATTCAAAGTTAAGATTTAAAGTATTTTTATTCAAAAATCAAATAATAATACTTTTTAAAATATTAATAATAAAGTTATAAAATTAAAAAAAAAAAATCCACAACCTCTCTCTCTCATCCCTTCTCCATCCTCTTTCCGACGACGGAACCACTCTCAACAGATTGTGATCGAGCAGCGCGACTGTGATAAAAAAAATCTACATAGATTGCTTGTATCATCGATGACTAGATTAAATTTATTTTTCTGAAAATTTTTAATGGAAAATTAAAAATTGTACTATTACAATCAATCTATTTTAGAATTTCTTTTTCGATAGACACATGATCAATTCATTCAACACCTTTTTTTTATTTTTTTTTTATTTTGACATTGTTGATCAGAAGTAAATTTTTATCAACATTAACTTTGAAAATATCTTCTCGACAGATACAACTGTAACTGATATATCAGTAATATTCTATAAACAATCTACACATTTGGAAAACAATCGTCATTTTTATATTGTTTAAAATTCCAATCACAATTTTGGTGTCGCAAATAATTTCTAACAATTTGCAACTTATAAAATAAACTTATGCTTATGCTTATCAATATCATAATCATTATCGTACTTAAATTTTTTCAAGTTTATGAAATCAGCATTTCAAACAATTATCATCTATAGTTTGCAAATTTTAAAATTGTTCAAACCTTAATCTACTTGAAGAACAAGCTCAATCAACTATAAACAATAAGTAATAAACCCTAAAAGATTTTCAGCATAATTTTTATCTCATTATTAACATTTTGATCAAAGTGCTTCTTTATTTGGATAATATTCGAAATGTAGGTTGAACTTCCACTTGAGTAACCATTTCTTTCGGAGTAATCTTGTTAGATTCAATTAAGTTTCTCTATACGTTTTAAAAAATGAAATAAGTGCTTTCAAGTTTTTAATAATAGCACCAATAGACATATCATACTTTTGTAATATTTTTTTCTTACTCTATTAATAGAAAACAATATATTATATCAAATAATCATGCAAAAGAAGAATCTATAATGTCAGAAGATAAATTTTTATCGTCTCTAAATATCTTAGCACCATCAGGTTTCCATTAAGTATTTTAAAGTGATTTTTATTTTTGACTATTAAAATTTATTGCTTTCACACTTTCAAATTAGTGTTCCTAATATGTTGTGATAGTGACTTAAGTCTTAAATCGTTCGCATTATCTTGAAAAAAAATTCATTGCTCATATACATATACAAGACCGATCTTCTAAGTGTTTAATATATGTTAAGCACCGATGTTTAGAAAATCAATTCCATTACAACAATGCTAGTTGTACATTAAAAGTGTTTTAAAAAAAAAAAAAAGTGTTCGAGGGAAAGCGTGCTTTTTCCCCCAAAAAACTGTCCAAGATCATGTCACCAGGTAGCACAATGTAAGGAAAGATGTAAAATTTAGTGTGTATGTAGCATGATTCATTTCAATACACACACAGAGACAAATATATATATATGGCCTACCCCACCATATAATTCTAAATTCTTGCTTAGGAAATTTGGAGCTTTAATCATGACAAGATATTAAATGTTAATGTCTTCAAAAAAGAAAAATAGGATCACAAATGCAAAGATGTTCTCTTATTAATAGGCACACCAAATTTGGTGAATTGTGCCTGTAGGGTAATCAATATTCTATAATAGGCAATGACCAAAAGGGGTAACACATCGTCAGCAAAACAATAAAATATATTTTCATTTAAAATGATGGGATCTATGTTGATTAAGACGGGAAGAAAGTTAGAGGATGTTTGGTCAGAATTAAAATTAAGTTTTTTAGTAGATCGTGATAAAAAATTTTGAAACGTATAGTTGAAAAGTTGTGGGATCCATAATAGATATGATTAATATTGATTATTTGACTTTAATTTAGATTAAAATCAGATTTTAATCAGAAACAAATAACTTTTATTTCAGTGGACAAAGTTATTATTGGTAGGTTGGGTTACCACTAGGGCTAACAGTTCAGATAAGGCTATACGTATAGAAAATTTATAACTGAAGAGATACAAAAATTTTAAAAATCTGATGTGACAGTGGCAGCATCGTGCATTAATTGTTTGAATCCTGACACAACCACCTACCGCCCCTTTTTTACCCACCCCAACACATCCAACTCAGCCACCCCTTCCCCACCCATTTTTCCTTATATACCTCTCAAATTTTGGAATTATTATGGGAATATTAAATGAAAACGAAATTGGTTGCAAAAAAAAGTCTACACTCATATGAAAATTGGTTTCAATTTATTCTGTTGCACAAGCTTTTGACTTATTTTCCTAGAAATTTTACTACAAAAGTCATTGCATCATCATAACAAAACTAGATCTTTTGCAATGGAAAAAATATTTTATGGCAACTGTCAAAGAAAAATATAGCCAGAAAGACTAACCCCTGGTCGGATATGGCGGTTCATGGAGGTTTCAACCCCTTAAAATGAGAAGACTTCTAATATTTGGTTTCACCAAACTTGGCTGGAATGTGTGTTGATAAGTTGGTTGGATGAATCCTATTCTCAAGAATGCAAATGCAATCATCAACACTGCATCAAAATTTGTACTATTTTGTACCAAACTAAAATTTATCTTCAACCATTACACCAAAATTTATACCAAATGAACAATATTTAATCATTTTCTTCTCTTTTTTATTCTTAATAACTTATTTATTTGAAATATTATCTATTTATTTATTTTACAAATACATAAATAATTACATTAAATTAAGGAAAATATTAAATTCATTAATAAATATAAAAAAATAGTATAATTAGTAGAAACACTACTAAAATGAAAAATATTGAATCATGCCATTAAAAAATAGGGCAATGCATTTCGAATTTCGATATTATAATATTACGAAATCGAAATATCATTTGACAAAGATCTTGATGGAGGATCTGGAAGCGATCTTCCAAATTACTAAACTATGCACTCATTTTTATGTATCGTTTTCTTTAAATAAAATTAGATTAATGTATGTATGTGACTGTTGTAATATTTTTTTTTTTTAACTTTAAATAATCGTGTTATATTTTATTTTTTGTATTCTTATTTCATTAAATTTTTTTATTATTTAAATGTAAATAGTAGTAGTAGTTATAATAATAATAATAATAATAATAAAATTATTGTATTAAAAAATATATAACACAAATGACATAAATACCTCCATCAAGATCGTTGGCGAATGGAAAAAAAATGATAAATTTGACTTTGTGCAACATTTTGGAGAGTTTTTACACCAAAATTTGATGTTTTGGTGTGAGCATTGGAGATGACATAAGACCGTGTCAAGGAACATGACTTGGTAATTGGATAAAGGTTCGATTTTTTTATGCTCCAATTATTTGAGAAGGGCTTCGAAGCCTTTAGAGTCAGTTTTCATATAATATTTTTCATCCTTGTTTCTTTTGAATTGTCTTTTCTGATATCCTTTCATAAGTTCATCTTGTATTTAGATAAAGTGGCTCATCTTAAATCTTTTAGCCATTGGTCGTAGTCTGTGGATCTCACTTAAAGCTACCTTCTTATGAAATACTTTTTGGGTTTTTAGGAACATAGTGTTGGAAATATGAGTGGACAGAGTAACAATCAAATGCTCAGAAAATCTTGATCCAACTTCTACTGAAATTTCGACAATGTTAACGGCAGGAAATTGATCAAATGTTTCACCAAATAAGCGCAGAGAATATCACAATATAATACCAAAATATTCTACAAAATGATGCAAATGGATGCAAAATCAAGGCAAGCGTTTAACACTTTGTCTTTAAGTTGAATTTGCCCTACAACGGTGCCTACAGTTTATGACAATCAACTTCCAAGATACAACGATTTCTTCTTGTGTGAGTAGCACTTCAACACACAAGAACAACGAACCAGAAATATGATATATGTACTCATTGAGGCAAATGAAAGAAAATCAGAATTTTATGCAATGTTTATGCAAAATTTGGTTGAGAGAGAAGAGAGAATGTTATGCTTATGATCGCATATCATTGGAGTGAAGAAATGGACATCCCAAGGGTGCTATTTATAGAGGGAGAAAAGTTGTGAGTGAAGAAATGCGGCCCAAACTCAACAACATTTGCCAAGGGTCATAGAATTTGACGTCTCTAGCTTTTCCGCCTAAGTCTCGCTCGAGCGTCAAAAACAGTGAGCCCATCGCTCGCTCTTAGCTAGACCACCGCTCAAGCAACAGGCTAGCACTGAGCGAGAGACGGTGTTACTGGATTTTCTAGCCAACTATCATATTTCCTTCCAAATTTAGACCGTAATTTATCATTCACTCGGAATTTATTTTTGCCTTTCAAATATACTACGACGATCTACTCGACAAGTTGAATATGTTTGTCTATTTACTTTCGTACCACCGAGTCACTTTTTTCAAATTATATTTAACCAAATTTTCTATATCTTTAAACCAATTCCATCACATAGTTTACATGCAATCTCTTACATGTAGATTTTTCCAAGTTATAGTGCAAAAGAGCTCAAAACTGAAGCTCAACATGGATATAGCCGTCTTGAATCACAAACAAATTATTGTGTTCATTTCCTTTACTATTTGTCTGCTCAAATTTAGTAGTTTTTTTTTATCATTTAAATATTTGAATAAATACATGTTTGGTACGTGAATAAAATTAAAATTTAAGTGATTAAAATTTGTGTATCGTATGTAATGTATGGATAAAAGCGAATAATAATTATGGATTGATAAGTGCGTTTTACACACTTATGTATGCCACAAATATGATTAATTGTGAACGTATATGTTGAATTATGGCTTAATTCGGTACAATTTGTGTTTGTAGGGCTAAATTAATGGATGGAACGAAAAGTATGCGAAAACAAGCGAAAAAAATACTAAAACGGAAGAAAATCAAAGTTCAGGGGCCAAATTGCAAATTTTTAAAAGTTTTCACGAAGATCGAATTGAGCATGAGAATGGACTAAGTACAAATTAGGAAAGTCAAGGGATGATTGAAGAAGGAAAAAGAAGAAGTGAAACCAAGAATAGAGGGAAGGAAATTTGGAAACTAAAATGAAAGAACTTGGAAGAACCCCAAGCGATCGCCCAAGTGCCTCCAGGAAATCCTGGAAGCAAAACTCCAAAGCCAAGTGGTCGCTTGGTAGGTTTCCGGCGCGAAACATTCAGTTTCCTTATTTCTTTCAACCATTTATGAAAACATATTTTAGACCCATTTTTAACCCTAATCACAACCAGAAAGAGGGAGTACGCCTAATTTGACATACTTCCGACATATTGGAGAGGAAGAAGGAGACGAAGAACGAGAAGACTACTTCAAGATTTAAGATTTATCTCTAAAATTGAAAGGGTAATGTCTTCTTCAATTGAATTTCTTTCTTTTCTTAGTTTTATTATGCTATGTTAGATTTTATTGTGTTAGGTGAACGATGAACCATGTAATTTGATATTTTAATTTTCAATTTTATATTTTTGACATTAAAACACGTTTTGGATTGATAAATGATTTATATACATTAATTTGAGTCTACAATTATTATGCATGTGATTGTATGATTTATGGTTATTTATTTCATCCATTCGAAAGAAGAGAAATATATTAGATAGGGTATAAATCACCGTAGGGTCCGATAGGAGATAGAGATATACCGCTACATTTTACGTGAATCTATAAGTGCTCATAAAACTTCATGTATTTTTGTATATTTGCCCCCATCATAGAGATATAGTCGGTGTCGTATATGAAAATATGTTCAAATTTAATCGAGAGAGAATTTTGAATAATGTAGGAACATTGATTCATCACAATCCAAACGTGTTGTCAAATTGTAGAATTAAGGTTGAAATAGATCATTGCATGGGGATTCACGAACCTAGTACGCCTTTTTATTTGATTATTATTTCAAATTTGCATTTAGCTATATCATTGCACGTAGTAGAATTTGCATTTAATTTGATAATTCATTCACTTTTGCATAAGTAGCTTACTTAGTTTAGTTGCAATTTAGTTACAAAAATTCAAACAACGTTTTTAGTTTCAGTTAAGGTCGAACTAAATAAAGTCAAACTATTAAATTTCTGTGGGAACGATACTTGGATTTAAAAATTTGCTTTATTACTTGAAACGAATCGTATTCTTGCGGTATTATAAGTCGAACACATTTTCGTGTGTCATGGATTATATAAAGTGCGTGGATAAAAAATATGTTTGTATGAAAGTGATTATAATAATTGTAAAGATTAACTCGAAACTTCAGCAAACATTTACCAACAAAAGCCGAAAACTGAGATGCAAAATAACACAAGAATCAACAAGAAAAACATAAAGAACACTAGATTTTTCGCCATAAGGCAAGAGGTTCGGAACCGAAGTTCTTAATTCCCTTTTGAGCTTCCGCCAACGGGAAGAATCACTATATTAACTAAGGATCGCAGCCACAAATAAGATTACACCACAGTTTCTGGACAAATCACACAAGATTTGACAGTAAAAACGCCTCTGAAATCGGCCAAAGAATCCATACAAGGATACAAATTAGGCACTCTACAATTCACACAAGACTAGTATAAGGCCTATACTACAACCGATTTACAAGGAGAAGTAAATTCAGAGAGTGAATCTCGAAGTCGGCGTGAGAGAGTTCGAACGAGAGAGAGAGAGCAGCGTGAGAGATGAGAGAGTGTGAGAGATTATACAAAAATATCTCTTAACCCTAGACTTATAGAGACTCTCGAACCTTTCTGATCCAACGGTTGATCTTTAGTCTTGGTTTTCCATCTCGACCATCCATAAAAATTAGGAGAAGGCGTGTTTCCTCAAGACACGAGTTTTGTAGCTTGGAGCAGGCCTCTATTAAGTTTCAGCCCAACTTCACTTATTTTACAAAAACCGGGTCAGGCCATTTCCAGTAGAAGCCCATCATTGTGCCATGTTCCTCACAATCTCCACCTTGGCACAATGATCCTGGTTTCATTTATAGTGATCTTTCCATGGTTTGGCATCATTTGCTCGGTACTTGATACACAAATAAGCAAGTATCAATATTCAGCATCTTTAAACAGTCCAAAAACTTATTTAAAGGCAGAATTTTAGTTCCAACATCAGCAGGGTTAAAATGAGTAGAAATTTTCTCAAGTTTCACAACACATTGTGAGATAACATCTCTAATGAAATGAAATTTAACATCAACATGTTTAAATCTATTATGCAAAACAGGATTTCTACTCAAATAAATGGCAGATTGGCTATCTGAAAATAAAACCACATCTTTCACAAAACCAAATTCATTTAACAAACCCTTCAGCCAAATACCCTCTTTTATAGCATCAGTTGCAGCAATATATTCAGCCTCAGTTGAAGATAAAGCAACAATTTTCTGTAGTTGAGATTTCCAACTAATACAGAAATTACATAAGGTATAAATATAAGAAGAAGTAGACTTCCTATTATCTCTATTCTCCGCATAGTCGGAATCAGTGTAACCCCTCAACATAACACCATCAGATTGTTTTTTATAATGAATTCCCAAGTCACAAGTTCCCTTAATGTATCTAAGAAGCCACTTCATCGCTTCCCAATGTGTTTCACCGGATTTGACATAAATCTATTCAACACACTTATAGAGAAGGCTAAATCAGGTTTGGAACAGACCATTAGATACATGACAGACCCAACTGCATTAGAATAAGGCACTTTAGACATTCTTTTTAATTCAATTTCAGATTTGGGAGATTGATCACTTAAAGTTTGAAGTGATTTTCTAAAGGTAAGCTCACACTTTTAGCATCAATCATAGAAAACTTTTCCACCAATTTCAAAACATAAAATTTTTGACTTAGACTAAGTATGCCTTCTTTTCTATTCCTTTTAATTTCAATACCCAGAATTTTTCTCACCGGACCTAAGTCCTTCATTTCAAATTCAGATTTCAAATTGTTTTTAATGAACTCTATTTCTTTTGTGTTATGACTAGCTAAAATCATGTCATCCACATAAAGAAGAAGATAGAGTGCATTTTCACCACCATTTCCTCTACAATATAAACAGGTATCAAAATTAATTCTTTTAAACCCAAGTCCAAGCACAAATGTATCAAATCTTTTGTACCATTGTCTTAGAGCTTGTTTTAAACCATATAAGGATTTTTTTAAGAAGGCATACAAGGTCAGAATTTTTATTCATTTCAAAACCTTTTGGTTGTTCCATGTAAATAGTTTCATCAAGATCACCATTTAAAAAGACGATTTTGACATCCAATTGATCCAATTCCCAATCAAACTGAGCTGCTAAGGCTAATATCACTCTAAAAGTGGTAAAGTTTACAATTGGAGAAAAAATTTCATTAAAATCTATTATTTTGAGTGAAGCTCTTAGCCACTAGTCTAGCCTTGTATCTAATGTCATTTTCATTTTGTTCACCTCTTTTTATTTTGAAGATCCATTTACAATCCACAACTCGTTTCCCCTTAGGTCTTTCAGTTAAAATCCAAGTTTTATTTTTCTTAAGAGATTCCATCTCATCTTGCATTGCATCACGCCAATGCTTGGAATCTTGGCTACTTATAGTCTTATTATATGAACTAAGTTCATTTTCAATAAAACTTTGAACGGTAAGCAAACACATTTCATCATCAAACTTCACGGGTGGTCTAATTTGTCTCATTTGCCTATCACGAGCTAGTTGATAATCATCTAAGGTCTGATTTGTTTCTAAATCAGTTTTAGATTGCTCAATCTCATTATTACAATGTGTTTCAACATCAGTTTCAGTTTCAAGCTCTCCAATCTGAATATTAGGCATGTGATTATCATTTTCAGCTTGCTCCACCTCAATTTCAGCCTCTCCCTCTATGCTATCGATCTGATTTATAGGATCAGGTTGCTGTTAGCTTTTAAACAAGGCAGATCAGCTTCATTAAAGACCACATTTCTACTTATAATGATCCTATAACCATTGGTTTCCCTCAACCATAGTCTATACCCTTTTACCCCTTCACCATAACCTAAGAAGACACACTTAAGAGCTCTAGGTTCAAGTTTCCCCTCATATTGATGTACAAAGGCTGCACATCCAAATACTCTTAAGTTGCTAAGGTCAATAGGCTTATTTCTCCACATTTCTTCAGGGGTCTTAAAATGTATAGCACTAGCAGGACTCCTATTAATAAGATAACTAGCAGTTTTTGTAGCTTCCCCCAAAATAGCTTAGGAAGACCAGAACTTAAAAACATGCATCTAACCTTTTTCAGCAAACATTTACCAACAAAAACCGAAAACTGAGATGCAAAATAACACAACAATCAACAAGAAAAACATAAAGAACACTAGATTTTGCCCTAAGGCAAGAGGTTCAGAACCGAAATTCTTAATCCCCTTTTGAGCTTCCGCCAACGGGAAGAATCACTATATTAACCAAGGATCGCAGCCACAAATAAGATTACACCACAGTTTCTGGACAAATCACACAAGATTTGACAGTAAAAACGCCTCCTCTGAAATCGGCCAAAGAATCCACACAAGGACACAAATTAGGCACTCTACAATTCACACAAGACTAGTATAAGGCCTATACTACAACCGATTTACAAAGAGAAGTAATTTCAGAGAGTGAATCTCGAAGTCGGCGTGAGAGAGTTCGAACGAGAGAGAGAGCAGCGTGAGAGATGAGAGAGTGTGAGAGATTATGCAAAAATATCTCTTAACCCTAGACTTATAGAAGACTCTCGAACCCTTCTGATCCAACGGTTGATCTTTAGTCTTGGTTTTCCATCTCGACCATCCATAAAAATAAGGAGAAGGTGTGTTTCCTCAAGACACGAGTTTTGCAGCTTGGAGCAGGCCTCCATTAAGTTTCAGCCCAACTTCACTTATTTTACAGAAATCGAGTCACGCCCATTTCCAGTAGAAGCCCATCATTGTGCCATGTTCCTCACAATAATTACTTCTCAAACATTATAAAGAGTATAAACTAATACATAAAAGACTTAAACACATTATTCTCAATAATTTTAAGAATAACACAAATTCTATATTTTAAGAGAGTTGTGTTATGGTAACCTAAAGGTTGACCTAATGGATGACATCCCCCTCACACATGAGGGGGAAAATGTTATTTTATTCAAGTGGGACTCTCACCTTCATGTGAGGGGGATATCAATCTTTAGGTCATCCATTTAGTTGGTTTAGCATTATTCATTTTAAGAATATATCGTATACATTAATTCAAAATTCTTGCTTAGAATGATAACTTACCGATTTAATCATAAACAAGATCTTAAATGTTTGTCTTCAAAAAGAAATTCGAACCACAGATGCTAAGATAGACATCTATTATTAATAGGCTCACAAAGATTGGTGAACCGTGAACGGGTTGGCCTGCACTGAATTCAATTTCTATAAAATTGGCAATGACCAAATTTCGCATGAGAATTGAGAAGTCATTTTCAATTTATGTCATCGTGAGCAAGACAATATAATATTTTTCCATTCAAATGATGAAAATTTGTCTGGGTTAGACGAGAAGAAAAGTTGTTATTTCCGTAGATAAAGTTAGTATTGGTAGGTTTGGGTGATTACTGTTAGAGATTTAGTGCGTAATTATATTCCTTTTAACCAAAAAATACGTGCATACAAATATGATAGAATCATGATTTATTGGTGTAAAAAAACCGAATAGAATTTCAAATTATCGAAACCAATATATGCGCATCAAAATATTCAAAAATTCTGGCTTATTAAAACGTAGAAATTATAAGGAGATGAAATGAAAAATTAAGTATCCAAATGCAAATCTACTAAAGACATATTTCGACCCCTGCACTAGTGCTAACATGATCAAATAGATATTTATCTCTCAAGAAACAACACTTTCCAAAATTAATATAGTAAAATATTAATTTTGTGAGGTGGTCCAAAATGTTGACAAAATTCTTCAAGAACGGAGTAGACACGAACTGAAATTGCTTGGATGGAATTTTATTTTCGAAATAATGCGAATAAAATTTAATTTTAGCTAAATAAAAAAATATAATATTTTGAAGACATGAGAGAATTTAGAGATCAATTTTTTTTCTTTAATTGATTTGATTTATGAAACATGAATATATAGGTCCCTATTTATAGATTTCCAAGTATCTTTTTCAGATGTAACAACATAAATTAGTGTGGTCCATTAGATCACTCATTTTTATATTTAATGGTCTAGATTGAACCTTATCGAATCATAATTTTTCATAATGTACATTTTTAAATAGTAATACTCAATCCAAAATAATACGACTCTTTGATATTTATCATTTGCTTTTAAAGAGTTGCATCTAGTCATTGCATCAATTGGAGATTTGTTCAAATTCACACCTATAAAAATTATTTCGTAAATACCAACAATTTTCCGAATAAATAGAAGAAGCCAAATAGGAACAATGAAGATACTAAAAAGTATAGCTAAAATATAATGCATTAAGATCGATAGTTTTGCTTTAAACTTTCCTTAGTAATAATCTATGTGACTCGCTGGTTAATCAGTGAATGCAACGTTTTGAACTGTCGATCATATTTATAAGTTTAGACAATAAATCAAACATATTATCTCTCATATCAAACATTAGTTCTCAATTGTGTTCACTATTTTGGTCCTAAACCTTCTTGGGTTCTGCAAATGGGCTAGAGAATTTGCTTAAATAAAATTATCATAGAATTGACCAAGTCTGTACTCATATAGGCGATGTTCTTTAAATAGTATCCTACAATACTCAACTTGTATTGTTTACAAGATATAGTCATAATTAAATTCATAACTTATCATAATCAATCTTTGGTAGGCAACACTTATTTATATCATAGAAATAAGAAAGGGTTAAAACTATGAAGTGCTTCTCATCGAGTCAGTCATAACTAGTTTCATTATTGAACCTAGTCAGTGTGATCTCCGATCGTCTAGTTAGGTTTTCGTTAAGGAACCAATTGTTTAGGCTATAAATTCATTTCCTTGATGCGCAATCTATGACTCTTAAGATGACCCCTTAACGGATCTGATAGATTATTCTTTGAAAATTTCTTTTCCTATATTACTGCTGGAGAAGTTACTATGAGCTGTACAATTTTCTTCAATTACCATGCAAGTTGGGACGAAAATTAATAATCATTAGCGATTGAGATAGGCAAAATTTGCAATTTTGTGAAAAAAGCTCTACATTCACGATTGTGTGTTGATAAGGGAGGTTCACCAGAGGTTTTAACCCCTTAGAGATGATGATAAAGATTTCTAACATGCGGGTTCACCAAACTTGCTTGAAATCTGTGTTGATAAGTGGGTTGGATCGATCCTATTCTCAAGAATGGTAAGACCATGTTGAGGAACATGACTTGGTGGTTGGACAAAGGAGCGATTTTTTTATGAACCAGTTATTTGAGTAGGTCTATGATGCTTTTAGAATCTGTTAGTTTTCATATAATATTTTCCAATCCCTCTTCTTTTAAAGTGTCTTTTCTTGTATCATTTTATAAGTTTGTCTTGTGCTTTGATAATGTGGCTCATCTTAAGCCTTTTAGCCACTGATTGTAGTAGTTTTTTGAAAGCTTTTGTAGACCTCACTTAAGGCTACCTTCGTATGCAATATTTTTTTTGGGTATTTTGGCACACAATTTATATGTAAACTCTTATATGAGTTTATTGGATCTTGGTGTGTGTACACACTGGTGTACACATAACCTTACACCCCTCTCACATGGAAAGATGTTTCACACACAATAAAATATTCTTGGGCACTATTCATGTGAGAGAGGTGTATGTACACCTAGTGTACACATAGCATTATTCTTTTTTCAAGATATAGTGCAAAAGAGATAAAATTTGAAGCTCAATGTGGATATAGCCAAAATATTTTTGTAATTAGGTTTGTATGATATATCAAAGATTGTAAAATACTCGACGATACTTGTTGCATGACGACCAAAATATTAGTTTTAATTTCAAAATAGTGTAGAAAAAATTTCTTGACATGACATATCCAATCTTAGACAACAATCTCATAGTATAACAACATACAAACAATAGAGAATTAGTGCAAATAGGGTTTATTCTTATTTACCACTATAAGCATAATAGCCCGACGCCTCGTGCCACCCCTCCGCCACAAAATCGTCACCATCATGAATCCTCATAACAAGAATAGAAAGAAGCGAAAGTTGAACCCATAATTCCAGACTTTTAAGAGTACAATGTTAACGAAAATTATATTTATCTTCTTATTTATCAAAGATTGAAAAAAAAATTATTGTTTTTGTAATTGCGTTTGTTTTATCTATTAAAAATTGAAAAAATACTTGACCCGAAGTATTTGTCGCATAGATGACCAAAATATTAGTTTTGATATCAAAATAGTTTAGAAATTTTTTTCTTGACATGACATATTAGAGGTGTCAAATAAGACAAGCTTAACATGGCCCGTTCAGAATTAGCCCGGTAAAAATGAACCATAAACCAATACGTATTTCAAATGGGCCGGTTCACAGGACAGTAAATATTAAATTCGATCCAAGACAATTAACACGATTAAAATTCGAGGCTGATAATGTATAAACAATTTTTTTTTTAAAAAATCATTAATATTAAAAAAAATGAATTTCTGCCTTAAAGATTGCAGATTTTTGCCATCTGCCTTCTTTAAGGCAGATTGCAGGCTATCATTTGACAGCCTTAAACAGCCTCAAATTAAGTCTGTTTGATTTTCATTATTCCAACGTTATAATGAGAATTTGATTTTGTAATAGTAATTTTTTAGAAAATGTATGGTTAAAAAAGAATAAATTTTTTTGTATCAACGGGTAATATTATTTTATTGAAAAATGTGTGATTGATAAGAAAATGGAGAAAAATGAATAATAATTTAATGTGGGTCAAATAGGAGTTAAGTTTGTCATTTGATAGTCTTAAAGAAGTGTTTGGTCGCTCTTTTTTGGTTCGGTCTGGACCACCCGACAATTTTTGAGGCAATGGGCATTCCACGAGCTTGTATAATTTTTTACGGGAAAAAAATTCATATCTAAGAGTTTAATTATGACCCATTTTAAAAAATAAGAAATAAAGTTTAAAACTTCAAAAATCAGATATCATTAAATTTTATTTAAAAATAATTAATTGCAAAAAATATTTTATTAATTAAATATATTAAAGTCACAAATCTATACAATTTGGTATCAAATTATCGAATTAATTGGTTACAAATTATTTTTGAGTCACAAATCAAAATTTTTATAGATAATAAATTATTTATTGTTCACAAATAAATTTTTTTATAGGTCACAAATTAAAATATTTTTATAGGTCACAATTATTCATCGATCACAAAATCAAAACTTTTATAAGTCATAATTCATTTATTGGTAAAAAATTATCAAATTAATTGTTCACAAGTAATTTTTGAGTCAAAACTTAATAAATTGTAAGTTACGATAATATATTTTTTAAGTCGCATATTATTTATTGTTGATAAATTAATCAATTTATAGGTTGCAAACATCCCATCCACCCCACGACCATCGCAACACCGCCTCCATCACTATCACCACCACATTCACCTTCACCAGACCATGCAAAACCATCACCACACCATACCACATCAATGCAAACCCACCAACACAGCAACGCAAACCACCACCACACAACTCTTGCACCATCATCACTGCTTGATGGCGACATCACCAAACACTCGGCATTAGATTGTGAGTGATGTGCGCACTACGAGTGACCACCACAAAATCACCTCAAAACCAACGCCACCACTTGTGACCACTACCAACACAGACATAGCCTAACAACCCAACACAAACGCACTACCACCACCACAGATGTAACCCCACCATAAAATACGAACCGTCATCAACATAGCCCAAAAATCATCACTGCAGGAACTTCGGTGCGAGGGCACAGATTGCTACTGCTGTGGAGAGCTAGCACCACCTGTGGAATGAAGCATCAATGGGAGCACTTGTGAAATGAAGTCGCTACGGACAACAGCAATAGGTGTAGTGTTGATACGCTGAGGCACCATTAGGCTCAAGGCGACGCAGTCGCGAGGGAAGCGGTGGTTTCGATGCAAGATGAGGGAAAGAGGGAGAGGGAGCGAGTGAGTGAGAAGATAAAAAAGGGAGAGTAAATTTTTAATATTTTAAAAGATGAATTATCATCTGAATTTTGAGCAAAAAACTTCGAAATTTTTTTCTTTGAACTGGAAAGTTATAAATCATGTGTGAGTGTAATTTTCACTTTTTTACGTGCCCATTATAAATTGGGTCGATAATCAATACGGCCCGATTTAATGATAGTATTGGCTTATTGGGTTGTACGGGTCCTAACATGAAATCGGCCCGCCTATTTTATTACAATCCAACCTTACATGCCAATCTCACTTACGTACATATAGGGTTTATCCTCACGTCACAGCCCGACAACCCGCGGCCACCCTCGGCCTCAAAATCGCCACCAGCATGAATTCTCAGAACAAGAAGAAAAAGAGGCAAAAGCTGAATCCAGAAGCCGAGTTTCGCTTCACATTGGATCATTGCTCGAAAACCAAAGACCTCTCCGCCGCCATCTCCCTCTACGAGTCCTCCCCCACTCCTACTCTCTCCCTGAACAACCTCAACTCCCTCTTGTATATCTGCTCAAACTCTTTATCCAATTTAGAGACTCGAGAGCTCGCAATCGAATTCGGGTTCAAGCTCTTCGACCTCCATAGATGTAATAATTCCAGTATTTTCAAGCCAAATGAGGCCACACTCACAGCCGTTGCTCGGCTGGCCTCAGCCAAGGGCGATGGGGACTATGCATTTGAGCTTTCGAAGAGTGTAAAGAAATATGCGTTTGCGCCGAAGCTCAGGACTTATGGACCGGCACTTTTCTGCTTTTCTGATAATAGGATGGCGGATAAGGCGTATGAAGTAGAAGAACATATAAAATCTGTGGGGCTGCAGCTGGAGGAGCCTGAGCTTGCAGCGTTGTTAAAGGTGAGAGCTTTTGGTGTTAGCCTGCTTGTATCATTTGCATTTTTCATATGCATATTTTTATAAAATCGTTTTATGAATGTAGGATTTTGGGTAGAAGGATTAGTGTTTTAAGTAACTTAGGTACTGCATTTGTGTCGTGTAGTTATTGCTTCAAGAGTTTTACCTTTGGTTTGCTAGTATTAAACTAGCTCTGCTTTTGGCTTGTCCTGAAAAGGCTTGGGATTTGTAAATTTGTTCTGGCATTATAGTTTCTATAGAAAGTATTAAATGCAATTATGCTTAGTTAAATGGAATGAATTATTCAACATGTTTTATTCCATCGATTGTTTAAGTTACTTTATGGATTGAATTTGATTTGTTTTCATTATTACTTTTGGGTTCATTTATCTTTCATCTGATGATGATGTATATCTTCAATGTAAAGCTAAGTAAGATTGAAAAGATAGAAACTTTTTAATATTCATTAATTAAAAGATTCACATTACAACCTTTGAGGCTTGTTACAATAGGGACAAGGTGTATTTTGAACTCTACAATGTTCTTTCTCAGGTAGTTGAAATACTCTGGTGCTATCAATTATCAATGTTCAATTTTTTTTCTTATATGATCTCAGTGGAAGAAAGAGATGAGCATGCCTAGTTCCCTAATAATATGTTGTATATTTTTTAAGGTGAGTGTGGAGTCAGGAAGGGAGAAGAAGGTTTATGAGTATTTGCACAAGCTGAGAGCAGCAGTAAGGGGTGTTAATGAGTCAACAGCAGAAATTATAGAAAGTTGGTTTAAAGGTGAAAGGGCTGCTATGGTGGGTTTGGTTAACTGGGATGAAGATGAGGTGAAGGAAGCAATTCTGAGGAATGGAGGTGGTTGGCATGGGCTTGGGTGGCTTGGGACAGGTAAGTGGATCATACAAAGATCTATTGTGGCCTCAGATGGAAGGTGCTTTGCTTGTGATCAGCAGTTGACATGTGTTGACATTGATATAGCTGAGACTGAGAAGTTTGCTCAATCAGTTGCTTCTTTAGCAATGGAAAGGGAAGTCCAGTCCAATTTCAAGGAATTTCAGGTTGGAAGAATATTCTTCAATGTCTTCTGTACAATCTACAAAACTATTATTTTTCAACCTTTTGAAAGCTCTCAGGAAGATTTTCAAAGACTGCATGAGACTTGACAATTGAATCAATAATGATGCTAAGTGCTAACCTTATAATTTCATTTACCTTAGATATCATAGAAACATGATAAAATCTGTTCCAATGTGCTTTACTTCTGATATTCGCCAAATACATCTTGAAGGATTGGATACAACAAAATTCTGAATATGAAGCTGTGGTTGATGGAGCAAATATTGGTCTATACCAGCAAAACTTTGCAGAGGGTGGCTTCAGCGTTTCACAGGTTGTAAATTTTGAGTATGTTATTTGTTGTCTTTACTTTGTACTTGTTTGATTGGTGATTCTGAGACTCATTATAATCTATTCCCAAATCGCTATAGAGCAGCTTGAGGCAGTCGTTAAAGAACTGTATAATAAGAGCAAAAGATGGCCACTAATTGTTTTACACAATAAGCGTGTACGAGCACTTCTTGAGAATTCTTCTGTAAGAGAACTGATTCAGGATTGGATAGATAGAAGAATTCTGTATGGTACACCATATGGATCAAATGATGATTGGTAAGCATTTAACTTGTGATGATTATGTATCTCTGTCCTTGTATAATTTAATAATACTTTTTAGCATTGTTTTTGGTCTAGTTTCATCCATGTTAAATCTGTTATTCGAGTTCCCTGAATTTTAGTTGATCAACCCACTATTTCATCACTTGCTAACTCTTTTACTTTATTGGTAGTATTTATAATTCAGTGAGTGGAACTCCCTTTCTCAGATGTAGATTCATATGACATGTCTTGTTATATACTTTTTTCCCCCAAATTTTGCTGCTTTACATTTTTGCCTGATGCTTTTAATTAGCTATCTTTATAATAGTTCTTTCCTTTATTTAGGTATTGGCTTTATGCGGCTGTGAAACTCAAGTGCTTGCTAGTGACAAATGATGAAATGAGAGATCACATTTTTGAGCTCATAGGGAGCAGTTTTTTCCTCAGATGGAAAGAAAGGCACCAGGTAGAATTTTCTTAGTTTTCATTTTCCTTGTTTCATGGACTAGTTTGTTACTCCTGTTTATAATCCGATTATAAATAGAAGTATCAATTCTGTTTATTCCTTGAAGGAATTTATTGCAGTAGAACATTTATTTTTTTATTTGCAAGGCAGGTGTAGCTAGAATTCTTTTGATATGGTTAGAAATTTTCACCTTTATAACATGACATCACGTAAAATGAACAAGAAACAGGGCTATCTACCTTCTAAAACGAAAGATCAGATCGTGTGCAATATAAACCACTCATTGAATCTTTATGTTGCATGCTTAGTAAAAAGAGGTATGAATGCAACTGCCAAAGTATGTAAATTATCCACTTCTTTTCAAAGGTCTTCAGAATACTTAAGAAGAACCTAAGTCAGTAACCATGGCCTTGTGACCCCTGTCAATGTAGTTGAGCACTAATTAACTGGCTAAAATGCTTAACCTTCTTTTACAAGTTGCAAGTAGGAGTTACCTAAATCCTTATAAACCAGTCACACTATCCTCCTACAACAAGGCTATAACTTTCTACTCAAAATAGTGATGCTCTTGACTCATCCAATCTGTGGTCTACAGCCTATGTGATAAGTTTAGGCTTATCGAAATGGATAGCACCACAAGGGTGGCCTTGTTACCACCCGTAAAGGACCTGGGTCAAACCTTGCCCTGCAATATAATTAGGTACTTCAAAATACTGAAACTCATGGTGGTTAGTAGGAGCTATACAAGTTTTTATAGATCAATCACATTATTCCTCCACGACTGGTGGAGGATGGGTCATCACACTTTGCAGCTATAGATGAAAAATGGAAGGTTATATACATAGGTCATATCTAGGGGTGGGCAAAAACCCGATCAACCCGATCAACCCAACCCAAACCGATCGGTTTGGGTTGGTTTTTTAAGTTCAATTGGGTTGGGTTGGGTTGAAAAATTGAATTTAAGGTTGGGTTGGGTTGGGTCTTGGGTTATGAATTAAAACCCAACCCAACCCAACCCAACCCAACCCGATGAATTAAAAAAATTAATATCTAAGATGAAAAAAATAAATTAAATAGACATAATAGTAAAGATAAGATAATGACTTATAATATATAAATGTCAATTTTCTTCACATAGACCGATTCATATGAACACTATTTAAAATACAATATCATTTGACGTTAAAATAAAAATTAAAGACATGATAATGAAGTGATTGAATTTCAAAAAATTATAAAAAAGAAAATGCTTCTTAAATTTTAAATTTATTTATACATTATTTTTAGAAAGAATTCCTTATATGTGTGTTTAAAAAGCGTAGATTTTCAAGTAATTTCAAATTCTAAAAAATTATCTAAATTTAACAAATAAATCGAATCTAACTTTAATTGGGCCGAAGCCCAAACCGACCAACCCACCCCAACCCGATTTTGATCGGGTTGGGTTGAGTTGGGTTTAAATCAATAATTGGGTTGGGTTGGGTTGATATATATCAAACCAACTAAGTTGGATTGGGTTTGGGTTTGGGTTTGGGTTGGGTAAAAAACCTACCCAACCCACGCCCACCCCTAGTCATATCAACCCTAAGGGGTAGCTCAATTGATCAGACCTTGAATTTGCTCCCTAATGGTCACCCGTTCGAGTCCCTCAGGGCCACTGAGGTGAGTAATCGGCTGTAAACTTCAGGGCCCCGTGGGATTAGTCGAGGTGCGCGTAAGTTGGCCCAGACATCCGCGGTCATAAAAAAAAATATATACATAGGTCATATCAAAACCTAAAGCAGAATATTGTATTCCTACAGTACTGCAAAATAACTGGACGATTATGCTTAGAGAATTGTTATCAATACTTTCTAGATCATTACTTACAATAATTGATGGTTCATGATTGAAATTAAGCTAAAGTTCTGAATTGAATACAAATGTCCTGGAAGTTATTTCATGCACTTGATACAAATGCCTTTTCTGCTCCTATCGTCTCCCATTCTTGTAATTGAAAGTAAAATTTTCCATTCTACATCAATTTATCTCTTAGTTATCCATAATTACTTATAAATTATTGCTCCGAAACCAGGTCATTGATATCCTAATGACCATGTGATGTCTGCAGTGTGGAAGTTATATTAAGCCTAATTAGTTGCATAACTTGAATTTAAAGGCTTTATTTCCACCAACATGGTATCAATTGAAAAATCAAGATTTGCGATTTTATATCAATTCAATCCATCATCAATTATACATTATTGCTCCTAAACCAAATAACATCCTCTAGTTCCTGTAGATTTGGTTTTGATCTGCTATTGAGACTTTAATGTTGGCTAGATTATGTATTATATGAGTATTTATCAGTTGTCCTTGGTGGGGTCCAGACTGTTCTGTGGTATAGTTATCAAGTCTTGCTACAAAAGTTTCCTAGTTTCTCTATATATAATTTGTAATGCATGCGTATTATGTGCTTTCCCCTATTTGACATTTTGACTCTTTTGTTTGTGTGTTCCAGCCATGCCCGCATTTGAGATCTCCAAATCTTGTACACCGTTTAGAACACAAGTCTCATCCTTAGAAAATAGTGGATTGAGCTTTCTTGCTTTATCTGTATTAATGAATATTTATTAGAATAATATTTTTGTCCTCTCAGACTTCAAGTACAACAAAGATGTGATAAAATTAAGGGTCATATGTTGAATATTTGTCTGATGCTGGTAATCTTTCATTTGACAATATGAAACTTTTTCTGATTTTTGCACTATCGCACTTATTTATTTATCTCGCAGGTTAAATATACGTTCATAAAAAATAATCTAAATCTCCTGATGCCACCATCATATTCTCTCGTCATGCAGGTATGTTTTTACTTCTCTAATGCTATTCTACTCCCACTCCCCTTTCTAACTTTGGCAAGAATGTTGCTTTTCTTCACCAATTCTTTTGACAGCAGATAAAACTATGAAAATTAGCCTTTACAAATTTGAAATATGATGTCTCCCCTACTCCAACTTTATTTGAGGGAATGAGAAATGTTGAAAGCTTAGACCTTTTCTAAGCAGTAATTTTGTTAAGACTGGAAAGATGCTCTTTTGGTTCTTTCCCTCAAATTTTAGCTTCAAGGAGGTTTTATTGTCACCTTTGTGTGTTAGCTCCTTCTAGTACTTTTTTAATCTTTTGGAGAGAAGTCCATTTTCAAATTCAGACATCAAATATGCATTATGAATAATTTGTATCTATGACGTAGGCTTCTTACGTAAAGATCCTTCTCAGAAATTTTGATTTTGGAGCATAGATCAGATATTTTTCTATTCTTTTTTACTCAAATTTATAGTCATAAAGGTCCCTATTAAAAAAGCAAAACTCCAGCTGTCTGAAATTCACCTGGTTCCCTTGCTTGGATCTAGATAGGTAGGAATGCCTTAGATATATTAAGCCCTTGTTTGAGCCCTATTCTTGTCAAAAAATGTATTTTTGAATAGTGCATTGATGGGAAATGTGTAGTTAAAAAAATTAAGAAAAGTTTTAGATTTGTGTATAATATTATTTTATTGAAGAATGTGTGGTTGAAGTGGGATCAAATCACCATTGAGAAATGTATTTTGATGAAAAAATGAGGCTCAAACAAGGGCTAAATGACAGACACATCAACTTTTTTTTTTCCCCTTTTGAGATCCTTTCATCTAGATATGCGTGAAGCAAGTTTAAGGCCTGTGTGACGAAGCTTTTGATAAAAGTTTTAGCAGATTTGATAAAATTTGATAAAAATGTGTGGTTGAAAAGTTGATCAAGTGGGTACTATGAAATGTGGTAAAAGTTGAAAGTTGGACCAGATAAAACTTTAGCAAAATTGATTCTTTGGATTTGTCTTATAAATTCAGCTTTTGAAATGGTAGAACAATATTTGGGTGTCTGAAGTCTTTAAATTTGTTCATCTTCTATGCCGTAAATGTATTTAGATGCATGAAGTCCTTGTCTCCAACTCATGGTCCATCTACGACTTTAAAGGACCGTTTAGCAGTTGGAAATCTGAAGTCCTCTGTTCTTTAGCAATAGCTTAGGCTCTTTCCTAGTACTCAGAAGTACTGTTACAAGCGTGGTCTGTCTCATAATTGTTACCTGGATCTGTCATACTAAGCTTTTTGCCAAGTTCTATTATTGTTGGTTTCAGGGAAAAAAGATCTATTTTTTTTTTTGTAGAATACTTATATCTTTAGTCATATATTGTCCTGGCTTGAACCCTTGGTCCATGACAAGTGCAAATGCTCAAGAGAACAACTCGGGAGCATGGAGTAATCCATAAACACCTTGGTTTTGGTGAAGCTTTTGTTTGCTAAAAGCTGGTCAAACTTCATTTTTTTTCCACACGTTACGTTGGATCCACAAGCTTTTATCCATTTTTTTCATCAAACATTTCATGGGACCCACAAGAATTTATCAACTTTTATCTACCAGCAAAAAATTGAGAAATGATGATAGATAGATTGGAAGGTGCATATTTTAGTAGAGTGAGATATTTTCTCAAAAACTACTTTAGTAAAGAGTCGAGCATGATTTTTTTCCAGTAATAATTTAGTGATATATTCAGTTATAGATGAGAAAGTAAACGATCAGCTTAGGAGAAATTTAAAATTAATAATGTAAAAGTTGATGCTTTTGTGATTGAAGCTCAACTGCCAATTCTATATAATTTCTGATCTCATCCTTAATTAGTTTGATTTTTTCGGACACTGGTTCCAGGAATCTGGGAACGGTTCATGGCATGTGCCCCTATCAGGCGAAGCAAGTGACGAGTCTTTGAAAAGCTGGCTCTGCATCACCCGGCAAGGCAATTGTGGAAATTAGATAAAAAGAGCTCAAGTTTCTGGTGCTGAAGAAAATACCTGCCCTTGACCCTCTTGAGCCAGAATTTTGTATGGGGATCATTCAATTTTGAATGTTGCTCATGATGAAATCAGAAAGAAACCACACAGATTCTGGTTTATTTATTGAGTTGAAAATCTATCTATAGAAGATTCTAGCTGTCTGTTTTTAGTCTGTTTTGCTGAGGGTAGAAAGGAAGATGCTGATGATGACAAGGCTGCTAAATGTTACTTAGATCGTTCGTTTTCTTACTATTGTGAACTTTTTATACTGTTGAATATTTTATTATTCAGCCGTTGTATAATTTGCTTTGCGACATAGTAAGCAATTTGCTGTTTATTTTCTCTTTCCATTTTCCAGGTCGATTCTTGGACAAGTGACAAATTTCTTGTCTTTCTCATCTTTAATCATGCTGAGTAACCTTGGATTCCTTTAAAGGTTGGGATAAAGATAAGCTAAACTGGTTTTTGTCAACTAAGTTAACTATATCTTAGAGCTCAGACAAGCCTAATATATTTAAAAAATAAAAATCGTTAAAAAAAATTGAAGTAAAGATTCGAAACAACCTGTTTATTGAAATTACTCAAAAACAAGAACCAGCTACTAAACTTCAGCTGCCTATAACAAATGATCATCACGTAACCGAAAAAGAAAAATCTGGAAACTTTATTTAAAATGCCCGTATGGCACTTGTTACAACTTGAATTTATTTGAATAAGTATTTTACTATTCCTGGAAAGTGAATGCTCGTGAAATAGTCATTCCACTAGATGGTTTTGGGATCAAAGTAAAACATATCAGTCTCAACGTTGCTTTCTTTTGCTGCCCTTCGCAGTTTTTCATTGTTTATATCATTAAAGCTACAAAAAGTAAACAAGGTTCATGTTTTAATTAACTTGTTCATAAGCACGTCATTTGTAAAATAACCATTTTTCACGCAGAGGAAATTGAAATTAAGTATACCTACACTTCTTTGAAGTGTTTCTCCTTACTCCAACTTACCTTCATTGAAAATATTCCTTCACGTAGGAGAGAAATGTTAGTTGTCCACTATTGTTAGAGGTAACTCAGCACTGACAATGAACTTTACCATTTTCATTTGAACTTTCTCCTCCGAATACATCCACATGCAAAGTGTCGCAGAAGCAGAATTGATTGTTGGACTACCAAATTGCAATTGCGTTCGAGAGGCACTAAGAAGCACATGTTTGACCGCACATGCTTTGTAGTGATGGTTGCGGTGGGTCGTACCAATGCTTTTTTGCCATGCAAATCGTTGTTCACAATATCTACATACTACTTTAGACTTTGCGACTCAATCAACCACACAACCCGTTGGAATCAATTTAAAATGGTCCTAACATTTTGCATTTTTTTCCTCTTTCGTTTTTCTCTTGCATCGGGAATATCTTATTCCTTCTATTCCGTTTCGGGAACATCAACATCTTCCAAATCAATTGGATTACTACTTTCGTGAGCATCCAAATCTAGAATATTTTCAGGAATGGGTGCTTCGTTGAGACCAACAAATTCATTATGAAAACGACTTGGCGGCATCATATGTGATTCGCCTATGATATAGAATAAGCCCTCAACAATGAGTGTGGATCCATTTGTGAATTGTGATGAAATGTAAATATGTATTGTAATTGTATAGTATAGAATGTAAAGTAACTAGTAAGTAACTAAGTAAGTAAATAAATGTTGGAATTGGTTTGAAAGTTAAGAAAAAATGGTGTGTTAAAACAAAAAGTGGAAATGTGACTTTCATGTCAATTTCGGTCTAATATTCATATTTGATCCGATAGTCGAATTACAAATATAATTAGACCAACTTGTTCTACTCGTCTAGTAGATCGTCGTGGTATATTTGTAATCTCAAAACCATCTCAGGATAAATGAGAAATTGCAATCCAAAGTTGAAAGAGAAATAGAGGAAATTGGCCTGGTTTTCGTCTGGAACCGTTGCTCGCCTATCGCTTGAGCGACAAGTGGGCGAGAAACTTTCTGTTAAAAAATTTGACGTTTGCGCTCGAGAGAGAAACCAACGACAAACTAGCGACAACAAGTGATGTTTCTATTTGTAAGGTTGCGAGGTTTGGCATGGATTATTTCGCTCACAACCCTTCATCATCTGTAAATAGGATCCTTTGGACATCCATTAGGCATCTCATATCACCTTTGCATTGAGCATTGCATAAAATCTCTTGCAAAAAATTTCCAAAATTCATTCCATATCAATTTCCTTGTATAGAGGATAAATACCGTTTGAGTTCATTGTGACTTGTGGTTTGAAGTGTTTTTACCACAAGTTGAATCTGTTGTATCTTGAGAGAAAAATACTATGAACCATAAACACCGTTGTGAGGCAAGTTTCTCTTAAAGAAATAGTGAAATTCACTTGCCTCAGATTGTTCTTTTCTTCAATCTTCTTCTTCTTTCTTGATTTTGTTTTTGGTTTCTTTGTGGTTTATATACCACCCCCTACTCAAATTATTGTGTTTAATCACCTCCCTACGAATTAAACTTTGTTCTTATTTGTTCTATATTCAAACAATCCTTTCACTGCATATATAAACCCCGAAGCAACAATAGAGAGTACGGAAAGAAATCAAGAATTCAAAGAAAGTTTATGAATACCTAATATTGTAATTGTAAATTTGTAGTGTGATAATTAATATTGAATAATTGAAATTGAAGGTAGAAATGAATGTAGTAGATCATAAAATGTGGAGAAGAGTGAGAATTGTTGTTGGTGTGTGAAAAAATTTAGAACCGAGTTGGGATATTTATAGAGGTAAAAAAAAAATGAAAAAATAAATAAAGTGGCCAAAACGGCCACTTTTGTAAGTTCAATGATCATTCTGAACGTTGCAAAAACAGTCACTATAGTGGTGAGCCATGAGCCTAGCTCGTGGGCAAGTTCGTGAGCTCTCCTCACGAGTCAAGAGGCTCGTGCTCGTCCAAGTATGAGCCCTAGCCGTACACGAGCAGTTTTTTACGAGCTGAGTGATTCAGTCAACGAGCTTCTTAGCTTGTTTGATATATCTAGATGGTAGGATTTGCTACTTTTTTTTCCTTATCTATTTTCTATTTCCTTAGCGTTTTTATTAATTTAGTATTTATAAAATTAATTAAGTGATTACATATCCTTTCAATGGAAATTAGAATAGAATTCATGCAAACAAGCTAGCTACCACATTAATATATAAAGTTGAAAATTTAGACATCAAAAATCGATAGAAATTTAATACGATTGTCATCCGGTAGCTTACAATCTTTTCTGCTATTATTAACAGAAGGTTTCTTGCTGGCCTTATTCGACCTTTCACATCCCCAACGCGCCCTCCCCCAACCAAACGAACCACGACAAAATAACATATACAAGTTCTTGTTGCTGTTATTAATAAGCATGCAATTGCCAAACAAATGTACTTTCCTCGTCCCTTTTAGCAGCCCGTGTTAAAATCATGCCAACCACTCTCCGCTGTCCCCATCAATCCACAATATCACAAGATTAGGTAGCTATGGAATTCAAGTTGTGGCATGAACTCTACATTGGGGCATATGTAGTCATTCGCCCCTGTTTGGTTTAACTAAAAACTGATTTTAATAAAATGTGTAATTTAAAAGTTGATAAAATTTGTGAATCTCATAAAATGTGAAATTGAAAATAAATTTGAGGAAAAATGGTACAGCCTACATTTTCGAGCAAAAGGTGAACCAAATTTATGCCTCCATTATAGTCTTTAGTCGTACATTTTTTACTACCTTTTCCAACTTCTGCAAGAATGTGTGCTTTCCTTTCTTTTAATCCGGACGTGGTCTCTTCACCTAATTTTTTGGACTATAACAAAGTTGAAATAACAATGAGCCATTACAAAGTTGAAATATGATGTCTCCCCTACCCCAACTTTGAGCACCGGCAAAAGCTTAAAACTAATTTCTGGACAGTAATTTTGCAGAGGATTGGAAAGATGCTCTTTATTCTTGATTCTAATAAAGAAACCGTAAAGCAAAAAGATTATTAGATTAATTCTAATATGACAACTGTTGACCCCTAAAAAATGTGTCAACAGATATAGTGTCCTTGAACGTACACGTGGATGGATTACGACACGTTCTTGATCGGAACGACAACGGAAAAAAGAAAGAATTTGATAAGTGTAAGTATTAAAGATCTTAATTAACCAAGAACAATGATATCGAACTTTATTATATTTCTTGTTTGTCAAAAAATGAGAATCCTTTACAATGTGCTCATGAAAGAGTATTTATAGTGTTCTGACCAATGTGGTAACCGTTGGATCATATCCACGTGCTCTAATCTTACCAGCCGAAGCTTCACACCACTTGTGTATTAATTACATTGACCGTTTTCATTGACAAGAGGTCAGCTGATCTACCGTTTTAGGCTAACAGACCGACACTTATTAATACAAACGTTATATCAATCATTCCTAATGATGCTCATTGAATCTGAATCAAGACTGCCAGTACTTTGGTAACGTAGAACTTCGAATGTGAAGATCTTCGGATGTGGAGAGTTTCGGGGCTTCGGATGTGAAGAGGCCTTTTCCGGGAGGAAGCACTTCGATTTTGAGGGGGAGTACTTGAGCTTCAAATGCCTTTTTTTTGTCTTTCTTTTCTCGGACCTTCATACAGGGAGTAACAACAACTGTAATCTAATAATTCTATAATAATTCTAAAAGAACTATTGATCATAAAGACAATACTTGTCTAATTCAACAATCAGAAAATAATTAACTTTTACAACTTATATAGTTTACTATAAGCACTATAATAATAATAAAGTTTTCGAATTTTATAAACAAATATAAAATAATTAAGTGTTTGTTTTTTGAAAAACAAATTTTTTTTTCACTGACACAGCTATAGACTGCAAATTGGTTCATTGACAAGCTTTTCCAATCTCCACATCGTCACTGAAATAACAGTGTAATTACTCAAAATAAAACCTGTCAAATAAACTAATGTAAATCCATCACCAAATTCTTCAACTTCTACATTTATTCTTGCAGCTCCATTTATCTAACTTTTCTTCTCTTCAATTATTAATCAACTAATCACCACACATGCAAGATCCAATTCTTTAATCCATTCATACTTTCTGAATTCAAGTCACTAGCTTCATATAACATTTGATTTGATTAGCTCGACGGAGACAAAGGTATATTCCTTTCACAAAGGAAATATGTGCCAGATTTGCTATCACAAGCAGGATACCTAGCTGACACCACAATTGTTCATAACCAGAAACTTGGTCAACGTTCACATCAGGTAGGGGTGTAAACGGTCTGATTTTAACGATTTTTAACAAATTTTCAAACCAAACCGTTTAAACCGATTTGAGAAAAACACAAACCTAAACCCAACCATTTTGAATGGTTTGAAAAAAAAACTCAAATTTAAATCTAACGGTTTGGTCCGATTTTAAACTGCCGATTTTGCTATATATTTTTTTGTCTGTCTACTTTTATGTTATTAATTCATTGAATTCAATATGTTTTTATATCTTACTAACAATAAATCTAAAACAAACTATATATATTTACTATAAATTTAAATACCAACTAAATCAAAGTGAAATTACAATAAACTAAAATATAGTTTTTGGTTCGCTTTTTTTTTAGACTTATGAAGTTACGATAACGTTACAATACAAGTCTACTAAACTAAATAAAAAGGTTCAAAAAACATAATGATGTCCAACAAGACCTCGTGATCATTATATTTGGAAAAAAAATGTTACTGATTAAACAGAAATAATAACCAACCACAATAATAAAATAATTGTTTATAATAACTAAACATAACAATTACACAAGTTTACCGTTGTATGTTGTTACAAACTCTATTTCTCACATATACTCAAACATCAATTGTTGTCACACATGATTCATCATCTGCATAGTCAAATAAATGCATTTATTACATCATCATAGTAGATACTAGATAGATAAGAGAATCTTAAAAAATATGATAATAGAAAATATAAATCACACGTCACAACTTTCATTGAATCATCCAATGCCTCCACTTCATTTAAATATTGTCACAGCACTATATGTTCCTTCTTAGTTTTACATATCTGGATGAATTTAAAAAAAAAAAAAAAAAAAAAAAAAAAAAAAAAACATTTTTTATTTTTATATATATTTTTTTCACCGGTATGGTTTGGTTTTAAACCGCAATTAAAATTTTCAAACCTAAACCAAATCGTGTTGACCGGTTTGGTTTGGTTCAAAATAATTTCGTTGACACCACATGGCACCAAACCGACGAATTTTAAAGTGTGGTTTATATTCGATTTTTTGATTTGATGATTTTTGCTTATAACTCTAAGATCAGGTGCAAACTAATAAGGAGAGGTATCAAAGACTAGTGGGCAAGTAAGATAATTTATTTATCCCATACTCGCCTAGATCTTGCCTAAGATGTAAGCATAGTAAATTAGTTTATGCACTGTTCTATTGAAGATCATATGGAAGTAGTATGAATATTTCGTTATTTAAATTCTCTCCTAGTAAAGGGTTTGTGTTCTCCAAGAATATCATCTCAATGTTGATGGTTATACTGATGGAGACTGGGGACGAGATATCTGTAATAGGAAGTTGACATGAGGCTACTTACCTTTGTGGAAGCCAATCCGATCACTTGAAGAAGTAAGAAGCAAAAGGTAGTAGCATCATCCAACACTAACGTTGAGTTAAGAGGAATGGCTAAAGGTCTTTGTGAGCTTTTGGGGCTCAAAAGTTGCTAACCGAGATTGGTTTTACTCCAGCTCATAGATGAACTTATTTTGTGATGATAGAACCCCAATTGATATTTATCATAATCCAATCTAACATGATTGTACTAAGCGCATGGAGGGAGGTTGATCGACATTTCATCAAGCACAATCTTAAGCCAAGATAATTCGATTTCCATTTGTCAAGCCGAAGACCAACTCGCAGATATACCCACGAAGGTTGTTTCCAGCAAAATCTTGCTCACTTGACAAATAGTGTATTAGAGGTATCTATGCACCAACTTGAGAGAGAGTGCTGGTGTAACCTGAATATATATATTATCAGCCATGACATTAACCTTAGAAAGTGTATTCCTAAAATAGTTTATGTAACTCCATTTTCTGTGCTGCCATATATATATATTTGTACCGTTCAGTAAAGAAATATGTGAAGTTATTCCCAATTTCATCAAGCATGCCAGATTTCTCATTGGTATTATGCACTAATGTGTTAAATTTTAACCTAGTAGCTTTGCCATAAACATGGTTGGTGCTCACAGAAATCAAGATTTCCAGTTTTTCCAATTTTATCTTTACCCAGTAGCTGATGTCTTTGCAATTCTTGCAGACCCCTCTCACTAACATATGCCAATCTTTTGTGCAGAGGTTTGTCAATTCAGTATCAGGAGGTAGGAGGTTGGAAAGATGCAGCATTTCCAGTCATATTGCTGCCTTGCAAGACATAGATGTCATCAGGGCCGGCCCTTGGAATTTAGAGGCCTAAGACGATTAATTATTATGAGGCCCTTCAACATAATTCTAAGCAAAGAGAAGTAAAACTTGATCGATGAAACCAAATTGAAAGTCCTCAAACTTCTCCAAAAAGAAAGGATTCGGCAATAATAAATGACCTGCAAATATGTAGTTACAGAGAATAAGAAAAAAATGATAAATATCCAATAGTCTAGACATATATTGTATTCATATTTCTTCACTCCTACATGAACCCAAGCACAGAGCCACATATAGTAATAACAAAAATTTGATAGAGCACATTGACATTGTGCAAACTCTATATTGGCCAACATAAGTGCATGTTTGCTGAATCCTTTACATACAAAATGAGGACTATTGACCAAAACTAAAATGGCAATAAACCAACAAATCATTGAATGTTGAGAATTCCTTTATGCAAATTCAATTATTCAATTTTAGCAGAAGATCCCAAAATATATTATTGTTGATGAGATACTAGACAAGCTTTCATACAATGCATGTATAGGTCACAGATTCTCAGAAGCAAGATTCAATTATTTCCTTCAAGCAGAAGATGCCAAAAAATATTATCTTGGTGAGATAATTGATAAGCTTTCCTATAAGAGTAATGCATGTTGAGGCCACAGATTCTCTGAAGCAAGAGTCGAGGGCCGGCTTGTGCTTTTTCCATTTGTCCATTCACTGAGAAATTTTAGACTGTAGAAACCAAGAATGATGTTCATACGGTCCATACCCAAATTCTCTAATAATCAAGTAATCAACATTGAACATTTGCTCAGAAATTATGCAAAGATGGAACAGAAGATTTCTTTGGAAACAATATATCAAGAAAACTAGCAAAATAATCCATTAATCCCACACAATGACAAACACAATTAACAATTTAGAGGAATCCCATATCTGCAGACTGCAAACCCAGAAACTAAAACAACTGGAAGAAAACATATACATAGAAATTGTATACTCGCGTCGCGGAATTGGGGATCTTCAGGGTACAAAGAAGGCAATCAAAGAAAAACCCATTACCCACATTCCACACAATGACACAAACATAATTTAGAGGAATCCTACATCATCTTCAAAACCCAGTTACTAAACTTCTGGAAGAAAAGAAAGAACCACAAATGAACTGAGGAAAGGCACATAAGAATTAAGAAATCGATCCAAAAAAAAAAAACAGAAAAGTATAGAAGAAGACGAAGAGATTAGTCACCGACCTTAATATGATTTATGGCCGGAATTTTTGCTATTAGAATGCTTGATTTGGTGAAGATGATTGCGCATTGGAATGGAGAAAAAACATTAAGAATCGGAGTTGGGGATTTCAGATTTGAGGGGTTTCATCTGCGGTCGGTCCCTGCCCAAAAAAAAATTTCAAGGGATCAGGGGTTTTGGATTGGGGAGGGATTTTGAGCTTTTTTTTTTTTAGGCCCTAAAAAAATCGGAGGCCCAAGACAGTGGCCTTAGTTGCCTTGGGTCAGGGCCGACCCTGGATGCCAGTATGTCTTGTGCCTAGGGGTGACAATAAAGTTTGAAAGCTAGGACGACCCGGGTTCGGCTCGGAAAAAGTTCAAACCGAGCCCTGCTCGGGCTCGGTTGCACCTTGTCAAGGCTCGGGTAGAGCCCCATTTTGGGGCTTCGGCTCGTGTCACGGGCCAAAAATGTCCCGTGTTTATTTAAAAAAGAAAAGAAAAAAAAGAAAAAAAGCGATTTCAGTGATTGTTTTCCCAGAAATCAATATTCTTGCAACACCATGGTTATGGAGGTATGTATTAATTTATTTATCCTCAATTTCAGTGATTGTTTTCCCAGATTCACTTTGAAGAACGTGTTCTTGTCTTTATCTGTAGTAACGCTTGAATAGAAGGAGACGTTTTAACAAAGCGAATAAACTTTTTATGGATCATCAGTTTCAATTTCTCCGATTTAGTTTACCATTAATCTCGCAACCCATCATATCTTTGATAGCCTACGAAGCATTGGATCATCCAACTGAAAACCTGAATGCTATTTTTTTAAAGTTCTCTTGGACCTTTTTCTAATTTGTAGTTATTTTCTTGCCTTATTTGTTTTAGTTTACATATAAAACAGTTTCTAAAACAAATCAATTTTTTATTTTTTCGTATAAAATTTATCTAGACGAAGTAACCCACCAAAGTACAGAAGTAACAGATCTTTCAAAGGATATATTTGTGGTCAAATAATTGCATGGACAAGCTCATGCTATTGACTTTAACGCGTAAAGAAAAATGGGTTTCAATATAAGAATTTAGCAATATGTCAACTAAATTTAACCCGGCTCGGGTCCAAAAAAGCCCGGCCAACAAAAACCCAAGCAAAGCCCGACCTTTTTTTTCCCGGCCCGGCTCGTTGCCATAGCTATTTGTGCCCTTCATAATAACCATCACTCTTCTTGAAATTTTCAAGATTTTATATTTTCATCTAAAAATTGATGATGATTCTATCTTCTATCTTTGCATAGGCACTATCAAAATCAAAACTCATGATGGGGCTGAAAGAATTCTTAACAATGTTAGATGTGTTCCAAGACTACAAAGAAATCTTATATCCTTGGGTTGCGATAAAGGTTGGTAAACTTGTTTCTGTCAACCAAGTCCAGATATATGTTAGAGCTTAGACGTGCCATGTGTATATCGAAAAATTCATAAAAAATTGAAGTAAAGTGTTAGTCCAATGTTGTAATTGACATGTTTGTGAACAAAAAGGACTAAAATGAACATTGTAAAAGTCAAGGACTTGGTTGCAATTATGTATAGTTGAGCTAGGGTTCGTTTGGCACAAGGTTGAAGCCTCTCACTCGAGCGACGTATTTATGTAGCCAAACCTAAGATGCGTTTTTGAAGAGTTTTACACAGCTCATGACACGTGTTTAGCCCTATATATAAATAAAAGTGTTTTGCTCGAATTTCATGAGGTTGCTTCATTGTATTTCAATTGCTTTCACTTTCATATCATTGTGTGAAAGATCCAAGAGGGAATTTATTGATTGATTCATCCATATAAATCTTGTGATCCGACAACCCGATTTCGGAGAAAACATCAAGGAGACTTAATCCAAAACACCTGACTTCCTTAACAACTTCAGGAAGGGATTCAAGCGCAGTAAGAAGAACAAGAATAGGTGATTCTTGTGTATCCACTTGGAAGAGACGTGTGCATAAGATTGTAAGATTGGATAGTGGATCTTAATAGAAGATTGTAAGTCTATAGCACAACAGATTTTGGAAGCTACAGGAAGTAAATTAGGAGGTCTAGTGGGGTATACTAGACAACATCTATAGTAGCAGATCGTGAGGTTGGAATGAACAGTAGATTTTGGAGTTATAGGATTTATGACAGCTAGTGGAATTATGTTGGAATCGAATTGTAATCCATATTGTCTATAGTGGAAGTAAATGGTTTGGTCCCGGAGTCTTTACCGACGTTAAGTTTCTCCGTCATCATATTATGTGTTATTTGTTGCTTTCCAAATATAACATCTGCTGTAATTCAACTTAGAAAAATTAAATTGTATGCTTAACCATCTAGAAACTACTAAGTGACTTGGTGCTTGTAGTAGATTAATTTCACACGTAAGGTCAAATTAAAACGATGATCTAGTACAGTCTAGCGTCATTCCGTAACTTTCATAAAGAATAAAGTAAAAGAATTGTACTTGAAAACAAGAACCAGTTTTATAACATACATTAATACAATTTGAAATCCCTAAATTCAATAAATCCAGTTGCTATGCCTATAATAAATGATCACATGGAATAAAATGAAGAATCTGAGCAATGTAATAAAAATGCTTTAATGGCAATTTTTACAAGTTCAAGTTATTTGAATAAGTATTTCACTACTCCTGGAAAGTGAATGCTCATGAAATAGTCATTCCACTTGATGGTTTTGGGATCAAAGTCGAACATATCTGTCTCAACGTTGCTTTCTTTTGCTGCCCTTCGCAGTTTTTCTGTGTTTATATCATCAAAGCTACAAAAATAAAACATGGTTCATGATCATGTTTTAATTAACTCCTTCATAAGCACGTCCGTTGTAAGATAAACATTTTTCACGATGAGGAAATTGAAATGAAAGATACTTACACTCCTTTGAAGAACAAATAAGGTCGATAAAGATCAATCAACCTCATAACGTATTTGATCTTTCTGTACATATTAAGATACTCGCCCTGGAAGTATTGGCAACAAGCTGCATTCACTAATTGCAACCCCTAAAGGACAACAACAAACAAAAGGATATATTCAGATGATTACTGAAGAAAACTCAGACCATCCAAGACCGAGCAAAGGAGGAGGGTTAAGACAAAAACCCTAATAGATGACCAATTACTAGAGAGGATAAATAGTATGTTGGCTGAACAAAATAACCTTCAATGGGAGCAAGTAGCGAATCGTCATGTATGATCGGAAACTATCCATTGTGTTGAGCACTTTGACCTTGCCAACCATGACAGGTTTGCCTTCCTTGTCGATCCAGGGGTGCTTGGTGAAGTATTGGTGGCCATATTCTTGAAACATTGTACATGTCATAGGGTTTGATAAAGAAGATCCAACATGGTATATGGTCTCATTTGGTTGATTTGCATGAGCTACCATGGCTACAATCATTGAATTCACCACCATGTCTGCTGGGATCTGCATAGTTTTCAGAATAAATAATAATTTCCTTTATCTCTGTATTTTTATTCTTTCTAGGAACAATCCCAAGTGTAGTGTCTCTCGAGCAGCACGAAACTTTGTGAGTAGAATACTCACCAAATCAATTATAGTGTTACTGTCACCAAGGAAACATGCTATTCTTCCTTTGCCATAACCAACAGCTAAGCTATCAATGGTTCTGCGAAATCATAAACATTAATTTGGTACAAGAAAATGGAAGAGAAAAAAAGTCGAAGTCTAATATTTCAATAGCTATGGAAATAAAACAATATGAAAAATGAAATGGGACATAAATTACCTGATCCCTTCGACCCAACCTGGGAAGGGCTCTTTGTAGGTACTGGTTACGATTGTAGGACGAATGATGACAAGGGGCATATTTTCTTTCATGTGCCCCAATAGCATCTCTCCCATTGCCTTTGTGAAAACGTAGGTATTTGGCCATCCATATTTCCTTGCTCTGATACACCATTATGGAATCATAAAAAAGTAATTGAAACGTGATTAGTAAAGCCACTATTTGGCTTTGCTAAAAATTCATTTTTGCCTCTGGTCAAAGTCAAATATTAATTTTAATAACATATTCATTACTAGTATTTATTTATTATCTACACATTTTATGCGATCCGTCATCAATCCTCTTATAAAGTTATTAATAATTTTACACGAAGAAAGAAAATACCTAAAAAAAAAATACTTAAGTTTTTAGAAACCAAGTGTTCTAAGGGTATTTTCTCTTGCATTAATAGGTATGATGACTACCATAGCATGTGTCGCACGCAACCAGTATAAAAATAGTGGTGGACTAAAAAAAAATCATGTAAAAGAGGCGAAAAATGGTTGAAAGATAATATATATATATATATATATATAAAGTTTATATTGAAAAAAGTCAATTTTTTTTAACATAATTTCATAAAACTTCAAAAATGTTACGGGAGCAAATTGCCACCTCCACCCTGTCGCTCCGTCACTGTTTAAAAATATAGCTGCCTTTCCGAAGGATGCTGTCTTGTAAAAATTGTAAAATCTACTCTTTATGAATATAATTACGATATTGACCATATAAATGCAATAATAAAACAATTGCTTTCACAAATCACAAGTTAAATGGAATTCTTCTAATCTTCTTCTTCTTCTTCTTATTATTATTATTATTATTATGGATAATGACCAATGCTTGGCAAGAAAAAAAATGGTAGTTCAGCTAACTTATTTGGATAATTTTTCATACATTTTGGTAGGTTGGAGCATTGTTGTTAAATCAAGGTGGTGGTATAAAGGGCTCCACAGGTGATGGAATTTTTCAAGAGTGATGGTAGGTGTACAAGCAGGGGTTCTGCCCTACCAACACCTCACAATTGGGGATGGGTTTTTTTTTTGGTCATTTTTTATTTGGATGGGCTCCACGTCATTGTGAGTTTTCTGGCAGGGACTCTGCTTGTGTACATATGGAAAAATTCATTTTTCAAAGTATAAAATAAAATAGAACAAGTGACTAATTTAATAACATTAGATCAAACCTTTGAATCCCCAATTCTTTCATGGCTGATTTAATATATTCTTGTGAAGAATTTTCTACACTTAGCTGCTTCAGCGTTTCTTCCACCACTCTTTTCTCTCTATCAATATCGAGTCCACTTATCCCATTAAGTGTCTCACCCAAGTCGTATGGAGTCTCAGATATGAGTCCCTCTTTCTCACCACAAACGTACGCTGTAAAATGGTAACAAAAGATAAGACTTGTTAGAACGCAAGCATCGAACTCAACAACTATCAACTTATAAAAATCATCGGTGAAATTTATGTTAAAACACCTATAAGTAGAAACCTTGCTGATGCAACAAATTAATATATGTAATGTTGATCTAATTTAACATCAAGGCTGGTTCCTTTCGTCATCCACGAAATTTTTTGAAATTTATTGTCTACAAGTATTTTTTTTTTTTCATCATTTTAATCAACCCTGTAAAAGTCAAATTTCTTGCCTGATTTTTAAGAAGTCAAAAAATTCTATTAATCTAGGTAAAAAATTGGTCTGATCATGATATAGATCTTTTCAAGATTAACATGAATTTAGGATTTCGGACTACCATGAATTTTTTTTTTTTTCCCATGAGGATACAAATTTATAAATTAAGTTAAAGTTAAACATTAATTTTAACCATACATTCATAATTGTTACTCATTATTATTCGCATATTTCATGGAATGCACTATTATTCTTCTTAGGAATCGTATTTATAAACCATTTATAATTTTTTCAAATTGAGAAATTTGAGAAAAAAATTTGACGATCGAAAACTTAAAAGGTGAAATAAATGGGTTACTGCTCAATTCGTCTTCTAAAATTTTAAGGGCTTTGCTTGTCGAACAAGGCCAGCTTTATTCAAATTTTAAACTCATATAGATGAAAGTCCTCAACACTTCTCTTCAAGTACAAATATGTACTAACCTGTTGATACATGAATATGAACCTTTAATTTGGAACATTTTTTGGAGAAACTCAAAGCACGCATAGCTCCAAATGTATTAATGTCAAGTGAAACATCGTATCTGCAAAAGATGAAAAAGTATAATTTCGTTCACTTCCTAATTTAAAATCAATTTTTTAAATAAATTTTGATAAAAGTAGATAAAATATGTTATTGAAAAGTTGTGGATCTCATGAAATATAATGCTAAAATCAATTGTTGACTTTGACGATTAATTTTAATTTCTATCAAACAGGAGCTAAGTAAAAAATAAGAAGTTGGAAGCCGACATATACCTTTCATCAAAGTTTGTAGTGGCAGCTAGATTAACTACAACATCAACTTCTTTCCACATCTCCTCCAACAAATCTCTATCTTTGACTCCCAAGTTCTCGCAGGTAATGTCACCAGGTACAACCACAACTTTTTGCGAGATATGATTATTTAAATTTCGCCCGTATTTCTCTTTAAGAACCATGAACAAATCCTTTGCTATCACCTAAAAATGTGAAACTTGTATAAATATTGAATAAAATTCTTGGACTTTAAACCACTTTGCCTGAAAGGCCAAGCTTTAGAGAGAAGACTGTAGTTACTTAGCCTCCGTTTGGCAAGTTTATAAATGGTTCATAAATAAGAACAGTAAAAAATAGTGGTGGATTCCATGAAAGGCATGAATAATGAGTAGTAGTTATGAATATGATGTTGAAATTAATGTTTGATTTTGGCTGAATTTATAAATTATTTGTAAATTTGTATCCAATAGAGGATTAAATTTCATATTCAGCGTGCCTCATTACCTCTAAGCATGAGTATTTTCTCCTTGGATAACATGCGAAATATTCAAAAATGGGTAACGGACAAACTTGAATTCCAGTGTGTGTATTTCTTTACCTCAGTGTTAAAACGTTGCATTGCGGATTTTTCATCTGCAGCTCTTAAAAGAAGATAGAGCTTCTTCACATTTGGTTGAACCCTAAGAATCTTCTCAACAAAAACTGCATCCACATTCAAATTCATTAACCAAGTATTCTTTACTGTTTTGTGTGTGTGGAGAGAGAGAGAGAGAGAGTACTCTTAGCCAGAAAACCAGTGGCACCAGTGACAAGAATAGACCTGTCCTCAAGAAAATGGAGAATGCTGCCCAGATCCATTGGAGTAGATAATTGGAGAGAGAGAGAGAGAGCAAAAGTATGGCAGATAGTAGGGTTCAGATAAAGATACGGATTTGGATACCCCAAGCGCGATTGTAAAGAAAAATGTTGAATAGATGGATTCGTGCTATATTGCTATGACCATGTACAGTGGATAAATCATTCAAGCGCACTTGTATATATATAGGATGTTATGCGGCGGAAATAAAGAGAATGATGAACATGCATGTCTTAAACACATTAATTTTGAAAATACTTACAAATTTAAAGAATTTAAAATTTTTGATTTATTAAAATTGATGTCTACTAATAAATTTTATTCGATCAAAATCAAACACACTCCAAAATCACAGACTGGTGGAGGGTGGTCCTAGCTCGTGCTCGACTAATTGCCCAATGAGCTCGTGAAAAAAAAGTCGAGCTCGACTCGGCTCACGAGCTCGTGGGTCAGGACGAGCTGAGCTCCAGCTCGGCTCATGAGCTCGGCCCATGAGCTCGTCATTTTTTTTTTTTAAATTTTTTTTATATTATATAATACACATTTTCTATTTTTTTTTTAAAAAATTTGACCAGCCACGAGCCGAGCCAGCTCGTGGCTCGTCAAATTGAGCCCATGGGTTGCTCGTCGAGCAACTCATCTACTTGACGAGCCGAGCCGAATTCGACTCGTATGATATTTTCAAAGCTCGGCTCGTGGTTCGGACTCGTTTTTTACGAGTTCGAGCGATTCGTGGCTCGTTTTAGACGAATCGAGCTCATGAACCCACGAGCTACTCGACTCGATTGCCACCACTAGGTGGAGCTTGATAAAATAAATAAATAAATAAAATTCAGTAACCATGCAAGGGCTCATGTTCCTAGTTCCCAACTTGTCAATTTCAATATTTTTGTCCAAATAAAAATTGTCTCCTGCCAAATATTTTATCAATTATAGTCATTCAATCATGTAAAATTAATATAGGCCACTTTATTAAAATATCTTTAAGGTCATAATCTAGGCAAAGTTGATGAGAAAGAAATAAACTAGAAACTCTCGTAACTACTTTGCTTTGTTTTACTAGAATGTCTAAACGATTCGAAATTCATAAAAATGAATATAATGTTTAAATGGACGATCAATCCTTATCAACTTTGTTTATTTTGACGAGAATGCCTAAGTGGTTCAAAATAATGCAAAAAGGTTATGGGGAAATTAAGTAGCTTTTGAAGAAAGAAGGGTGTGTTTGATATGGGTGGAAATAGAAAATTTGTGCAATTCCATCTAATTTGCGGTGTTTGATTGTCAAACAATTTCATGGAATTCAATTTCACCCAAATTCTAGGTACAACCTAGTAAAGCACACTTTTCCACCTTTATTTTTTCATGGCTTTGGTAGGAAATTGATTTTTCATCTTTTTTTTGCCCCCCACTTTTTTTTTTATTTTTTTATTTTTTGGCAATGGAAACATATTCTAAATCTAATGGTAAAAAACAAATCCATTTAATTGACAATTTGTATGAAAAACGAAGACAAAAAAATTTCAAATTTTTTTATTTTTATTTTTTGGCAATCCAAACAAATTTTAATACAAATTGTAAGAAAATGTACCCCAAAAAGTAACAATTTGCATGAAAAATAAAGTCAAACGGATTAGGTGAAAAATTATACCAATCAAACACAACTAATTACAATTTCCGGTAAAACACATTCTAGGCAATTCGATTCCCTGTAATTCGTTTTCTTTCCACCCAAATTCCACATTTGCAATCTAACGGACCCTAAGAGTATATTTGTCAAATATTTCAAATATATATGAACCTTGTCTAAAAATCCAAAATAGAGTAAATTTTTTTTTCTCATTCTAAAAGTGTCTTAATAAATTTCCTACTATATGTCCAATTATCTATTATATAAATATATTCTGACTTTGATTTGAGAATCTTCTTATAACATTTTTTTCTTGAATTAATTTTGAGTTATGTATATTGGAAGACGCTTTCTATAGATTATGATCAGTATTCATTTTTTTCGTTACTTGTTCAAGAATTTAAGGAACGTTGGTCTCATTACTAAATTTTTGTTAGGAGTTTACTGATTACCTATAAAAGTAATGGGTTGACCAAGCAATGTGTTGTGGCTAGGTTTGGTCATCTTCTTCCAAATTGATGAGCACAATTGGCCAATTATACTTTATGCTGGAAAATAAATACAACTAACCTACCATTCTACACTTATTATACGCCTTTTGAGTACATTTACACGTAATGAATAAAAGTAGACAATATAGCGAATGAAATTGTAACTTTTCTAATTTTAATTTTAAGTTAATTATGATGTATTCGATGCCACAAAAAAAAAATACTGATTTATTACAAAATAAGCTTATGTCTGTCACTTCTATGAAATAAAAATGGCATCTTACGAGTTTGATTCTCCCTATCGATATTTTCTCGGTCGAGCCTGTCGCATTAGATTTGCCTAGTGTGTTTAACATGACTGACGCAGTTTGCAAGCTATTGCGTCAGTTCGTACCCAGTGCGGGTTCCTCCATCAACAAAAAAAAATGGCATCTTATTCTTTCCCGTTCTTGGACAATCCATGTCAAGACAATTGTAGGAGAACTATTTTTAGAATATATAAATATTGAAATCAATCATTTAATATTGATGAACTGCCAATTTAATTCAAGGATCCACCAAATTTCTTGGACTTTGAAGTGAAATTGTTGGGCTAATTAAATTAGAATATAATTTTTTTTTTTTTAGAAAATGATTTAACAAAAATCTCCCAAAAGAATAATTAATCCTTTGCGTGTAATCATTTTTGCAACAGTTCTTGTTGGATGGATATCTAAAATTAGGTTGAAAATTTACTGATTTTTTATCTGCAGAAATTTAATGATTTTTAAATGATACGGATAGCAATGATGTGTCACCTGAAAATAATCTCAAAGTCGTTTCTAAATAGTACATATAAAGGACGTATGGTTGAAAAGAAGTATGGTCAAAACTACATTATTTGAAATTTGGCTTGTTTTTCATAAATTAGCATCTAATCAATTTGATATTGGTTAAGATTACCTTAAATACAAAATTAACGGTGTGTTCGTCCTCCTTGATCCTACATTTCTAGTCATAAATTGAGCCTCTATTTGGCCGAAATTGAATTCTCAAGAACTGAAAACAATAATAATAATAATAATAATCAGTAACCATTTAAATTTATTTTTTCTCCCTAGCGGTCGCATATATCTTTTCCATATACAATAGTGTGAAAATGGAAGAAACAATTTTTGATGATGCCTGATTCATCCTTGATTAATATTTTTTTGGTTACATTATTTTATAATGAACAATTCTCTGTGTTATTTGTTTGCAATTAAATTTCACTAAATAAAAGCTCTCTAAAATAATCTCTTCACTGGTCTTGTTTAAGAATGAATCTTTATTTACATGAGACAAACATGATGCCTTATTTGTGACACGGGCTTTGTTATAATTGGCATCAACTTTTCTCTTTCTTATCAAATCGTGTATTTTTTCATATCATACTTGTATATATTTTATATCGCTTAAATATAAGGAGAAATCTTCTAATATTTAAGCGATATAAAATATAAATATAAAAGCATTAATGAACATATACAAATATATCAGTGTTGTGTTGAGAGCGTCATTGGAGGGGGTTGTTCTGGTCCTGACATTGAGTCCGACCCCCTCTAAATAGAAAAGCATTAATGAACATATACAAATTTGAACTATTATTCTTAATAAGATTGACTTTTTAAGATAAAACATCAAATATTAAGTTCTAAACTTTGTTAATACGAGCTAACAACACTGGCATTCCACTTATTTCGCCCGTGTTTGACGCCCATTCATCAAAATAAGAATTGTAATAATAAACTTTCAGAAAATATATGGTTAAAAAGTAATAAAAAGTTATGAACTTACGTTCAAATGTTTTTATTGAGAGAATGTGTTTGAAAATAAATTTGAGAAAAATTAATTTTAATATAGTAAAATTCAAATAGGGTCTTCTTTTGTCGCCAACTTTTTATCACGTACATTGTAAATTTGGCATTGATTCGCTCTTCAACGCTCCTACTCACTTTATTTTGTAAAACAACTAATATCATACATATTGTAGTAGTTTCCAAGAAAATATGAAGGCAGAAAATGAAGAAAAATAATTTACAACCAACTGGAAATGAATAACCACTAAAAATGGGCAATAAACTTTACATTTATCTCAAAGGGCGCAAAGATTAGCTTCCAAATTGTGAAATACACACCAGATGCGCTTTGAATGTAGTTTGAACTCGATAGCTTGGACATGATTCATATCAACAAAATCGGAAGCTATCCGGCTTGAGTCCCCGGATAAGAATGCATCACATGCAAAAAGCCCGAGGACAAACCTAAAATACATACTCCATAAAATGATTGCTAACAGGTTAGTATATCCAATGATCACTAATTACCAAACACGATTCTAAGATCAAGAATCCTTCTCTTTCCCTGCTGAATTTACTTGCTCGGAGGCGGGAGGGGCCAAATTCATTTGCTCTGGCATCAGTAGCATGGATTCCACTTGATTTGTACCTTGCAAAATGGTATCCATTTCACCATTCACAGGTACAATGGAGTCCGTTTGGTCGGTTTTTGTCAAGGTAGGATCACTTGGACCTATTGCTTGTTGGGTAGAGTCCATTTGATTCGTTAATGTTGAACCAGAAATTCTTTTATCTATTGTCGGCAGGGAAGAATCCATTTCATCTGTTGCATGTACGAGATTCTTCTGTTCTAAGTTTGCTTTCGTTACCTCATAATCATTTAGGAGAACCATGAACTCGTTGAGCAACCTTTGAACTTCTCTATTTGATGCCATAGCTGGAAGAATATCTTCTCGAAGGAGCTTGTGCTTGTTCATTCCCTGTGAAGACACAAGTTACAAACTGTCATCAAATAATAAAAAATCGCATAAAATAAAAACATTAAAAAGGACATAGCAACCAAGAAGATGCAGACATGAGCAACCCAACAACAAACTTTGGGGAGAATTTACATCACCCCAGAAACATAAATGCCACTTTAAACACCTACAAGAATCAAGGAAGAATACAAAAAGGCCTTACAAGTACACAAGGGTCCCATGCTGCTGTCTTTACATCGGATGATGGAGCTTCAGTCATCCCAATAGGAGGTCCAAGAAAGCTCTCACAAACTTCTCGTAGACGGTACTCCTCTGCCTCTCTACATTTTGAAGAACATAAAAGTGTATCATATAATTACCAACTACATCCAAGAAAACCAGAAGGAAGAAAATATATATATATATCCAATTAATTCTAGAAAATACTTTCACTACTTTACCATCATTTAACTCCAGGTATGTGGATGAAAAGACAACACGTAAATGGAAAACCTTACAATAATAAGCATATTCAATCAAAAACACCAGAGAAAAGGGGATTGATGCTAAACCTAGGACATCCACATCCCCGTCTTTTCATTTATTTTAAAAGACCCCACAGCATGTCGGTGCCGTGTCGGAGACATTCCCGGCAATTAAATCCATAACAAAAAAAAAATAAAAAAAATTAACATGACACTTGGTGTATTCGACACGTGTTGTTGACCTGTTGAGACTTGTCGGGGGCGTGTCGTGATATGTGTTGGACACCGACTTGCCAGCACCGGAGGCATGTCCATGCTTCCTAGAGTGCCTGTAATCTGTCTGAAATGTATGTCACTTATTTTTCTTTCTAAATTGATTTTCTGGACACATTTTGGACAATGAGATAAATGTCTGAGTAGTGCCCAAGAGCCATGTTACATCTGAATGTTAGATATGAAAGTTCATTTCTACAGGTGTCAGAGCATTGAAGTATATAATTGAATTCCAGCATCTAAGAGATTAACCCATAGGATTTGGATAGAAACTAAAAACATGAGAAGCACAGTACAAGGGAGAATAAACACACCTTGCTAAAAAGCGTATATAGGACAGAAGACATTGGCGATATTCACTAGGAGACTGCAAAGCTATTGCAGATGCAAGCTGAGCTTCCAAATGTGCACGAGTCTGCAGTCCATCATCAGTTACTCTGCATGAGCAAATCCAGAGGTGTGTGAATATGAGGCATTGACATATAAGAATTTACTTAATATGGGAGAATTAACTGTATTATTATTAATTTTACAGGATATAATTAGGAAACCCTGCCATTCTCATGACATATAGTCATCCAAACACAAATAAGTGGCCAGGCCCAGGAATAAGAGGTAAAACACATGATATTCATGAAATATATTGTTCATAAAGCAGGCTGCAAATATTTGATCTTAGGTGGATATCAGAAAAGGAATAATTTTAAGGTAAGATAACAAGATTTCACTTTGTCACTAAAGTTGTATCTTTGAGGAATCATTTTAAAAAATTTCAAGAGACAGAATGTATATAGACCTGCTCCATCCTGGTTTCCTAGCCAGAAATTTCCTGACATCAATCTGCAAGTCAGCCAGCTCACCACCGTGAGCTGAACTGAAGTTCCAAGAGCTTGAGAAATTTGATGCAGAAATGTGATCGTCTGCAACTCTCAGCCAACACTTGAGGCTCATATCAAAGAGGTAGGCGTGATGTGTAGCCAAAACCACAAGGGGAAAACCAGATTTTGATAATTTTGCGGATAAGACTTTGATTGTGCCTGGAAGAACCAAAAAAAAAAAAACGATAATACTTTCATTAACGTATGGGGCAAAATTAGAAAGTAAATGACAGCAGTTGCACGAAGTATTAAATATACGTCAAATTGAAAAGGTTAAATACCACTAAAATAACAGACTTCATAGCTTACCAGCATCTTTAGAATTAGATTTTAAATTTGGAGTTATAAGTGAAGCCAATGAATCGTGAAGGAGACATTTCCTGTTGAAAAGATCCCATACATACAAGGACCCATTCCTTGTGACAAGCAACAACTTCCAAGATTCATCACAATCAATAAATACTGCTGCAGATCCCATCACCATGGTTGGAATAGCACGTCTCCCGCACTTTGTGTATACCTTCTCATATACAAACATTTAAAATCAAATAAAATAAAAATATACATGGTTGTGGGAAGTCTACAAATCCTACAAGTATCCAAAGTTTAGTGTTAAAACTACTAATCACAGATAAATCACTCTTAATAAAATAGATTATATAATGAAAATCATATCATTACGAGATGCCACTAACAAAAATACTATTTGGAAACCGATTAAATATAAAATGATATGGTATAGGAGTATCTTCGTTATACATGTGAACTACATAAATACAGATGAACAAAAGATTTTATTTTTTTCTCTATGTTCAGTCATTTAATAGAAAAAAGAGTTGCTACAATAATAAAAAGATTTACAGAAAGATTCTCTACAGGATTGTTTCTGAAGTAGCATGTTGTGCATAAGAATATGAATATTTACCATGAGTAAAATATGTGGTTATGACTACATCTATTTAAAATAAGTTAGAGCACCTATATAGACCATCAGTTGGTGAATGTGAATGCTCAGCTTCTGCACACAAAAAATGGCGCAGCAAAAAGTGGATACATTGCATTTTGATTTTAAAAATAGCACAGGCTGCAATTTTGTTTAGCACAGGATTCAAATTTCAGGACAACAATGAAATTTATTAATTTCTTGATGAGGCAAATTTCCATTGCCTGATAATGAAAATCTATTTTACTTCCATTTATCATATATATTTGCTAAGATGGATATAAAAGATCTAAAGTTCTCGGTTTCTTTTATACCACGAAGATTTTACAGTTAACAAGAACAGTAATCAGGGGAAACATTTGTAACAAATTTGGTTCGTTTACTCATTAATATAGTATGATTTTGTGATTAATAAGGCACAGGCATTCCTAAAAGGCCATGAACAGTTGATCCAGACCACGTCTCATATTCTCCATCGTTTAAAGCTCTTGCTCACATACTTCAAGTCCGGCAGATATCCATGAATATTGATACCCAAGTGTTTTTAGTCAATTCTAAGTTCAGGTCTGCCAGAACTAAATCCAAATAAGTCCTGACCAGCTTAACAAGCGCAGTGACCAGGAGCCACATTTATCAAGTTATTATCACAATTTAATGAGGTATATTGGAATATGAGTGTCATCGCAACAAATATGAAACAAAATGTGGTCCAATTAACATAAAAAATGAACAGAATACCAGCATTACTAACATTAAAGGACAACAAGCAGCAACGGATAAAATGCAAAGAAATAGGCAAAACAAATTAAGTCCCTGTTTGATCCACATTCTAATTTTCATTCAAATTCTTCTACTCATTTTTAACCACACATTCTTCAATAAAATAATATTTTTCTTCACATCAATAACTTTTACTTATTTTTCAACCACATATTCCCCGTCATATCAATAGTAAAAATGCATTCTTTCTCAAATAATGTGGCTCAAGCAGGGGCTAAATCTAAGTGAATCTGGCACATAATATAAAAGTAGGGATGGAAAAAGGCTCAGATAGCACTTCTTGACAGAAGAAGCAAAATAACGAAATGAAAAGGGACAATTTTTGGATCATTTAATAAAAAATGAATATTTATGCAAATGCGTTTGAATGACACTTATCATCAGTTGGAATGACAAAAACATATTTTTACAAACTTTATACATATGCACTACAACTAGAAACCGCTGAAGAATATTAGACTAACCTGCAGACATCCATCTTCACAACCAACTACCCAAAAGTTGGCATTTCCAGCCAAAACAGTGATCTTTCCAGAAATCCTATCAGACCAAAGAGTTTGCGACCCTCTTGTGCAAGAAAGTTCTGTTTCTTTAATCATGAAAGTACTTCCGGGTACTACAATGTCATTTACAGCATGTTCTCTTGGATTAGCTTCCAAGCAAACTGTTATTTTATCTCCCCCTTCTTTCTTATCATATACGCTTATCGAAAGAGTACCAGTGGAAGTAACATAGCCTGTCTGTTCAACGTTAGCAATCCCTTCTTTTCCCTGAAGTTCCGGAGCCTTCTCAACCACAATGCTCTCAGTAACAGTAGCTCTAGCTGTGACATCTAAGCGCTCCCTCAAATCAGCTCTCCCACTTGCTGCTTTCCTGTTGGATTCTTCTCTAGCACCACCATCAGTATGTATTACCTTATTATCAACCTTCCTATTATCTAAAGACTTAACAGGAAATTCAGGGGCATCACACTGAGCATCAACAGGGATTCTTTCACGTTGGACAGGCACTCCAACTGCTTCTGGTATTATCCTTTTTCGCCCGTCAGGTCGTCTATATTCTTTTTGCTTCACAGGACCTGACATCCGAGCAGAAGAAGCCAATTTATTTGATCCCTCAGTATTCTTCCCAACATTAGCATGAGCCTTCTTAATCTTTGTCGTGACCTCTAAACCAGTAGAAGCTTTTAGAGATGTCTGATTGTCTTGGATCACCTTTTTGCTCGAGGTTTGCTTTGTAGATGCTGCTTCAAGTAACAACTGCACTGCACTTTCAGCCAAGTATCCCTGCCGACCCCTTACATCACCATAACGATTTCTCTTTAACTCATCTAATTCTGCATCACCTAAACTATATCCAAGTTCATTTACATCAAAATAAAAAGTAGACACCGAGCCATCCAAAGAACAAGCAAACAGCGTATATCCATCAGGGCTCCTGCATTCAAAAGACGGAATTCCTAAGAAAAAGTAAATAAATGTAGGGAGGCCAGGAAGAAGCAAATCAAGCATGCATCTTGAGAGCATAAATGACAGTCTGTTCAGGGGTGAGTTATTATAGATGCTGAAGAGCAAACTTACCAGGATAGATCCACAACACTTTGAGTAAAGAAATGCTTGGCCACAAAGACAGGACGAGGACTTGCAGTTGTCCAGACAGTTATGGTGCGGTCCTGACTTCCTATTGCAATAACATTATATGGCTGTAAATCTTTCCCTTCAGTCTTCAAAGAACCATTACTCCACCCAACAGAAGAAGTTTTTAAGTCCTGAGCATTGGAAGGATTCCTTCTAAACATAGAATGATTAAACTTAGCAACAATAATAGGAGCATTGTGTCCTAAGAAGTCAAAAGTGGCAGACCATTCCCCTCTCTCTAGAACAGGTGCAGAATGTCTAGGCTTCTGAAAACCATGAGTTGTGGTGATGAAATGACCGCAAGGTGACCATCCAAGTCGCCTGAAGAAGGTGGATCCTAGCTGGAAATACATAAAGTCATCAACAGCATTTAAGGAAACAAAGGAAAAGAAACAATTAATAATTTAATGTCATTTCTTGACATACAGATTTTGCCCAGTGACCATCAGTTCTATGAGCAAGGCTCCAGTCACTCGTTCGCCAAATAATGACAGTCTTATCATCTGATTGACTTGCGATGAATGAACCAATGGGATCCCATGCCACACCTTTGACCAGACTGGAATGACCCCGAAGAACAGCTGTGCAGATGCCATTGTTCATGTCCCAAATATGAATTGTGTTATCCAAACTACCGCTGGCCAATATTAGGTCATCTGGAGACCAACTAAGATCCACCTACTTTAGGCATGGAACAAAAGCAAATCCTTGGTTACAGCACCCATGGTAGGTTAAATGTGCTTACTATAATAAGTGAAAACATCATTAATTTATCAGATATCTTAATAGAAAAAGTTATTACCACATCAGCACTGTGTCCTCTCAATGTCATGGCGACTTTCCAATTCTCAATATCTGGTAACTCTCCGCTACCAAATTCCGTGGTTCCTGAACCTGGCTTCCTCTCATGAATAAGAATAACTTGGTCATCAGATCCTGATGCAATATATCGACCATGCTTGGCCCACCTAACACAATTAACTGACCCAAAATGATCGTGCAGAGTTGCCAGAAGTTTCGGTGTTGAATCATCAGCTTGCGATTCCCTGCCAACACATTTCATGTTCCAAATGCGAACCTGCAACATAAAAGGAAATTTTTTGTTCTTTAAGAAATGAGAATATAAATGAGAACAAATTATGATAAAGAATGGATTTCTACCTTCTAAACAGGCCTCTGTGTATACAAGACAATTAATATAAATTCATTAACATCAAGATGAACTCCTTTAAGATATTTGCTGAGGGAACCTATTCCAGATGAAAGTGACAGATAGCAACGACTACACCACAGAAAGTAAAAAGGTTCGAGTACAGTTCAGGCATATCTAGAACTTAAAAGACAATTAAGGTTCCTGAATCTGAGTTGCATATAGGTCACAATTTCATGATTTCTGCACAAAACCCGTTTAGCCTCTCGTGAATGAACGTTGATTGTTCAAAGTTTCAGTATTTCAAAACAAGAAATTAGAGTATAAAAATAAAAGAAGGAAAAGAAAATTATACCTTATGATCACCACCGCCAGTGGCAAACCTGAGGGCACCAGGCTGTATATCGACCGAGAAAATCTGCGTCCCTCCATGCTTTACCCAAACAGGCTTCTCTGCTTTCATCTTTCACTTCAAAGGCTAGAAGATTTATTTTTCTTCTTGGAAAAAGAAGAAGTAAGAATTAATTAATTTTCACTTAAAAGTTTAAAACCCACCTAAAGCCTCTCAAAGTTCATGCCTTTGGAACCCACAAAACCAAGAAAAAAAAATAGGCAAAACCCAGAAAATACCCCAATTGGGTTCACCCAAAAACTTGCAAAATTAAACCTCAAGAAACTAAAATCCGAAATTTCGAATAATTCAGGAAAAATAACCACGAATGTCTTATTCAAGAAAAAGGTGTAACTTGGGTAGCTAATTTGGAAAGAGAAAGGGGGCAAAAAAAAATTTATAAGTAATTGGACTAAGAAAATTATAAATCAAATAAAAGGAAAAATATACTGAAGGTAGTAAATAGGGGGAAAGGTTGAATTTTATGAGGTGGTAAGAAAAACCCTAGAAATACTGTATGCTGTATTTGTGTTTGTGAAGCGGTGGAAGGGATTTTTTTTTCTTTTGTTTTCTATTTTCTATGAGAGAAATAGAGATTTGTTGCTTAAGATGCATCTTTTGGGTTTGGGTGGGTTTTTCTTTTAACTGTCAAGTACAGGGGAAGTTTGAGATTGACGGCCGAAAATGCCAAATCAATTTAGACACATTCCCGTATATTGTCATTGAACTGTTGGAAATTACAAAATCAGTCATCAATCTATTAATATAGTAGCAAGTTGATCCTTGACTTACGAAAGGTAGTAAGTTGGCGCTCATGAAGGGTTTCTTCCTCAACCTTTCAAACTAGGCGCACAACCGGTTCTCACGGCGGTTTCTGTCCAAAATTTTTTTTTTTTTTTTTTTTTAAATATGTTTTTAATATGACAAAAACATGAAAAGGCAATTTTAATGATATTGGTTGCGCCCTCCAACCCAAAATCTTTAACAACGGCAACGACGACAACAACAACACATCTCCTTTAAAGGTAGCTCAAACAATATGGGGGAAGCAAAATAGTTGATGAGTATTTTTTAGAACAAAAATGAACTAAATTGTCGAGCAAATAATCACTCATGAAAATCACGTCGGTGATCATAAACGATATGACAATTGGTGATTCTGGATTGAGATCGGTATATATTGGTGATTAAAAATCAACTTTGATATTGTTGGTGATTACCAACAGGGTCGGATCTGCATAGAAACAGATGAAGTCGTCGTCTCAAACCCAAAATATAGGTGGCCTTTTTGGCTCAATTTTTATTTTTATTTTTATTAAGTAAACATTGTAATCTATAAAAGAAAAATATTTTTTTTTCTTTTTGGGACCTAATTTACGAAATTCGTCTCAAACCCCAAAAATCACAAGACCGGCTCTGAATTTACCAACACACCGCAGTCAACATTTACTGACGCCAATATTGTTAGTAATTTTGTCAAGAATCACATAGAAGTTATGGAGAACCGAAGAATTAAATGAACATTAGTGATTTAAACTCCAATAGTCGAAATTCAAAACTCGTTTATTCATAATCTACTCTCGCTTTTAGGTCATTAAGTTTGGATGAGTCAAGTAGAGGTCCACATTTACATTCTCGAATTATAAGCAAATTGAAGAAAATTTCATAATTCTAAATTTAAATTATGACAAGAGTTACGTTTTAAGAAAGTATAGGTAGCATTTATCTTTCTCTATAGAGAGAGGTGATGATATAGTTGAAATTTTATAGACGAAAAGCAAAAAAAAAAAAGGAAAATGTGCTACGAACATTGATAACCTCACATTAGTGGTATTTTAATCAATTTTCAAGTGGCAAAACTCAAGTTCGTTGTTCCTATTATATTAGGATATGCATTCAAAATTTAATACAGTAAAATTACAATTGTCATAAGGTAATCAAACAATTTTTTAGGCCTATCGAATTTAATATGTTTCCTTAAAATAATTGTGCTCCTTCTAGTGTCAAAAAAACTTGAGAAATTGTCTCTTGAGATAAAAACGAGTTTCGTTCTAATAATTTGTCCCTTAATCCAGTACGAACTAAACAATTGAAGCTCTTCAATAGCAAACAAAACTTTGATACGAACTAGTTGCAAAAAGAATTTTTGGAAAGAAATGGAACTCATAATTTGGAGGGAGCATTTATGAATTTTTTGTATCCGATTATTTGAAAATCATTTTCTTTAATACTCATTTTGACCACACTTTCTCTAGAAAAATCATTTTCCTACTATTCGTCACACATTCTAAAAAATCACTTTTATACAATATGTTATATCACAACTTTTCAAAAACAGATAGTGATAAAGGCGTTAGAGCGGTGAACCTAACGGTTCAAATTTAAATAATATAGGAATGTTGTACAATGATTTTGGGGGAAGATGACTGTCAAAATAACTCCAATTGGCTCAAATTTTGAAATGAAAATTCATTTTTTGATTATTTGACTAAAGCCTCATGTGCTACAAGCGGGTTTGTGTTCATATTTGATCTCATGCCAAGCCGACCGTGCCCTAAACTCATCCCAAACTTAAATCTATCCAACTTCTCGTTCGAGACCAATGTGGAACAATTGTCAATTAAAGATTTCCTTTTTTTTTTTTTGTATTTTCTTCCTAAGTTAAACATGTTTTATGAGAGCAACTAGCAAACTACTTCCTTCTTCCGATCAATATAACATCCTTAAACTTTGGCATCAAACTTTTCTAAATTTGTTCTTCTCAAAAGACAACGTGCAACAAACTTAGATACCCCATAAATCATGATCTGTCCTTTTCACTTCTTATTACTCTTTTCGTTCACTTTTTCTAGCATTTCTAGTACCAACTAATTCATTCGGCGAATCTGACTTCTGGGTCTTGTATAGTCGCTATTGTCGACTAGCCAATAGGTGATTCAGGAACCCTCTTCGCGAATTTCATGTGGGATATCCCCACAGGATACCAAGGTCTAAACAAAATCCTTTTCAACAAGCTCCAATTCCCTCAATCCCAAATTCCAAACCCTGCTTCAATCTAAATTCTTTTCACCTCTTGATTTTCTAGAGACATTTGTTCATTAACTTATTATCTGTATGATAACTAATCAAATGAAGCAGTTGAAAAAAATAAGATTGTCATTGGCCTAGTTTCCTATTAAATAAACGAGTGTGTAAATACAGAGAGATCGAATTTTAAGTTACTCAAACTCAACTTGATGTGATATTAAAAGTCAAAAAAACATTGTACAAATTCAAATCATTTATCTTTTTTAAAAATTTGATTAATTCATGCTATACATTTAGTATTGATTAGACCAACCATTTTTGTTTATTACTTAGAAGTTATGTTTCCACAAATTGACTCATTATCCATGTAAGTATCATTACCTCATTTTTGGCGGGGAGGCAAGTAAACTACAAGCTTACCAATTCTTTATTTTTTGTTTTATTTTTTATGTGGCGGTAGAGTGTCACAATCAGTTGGTTAATCACTCAAGAATATTTGAGTTAACACGTTTTATGGTGGTACAAAATTGATTTGGAAGTCCAAGTTAGAGAATTGTTTTAATTATGCATTTATTTGGTTGATGTACTTTTATTTTAGAGTTTTGATACTTGTTTATCTGCCGGCTAAGTAAAAAATCAATTTTGTATTTAAATTCTAGGTTGATGGGTGATAAGTGTAAAGTTTTTTTTAGTTTTCGTTTATCATCGTTCCTCCTATCTTTCAACGTCTTTCACCTATGACTGTCAAGTACTTGTAAAAAGTGCATACCCTTTCAAACCTAACACGGGAGAGGAAAGTAGTGCAACCTCGAGGGTGAAAAGTTTCTTTTTAAGCTTGAAGAAAATCACCTAGCTTTCTTTCCGTGCCAATAATAACCGTTAGATTTTCAACATATCCGACTTACTGGTCAAGCCAATTTCGCTATATATATATATATATATATATATATATATATCTTCTCCTCATCTAATATCTTCATTAAGATGTCTCCCATTAACCTTCACAAGTCCAACGTCGTCGAGATCTAGGTCCATCTGAGGTTTACCTGTCTACCCTACCTTCCAATATTCCAATATATAAAAATATATTGCTCCTTAAGTAGTTGTGTATTTTATTAGATTTTGTTAAAATAAAGATCTATTGACTTTGTTTAAATGGAGGTCCACGCACTAGAACATGCGTGGTCAAAAAGTCGCTATCAAGATATCGATATTTTTAAACTTGTCTTAAAGACAATATTTCAAGAAGTTCAAAGTCGGCCAAATTATCAAATATAATTATGATCATTATCAATTACATCCAACTACCATTTTTTACTTTCTATCTCTTGTGTGGGGGTCTATAATGACTATATTTTTCATTCTCATTCTACAAAGAATGAGAATCGAACGAATAGTAAGATTCTCTATAACAATTTTTTTTTTTTTTTTTTGTAAATTGCATAAATGCAATTAGAAAATTCGGAATAAATTGTCCTTTATATTAAAATATTAATTATTATTTTTAACCCAACCATCACACATTTGCAGAACATTTATTTTTCCAGGATACAAAAAGGAAGTTCAAGCTTAGGAAAAGGATATGTGACTGACTAGACGTCCAAATGATGAAAAACAAAACTTTAAAATTTTAACCAATTTTGAGTGATTAGGAGTTAAAGCTCTGGTCATCATGCGATCGCGCATGAAATATTTGTTAGCTTTTGATAACATTTATAATCATTACTGTTTGTACAAATTTAATGATGTCCGCTTATGATCCATCTATATCAAGTCTAATTTTTCATTAATATGGTTATGCGTGTAGTCAAAAAAGCATCGTCAACTTAGAAAGGATTCTGAAAAATAAGAATGCAATCGTCAACTCTACTCCAAGTCTAGATCCAAACTCTATGAAAATCATCGAGGGATCATTTATTTTAGTTGGACCTGGTTAGACTAATACATAGATGAATGCTTGATCATCGCTAAAGCCCTCAAGCATGGCATGCCAAAAGAGATGGCAGTTAAATCGGAAATTTTAACGGTGATCTGTATTGTACTTTTTTTAGATTCGTGCTAATTCCTAATTTTATTCGCAATACTAGAACGAATGAGGATAAAATAAATACTAAAAATCTACATAATTTTCAATAATGCCATTTTAATTGTTACTAGAATTATCCTATAAACAATAAAATTATCCTATAAACAATAATGTTGGGAAAGTGATGTGGCCAAACTTGAGACATAAATTGTGGGGGGCAATGCCATAAAACACATTATATCTCTTGAAAAAACTAGTGGTAGATCGATCATGACTTTCTTGATCTAATAAGAGCACCATTTGCAACTTGAACTTTTTTCTTTAAATTTTCATATTTTTTTTCCTATTTCAAATTATTTTTTAGACATGTTTTGCTTAAAATGAGCTCAAATATTAAATTATTCCGACGCATGTAACATCACAATATTAAGCCCCTGTTTGGTTCCCATTTTTTCACAATAAAAATGAAAAATATGACCGTTATCCATCACATCCAGCCACCATATTTGACTTTACATCTCTTGTGTAAGGTCCATAACGGCTATATTTTTCATTCTCATTTTACAAAAAATGTGTATCAAACGGGGCCTAAAAAGTGTACCCAGAAGACAATCTCAGCATCACTTGTTCGATTGTAAATCCGATGAATTAGAATTAATATTATTGACTCAATTAAAGAGAAAAATTTCTACCATGTAATTTTAATGAATCGTGCTCAGTGTACATTCATTCTTACATCATTAATTACACTCTACCACATGTTATCATTTAATTGGAAAGTTAAAAAATAAAAAAAATCAAGCAGTATTTTCTTGCCAACATAGCAAATGTCATCCATAACGTAACAAAATTGGTGTGTTATGTCACATAACTCAATTTTAATACTTCATTACCTTGTAAGAAAATCTTTTAAATAACCTTAATTTTTTTTATTCGTGGGTACCAATTTTTAAAAAAATGGGTATTACTATTTTCCAAAGAAAAATTGGTCACACAGTACCAAGTATAGACTGGATAGTATATTGATATTTCCCCTTCAATAAAGACCTGCAGAACCAGCCGGCCAATTTCAATGGCTGCAGACTTCCAACAGAGTCTAAACACAAACTTTAAATGCAACCTTCCCAAAAAATTCCGACATAAACTAACATTTTTTTACCATCTATAATCGTTGATCCAAATTTTATCTAGATTTTAGGTTTTATTCTCATTACCTTCTCTTCTTTAGGTCTATCCCCAATCCCACATTTGAAAATCCATTTTATTCCTACAAAGAATTTATATAATTATAGCAGATCCTACGTTGTGCAGGTCAGATTCTTGAATTAAAGCTCATTCATTTGAAATGCTTATACATATATTCGAATCAGTTTCTTATTGAACATGAATCAGATTAGATCTCTGCTTATTTCGTCCAAATTCTTGCACATAATTTGCTACATCCTCTAGCAAATAGTTTAAAGGAAAGTTCAGATCTTTGTGATTTTGATAACCCATTTATGTACTCTTCAATGAAGCGCGCTCTGCGTCCACTGTACAGCATCCTGCTACTGATAATGGTGGCAACTACTCTCACCGTCCGATTTATACTCCACTATGGGTCTATCCAGCTGAAATATGACACCCCACTTATTAAAAACCCGGGAAAGCCAGTGTTTAACGCGACTCTTTTGAAATATGCTTCGATTGATATTGGTGAATCACAGTTGAAGCAAGAGATCGAGGAATTATTAGAGGGGAATTTTCGAAGGCGTGGTCGCCAGAGATCCTTTTTGTCATCTAAGAAGTATAATATTGATGTGAGAATGAAGCCAGCTAGAGGCATTTCAGTGCAGCTCCGGTCGCCGGAGTTTTATCGCCTGTGGTTGACTTTTAGGAGGTATTTGAGTGATTGGTCCCGAAATAGAAGGTTTCAGTCAGATGCATTGTTGGATTTGGTGAATGGAGTTAAGGTTCCGCTTGATAAATACAATGGAAACAAGGTGTTGGGAAAGAAATACAAGAGTTGTGCTGTGGTAGGCAATAGTGGAATTTTGTTGCAGAGTGAATATGGTGAATTGATTGATAGTCACGAGGCTGTAATTCGATTGAACAACGCAAGGACAGGGAAGATATTTGATCAAAATGTGGGCACGAAAACTAGTATTTCTTTTGTGAATAGTAATATCTTACACTTGTGTGCACGAAGGGAAGGTTGCTTTTGCCATCCCTATGGGACAAATGTGCCTATTATCATGTATATGTGTCAACCTGTGCATTTCTTCGATTATTTGGTGTGTAATTCTTCGCACAAGCCACCATTGGTCATTACTGATCCACGGTTTGATGTATTGTGTGCTAGAATTGTGAAGTACTATTCTTTAAAACGGTTTGTAGAGAAGACAGGGAAGGATGTTGTGGAATGGGGGGCGGCTCATGAAGGAGCTAATTTCCATTACTCCTCTGGTATGCAGGCTATTATACTTGCACTGGGGATTTGTGAGAAAGTTAGTGTTTTTGGATTTGGGAAGTCGGCATTGGCAAAGCACCATTACCATACCAATCAAAAAACTGAGCTTTCTCTACATGATTATGATGCAGAATATGATTTTTATCACGATCTGGTGAAGAAGCCACAGGTGATACCCTTCATCTCGGACAAGTTTCACTTTCCTCCTGTTGTTATGTATCACTGACATTTTTCCACTGTTAGCTAGAGTGATATACAACATTGTTTTGCGTTCCTGCTTGGCTGTTCATTCCAGTAGTGTCCTACGGAAGAAAGTTGGTTGTTTAGAGAAAATTGTTTTGCTGTCCAGCCATGTACTATCCCAGATAGTCTTGATGGAAGTGGAAAATTGTTATTGAAGCGCATTGTAACTTTTGTTTTGTGAACTGGAATTTCTTATCACATATTTCTTTATATTCCATTTTGGGATTAATCATATGAAGGATCATGCTTCCCACCTACCTGAAACGCACATAAATGCACGTATGAATATTTCCATGACATATATACTTGCAAAAAATGAATCCCCTTGTGCCTAGGCAGGAGTTTCGGCCTCGACCCCTACCACGTTATTCATAGAATACAAGAGGTCTCAGTAAAAGCTCTGAAGATTGTGAAAATTGGCTTAAATGGACGTGAGCTTAATATGGAGGATTCATTTTGTAATCATGCTGAAAAAGGAAGACTGATTAAGGTCAGGCTCTCAGCTAATGGCTGTTTTATCTTTTTAACCTTTTTACATATTTTAGACAGTAAATGGTATGCCCACATTATGCGACAGGATGCTGTAATAGTTCTTGTTCAACCATAAAGTTTTTTCGTCTACTTGCCATGTCTGTTTTTCCTTTCCTCCTGGTTTTAATATTCTTACAATCTGTCTTATCTTAGTTGGAAGATACAATCGGCTGTACAACAGACATGAACTTGATCTGGGAAAGTTCACTTGTTTAGCACACAAAACCAGGGACTGTCAAATAGTTGGATGAGAGACCGTATTGCAATAACAGTTTTCCGTAATAAAACTTTGCTTATTTTACCTTTTGGTACATCCCCTGTTTTAATTAGAGTCTTGTAGATACAGGTTTAAAACAAGTAGGCGGCATTGTTCGTCATGTGTAAAGGAATAGGTTCTTTACTTTCATGTTTCACTTTACAGTGTGCTTACCATAATATGAAACTCGGTAAATGCAACTTCATGATTGTAAAGATCTCTTTTACATGATTCCTATGTCTGATGTGCAATTGTAGAACTGATGTTTCCTAATTATGCTGACACTTCCATTCTACAGTCGAACTGTTTGCTTTCATCATTATAGCACCTATAAATGATTGTTCAACCCCACGACTTTCTCATCAGCAACGAAAAGATGTTGGATAATCTCTAGTTTTTATTGATTATTCTCATGAAGACTTGACTTGGCACTGTATATTCTCCTACTTTTTAGTACTATTACTCCTACTAATGTAGCAGGAAATCCGGACTAAATTATATACTGTATGTTATCAATTGCTTACTTGGAGGCCCAAGTTTAATATGGAAACGGATGATACTATCACTTCTTGCTAGATTACTGTAAGAGGAATCTTGAGACTGATGAAACATGTTTCTGGGTGTGAGATAGATATAGAACGGTACCATAAAAATTAAAAACTTGACAGGAAGAAATTTCGAAACAATTCACAGGACTAGCCCTCAACAGAATTTCGAAAGAAGTCACAGGACAAGAAGAGCGTCATCTATTGGACAACATTTAACTGAAAATTTCACATATCCAAGCATTCTGATAGATCTCCCAAGTATTAGTAAGCAAGTTGTCGAGCTTTCTTTTGACAATTTTTAAGACACATCTGCTATCCTTGCACTTGATATTATCCGGAATGATAGGCAGAAAAAACATTTCTTTTGATAGCACTTACACGAGTGAAGAGTAAATTGCTTCATGCAGCAACTAGTAACTAGCAACGACACATTGGAGGACTCAAAGCAACTCAAGAATTACACTCCATTCACAACAGCATATGCAGAAGATTATACACTTATTACAACTAAGATAATCCTACATACTATTTCGATAGTCACGAACATCAGATAAGGACAACAAAAAGCAAAACAAGCCATCATCGACATTCATATCGGAACTTGCATTAAACCACAGTCAAAATCCAACTCAAAATCCTATTGTTAGCAAGTTGATCCCAACATATATACAACCCTTCTCTGCTTGTATCCCATTATAGGCTTTCCTTCTCCAACTGTTACCCTTCAGTTTTCTCAGCCTTCCAAGTCGTATTCCACGTTCTCCTCTTCAAACTTCACTGACACCAGAAACCTTATGCTCACCTGTAACAGGGGGAAAAAAAAAAAAAAAAAAAAAGGACAAGGAAATTGCTTAGATTGAGTTCTTAAGAAAAGCCACATTGGTTTCATTTCATCATATTGAAATTTGCATATCCATTTGAACCTGTTTGGGATCATAGATGGCATATTCATTATATTCTAGAGGACTGTCCTTGTGCTGTGACGGGATCAGTTTTCCACAAGGAACTTTTATGTCATCCTTCCAAACAAAGTGCTCTGATTCATTTGTTTTCTTCCGACCAAATCCTTTCACCCCGAATTTCTTCTCTTCTAAAGACTTCGTATCCTACCCAACCAAACCTAACTCATGCGTAAAAAGAAGTTTGTACAAAGACAACATAAATTACACATCTTAAAACAAATTATGTACCTCTGGTGGACTTGTGAGTTTAGTAATCTGTTCACCCAAGGATGCAACAACCAGAATGAAGAAGCCTTCAGGCCTGTCCACTGCTGTGAAGCCGTACCTGGCTGCTTCTGCTGCAGCATCAGAGCAAACTATAGCCTTTCCAAACTGATAAAGGAGTAAAGGGAAATCCATGCATAAAAATTAAAAGCCACCAAGAATAAAAATCAGGAAAACAGGCTAAACATGGATAGAAAATTAAAAACCCCCCAAGAATAATTGGGAAAAGGAACAAACATAAAACTTATTTCCTTACCATGTACCCTGGGACTGGAAGAGCACATACTGCTGGCAAGAATCCTTTCTGCAGATGCCGCAACAGATTTGAACTCTGGGTACCTGATGTATTATGTTCAAATCATATCACAACCACACGGAAGTCAGAAAAATTGTGTCAAAAGTCGAAGGAAAAATTGACAAAGGATCTTTGTTTCATACCACACCACAGCAATACTTTGTTTGGTAGTTTCTCGATTTCATCCAGGGAGGGGCAAGCACTCGATTCAACAGCAAATACGTTGTCAAGTGATACTTCATAACTCTGAAAAGCATTACAACAGCAGTTACAACACAACCTACTAGAGGCCATCAAATATCATTTATTTAAAATCTTCAAAAAAGAGAAGAAATCAAACAAGAACTTGGTAGTTGGTCCTACAATTTCTCCAACTTTGACAGGTTCATAAGTTTTCTCCAGATAATTTGCTATCATCACGTAATCATCTGCGTCTTTCTCCAATGGAGATATAGAGCAACCCAACTTCTTGTACCGGTCAAAGAGAGGATCATCAATAGTGGAACCAGCCATGTCTCCTATAAGATGTGAGGCCACAGTAATATCTCTGACAGTCTCAAATGCAGCTGCGGCCTGCATAATTTTGCTTTTTGTTAGTGTCTAAAGGATAATATAATTACCAAGTTCGTATATATTCTTAAATGCACTCACATGATCAGCAATATCACTAAAATCATGGAAAACGCAAGGTCTGGTAGAAGGCATCAACGTAAACCATCTTTGACTGAAATCAAACCACAGAGCGTCCGCTTTTTCCCCAGTTTCTTTTTGCAACTTTAGCCTCTCTACGGATTCCAGAAGAACATCTTCACCTGTAGCATTTGATATTGGTCAAGAGTGCAATCCATAAAATTGAAGTAATCAAGAATTGAGAATTCACTTAGAAACCACTTACATCTTTTCAAGTGCACGTCACTGAGCATACCCACTGGGAGATCAGGAACATCTAGTGCCATCTCCATTAAAGCATATCTGCAACCAAAGCGATGTACTTGTCATCGTGCATGAGAGAAAAGATTGACTTATATATAGTCTTGATGGTTTCCCACCTGTAAATCTCCTGACCACAGAGGACCTTCATAAAATTTCCCACCTTTGGCTCGAGCTTGCAATGAGCTACTGCAATTCCTAGTTGCCTAAGTCCAAGACCCCCATGTCTAACTTCTACTCCATCGGCCTGTGAGAATTGAATAATTTTATATTCCATGTATGTATAAAAGGAAGCAATATGATGTTAATACAAGCAGGAGAAAGTACCATGTCAATAGGGAAAAATTTCTGGGGTTTTTTCTGGATTTTCTTCTCCCTCTCCCATGGTTCAAACTCATTTCCAGTCAACTCTTCAAATTGTTTAGTGAACTCTTTCAATGCATTATTGACATTGTCCCACTCCTCCAGCCTTTCCTGCTCTAGGGCATCATCACCAATCCTTCCCCTCTTATAATACATGTTCAAGGGTTTCTCAGGTACTGTTATCAGTTGCATGATGCAAAAACTGCATCACTAAACAGTGTAAGTTGGTGCATAAACGTAACACGAAAAATGGAAGAAGAAAACCAATCCATACTCGTTCACTTGTCGCCCTGCATCAGAAACAGAGAAAGCACAATTGTATAGAATGCCATCCTCATCGAGGATCTGTCCACCTTCATCCTGCAACTTTGTATCCTTGTGAACACCCCTCTTTCCATACACCTTAAGCTGAATAAAAAAAAACCCCTATATTCATCAAAACCAAAATATCTACTAACTCGCTATGGTGCAACACCTACTCTTGGTGGTGGAAATATACCTCGGCAGTAATAATATCCAGTGCCTCTTCACTCTCATCCATTTTATCCAAAGGAATGCCTCTCCCAGCAACAGCAATATCACTAGCTAAGCCTCTAAAGGTTGAGCCTCTTTTTTCTCAATGCTGTCAATGAACCAAGCTTCCCTTACGACTGGCATACCCCTCTCCCTGAACAATTGCCCCATTATAAACACTCAAAAATCACCCCTATACTGAATCAAAGAATCATGTTGAACGGCATGTAAATATTATTAAAAAGATCCATAGATTCAGCACAAAAGACCTTAATAGTTGGGGGTATTGTGTCAACCAGGTCACTGGAACAGAATAAATAATACAATCAATATATGCACTTGGTTCATCTTTCTCAATCCTTTCAGTAAGTCAGATGAGTTAATTTTTCCAATTGCAAAAACGTAATATCCATCTTTGGACGTCTGAAATACTTGCATCACTTGCCAAGTAATGCGTCTTATTAAGTAATGACGAAGTACTTACAATGCTTCAGCCAATTTCGATGACCCTCCATGCTCCCTCTCTGCTGGAGACACAACTAAGCAAGTTGCCCCTGCATGGGACACATCTCCATCTTAGCCAAGAGGAACATAAAAACTTGGAAATTTGCAGCCTTTATAAGCATCATTTACCAATAACAGAGTTGCTGACTTTCCCACCATGCTTCTCAATCTCTGACTTCCAGAATTGCTGTGTAGCACATTGCCATATTAGTGATGAAAAAAATCCTACACAAACATAATAAGTTGTAATTCAAGAAAACTGGAAACCAGAACTAAAAGAATACATGTGTTCGACTTAGACGGGCTGAAAGAGAAATCATCATTCGCTTAAAAGGTTTTTCAGCAGGAGTCGTAGCCTCTCTCTTATAGCGTGGTTTAGGATCTTGGTGCTTCTTTAGTAACTACAGCAACATGAAAACGACATTAAAGCACAATTACAAGGATTTGCAAATTAAAACAGATAGAACAGAACAGGAAAATTACATCAGATATATCAGATTCTTGGACAGACTCAGGTAATTTCACCGGCTCATCTTTTCTTGGTGGATCCATAGTGGTGTAGTCGCAAGTAGACCATTCACTATATGACCCTTTACACGAGTAGGTCATATCAGACAACTCCAAAGTTCCACCACAGATCATACATTTGTCTAGTGGCCCATAAAACAATATATCTTGGCTGAAAATGAGAAAAACAAGAAAAAATTACACACACACACACACACACAAAAAAAAAAAACTTAATATCAAGAATTTATTCTTTGTTGCAAAATTTTAATCCTGCATACCATCTGGGGACAACGGCATCATCCGAGCCAGATGAATCCTGGTCATTGGCTTCCAAAATTTTGCGCATCTGCTGAATCGAAAGATGCTCACTTATTTCCTTACAAAAAATTTCAAATTTGGCTTTAAAATCATCAGTTGATTTCTCATTTGTCTGGTCATTCTCGCCCTCGGTTTTGGCCTTCTTTGATGACTGGTCAGATTCAGGTGCCTTTCCCTCTGCCTTTTGCTTCCTTGTTACCATCTTCTCCTCCTGACCAGAAGAATGAGCAGTTGATCTTGTCTCATGAACCTTCAAATTTGCATGGATACATACAGGAACAACATAGGTCCAAATAACAGAATTCAATTAAATTTTTAGCAAGTCATAGAGAGCTTCTATTTTCATCCACCATTCTTATATTTCTAAATACTTTTGAACATTTTTATATTCTTCAACTAAATTCAGAACAAACATCTCAAATACTTGAACAACTACTTTTTATTGAAGAAAGCTGAAATACGATCAATAAATAAATACTTGAACAACTACTTTTTATTGAAGAAAGCTGAAATACGATCAATAAATAATTGGAGAAAGTCTCCATAAGTTCTTCAATTTTTTTATTAATTAAAACAACTGAATGCTTCTGTCAATCATACAAGCTTATAAACAAGTTTTTATCCATTCCAAAAACACTAAACTATCCTTCTAAAGATGTGAAAGACACATGAAATAAACTAAAACAACATGCACTAAATAGAATAATGAAACATCAAGTAAGCCCCATCTAAAGCAAACTGCTCATTTTAGTTCCAGTCAGCACCTTTTTAATTGAGCGTAAGTTGGCAATCCTCTCGTGTAAGTGTTCATCAATAAATCATGCATTAAAATGAAAACCAACTGTTTTCACCCTTTTTATATCCTTTCCGAAAGCATTTATATAAACATTAACAAAATGAGCACCTTTATTTGGGAAATAATTCATATATATAACTCATATAAAATGTGTCATTGGTTTGTCTTCTATTGAGCACATTTACTTCTGAAGTAATTCAAAAGGCAATTGTTGATGCAACCAAAATGTAGTATTTTAATTCCAAAATATCATTCCTTCTTTCTTTATTTCTCTAAACTTGAATCCGTTGTGAAAGATCCATTTCTTTTATATATTCCCCCATTACAAATAGAGGCGCCTATAGACTAGCCTCTGGCTTTGCCCCCTTACCTACTACGGGTGAATCTCTTCGATCCTGAATTAAACGAAGGATTGAATTGATATGTAAACGATGAATGTAAGGGGATAATAGTGGAATGTAATGTAAATGAATAACGTATTTTTATAATTCTAGAATTTTAACAAGGATTGAATAGATATGTAAAAATTGTGGATGAAAATAACGGCTCCCCAGTCATATCATCAAGAGAACTCATAACATGCCTCTCTTTTCCTTTAATTATCATTTCGTTTACATAATCTCCTCCAAAATAGTAAAACATAAAAAGCGAATCTTATATGCACATAATCTATGCAGATTTATTCAAATGACACCACATTCTTGCTCTAGCTTTAGACAATATTTGACAATAATTCCTATTCTAACGTAGACTCTAAAGTGAAATCTGTAGATTAGAGTTCCACAAAAAAGCAAAGTTCACTGAACTTTGCTCTACTTCATGATATAACTTATTTTGACATCATCAAACGTAGAAATCAGAAACAAGTTAAGGATATCAACAAAAAATTCCTAAAATATTTGATTAGGAGAAACAAGCAATAATCATAATACCCATAATAGACGCCAATAATTTCAAGATTTCGTTTTCATCTCCCAAAGAAACAATTATTGACAAACTCAAAACATGCAGCCATCAAAATTGTTAAGGAGTCCATATTAAAAGGTCTTTTGGTCAACCTTAATGGAAATAATCCAACCCCTTATAAATTGATCTATTAATTGATGTGAAATTTTATCCCTAAATCCGTCTTAAAAGGTCTTATTAAGAGAAATAATTCAACACCTTATAAATGAATCTATATTTTCGTCTTTAATCGATGTGAAATTTTATCTCTTAAGATGCCGATGTTCGTTTGAGCAGATCAATATTAAAATTCTTATACTCATTTTTTGAATTTTAATTGAATCGAGCTGCTCATTGAAATTTAATGGACTTTGATATCATATTAAGACGTGTGACTCCATCTTAAAAGGATAATTTTATTAAAAAGAGTAACTCAAAATCTTATAAATTGAATTAAAATTCAGTGTTCCATTTTAAAATGTCAACTTTATTAGAAGGAATAGCTTGGTAACTTATAAATTTTGATTTTATCCCTTAACAAAAATAAGGGAAATGCGAAACTAACCTTCATTTTAAGCTCTTTCCTGTGTTGTGATACAATTTCAGCTAGAACAAAGAGCTACAACTTTTATTTGAAGTGAACTAAGATTTACAGAAAACCAACAAGTTTTTTTTTATAAAAAGTGAAAACGAGAATTTTGAATAGAAAGTAACAGTGGAGCGGTGGTAGATAAAGACAACCTTATTGTACAAACACGTACGTGCATTGTTACTTGCAAAACTATATGCTGTTTGTCTTTCTTGCAAGCGAACATGTGTACTCCAGGTTACGCACTGTTTGCCACGACTACAAATGAGTTTTTTCACTGCCTGTCGAACGGACAGCTGTTCTTGTTAAATTCTTTTTATATTTTCTTTTGGCTAAAATTATGAATCGCTTATATATGTATTATTTGGTACTGTAACGTGATGTCGCCCAAATATTTTAAATTTTTCATAGTTTCCCTTGCATTAGTTATCAATATTTTTCTTAAAATGTTTTAAATCACTACAAAAATTAATTTAGAATTGTTAGTTTTAATTAAATTTAATTGTGTAGTACAACACTAGTTCTTATTTTATGACAGGGAAACTCACAGTCGCTATTCTTCGAGTTTGCACTGAATAAATCATCGGATTGACTCAATAGCTTGCAAAGCACGTCAGTCAGGTTAACTATACTAGGCAAATCCGGTGCGACAGGCTCGATCGATAAAGTGTTGATAGGAAGAATCGAACTCATGACCAAAGGTCTCCGCGCTCTCTTATTCCACCAACTCGGGTCGGCCACCCTACGAGGGGTGTTAAGATTTGGGGTTCCATCTTAAAATGTCAACCTTATTAAGAGGAGTAGCTCAAAATCTTATAAATTGATCAATGTTTACATCTTTAATCGATGTGAAATTATATCCCTTAATATGCTCCCGTAAGATAGTGGTTCGTTTGAACAGACCAATTTTAAAATTTATATGCTCATATTTTTTAGTCTTACAATGATCGAATCGCTCGTTGGAGTTTAATGGGCTCTGATACCATGTTAAGATTTGATGTTCCATCTTAAAAGGTCAACATTATTAAGAAGAGTAGCTCAAAATCTTATAAATTGACCTATATTTATATTTTTAATCGATATGAAATTATATCCTTTAACAAGAGGTACAACACTAGTTTTTTTTTGTTTTTTTTATTTGAGTGTGTGTTTTGGTATTGTACTGTGTACACGTCTTCCAGCTAGATTTGGATAAAAATATTTTATCCAAATCAAAAAGGGCTTAAAAGAAAAGGAGTTTCCAGCATTTCACTTATTAGCATCATCTTTAGTTCTTTCTCATAAATCTAAGATCTACTTTATATATTTGTTTTTGTCCTTAAATAATGAGATGAAAGTTAGTTGTTGGATAATTTATGGACAAAAAGTAGATTCACCTTTCATTCTCTCGGGTGTTTGCTTTAAGACACAGTATGATCGTTTTACCCATAGTTCATGGTAGGTCCAAGCTCTCATCAATCCGCATAGGAAAAAGCTTCAATAAGACATATGGTTACGTGGTTCGTGTCATCGTTTCTTCTGCTTTCTTTTTCTCAAGCAATCCACTCAATTGTCTTCTACGTCAAATTTACTATATGTTTGAGCCCCATTTTTATTTTTATTTTGGACAAAAATGCATTTTGAAACAGTGATTTGATGGGAATTAAAATCAAATTTTTAGTAAATTTTGATAAAAATTGATAAAATATATGATTGAAAAGTTGTGAATCCAATGAAATATATTATTTAAATTAATTGTAGACTTTTTAACTTAGATAAAAATCACAATTTTAATCCTCGCCAAACATGGCTTATTACTTTTTTTGTTTTTTCTTTATTTTATTACACCCCTTGTTTACATTAAAATAAAATTGCAATTTTTCCAAGTGAATCTAATCGATTTTCTTCTTGTAGTGTTTACAAAACTAATAAGGTCCAATGTTTTTGTGAATTTTTTGATGAAAAAGAAGGGTGTTTATGCAAGTTATTTCAATCATTGGTGATTTTATGTCTGACATAATTTTAAGAAAAATTTTGTTTGTACTGAATTTTTCTGTACAGAAAAATTATTACAGATACTCACATGGATGGGCTTCATGTGAATATTTTATTGTTCAAAAAATACTCACTCACCTCCCTATTGTGTTTTGTTTGTAGAAATTCTATAAAATCATTTTCTGTACACCAAGACTTTTTCTAATTTTAAAGGCGTTTAATTTGAATGATCTCACTAGCATACCAACAAAATTCATACTGAAGAGATGGACTAAAGAAGCAAATAAAGAAAGTGTGGTAGTTATAATGCCAAAAGTGACTATATAGTGCTCAATTTATAACTCCCGTACACAATCTCCCAACAACCTTAATATGGAGAGCATTTATATTTATAATGTTCAATAGACTCTCGTATACAATCTCCCAAAAACCTTAATATTTTTTGAATACTCACTAATATTCACTAAATGGGTTTTGCTAGAACAACATGGAGCTTTTTGTGGGGTTTCGGTCAGGGAGGTTGTTAGTCTCCTTGTTGTTTTAGCAAAACCGTCACTAAATACTCCACTGGTACAAGACAATTCCAAATAGTAGAGTATTCTAGAACAAAGACAAACGAGACTATTGACCTCACTTAATGATAATAATGAACAAACGCGAGATAAATAATTAATTAGATTTAAATCAAGTTTATTTCTCAACGATATATATAGCATTAGTACTGAAGAACGAAAAAGAGAACCTCAGTGTTACATTAATGATAAAAAGATAGTACACTCGACACGTTGAGATCAAAAGACAGCAATGAAGCCGACGAATTTTCTACGCCTTGATGATCAACATAGAAGAAAATTCATCCGCTTCATGACTTCAACATAATCTCCTTATTCCGAATACAAATAAAAAAACCAGTGCTCCACATCAAACCATCCCTACACACTTCCTGCTACTGCAGGATAGAGAATTGTTTGTTACTGAGCACCAGGCTTGGGCGAATCCTGTAACTCACACAGAGAATGTCTACTAAAATCTTCATAATATCAAAATGTAGAAAACAGACACGACACAACATGGACACGTTAAAGGATCAATCTCATGCATTTTCATCTTCAGAGCCGCATGTAACACATTCTTTTTCCTCTTCAAACCCTTCAAGAGAAGGATATGGAGAGTGACCCTTCCCGAAAGATCTAATATGATCCTTGAGCGATCTTTTGTGTTTAAAATCAGAGCCACAGGTACAGTACCATAGTTTTCCACAGTTCTTCTCGTGTGTCCTCCAATCTCCTTTGACAGCAAAAGATTTTGCACATTTTCTGCACATAAATGGCTTGGTTCCATGCTTTCTTTTGTAGTGACTCTGAAGTGTTCTAAAGTCCTTCAACGGCTTAGCACGTGGATGGTTGATGTTGTTCTTGCAGCCTTGAGAACAACAATAGCAGGGAAGCCTCAGCATTGCTGCTGGTTGTGTTCCTCTCAGAGATTCTGGTCCTTTCCTATATTCAGAACCATGCCCCCACATGTGCATCTGTATATTTCAAGTAAAGTTATCCGTAATTTTCAAGCTCATAAACCTATTAATTATCTTAGACTATATGGGAATTATTTTTATTCTCTATTACACAACAGTCTAAATCCCTATATGCTAGGCGATTACACCCAAATTTTCTCAGTCTTGAGCAAGTTAATGATAAATTATCTAATTGAGTACGACCGTGAGGAAATGAAGGTATTTGACATCCATGCACAAATGAGGAATACGAATAAGAGTAATGTTATTCAACCCCATTATTACAACTAGTCTAGGTGTCCACTAAATATCCTTAAATGATTGAATATCTTAAATATGATTCTTAAATATTAAATGTACAAAGTGGAAATCATCTCCAAGTGATAAGGATTATAAAATTACTTAAATGTGTGATTATGAAACTTCGGACATTATCATTTAATGTCACATCATCATCCCCAATTTATATATATGACATTACTCGAGGGTTAATAGTTCATTAAGGTCAAGGTATTAAAAAGAATAAATTTTTTATTTCTATTTTATCTTTAACATTCTCGTGTACAAGTTTTCTGACATGTTTCATAAAGGATTACTTGGGCAGATGACATTTGGGAGGATAAGGTGAGACAGTAAAGATTCACGTTCAAATGGGAATTAGTATTGTGCAGACACCTTGATGTGATCAGTCTGTGACATGTGGAGATAAATTCATATGGATCCCAATGCATATATTCTTAGAACATGGTTAGAACTTTGTTTGAAAGGAAAATATATAGTTTGGCTATTATTTTGTGGTTAACCTGCCATACAATCACAGTTGAGTTATTGGCAAAAGTGGGCACTCGAATACGTACAGTGTATGTTTGATACACAATATTAAATAATAATATAAAGTACAAATATGCTAGAAGAATACTCAGTGGCAGCGTGCAAATTGGTAGATGAAATAATTGTTGCGATTGATTAATTAATTTCAATTTATTATGTATAGATCATGCACCAGCCTAAGATTCATTATATGCCAACGGTGAAAATCTTGACATTTATCCAATGTAAAAGTCATAATTAACATTATTCATTGTACACTTAATGATGTATATAATTCTTTAGTTGACCCATAAAATTTTGAAAGCTATGTAAAGATTATTATTAGCAGACCACAATTCGCACCATCATCATGCATCTATATATTTGCTGATCTGAGTATGAGGAAATTTCCAATAAGATTCATTTTTTCTTCATATCGAATGATTTTGATTTATGAGTTTATAATGGATTAATTATCAATTAATGAAAATAAGATGATTAGTCACTTAATATATACTGTAATATCCATATGTTCAGATGAGAAGAATTATCAACAATTGTAAACATCCATTCACCAATTTTTTTTTACCTTCATTTAATTTCTTGTCTTGTTGAAGGAAATTATATATTTTTGGGAAAAGAGGAAAAAAAAAAACAACGATTTTATGCTCCGATTGAAAGAACTGAACTTGGAGTGTTTTGAACATTAAATAATTATAAATATTTTTATTAATAAAAAAAAAGTAAGAATTTAAATAGCCCCAAAAAATAGGGAAAAAGACAAATCCAACAGATTTGGGACATTTCCTATATCCAGTTTATCTGCGGAACTCATATGTTGAAATTTATGGTGCAAAAAAGACAAATATAAGTGTAAGAAATCTTCTCTAAGAGCTCAAAAAAATCATTTTCTAATTTTTCTACATGCATAAATATTCACAAACTATGGTATTAAGGTTACTAACCTGCATGTTGTTGTACCTATTGAAGGTCTTGTTGCATACATTACAAGAAAACTGCATGGGTCCAACAAGAATCTGTGCTGGTGTTGGGATCCAAAATCTCCTCTGATCACCACTGTTAAAACTGCAAACATTAGAGCTCTTCTTTTCACATTCTTCTTTAAAATTGTAGGGTTTAGTTTCAGGATCGAAAGCTCCCACATTAGGCAACCCTATGTGAAGAGCCACAGTCACTTTTTCCATCTTTTCCTCCTTTTTTGCGCCATCATCATCATCTTCTTCTTCATTTTCCAATTTTTTTTCCTCTTTGAATCTGCTAAGAAGAGGCAAGCATTTGATAGTTTCGTATATCTTGTATTCCTCTTTTGGGGGTTGCTGTTGATAATACATAGGATATTTCAAGAAACTCATGGGGTTATTGAATTGATCAATAACTTGGTGTGTGATGGATGAAGAAGAAGAAGAAGATGGACAGGGTAATTGCTTGAGCCATTCAATGGAAGTTGGAGTTTGATCAAAGCACAAATTTATATCTTTTATAGGGCAGTTTGATATGCCCATCTCATGAAGAGAATTCCTTCAATTTTTTCTCCTAAGCTGGTTTATATTGAGACTTGGTGTGGGAAAGCATGAACCAAAGGTTGATTTAGGAGTCTTTCTTGGTTTATCTTTTTGGAAACTTTTTGCTTTCTTTCTTTTCTCCCCATTGAGCATTTGCCCAGAGAGAGAGAGAGAGAGATTAGTGGTGGGGTTCAGGGAGAATGACATGCAATGAGACTATGTGGTCTAACTTGGACGAAGAGAATCTTAGAATAAGTCATGCTACAGGAATATTATGAGTGATCGGAGGGATGACCGCATATTCACATATGAAAAAATATTATTTTATTCACATGGGCCCCTTACACTCACATGCGATCACTCATGTGGTCATCTATGCGAGTAGAGTATCATTTTCCTCTTAGAATAATCTTACACAATCAAACTGTCAGTTTCGGTTACTAATTTTCTTTAATCTTTATGTATTGTAGTACATTAGGGTTAATGAAATTTGTAGGATTTAGAAGAAAATATGATTTAATTTAAGAGGGTAGAAACCTAAAAATTCAGTCACGTCCTTGACTGTTGGTGTCATTGCATTTGAAAACATGAAAATATTGTGTTCTTTATAATATTTATAATATATGCGTGATTAAAAAAAAAATATATGTTGGTTTGGAGCAGTTATTGTGGAAGTTTACCCGCCTGAATAGAAAATACTCCTCAGGGCCCCAAAAATTGGAAAGTAGTGAAAAGCTCAAGGCATTGCTGGTAGGGGTGTAAGAGATATGATTTTATCAATTTTTGATAAATTTTCAAACTAAATCGTTAACAACAATTTGAGAAAAATCCAAACCTAAACCAAACTATTTTAAGCAGTTTGAAAAAAACTCAAATTTAAACCTAACGGTTTGGTCCGTTTAAACCGTCGGCTTCGCCATATATTTTTTTGTCTGTCTACTTTTATGTCATTAATTCATTGAATTCAATATATATTTATATCTTACTAACAATAAATCTTAAACAAACTAAATATATCCACTATAAATTTAAATACCAACTAAATCAAAGTGAAATCACAATAAATTAAAACAATATATATTTGTTCCCCTTTTTTAGGTTAATGACATTACGATATCGTTATGATAACATTACAATAAAAGTCTATTAAACTAAATATAAGACCCAAAAAATATAATAATGTCCAACAAAATCTCGTGATCATCATATATGAAAAAAATGTTACTGATTAGACAAAGAGAATAACCAACTACAATAATAAAATAATTGTTTATAATATCTAAACACGACAATTACACAAACTTACCATTGTATATAACACAAACTCAGTTTCTCACATATACTCAATCATCAATTATTGTCACACATGATTCATCGTTTGCATAGTCAAAAAAAATACATTCATTACATCATCATAGTATTAGATACTAGATAAATAAGACAATTTTCAAAAATATGATAATAGAAAAATATAAATCACCTGCCACAACTTTCATTGAATCATCCAATACCTTCACTTCATTTAAATATTGGTGCATCACTATAGGATCTTTTTTTAATTTGCAACCAATTCTTTCAACATATACAAGACTCAACCATCCTTACACCTAATGAACTCCTGAAGCAATCAAGTATCCGACCTTTAGTTGAGAATGCAGACTCAGAAGCAACTGTAGAAATTTGAATCGCTAATACATCTTTGGCAATTTGAGAGATTATACTTAGGAGCATTTATTTTCCACCACAATAAAATGTCGAATGGCTCCTCAGTCAAATCTTCACATCGATCGGACAAGTAATCTACCAAATCATTTTTCTCCAACCTGGGTGGACGAATGAAGCGTAGGCAAGATTGTGTCACGTGGAAATGGGAAGGGAATTGTTAGGTTTTGAGTTTGATTCAATTAAAATGAGAAATGTATGGGTTATGGATTATGGGTTTCTGGCTTTCAGCTCCTGCCGTTATGGACTTATAGGTTGTGGTCGTTCATCGTTGGGTTTGGCCAGTTGGGATAGAAAATTATATATTTATATTGATTGAAAAATATAAAATTGAGATTATTATAATTTATATATAAAATATAAATTAGGATTATTGAGTAATAACAATAATTTGAAATTTTGGATGAATTTTCAAAAAAAAATTCATTTTTTTATTTTTTTTATATTTTTTCGTCGGTCTGATTTGGTTTTAAACCGCTATTAAATTTCTCAAACCCAAGCCAAACCGGTTGGTTCAAAATCATTTCGTTGACGGGTCCACGTGGCACTAAACCGACGATTTTTAAAAGGCGATTTCAGTTCGATTTTTTGGTTTGACAATTTTTTCTTGCAACCCTAATTACTGGTACCACAGTGCAATTAGTCAATCCTAAAGTGGGGAGGGAACGCTAATACCAAAGAAAAAATAAAATTCAGATTATAAGAAATAATAAATAAATAATATTGTTAGGTTTATCTTGGGTGGTAAAAATTTCAACATTTCACACATTGTTAGGTTTTGCTCGAGGTTTCTTTTGGGAAAGGTGGTTTATTGTTAATTTGAATCGTCTAAACATAAGCGAGTGACACTTCAATTAATTTAAGATCCTCTCTTTCCTCAAAGAAAAAAAATAAAAATTCCAACTACATTGTAACATCATACATTCTCCTTATTTCTCCATATATAGATTAAGCATTCGATAAAGGCGCATTTCCAACCAGTATCAGTATTACTGTGGCAAAACAAGCACAAATTTTTACCACCTCATTTGGAAACTCAAGAAAACTCAAGATGTCGGAGAAAAGATACATTAACTTTTTTAAAAAATATTTAACGTTTACAATTACTACCTCGCATGCTAACAAGATTTATTTTATCAAGATCTAGGGGTGGGTAAGTGTGAACGTGAGTAATGACGTATAATCGAAAAAAAAAAAGATTTAGTTTATCAAATGCCTGACAAATTCACAATTTTCGTCAGCGGCGGTGAGTCTTAGGGTCCGTTTGATTGTAAGGATGGAAAGAAAATAAATGACAGAGAATTGATTTGCCTAGAATTCGTTTGTCTAGGAATTGTAATTAATGGTATTTGATTAGTATAATTTTTCATCTAATCTGTTTGACTTTATTTTTCATGCAAATTGTTACTTTTTGGGATAAATTTTTTTACAATCTGTATTAAAATTTGTTTGGATTGTCAAAAAGTAAAATAAAAAATAAAAAATATATTTTCATAAATTTTTTATGTTTGTTTGGCTTCGTTTTTCATGCAAATTGTCAATTAAATTGATAAGTTTTTTACCATTAGATTTAGAATATGTTTCCATTGTTAAAAAGTTAAAAAAAAAAAAAAACACCCAGCAAGGTGAAAAACAAATTCTCGTCAAAATCATAAGAAAATATTTTCCTACTTTTGTACTTTAAGGGGTTGTACCTAAAATTTCATAGCAAAAAATTTCTAGGGCAAAAAAAAAGACAATCAAATAACAAAAAGTGAGAATTAGAAAAATATTTTCTCTTTTCCATGACAAATTTATTGTATCAAACAGGGCCTTAAATTTATTATGTTTGCCTACTCCAACATCATGTTAATTATTCCTTCAAAAAAATAAAAATTATGGTTAAAGAATGAATACATTTATTTAAAAGTCTTGCAAATTGTGACCTAGGTACTATAAATTCTAGAAAATCCATATTGTCAACTAGTCCTTGGTGCCAATTCACACCAAAAACCTAACTCATTACAGAAATACCTAAACTACAAGAAATTTCTACAGAATGTTGCCATAACAATATTCTATTCATTTGTATTTTATCTGAACCCATATGTATTTTAATCATATCCATTAAATTTGAATTTTTCTACCAATTCTGTATAAATTTTCTGTGCTCATGGCACTGTTTAACTCATTAGCAACCTAATAATAATGCTTTATAAACATGGTTTCACCATTACTATATACTAATGCTAATTAAGCTACCTAAAAATCAACTTGTGTGACACTTTATAGTGCAAATCATTGCCAAAATTATCATTATTAAGAGGTTAATTTATACAATTAAAGTGAGATTAATTAGTCAAATTAAACTAACCGACAGGAAATTATGCAACCGGATTTTCAGGAGATACAAAAGGACACCGCTCTCAACCTCTCATATCTATGCTTCTTTAACTTTTTCTTGTTGGGTATTATTAGCACTGTGCATGATTCTCTTCTATGTCCTATTTTCCCACTGGTTTCAAATAGACCAACTTTAATCCCTATTTGGTTTTAAAAAATAAGATTTTTAGTATATTTTGATAAAAGTTAATGGAATATATGATTGAAAAGTTGTGAATATCATGAAATATGTAATTCAAATTAAATTTTAATCTAATCTTTAAATTGAACCAAACAGGTGCTTAGATTCAAAAAATTAATTTATTTTCTTTTCAACTTTTCATACTCCCAATTTTGGAAACTAAACATGATTTGTGGTATTTTTTTATTTTCTCTCTTAATCTAATGCATGCTGGGCTAAGCTTAAAAAAAAAAATGTTACATATAGAAAGTTTCAGAATAGTTACTTTTATTTTGTTTTGTTAAAGATATGCAAATATTTTTGTAATATTCAGTTTACACTACAAGAAATTTATTCTTTCCCTACAAAATTTGTATGCAGAGTTCATTTTTTTCCCACAAAAAGGACATTTCGTAGGGCTATGATTTGTTTCAAAATTTTCAATAGTGCGAGTACTTATGTCCACAAAAAAAAATTGTATTTTTTCTAAACAAAAAATTTGACGTGTAGGATATATCTTTTGCCGATAAAAATATTTGACCCATTAGAAGGCTAATAAATAATAATTAGCAAAAAAAAAAATTGATTTTGATTTTGATTTTGACTTTTAGTCTCTACAAATAAGGCAAAAAAAAAAATCTATTAAATTCGATACCCCTAGCCCTACCTCGAACAGGAAAAAAATTACATGTTTAATCGAGTATTCGAATCGGAACTTTGCGTTGGGTCTGATACAGGGTGGGGACGAGTAATAAGTTTCCCATCCCGTACCCGTACCCGTACCCCTCTCGTTTTATCTTTATAATTAAAAGTATGAGTTCTTAGTTTATCAAAAATTAAAAGCCCAGTCCCAATTCCCCATTATGACCCTAATGGCCCCTTCCCAGTATGAGTAACCTGTACTCGGGGTTTTCAGTTCTAGTATTTAAAACAAAAAAATCGAAATGATTCAAACTTTTATTTTAGTTTTTTTTAAATGTTGATGGTGGTGCAATAAACCAACTGGCAACCACATTGAAAAATAAATAAATAATCTTGGTTTTGCAATCTCAAATATGAAAGACATACCTGATTGGACTTTGATTTATTGAAACTAGAAATTTGCCTGAAAGATAGAATTATGCATAACGAGGGCGAACTCCATTTATTAAATCGAACTGGACATTTGGAAATAATGACTCCATTTGTAAGATTGTTATTGGTTTTCGATTTAGAGGGTGTTTGGTGTGGATTAAAATCAGATTTTCAGTAAATTGTAATAGAAGTTTTTGAAATACGTGGTTAAAAAGTTGTGGGGCTCAAAAAATGTGATTGATATTGATTGTTTGACTTTAACTCGGACTAAAATCAGATTTTAATCTGAAACAAACATATCCTTAATGCATATTTGGAGAGTTTCTGTAAATTGTTATAAATAGATAGAAATAAGTAATGAATTGTTGCATAGTATTTATGAATCACTCCAAATACGTGAATAAAAATTATTTTAAGTATTTATAAACAGTTTATAAACATGAGCTCATGTTTGAAAAGTGTTTACTAAAATGGGTTAAATTATAATTTTCAGAAATAAATGATGGCTCTCTTCAATGTGAGAGATTGTCAATCGGGTTGACATTGTATTTGTATGGTTCCCCTCTCTCTCTCTCTCTCTCTCACACACACACACATTTTTGTCACAAGCACGTGTATCATGGATCAGAGCTATACTCTCTATCTTTCATCCCGAGAATGGCGGAAAGGTAATCTAGTGAATTAGAGATTACTATCGCAAGGTGTCCGTGCATACGAAGGAAAGACTAGGTTAATGATTTGACTTTTTGGTCATGTGTTGTCCTTGAACTTTCTCTAATTATACAATTAAGTTCAAATCTATTATGAATCTACACAATTAAGTTCAAATCTATTATGAAGCTACACAATTTTAAATTATTGCATATTCACACCCTCGAAACCACGAAGCTTATGTATAACCCTACCAATTATATAATAATTCAAACTTGGCTTAAACCATCTTGCCATTTTAATTATTTAAGCTCACATTTCGTTCAGTAGTTCCAGTGAATCACATATGTGATTTGGTTAACGCTATACATCATATAAAGATTTGAATTGTTCAACAAAAATGTATTAGATGATTTTTGTCACTCTTATTCAACTGACGATTCCCAAATGCGATTAAATGTTCGTACTTCAATTATTTAGAATTTTTAAAATGCATAGATATTTGATCATGAAAATTGATATCGCTCAGAGCACACAATTAGATTTCACTATCCCATAAAAATTTAGGTAATTCATATGAAGGTCGTACGAAATTTAATCATCTATGTGGTCATGCTTCAAAATTAACTTTTAAACATGGTCCAATTTAATGCATTTTAAGTATGCTATTGTTACTACTCAAGCTATCTTACAATTAGGACAAATTGCTCACCCAATTGGTGAAATAATTGAACTATAGCCTTGTGAGAACAAGGTGGCAAACCCTTCTCATGTGAACTTGTCTTGATCAACCAAAAAGTTGTGTCAAACTATATATTCTTCGCCAAGCATGCATTGCACTTATATTATATGAACGTACACTTAATCGCTTTGCTCAATTAATAATAATATGAAACATTTGTTTCAATTTATGAAATAAACAAAGAATGAAGTCTTATTTAATTAAAAGACAAATAAACTATCAATCAATTACAACAAAAAGTTTGCTTTCTGGACAACTCAACAAACATGTCTAGTTTATAGGAACTGGGGTGGGCATTGGTTTAGAGATATCACATCTCTCCCTATTTGCATTATTTTTCTCTATATTGGCCTCGCTTGTGATATTTCAAATTAAATGTCAACTTTTCCAAAAATCATCCCTTGTGACAACACTTTGGTTCTATAATTTCAACAATATGATAATAACTTTTGCTCATAATTTGCTTAATTCTATGGTAGGCAGCTTCTAGTGAAATTAAACCCCAGTTTGGTGGAAATTTTGATAAAAGTAGATGAAATGTGTAGTTAAAATTAACTGTTGATTCTGATTTAGATTAAAATCTGAATTTTGATTTTTCCTTAACAGGGGCTAAAGCTAAATGCTTTCCCACTGAATTTATTAATGAGGTTTGTCTATCAACATATTTTCCGAGTAAAGATTATTTTTATCATTTATAAAAATTAAGAAGAAAGTTAAATGAGTCAATGTGTGCAAGTTCTAATATTTCGGCCACTTTTTGTAGGTTCAAAAGTTGAATACAGAGATCACATTTCTTGTCAATGCGACTCATCATTATATAGGAATTCGTCAAAGCTTTGTTCACACTTTTTAGTTATCTTTCTTCTGAATAGGACTTGGAAATTAACTATCAAACTTGAGTAAATTGGTTGGACCCCATTATAATTTGTTAAAGGATGACTCTAATTTTATTGGAATTGGAGTTTTGTCGAAAAAGGGCTTTATATAAATCAAAAGATGAAACAAGGACTTTTGGGATAGAAATTGGTCGCCCTTGGGTAGCCTTGGAAGAAGTTTTGACCCGAGATGGAACGCCTAGTGCTAGGCTTGCAATACCTGAGTGTTGCCTTAGCCGCTCGCTTCTCACGGGCTTTATCGCTGTATTTTCCACCCACATATCAGTTTCGCGATTCTAATGAACTTCTTGATTCATGTTTCATCTAAAACACTAGAATTGAGGTCTTATATAACTACAATATATAAAAGAGGCAAGTTCTAACACTGTTCATAAGGCGTCATTATGCGGTCATGCTGCTATCATTTTTTTTTTTTTAAATTATAGACTGTAAATGTCTTCTTTCTTCATGTTTACACGCAATCGCCATCACGCCTATTTACTCCATACCATTTCCATAGAGTCACTACCATACCCAACTTTTCGTGGGCAAAATTATTGCCCTTTGCCCACGAAAATCTCTTCATTTCGTCCACTAGGTATTTTACCAAAGTGACGAATTTTGTTGGCTCCTTTTCATCTTTGAAGTTTCGATAATTTGTATTATCTTCGACCTTTTCTCCGAATAGTTGCATCTCTTTCCTTACCTTATTCAGGGAAGAGTTGGATGCCGATTTTCCTCGGTTCGAGACATGGCTTAGGTGGTATTTTAACATTTCTTTGTTGTTTTTCTTTAGAAAATTTCTAAACGTGGTTAAAGTATGGTCAAAATGAGAACTGTTTGTGAATTTTTTGTTCATACACATGCTACTGATTTTTGTTCATTTGATTTTCATTGTCATGTGTCCTGTGTCTCCATTGGAGACACGACCATATCTCCATTTTTACATGGAGACACAACGATAAAATAGGCAAGTTCTAACACTGTTCATAAGGCGTCATTATGCGGTCATGCTGCTATCATATTTTTTTTTAAATTATATACTATAAATGTCTTCTTTCTTCATTTGTACAAGCAATCGCCATCATGACTATTTACTCCATACCATTTTCATAGAGTCACTACTATACCACCATACCCAGCTTTTTGTGGGCAAAATTATTGCCCTTTGCCACGAAAATCTCTTCATTTCTTCCACTAGGTATTTTACCAAAGTGACGAATTTTGTTGGCTCCTTTTCATCTTTGAAGTTTCGATAATTTGTATTATCTTCGACCTTTTCTCTGAATAGTTGCATCTCTTTCCTTACCTTATTCACGGAAGAGTTGGATGCCGATTTTCCCCGGTTCGAGACGTGGCTTAGGTGGTATTTTAACATTTCTTGGTTGTTTTTCTTTAGAAAATTTCTAAATGTGGTTAAAGTATGGTCAAAATGAGAACTGTTTGTGAATTTTTTGTTCATACACATGCTACTGATTTTTGTTCATTTGATTTTCATTGTCCCGTGTCTCCATTCCTAATGGAGACACGGATGGTGTCTCCATTTCACATGGAGACACTGCCCGTGTCTCCCGAGAGTAATTGCGCTTTCAGTCATTCAACTTTCATCTCAAACATTTTAATCCTCGAATTTTGACTTTTCTTTCTATTATGTCCTTCAAAAATTGCAGTCTAAGTCCTTCAACTTTTGACATTTATACACTTCAGTCCCCAAGTTAAATTTTTGTGCACTTTTAGTCCTTTTTCCTTTCTTCATCCGTTTTCTAGAATTATTTAAGTTGTTTTTGTTGGGGCACATTTAGGAAAGATTGTATTGGTTGAAATATGTACAATATAGAGGTGTTCGATGGTGCTTTTATCTTTTGTTTATTTTGAAACGTTTAATCATTCTATTTGCAATAACTTTAATAATTCTATTTCCAATAGAATGTTCTTATAGAAATGCTTGCAGTGCACTTATTGTTTAATAGTTTTTGCATTTGGTTTTTAAGCATTTAGATGGTGTGTTATCAATCATCCTCTCATGATTATAAGACTAGCCTATTGGTGTGGCAAATCCAACCAAAGGTAATGGGCATGTCCTTATACAATACTCAAGGCTCTCAACTGATATATTCGAATGTGAGCCACCGAGTATAGGTGAGCCAATAAAACAAATAAATAATTGTTCCTTGTCATTTCAATTATTACAGATTTATTATAGTTTTCCTTAATGTAAGTTTATTTTGTTGTTCTAATATTCGATCCTGCTTTTTTGATTTTCTTATCACCATTGATGAATTTCTTAATTTCTGGATTTTAGGACATTCCATTCTACTGATTATTTCTTTTTTGCTTCTTCTGGCTACTAGTCTACCTTGCATTGCAAGGCTTTCCAAAGGTATAATCTCATTCTCGATAATTTTATTATTTAAAACTATCTTATACTAAGTTATTTCACTTCATCACTTCACTTCACTTCACTTCACTTCACTATCACTACAATATAAAAATAGGGAAGTTTCAAGTTTGGTTCCTGTTCATAAGGCATCATCATCGTATCATGCTTACGTGATTTTATCCTTCTTTTTTTGTTCCCCTCAAACATGGCGACTTTTTCTTTTGACAATCATTTATCATTTCTACACACAACTTTCCATTCCTGTTTACTTGTTCCATTCTCCATTTTGCCTCCCAGTTATACATCACACACATACCTCTTTACTTGCTCTGTTCTCCATCCCCTCCTCCGTTATACATGACAGGCTTCTTTTGCTCTCTTCATTAGAAAATTTGGGAATGGAATTTAGAGGCACAAAAAGGAGAGGTAGAGGGTAAGGTTCTATTTTGTTTTGATGTTGAAATCTCATTTATTTGTTCTTTTTCGAAGGGGAAAGAAGATTTTTGTAAGCATTTCGATTCTTTCTGCACAAGTCGTTGGAGCTGTTAATCTTTCTTTAACTCTTCTTTCGGATCAACAGAACATTGTTTTGTAGGTTCTGACTAAATGAAAGATTTCTTAACGAGCAAAATAGAGCTGGACTTTTTTTTATATATGCTTTACTAATTTTTTTAGTTTTGAATTTTTAAGGTTCAATAGATAAAATGAAAATTATATATTTGGTTGCTAACTGAATTAATATTTTTAATTACTTTTGGGAGGACTAAAATTTAGAAAGAATTTTTTGCTGGAATATTATGATGTGGAAGGCAAAAAAGAAGGAAGCTTTGTAATGTATTGGAATTGAAATAACTAAGAATTCTCGAGGCAATTTTGTGGTCTTTTTGGCTTTAAAATTAGCCAGGATTATAACAGCTATTATATTTGATGTTGTTAGGGAACTTAAACATAGCTATTTGTGAAAGCTATTTATGGATTTAGAGAATATTTTGTACAACAGTGAGCAAAATGTTTTGTGCTTTGTATATAATTGGTTGAATTTAAAAGGTTCCTTACTATTGGTTTTTTGGATTTGTGATAGATGTTTCCCTTGTAGAGCAATTTGTATGTGGGTTTGATGTTTTAGTTAATAATTCAAGGTTTTGAATTGGGTTTTTTGATTTGTGATTTTGAGTTTTTGGAGTTGACTGAAATTGTGGTTTTGCAGAACTTTGTAGAAAATGGGAGGACAGCTCTGCAGTACTTGAGATTGGATGGGTAGAAAAGATCTGTTGGATTTGATGTAAGGGAAAATTGGATTTACCTGCTAAAATGTTTGAGCACAAGATGAGTTTTTGCTCAATCATTTCATATAATTTAAAATTTTGAGATTCAAAATCGAGTTTTTTTATTAAGTATAAATATAAAAAGATTAGTATTTAGTTTATATTGAAATTGTGGGTAAGGGCTCCAGAAGTGCTCGAGCGAAACTATGCACTAGAAATAAATTTATGGAGCCTTACAGTTCTTTGGAGTTCGTAATCTTAGGATTATATGCATTTCACCTTTAATACTATATATTCATTAGAATCACGTTCTTTTGCATAACTTGTCAGATCCAAAATAATGAAGTTTAAACATAGAAATATGCTTATAATATGCTTGAAACTTGAAACCATTTTTTTTAAAGGTCAGTGGATTTCTGAGAGGAGAAAGAGATTACATCAAATTGAAAAATGATACAGGGCCTTTCGTTTACCTAGCTGGGTTCTTTATATATATTCTACCATTCGGTATGTTACTGGAGGCCAAGTCTATCCTGCCCAGGTAATTTTTATTTTTTGACTATAATTTTTGTGATTCATTCTTGGTTTCTTAATGAACATAGACAAAAATTAACCGGAACGTTCCTGCTGAAACTTATGAATGTTTCATTCTCTTGAGGCTCACAATGTTGCCTATTGGCTATTCCTACTTAGAATTTGTAAGTTCGTCATGAATTTTTATTTTCTTTTGTTATCTTAGTTTCTCTGTCTTGGATATCATTTTGTGGTTTCAATCTGTGCTATTTTCCTTTTAACAGTTTTAAAGTGAAATAAATATAGATTATTTAACATTTTTCAATAATTTAAATTAGAAGTTTCAAGTAATTATTTCACTTCATTTTTTAAGCTAATGCGCACATACGTATATTGACATTGCAGGATAAACAATGATCTATTAAAAAATCTAAAAGGCCTACTATTTTTGTGCGATGAAAATGAACAGGAGAATAATGGCTATAACTGTTTTAAAGCACAGTTATGTGAGAAAATAAATATTTCTGATGATGCATCTAAGGAGAAGGTTTGTATATTTAGAACCAGAAGAGCATGAGTTTTTTTTTCCTTTTTCAACTGACCTTATATTATTTTCTGAAACAGTTTTGTCCAAATCTTACTTATAGTTGTATTTCTTAATTCGAATCAGGGTAGTGAGCCAGGTGGTCTTTCAGGATTTGAGGATTTCCCATCATCACCAAAATTTCCTTTGTCTCCTAAAAATTCTTGGTAACAGAGAGATAATAAAAACAACTGTATGTTTTTGAGTTCCTATTGTATCTATTCACTATATGTGCTATTAAAATTCTAACTTCATTTACCCAGTTTAATGTGTTATTGTAATTGCGGGTAATCGTGAAGATGATGGAATCGTGCTATTAAATATCCCTTAAGAATGATGTGAGGAAAGAGGTATGGATATGAAAAGTTCATTTTTAAACAATATTTTCCTGAATTCTCATTTTTTAATTACACAGAAACCATCAATTTGAAACATTTGACTTGGTCTTTGTTTAGCTACATTTTCTACGGTTTGTTTGAAGAATATTTATAAGAATTCTGTGTTTTTCGGTGAAGAGATCTAATAGTTCTTTCTTTCAAGTTTTGTAATTTTTTTGACAATTGAGTTTGTATTACTTTTGTAACTTATTGAATATTGCTTCCATTCTTAATATGATTTACATTGTCACTATTAATTGATGAATATGAGCACCGACTATGTGTGCAGGACTTGGGAATATAGATTGTCGTTCTCATGCTCCATTAAAGATGTCATACCGATTAACTTCTAACACATCACTTGCTTTCAACTGATAGCTCCTAATTTGTTGAAAAAAAAATTCATCAAACTTCTATACTAACTTTTCTGGATCTTTTTTGTTCTTTCTTATGTTCTTCAATTTTGGTCATTTATCAAAGAAATCTTTCCCGATAAAAAGATATGATGGAACTCTTCAATTTACCCATTTATTAAAAAATAATAATTTCTGTGCGTGTCTCCATTTTTTTGGTCTTCTTCAGTTTTTCCTTCCTTTCTTCTTCCTCCAAATGTACACTTTTTCTTTTTTTTTCTCTTTACCTTGGAACCAAAAGTTCTTTTTTTTTTCCAAGACCTCATTACGAGTAAGAGGGAAGAGCATTATGGTTGAGTTTCTTTGGGATTTTGTACTGCTGCCTTATGTTGGAATTGTAATGAATGTGATTTGCATTTTTTAAGGAAGCATTTGTGACTTAGTAAAATTCTGTACTTACTTCATTTTTTGTCAAGTTCAATTTTGTTTTCTGTGGTCTTGAAAGTAAAATGCTGAAGAAATAATGGTTTGAGTTGTGATATATTATCACTATTATTGCATCTAAAGGATAGTTCATTTTTCATTTTATTGTTCACAGAACAATTTGGCATTATATGATTGGTTTTATTGACAGCATGGACTCTAATTGGTTAACCATACTATAGAGCTCCGAGCTAGAGACAAAGAATTTTTGGATCTTGCTGTCTTGTTTAGAAATAAATTCAAACTCAAGCGTTTGCATTTACAAGTCTTCTACTAGATGATGTTATATTAGATCGATTACACAAATTGTTGATATGTAACTGTTATTTGAAATAATGGATACATCGTACATGTAAAGTCATTTCATTTTTATTATTGCCCCTCCCCCCTTTTTTTCCCCCTCTAGACCTCTCTTTCGTACGTCCCAATTCTTCTTAATACCTTGATTTCTAACCCTTTACTTCTTGTAAGCAAGATGAGCATGAGTTAGGCCCATTTTCTTCTTGGAATATAACAGGAACATATAAAGTTTTGTTTCCAGCTGTGACATACATTGATTTTTGCTCATAATTTCAAGAATCATTCATCTTTTCGTCTTTTCCCATTTATTTAGTTATTCATCATAGCTTTCATCTTTTTCCTTCAAGAAATGTGTTTCCATGTGTTGTCTATAGTCTGCTTGTGGTTGTTTCTACTCTCATCTGCATGAGACCATAAGCTTCAGTTTGATTGTTATGAAATTTATCTGGATTGTGGTTTAGCCGGTTTATCATTTTGTATTACTCGCTAAAGTACATTTGAACTCTTCTCTACTTAATATTATTCCAATATCAACTATGGAATAATAATCCATATATAAGAGAGTTTGGCATTGAGGTTTTCCGAATGAGTAATTGAGGGTTCAAGTTTTACTAATTGTGTCTTACACTTGATTGTTTAAGTTTGGCTCAACTGGCTCTGCACTGCAAGGACACCATGCGTCCATGTCCATGTCGTGTCCAGAGCACGTACACCGTGTCTTTGCATGGAGACTTTTTTCCCCATCTCATATATGGATTCATATACTCTAGGCAAAGGGCATGTTTCTGGTGTTCTTCCAATCACAACTGCAAATGTGCCTATTCTAAAAGTTGTTGATTGCGAGACTGGTGTTGAATGTGATATATTAATTGAAAATTCAACCGAGATGGAATCTTGAAATCATTATCTACCTTATTTCCTCAATCAATGAAAGGTCAAAAAAGCTAAACACATTGGTGAAGTTTGCTTTCATTCTATTGTACATTTATGAAAAAATTTGTCGTTTTAACAAAAATCATTTCTAAAATTATAACGGTAATCGTGCAACGCACGATCTCCACTAGTATATATATATTCAATGACTTGTATCCTCTTCATAACATTAGAAACACGTTAGATTTCCTTGATAGTTTTTGTAACAAAAATCATTGATCTTGATTTTGATCTAGTAAAATTTTCTCTTCTGCTCGTGATTTTTTTTCATTTTGGGGTTTTACGTAAAATCTTGGTGTTCTTGTTTGTGATTGATTTAGTTCATTGTGCAATTATTTTTTTTCATTCATAACAAATTGGTATTAGAGCGATGTTGATTTTTCGCATGACAATAATGAAATGTGATATTCTGCTATTGGATTGCAACGCGAGATTTTTGCTATAGCGGGAGAGGATGCGAGTCATGGTCACGTAAATGGATTTGAATGATGCTTTGCTAGGATTTGATAAAATGTCTTCTACTTGGACGTAGGAAGAAAAACAGCGTAGGGATCGAAAATTCCTATATCAAATTAATTTCCAAATATCAATGATAGTCTTCAGGATGTTCTCAAGGAGAAAAATGTCACTGCACTGTGGTTGAAATTGGAGTAACTTTGTATGACAAAGAGTTTAACCAGTAAGTTGCACTTGAAGCAGCGATTGAATTCTCACTGTATGTCTGAATGTACGTCTATTGAGGATCACTTGATAGTTTTTAAAGAAATTGTAGTTGATCTTGAGACTATGAAAGTTACATATGATGAGGAGGATCTTGTATTGATATTGTAGTGTTCACTGCCGTCTTCATAAATGAATTTTAGAGACATTATTCTTTATAGTCGTGAAACTCTCACGGTTGATGAGGTCTATGATACTGTAGTGAGCAATGCTGATACCAATGAGAATCTAGTTGATATGTTGACAAAGGCACTCCTTGTTGCCAAGTTTGAGCATTGCTTGGACTTGGTTGGTATTTATTGTTGAATTAGCCCTTAGAGACTTGTAGAAGATGTGGAGAATTGATTGTTGAAGAGTGAAGAGTAATTTCTTGCAACAAAATTGTGTCAATGTAGAAATCTGTTAATGTGTGACCCAAATTCCATTGTGATTGAATTTTTTGTTGGAATTGACTTTGACTAAGTCAAAAGGTGAAATAAGGACTTTTGGGTCAGAGGGCACTCGGATCCGAGCGCCTAAGAACCATTCGGAAGCTTTGGAAGAAGTTTTGACCCGAGAAAGAATGCCTGAGAGCTGCCTCAATCGCTCGCTTCCCTTGAGCTTTACCACTTGAGGGCTCAAGCGGCAGTGTTTTCCGCCCACATTAATTTCGCATTTCTGATGAACTTCTCGATTCCTGTTCAATCTAAAATACTAGAATTGAGATTATATATATATTCTACAACTTGTATCCTCTACATAACATTAGAAACACATTAGATTTGCTTGAGAGTGCATCAAATCTTATAACAACAATCATTAATCTTAATTTTGATCTAGTGAATTTTTCTCTTCTGCTCGTGATTTCTTCACATCTTAGAATTCCACGTAAAATCTTGATGTTCTTGTTTGCAATCAATTTATTTCATCTCGCAATTATCTTGCTCCATTCATGATAGCTATGTTATCCATTTTATAGAAGAAGAAAACGTGTTTTAAGTTTTTAAATGGACGTTTAATGTTCATTTAAATTTTATTTTCAATGCGCTACATATCGTGTAAGTCAAGTTCATATTTTTTTTCTTAAAACTAGACACATGCATGTCATGGCTTGAAGTAATTGGATCTTTTACTTAGTTTTGATACCATATTCATCATTTCATCTAATTTGAGACTGAAATTACAAAATTTAGGTTCAAATCCAACCAAAAGATATGCGTTTTAATCTAAATACTTACTATTTTTTACTATAAACTTAATTTGATTACACATCCAATATTAATAATTGATGTATTGTATTCAAAATAATATAAAAATAAATAAATTAAATAGTTTCAGAGAATTTTGATACAGTAAAGAGATAGGCGAGTGGAATTGGGATCAAAATTTGTGTTCATGAGACTTTTCAAAACCAAGGAAAAACGTGTTGTTGCCAAACTTTGTATGTTTCTAAAACTTCAAATCAAGTGAATATCATAGAATTCCCAGTTGAAATGTAATCATTAACTCGTTTTAGAATAATGAATTGGAATTTTATCATCAACCTCTTTTCATACCTGTGTTTGATTTAGTCAAACAAAAATTATTAGTCTTATAAGTCTATATTGAAAATTCTATAATTTATTTGACAAAATCCATATTTTTTTTTTCCTCATTTGTCCCAATTAAGTGCCTTGTGTCATAATTAAGAAATTCTACGGATTAAAAACCAGTCAGTCAAAGAATTTTATTTTTTCGTACTTTTCATCTTTATTATTGATTCGTAAAGAATATCCAAATTTGGAGAATCAAATAAAAGAATCTCGTCAATTTTATTTAATAAATAAATAGTACATTCCTATGGTCTCCTAGATTAAACTTAGTTCAAGATGAAATCCAAAAGTTATTGTAAAAAATAAAAAATGTCAAAAATTTCTTAGTTTTAAGTAAATAGCGAAACTTTTGACCTCATAAAATAATCAAATTTGTCCTAAATCACGATGGCTCAAGGTTTTCTTTAAGTTTTATTCAAAGATACACATTTTTACGAGAAAAAACACAAATGGTGACAGAGATATACATGATTTTTTTTTTCTATAAAAATAATGAAAATTATACCCATCGGCCACCTCCATTTATTATTATTTTTATTATTTTTTTTTTAAATTCGAAGTTACTTCCAATTTTGTTTATTCTTTAAGTACTACTCTTAATTCCTCACACCCGTACACGTACAAATACACACAATGATGAATCAAACACAAGCAAACTCAAACACAAACCCTAAACCTAAAAACACCATCGACCACCACCAATGCTACGCCGACCACCACCTCCACCACCACTAAATTATATGTTTTATGTATGACTTAAATTATTCCGAATACTATAATGCCTTGGTGGTCAAAATAAATAAGTCAGGCCTCCCTAAATTGAGAAGGCAATTCTAATTTCTAAGGGGGCAGTTTGGAATCTTGGTAAAAAAAAAAAAAATACCAAATAATGAATAATTTAAGAGGTGATAAGTTTCAACAAAAGACTTGAATATTGAAAGCCTTGACACAATTTGGCTTATTGGAAATTAATTTCAAACTTGTATCAGTCATTCTTAATCTACATCATTACTTCTACATTATCTTCTAACTACTAAAGTTGACATTATTTTTCTAATAAACTGATCAAACTTATTAAGAGGTTGTTTGGTAAGAATTAAAATCTGATTTTAATTTAAATCAAAGTCAAATAATTAATATTAACCACATCTTTCATGGATCCCACAACTTTTCAACCACACATTTCAAAAACTTCTATCACAATCTACTAAAAAATCTAATTTTAATTCTCACCAAATGCCTCTAAAAAAAAAAAAAAAGGGTTGCTCGAAAAGCACATGTGAATATATAATAGTGACATCAGAGTCACATAGTAATTTGAAGCTTATAACTTGTGTGATTTACTCACACGTGTATAAATCAGAAATAGAAAAATCTTAATAACCAAAATAAAAATAAAATAAAATGAATAGTATCCAGTATTAATACTAGGAATATTGCAGGTCTTCAAGATAAAAATTAAGATAACATTCAGAAAGATTTTAAAGTTTGTTTAGATTGCCTCACCAGTCACCACCTTAAAAGTTCAGTGAATAAAACTCTTTGTACAGAAGAGGTTGACAGAAGATGTTGACATTCACTCACATGCGCGTGGGTCCCGTGTGAATAAAAAAGTCCAAAAAAATAAATGGGGCTCTCCATTGTGAGTATTCTGTCAACCCCTTCTGTACAAATAGCAGGGTTGAAGTTCAGTACTGATCGCGAATTGAATTTGCTTTGCTAACTTAGGAGTACTCATAGAGATTCTGTTAGTTTTAACTCTCACGTCATCAGTTCGGATTAAGTGAATAAACAGAAGGCTAACAAAGTGGCCTAATTTCTTTCAAATTAAAGTTTGTGGACTCATTGCAAGTAAGGGTAAAGTACATTGTCCACGGAAGAAATTTATGTAAACTACAATAAATATAAATGAGTGATGCAATAAGTGCGTAATACTAAACTATGTTAACTTATTCTTGCAGTTTGGATTAAGTTTTTTCTAAGTGGGCCATAAGTTGCCAGGATCTCAGTGGTTATGAAGAAGGCTTTTGGTTATGAACTTTTGGGCCGACCAAGACGTGGTTACGATGAAACTTACTTTTCTTTGGGCCTATTTCAGCCGTTCTCTGCTATTGTAATTTTATTTGGGCCTTTCCTATAACACGCAAATTTATTTATTTATTTTTTTTTTTTTGAAGAATTAAGATAACCCATTTCACAAAGAAAGCCTGTTTGACAACCATTAGGGCCTTTTGAAAAGTCCTTCTTTTCAAATTATTGATGTTTGATACAAATTTTTTTTCATGGAAAAGTTTTTCTCACACCACTCCCACGCGCCCCTTTTCCTCTTATTTAGGGAATTGGTTTTGGTGGAAAAATCGATTTCAGTTTTTTTTTTTTAAAGACAATTGGAAATTTTTTTAGGTCCAATGATAAAAAAATTTATCACTTTTATGGACAATTTCATACGAAACAAAGTCAAACGAATGATATTCGGTATAATAAATTTTTTTTGGCAATTGGAACAAATTCTAGACCCAATGATGAAAAAATTTATCACTTTAATGAACAATTTTAATTAAAAAAAAATGTCAAACGGACAACAAACTTTCAACATTTTTCAAATAAAAAATTATGTCAATCAAACACAATTAATTACAATTCATAGTATAACAAATTTTAGGCAATTCAATTATCTGTAATTCATTTTTTTTCACCCAAATTTCACCTTTGCAATCAAACGGGCCCTTATTGTTTAAAAAAAGTGTTTTTAAATAGTGATTTTTAGAAAAATGTGTGGTTTAAAAGTATGAATTTTTTTTAATATGCATATAGAATATTTTATTGTATGAATATGTGGTTAAAAATAATCAAGTAGAAATTCATAAAATAAATTAATGGTTGTCAAACGGGTACTTAGAAACTATGAGGACTCGTTTTCAACTTTTTTTATTTTGAGAGTAGCCTAAACACATTAAACATTACCCCATGATGTGTGGGGGTAGGTGGGGCCAGTGCTTAATCAAATGGCACAAAAGAATGCACAACAGAATATTCTAACATCTTGGCATAAACCCAACCCTATGATTCCAATATTCGCATAATAGTGGCTACATTGAGATATTTTACTTTTATTCAAGTAAAATATAATTACAATTAATTATCATAAAAGATCTTTCAGTGCTAAAAGTAACACAAAATGGATTAAAAAATATTATTACTCGTAGAAATTAATTTCCAAAAAATGAATTATTAGTTCAAATATTCCGCACGTAGTCAGAAAAGGCAACAAAGTAAAAATAGATATAGCACATGATCGGTACCGATTAAAATTCAGATTTTAATCTGTGTTAAAATTAATAATTAATTTTAACCACACATTTCATAACTTAACGCGACGAATGTATTAAAATAGATGAAAATGAAGAATAATCGAAACAGCAATTCCTCTTGAATTGCAGCCAGAATTCAGCGTCTGGTTAGTCTGAGTGTGTTTGATGTTGATTTTAATGATAATAGAATTTTTGGAATAGTGATTGATGGAAGAATGTGTGGTGGAAAAATGATGAAAAATTTTAGATTTGTGTGTAATAATATTTTATTTGAAAAATGTGTGGTTGAAATGAAGAGAAAAAAAATGAGAATGAGAATAAGAATAAAATAGGGGCCAAACGGGCCCTATCTATCTTTTTTTTTTTTTTTTTTTTTTTTTTTGCCATAATCTGACAGATTGCTACAAATTGTCATCTGTATTAATTCTAACAGTCAATTTTTATACATATAGCAGAGTTGTAATAAAATTGGGTGGATTGTGAGAAATAGAAGTGCAGTAAAAAGTCCAACTAATTTTATTTGGCAAGAGCCCTTGTCGTAATAAACAATTATTGTGCGCAATCGAAGAAAAATGATTCTGAACAAAGCACTCTTTCGAAACAGGTTTTGACAATATATATATATATATATATATATTCAATCTTCAAACCAAATCCCTGCAAGCAAAGCAAAGAACAACTCACATTTTCATTTGACAAGCATTATTATGTTGAGCAACAAAACTTAGCAGAATCATGTGCTTGCTGTTAAATAGTTGTCAATAACCAGTCTACAGACGAAATGCAACTCTAAAACAATTCACTTTCGTTTCAAAGTCGAAAGAAAAGTGCAGGAATTTTAAAGAAGAACCCACCCACAAACATCAAAATACAGAGATTTCTTTGGATACATTTCTGTATGATAAGTAATAACTAGATCCCATCTTGAAATTGGTAGTTTTATTTAACACTGATTCGAACGCTTTTCTGAATTTTTTTTTTTTATTTGTTTATTTCTTTGTAGAAATGGTGTTCAGGAAAGTAGTAGGTTTGATGATGGGGTGTTTGAGATTGTCAAAGCAGCCTACAAGACCTGTCCCTTTTGCTGAAATTAGTGGTTCTCTGCAAATTGATCAAATAGTTAATAATTCCCCGAGAATCAGCCTCAGTGATGGAAGATTTTTGGCTTACAGGAAGAGAGGAGTCCCCAAGAACAAGTCCAATTACAGAGTTATTGTTGTTCATGGCTTTGGCAGCTCCAAAGAAATGAAATTTATGGCTACCCAAGTATAAAATCTCTACTTCTCTACTTCTCTTTTTTCTTGCTTTTAATTTTGTTTTGATATGAAGTACTTGGAGTTTATGCGCATCTTTATTAGTCTGATGCTAAATTTGACAATTTGAGCCATTCTTTTGATAGAAAATGTGTTGGACAATCAACTTGACTTTAGAATGGACTATGAAGATTACATGTATTTGTGAAACAAGAACTGATAATAAAATTCCAGTTTTTTTTTTTACGACACTATCTTTGCGACATATTTGTTTGGAGGATTGAATAGTATTGGACAGAATTACGGAGGAAAAAGAGGTTAAAATCTTGTAAAATGTTTTGTACTTAGCACAAGACGTGCACTTGGTGTCATTGACTTGATAAATGTCTTTCTAAATCTTCCATTGAGATGTTCTTGAGTTTATCATTATGTAAAAGTTGTTCTTTTACTGTCCAAACAATTTGGAGGTTTCCATGATGTGTGATGTATGCTAGAATGTAACAGATTCCAAATTCTTGCTGCACTTTTTTTTTACTATAGCAAAGTATTTTTAGTTCAATATGAAGAATCCTTTCGTACATTTTAATTAATTTTGAAGCAGAATTGCTGTAAGCTTAAATAATATGTACAAGATGTCATATCAGATGACCTAATATCGTTTACGTAATTAGGAGCTTTTGGATGAGTTGAGCATATATCTATTGCTATTCGATCGAGCCGGATATGGTGAAAGTGATCCAAATCCAAAAAGATCATTAAAAAGTGAGGCATCTGACATAGAGGAACTAGCCGATAAGCTACAATTAGGATCCAAATTTCATGTAGTTGGAGTCTCCCTTGGATGCTATCCCACCTGGAGTTGCCTCAAGCATATACCAAACAGGTCTATTTGAGATTTTCACCTCTCGAGTTTCGATCAGGCTTAGAAAAGTGCCGATTTTATCTTTGCAATTATGTCTGCGCAGGCTAGCAGGTATTTCGCTTGTGGTTCCGTATATAAATTATAAATGGCCATCTCTTCCTTCCGATTTGACCAAGGATGATTATCGGAGGGGCCTTTCCCGGTGGACGTATAGGGTTGCATGCTACACTCCAGGATTATTACATTGGTGGCTGACTCAAAAATTGTTTCCACCATCTACTCTCCTAGACAAAAATCCTGCATTTTTCAGTAACAAAGACTTGGAGGTGTTGAAGAACACGCCCAGCTACCAATTGCTGTGTCAGGTAATAATTCACACTTTATCCGCGCTCGACTAAAGGAAGAAACCTAAATATGTTTCATTGATATTTTTAAATCTGGGCTCAAGTTGTAGCAGGACTAAAAATCTTATATTGTGATGTGAACTTTCTTTTGTCTTTAAGAACAAGCTGAGGGAGCGAAGTGTGTTCGACTCACTACGCCGTGACTTTATGGTTGCTTTCGGAAAGTGGGACTTCGATCCCATGGATTTACGCAATCCATACACTCAAAAGGAAAGCTTAGTTCATATATGGCAAGGTTACGAGGACAAGATCGTACCATTTCAATTACAAAGATTTGTGTGGAATAAACTACCTTGGATTAGATATCATGAAGTTCGTGATGGAGTCATCTGCTAATCTATGATACTGCAGTATGTGAAGCCATCTTGAGGTCTCTTTTACTTGGAGAAGATTCTCCTTTGTACAGACCTCAATAGGACGATTTGTCGACCGTTCTTTCATTCTTGCCATCCTTCGAATAACTTGTAAAGTAGTTTCATTACTATTCATACAAAGAGTGACATTTTATTTGTTTCATGAAGCTATCATTTGTAATTGAAATTCCAGTGATTCGAAAATTAATGAAATTCTGCAGAAATGAAAAACAATGCTGCAGAGACTCTTGGACATGTTTCATTCTTGTTATTTCTATGCATTTTTGTGAAATACTCCAATCCGAAATCTTCTCCATTAACCAGAAAAGTGTACCAGTTTCAAATAATAACTTAAATTTGAGAACTGTTCTGTTAGATATGTTCTGGGAGTTACTTATAAACAGTTTAAATAATAAAATGATTAAAATTAGTAGTAAATAAGTTGATGGTACTTGTGGTAATCTGACAGTTTCTAACGATTTAGCCTTTGTTTGGCCCCCATTTTGGAGAAATGAAAATGTATGGAATAGTATTTTTTTGAAAAATGAGTTGTTGTAATAGAAGAAAAAGTTTTCGATTTACGTATAATATTATTTTATAGAAGATTATGTGGTTGAAAATAGGAGAGAGAAAAATAAAATGTAATGGAATGATAATTAATGGAAATCAAACACAAGCTTATAATTATAGCCAAAATGGATGACGACAACATTATCATCTCATCTAAAATCTTAAATCGTCGAAGAACACGTTTATTTACATAAAATTGGCGTGCAACAGTACTTGTGTAATTACAAGAATGTGTAGTAAAAAGTTAAGAGGACATAAATGCTATACTAAGCAAAACTGAGAACAACCTTAAGTACAATTAAAATGTGGTGTTTATAAAGAGGAAACACAACAACATTCCAAGGGAACAGATTGAAAGAAAATGTAACCAGCAAATGGGGCGTCCAACCGCAGGGATCACCCCACTGGGAATGCAGATTTTGAAGGCCCCAGCTCGAAGGCAGCCTCTAATGAAAGGAAGATGTCACCCTGACATGGAGGCTTTGACATCCTTACCCTCCCAATAGGGGGCCGGTTCCACATTTTTTTTTTTTTTTGCATTTTTTATTCATGCGGGTTCCACACATGTGAGAGACTGTTATGCCTTCTGTCATTCATTTTCTGTCACTTTAGCTTAATTCCTAATGAAAAGCTCAAAGGGAAATTTGATGAGCTAGTAATCGTAGCAACCAGAAAAGATAGAAAAGAAGAGGAACTCCGTGCATATTTCTTCAAGAAACTTGCAACGGGATTCGACACTTCAAGTTCTCAATTTATCGAAATTGTAATGTTTTATTCATTTTGGGTTTCTTGCTTTGGGTCATTAGATCTTTTGTAATGCTTGTTTTGTAAGCTCGAATATGCTTAAAGTAGTTGTACTCAATTTTTGATCTGTACACATTTATTTACTCGATCAAAAAAATTTGATGTTAACATAATTATCTTTCGTAAATTATCAGTTTTGGATCTATTTATGTCCAATTATACATGTAGCTCTGTTTGATTCTCATTTTTTGGAAAAAAAAAATACATCCTTAAACATTGATTTAACATTATTTTAGTCACACATTTTTAATAAAATAATATTACATGTAAAGTCAAAAAAAATTTCTTATTTTTTAACCACATATTTTTTCATCAATAGACTATTCAAAAATGCATTATTATGAAAAGAATGAGACTCAAATGGAGACTTAGATACCTTATATTGGACCAACATGGCAAAATAGGTTATGTTTCATTGGTCCATAGCCACTTATAATGTTCAAAATAATCTAACTATTATGAAGGTTGAACCCCAATTTTGATGGTCTCTCATTGTCTCGTCTCTAGAATATTGTGAAGGAGGTAAATTACAGGATGTGCCTCAACAGGTCAGGGTACAAGAGTTGTCATAGCTCACAAATAGTCAAATTTCATATTTTATAAGAGGCAGGAATCGAACTGGTCAAGATTGAATATTTTAATTCTGAGTATGTCCTCATCAGAAATATACGAGTTTCGAAAATCAAGAAAACGGATAACTTCTTTTTTCATAAATTATGTGCTTTAAAAAATAAAATAGTCATCCACCTAACAACTACTTCATATGGACAAAGACCCCACCAAACCTCTCCTTCATTATTTATTTTCTATTTTTAGCATGCCAACTAAATTATCTTAATATTTTGATAGATCATAAAAATTACAAAAAAAAAAAAAATTAAGTAAAGGCATTGTCTATTGAGCCTGTTTGACCTTCATTTTTTTTTAAATTCATTTTTTTTTTCAAATTTATTTTTAATTACAGATAAAACCCATAATTTTTATCAACTTTTCATCTACATTTCATCAACTTTTCTTTTAATTTCAAAATCTACTAAAATTTTGATTTTTTGCTAAATCGAATGGGGAAAATTACAATTTTCAAATAATATAAGTCAAAATTATGCAAGAGATGCGTTTTGTTATGTACAAGAAGACAAAAATTTTAAATATATGATAGCTGAGTGACCGACTAGCATTGGTGCACTCTAAATCTAGCAGTGACTCTAGACTTGAAGAATGCCCAGTATCATACAAAATATTTCGAATTCTTTTAACTCCCAATCTTTTCAACCAGTTAAATTACTATTTTACCTTGCATTGATTGCAGGGCAAGTCATATGTACCTCCTTAGTGTGTATACTCGTTCTATTTCTAATATGAATAAATACTTCACCACCCCTGTGGTGGTTGGTTTCAATTAAAAATAAATAAAATCTCAAATTCGAAGTTTCTCTTCTTCTTTTTCCCCATAATCTAGTGAAATATGATTGACGCTAATTGATTTATATTTACAAGATAACATTTTGTTATAAAACTACTAAAATCTACATCAAAATTATCCAAGAAAAACTATCTCCTCTGAAGTAGTCTGGACAGCCTCAATGCTCAAGACAGCCAGAAGGCATCGACATAATCAACCATCAAGTATTCAGATGATGATGATCAGAAGTTTGAAAACTGGTTCCGAGAAGACAACACCATTTGCAAATCCGCACTCGTTTGGCAATAATTATTATCAGCAATAAAATTCCTAAAAACATTGAATGATGTAGTTTATTATTGGATATCTCTCAAAAGGGAGTGTGTGCGCGTGCGTTAAGCAGATAAAGATAAATCTTACTCTCTTGGACGAGAAGCCCACAAGGAACTTAGAGCCCGTAATCGACCATAGTACTCGCTGATCATTAGGAAACACCGTGCTGCTTGCCGAACTGTCAAAATGCGTCGAAGTTGATGAAGTGTTTGTTGTCTTAAATTATCGGCCTATAATTTGAAAGTTACATGAATAATAGAGTCCAAAATGCTTAATAAAACATCAAGTACCAATATTGTCTGACTTACCTGACGCACGAAACCTTCGAGACTGGTCAGCTTGCCCATTGCAACAGCCATTTGATGCATGCTCTCATTAACAGAACCATTGGCTATGGTACTGATTAAAGATTGTTGCAGTTGTTCCAATCCCTGGGAAAGAGCCTCTTCTGCCTGTTGTAAAGATTGTTGGAGGCCGTAAATCCCGACCGCCTGGTGCTCGGTTAACGTGTCTAATTGTGCTACTAACATCTAATCAACAAGAGGAGAGTCATATAAGTTAAACAATAGTGTTACACGTACATAATGCTACACATAATGCATTATACCCCCCTCACATGGAGGGGGGTCCCACACACAATAAAAAATTTGTCGACACTGTTCATGTGAGACAGGTGTGACAACACCTAGTGTACAAGTATCTTTATCCTAAGTTAAATGATAGTTCGACTATTTAATTACAGGTGGCACATGGTGCCAGAACCCTCCATACATTTAATTGACCTTAAGTTGTTGGAAAAATTCCAACGTATGGGGCAACACGTGTATATATTCAAATGTGTGTTCGTATCTTTATAGTTTAGTCAATAAAGTGATCTACTAAAATTGATTTTGAACTAATGGGTATTAAGTGTTATGACATTAAAGTGTAGAGACCAGAATGATTATTTAAATTGATGAGGGATCAATTTATAAAAATCGAAAGATAATAACTGCACATTCAGTTATTATATATTAAGGGATCATGGTCCCTGATTGAGTGTGATTTTTCATATCTCTGCATCTCCATCAACAGAGAAAAAAATTCAAGAGGAGACCACATATCAATTGGAAGATCATAACACATTCAAGCGATCAAACATCTATGAATTAAGGTAAGCTTCCACTAATTATTATTTTCATTGATTTCAACATGGAGGTTTTATAATTAAATCCAACATAAGTTTCTCGTTTATCTTCGATTTTTTTTATTTTTTGGAAAAAAATGCTCGTTGGCATTTTGATGAGGTAGACAATACGGAACAAAAAAGCAGATAATTATTCTTGCACATAATTTGAACCCAAACCTTAATTAGGTCAGAGGGACGAAACCCGCCCATCCACAGAAAACATCGTTCAGTAGGCGTAGTCCACGTCCCGGTAAAGAGGTGAATGACATCAGATACAGCAGCAACTTCTTTAAGGCAAAATAGTTCATCATAATGTGCAATGTATTTATCTGCAATAACCCGAAGATCACCATCTGATAAATGTGCTTGCAATGCGGTTCGAAGTTCAGACATATGCCTATGTTCATCATCTAACCATCTTGCATAGTCCATGTCAAATAATGCAGCACCTACAATATAAACGAATTATTGGATTATTACCAAAGAACTAAGGAAAGTTAATGTCCCAACCAATCAGAAAGTACAGGAGTTAATTGGATTTTAAATTTGATGTTACTGAATTTGACTAAAAGCTAGATTTTCTTAAGATTCAGATTATGCTGCCTATTGTGAAAACTGTGGATCATCTGGAAAAAGTCTAATTAACTATTCTAAGAATTAAAGGTTTTGACATTTTGATCTTCTTTTTTCAACTATATCAAAATTGTAATCAATTCGAAAACAGCTTAATGATTAATTGTTTAAGCATTTATTTGACCATTTGTCCTTTCTTTATACCCATGGCCGTTAGGCACGACTTTCGAAAATTTAAAAGCTGTTTTTTTTAATTTAAGAATTTTATTTTTTATTTTTAACACTATTGAATAATTTACTGAAAGTGTTTTTTATGATTAGAAAAGCTTTTAAAAAAGTTGGATTCCTTTTGAAACTCTTCTACAAGAAGAAGTAGAAGCCCGCCAAGCGAGCCCCTAATAATCTGGTCAGGTAAAACTTTAGTAAACAAGTAAATGAACACGTTTATTCAATTACATACATAAATAGTTTCAACTCTTACCAGAACTGATGTTCCCACCAGCAGCCCCTCCTCCTATAATAAATCCCTGTTGAAGCATAGAAAATTTGGGTGAGAAAGACAACCATTAATGCACAAGACTTTAAATCCATTTCATAATTTTCAAGCTTCTTAATTGTTTCTTGAATGAAAAATATTATTAACCTGTGACCTTGCCCTCTGAAGGTCCTGCTCTAGCTGAGCCAGCCTGATCCTACTTGATTCTAGCTGCTGTACATATGCCTGCACAACGCATGTCACCAAAAGAGAGACGACACATTTATTTATTTAAAGTCGCTATTCGTTTTTTCATAAAGGCAGCACAAGTAACATGTATAATTAAAATTGCAAGAAAAACGAATTGGCATCCCACCTTCTTTCTGAGCCTGCTCTTTTTTGCTGCTTCCCTATTTTGAGCTAAACGTCTTAATGTCTATAATCAGTGAACAATTCATCAGATTCAAGGGGGGGAATCTGTATTTTTAAGCAATTTTAACAAAAAGAAAAATTACAAAATATTTATGTATAGAATTGCATGCATGCATGAAAATAATATGAATGTACCATCACCTTAGCATCTGATACTTTATCTGAACTAGAACCAGCTCCCTTTCTCTGCATAATTTGAGAAGAAAATATAAAATAGTAGCTCAGCCAGAAACTAAAGCTCAATAAATATACGTCTCAATGAGAATATATTATAAACTACTTTTATGTTTTTCGCTTTCTCGATCCTTTTATTTTATTCTTTGGATTTGGAAGAAATGAAGGTAACGTGTAAGCAATAGCAGAATCATTGAAAGATTTATTGATTTTTTAATTGATGATACAGTCAAATTTGTAATTATAAGCAATTATGGGGGCTTTTTCACAGCTTTGATAAGATATGTAAACTGTTCTTGAAAATAATGATGAAATGATTTGACTACTCAATGTATAAATTCATCAAGCTCGGGCATTCTTATAGAATTAGAAATCGATCCCATAAAAATTAATGCAAATGGCATCAAAAATAAAAGGGGATAATCTACAGTTTTGGGATTGCAAAAAGGTATCATCATTAACATGGACTTAAACTGGAGTTTTTTTTATAGATAAAGACACTAAAATAAAAAGGGATTAATCTACAGTAAAGATCCTGCTTTATTACAGAGACTTTTCACATATTTCCTGTCTGTTCTTGGGATTTGTATAAATATATACACACAACACACATACCTTTGGTGGGGTTGGTTTGGTATCTAGTTGAGACTGTGTAACTCCTGTTGTAGGTTTGTCACTTGAACTGGCCATCTCCATTTGTGGATGGGTTTCTCGTGGAAGCGGTGGCTGAAGGCGGTGGCCGGTGGCAGTACTGGTGTCTCCTATACTTGCAAGTGAATGAAGTGCTGATTCTGAACCGGCGCTATCTTCTCCGGACTTTAAGCTTTCCTTTATTAATGATACAAACCAGCCAAGAAAATGAGTCAAAATTTGATTTCATCATTATCACCGAAAAATATTTTTTTTTAAAAAAAAACTAGCATTTTTTTTTTTTAATTTTCTAGAAAAACTCAAGAAACCTCCAAAAGAGAAATAAGGGTCATCCCTTGAAGAAGAGAGGAAAAATTTCTTCAACAGATAAGATAGTTAAAAGACCCTAAAGAAGCCGTATAAAAACAAAAGATTACTCTTGGGTTGTGGTGGAATGTCATAGGCCAAGAAGGGAACATTTCAATAGTTGCTGCACGCTGCCTAACTGTGTACAAAGCTGCAAAAAAAAAAAAAAAAAAAAGCAAAATCTTTGAGGATCACAAGGGAATTAAATACAGACTAGCAAAAGGGTGAAACCTAATCTCCTTTTTGTTGTTCTATTTTTTCCTCAGCAGTTATGGAGTCAGTAAAATCATGCAAAAGGGTAAGTTTTCCTTGTTTGAAACTTCACGTTATTCAAATCTCTAGCCCAGAAATGATTCCTGTGCTAGAAATGGTAAGCCTCGTTTCTGTGGCTCTGTAGACGTATTCAAACCCTTCTCTCCCCCCACCTCACCCTACCCTACCCCGTCAGAAAATGGAGAGAGGAAATTGCGTACTTTGTTTTGCTTCATCATCATTATTTGGATTATTTATCTTAACTCTTTGCAGGGCAACAGCCTCATCTAGCTCCCCAAAATCAAAAGCGGACCCTTCTTGATTTCTGTAACAAAAAGAACATAAAATTAAAATCCCATGTCGTAAAAGAAAAAATATATATATATTTTTTTAAAAATTCTGCGCAATATACATGAAGCTTGTATTAGGAGGAAGATGAAGCGTGTGAGGAACTGCATATGAAATATGGTGGTGCTGTGAGGGCCCCGAGTCTGATAAAACATGCTGTCCAACTCTGCGGCTTGCCATGCAAAATTATCTTTCACACCATTCTTCCTCAGAAGAAACTGCCAAAAGAATGATATGAAAAATAACCCACTGAATTTGGAGGAAAAAAAATGCTTACTGGGATATTTTTCACTTGTTCTCCTCAGTTTTTTCAATGGTAGTTCTATGCAGAAAGTCCACCTTTTCTAGTCCAAATACTCGACTTTTGAAAGGTAGGGTGCGAGGGGGTGGCTGGGCGGGGCAGGGAACTTAAGAAAGAACAACAAATTAAAATGATCAAAGCTTTCTTGTCAAACTATAGCAGTAGCCACCAAGGAGCCTCCAAGTCTTATTCTCTCAAAGGGTATGCAAAATCTTGTCCTTGCAAAGCTCTCTGAGGCCATTAAGCTTTGTGGCGTTTGCATACCAAAAAAAATAAAAAAAACTTAAAATTTTGCTACTTGTACAATTTCTTTACAGATTATTTGACAAATGTCGAGATAACATATATTTTGGCCTTTATTTTGTTGATACATGCTGAGGTAACGTATATTTTGATCTTTGATTTGAATAAATGATCAAAGACCAAAATGTATGTCATCTCAAAAACCTTGATCTATTGAGGCACATCTCATGGTATACCTCCTTCACAATACTTTAGAGACGGAATGATGGAAATTCTCAATGTTGAGGTTCAACCTAACAAATGTGAAAAAAAAAATCTAGCTTTTAATCGAAAAATCTGTGGTCAAAACAACACAAGTCTGTACATAAAATATTGTAGGGTCATCAGCAGGAAAGCACTAGAATCAGTGCCTCCTACTCCACTCTCTCCGTCCCTTTAACCGTCTATGTTATACCATTGGTCACTTTTGCAGGGATATTCTGCAAGTATGAAAAAATAAATAAATTATGTACAGTAAAAATGAAAATTAAAAAACAATCAAGTCAACAATAGATGACAAAGTATAAAAAAGAAAGATTTTAAAGGTGCTTTCTTGATTGAGTTCATTTTGGGTGATTGGTGACATTTGGAGTGTTTCTGTTTTTGCTTTTACGTCTTTCAAAATATTATCTTAAATCGGTTTTTTAGCTCTATATTTAAATAAAATAATTTTAAAAAATTATATAAATATGTTCAAAAATAACTTTTGATATTAGAAGTAATTTTTGATTTTTTTAAAAATCATGACAAATGAGCTCTAAGCATTCGACAGCTTAACCCGTCAAAGATATAATTGTTATTGTATTAAAATGTTGCTTTTGTGAAAGGATATTAAGCCAAAACATTATTAAAAACCACCACCAATAAGAACCAACTTGTGCATATTATTAATCCTTCCCGGCATTGATATGGAGTCGTTTGTTGATAGGTCAGCATCCATTTCTTGTCATCACCTATAAACGTGCCACATCAAGATTCTTTTCTATTAACCCACTTTTTATAAATTTGTTTTCGAATTGGTGCTAATAAAAGTCGAGTACGAAGATATATAAAAAAAAAAATAATAATAAGTTATCGTCTTAAATTTTTCAAGATGAAATTTCATTATTATTTATGTGAAGTAAAGGTAGAATAATCGTTCTAATACAAAGTTTAACTAAAATCATTAAACCAACGTTTTTCATCCACTAGAGATATGATTTCACGGTCTTATAAAGGTAGAGGAGTCATAGCCTCGTTTTTAAAGACTAGGAACCTATATTCACACTTCTTTTAAAGGTTGAGGAGTCTAACCTTAATTTTTTTCTTATTAATTTCGTCAATGCTTATTATAACTTTCTTGACAATTAAACTCTTTTTTTAATGTCATGTTAATTATAGTCAACTTTCAGAAATGTATTCCAAATTGCTGCTAGTTGATAAGCGATTCAAGAATTCAATTTTATTGAATAGGTCTCCCAAGTCATTTTTAAAGTCCAATTACCAATTAATAATTTAATTTTTCAGTCATGGTCCATGCATTGATTGTTTGACAATATGTTTAGCTAATTATCTTAACTTCTCAAACATAATTTGAATTTTGAACTACGTCTTATTTTATTCGATCTTATTCAAATATATAAAATAGTGTGAATAAAGTGCGATTTGATCAGGAGTATTTTTTTTAACCAAAATGATTATACAAGTCGAACGTAAACTAATTCTACGCACTTCATCTCATCGAACACGTTTAGTATAAAAATTTGATGAACACTCAAAAGCTACAAGATTAAATCATAGTGACAAAATGCCTAGCTGATGGCTCAGTCACAAAAACTTTTGTATCACATATAGAATATTGTTCTGATTTTCTAATCATTTTATTTTTTACTTTTTGAATTGTTGATCTTCTCAATGCTTATAATAGTTTTCTTGACAATGAAACTCCGTCGACATGATATTAAGCCTATGTTTGATTTAGTTAAAAAATTATAAAAAAATTAAGTCAAAATTAATAATTAATTTTAATAATACATTTTGTGGGATATACATATTTGGCTTATTGGCACAAAACGTCCCTATCTTTAACATGTATTGTAACGTACGTCCCTATCTTTTATTTCTTGACATTTATGCACTTACCTATCACTTTTCGTGCTTTGGACATCCTTTCGGGCTCATTTCTGGCCAATTTCACAATGTTTTGACGATCTTACCCTCTTAATCAAATAAAACAAAAGCAAAAGAAGAGAAAAATAAAGAATACATTGCAATTAGATCCAAACTTTTTAAAAGGTGCAAATAAGTCTCCCTAATCTTTTTAATTTTTATAGACTTTACCCTTACAATAATTAAACAAAAGAAAAGAAAAGACTGTTCATTCATCTTCTTCACACCCTCGATCCCACGCCACCCCACCCCTCCCCTCCCGCCGCCACCTTCCGACCATATAGCAGATAACCCTAAACCAAAACCCTTCCCAATATATATATATATATATATATATATATATATATATTATTTACAGTTTTACATCCAATTTTCACAGCCAGAATGACCTCCATCTCGTCTACAATTATCACTGGAATGACCTCCACCTCTTCTACAATTACCACCCAACATCTTTCCATAACATCCACTTACTTGACTGAAATCAACCTTCAAAATCAGCGACTCGAACACATGCAAACTACTGGAATCTCCTCCTCCAACCACATTCTTGATCACCAATAAATTCCCTATGCCCAGGTGACTCAAGCAATGGCTTTAATGTAGACCAAACAACACTTGATCAATCTGATTTTATTCCAAAAAATGCACCAGCCATTCGCAACTATCTCAACTTGTTCGTGCACATTTCGCCCAAATTGCTGATAACCCATAGGTGGAATAGCTGTGTTATGATATGAAGAGAGGATGCTTGCCCAGGTGGTCCGAGATCAGGGAGACCACCACCGTTGCCGATTTTTAGGTTTTTCGGCCGCGAATACTGTTTAGAAAAATAGCTGCAGGTTTTTATTTTCTGGGTTATTTACTGTAATTGGAACATGAATGGATGCGTCTAGGTGAGCGTGAGGTACCTGTGAAGTGTAATTAACATGTGCATCCATGAATTGGGTCAAAATTGGGTTGAAATTGCCTCCATTTTTGCTGGTTTCGGTGGAAATTTTTAGGCTAATTTTTTTTTTAATTGCTGCACTATTTGATGATATGAAACAATGGTTGGGTGCACCTTGGAGTGTAGAAGAGGCTGATATATGTTGGTGGTAATGGGTGTGATCGAAAGGGTGGTTGCCGCGAAGATTTTTGGTAGCGAACGACGAGTTTTTGGTGGCAATAGACTGCGTCTGGGATGAAAGGTATGGACGTCCGTCACAATACATGTCAAAGGTACGGACGTTTTGTGCCAATAAACCTAAATATTTTATCAACATGATATATTATCAATTGTAACTGAAAAAAAAAAAAAAAAAAAAAAAAAAACTTGGACTAATTAATATGAATTATGCTACTTTGTCCGAAAATGGATAACCAATTGATTAACATCCTCTCACATGTGCTCGGATCTCGCATGAATAAAAAATTCCCCAAAAAATGGGTTCCACCTATGTGAGTGTCGGTCATCCCGCATATCAACAAAATTCGTACAGTAGCGAGATTGAATTAATATAGTCGACTTTCAGAAATTTATTCGAAATGGGTGCTAGTTGATAAGTGAGACAAGAATTTAAATTTCTTGAATAGGTCTCCCAAGTCATTAGGATTATGTGTTTTTTATTTTAATGCCCAATTACAAATACAGCACATAATTGAATTTGCTGTTCATGAATTGATAATTTGGCATTTTTATTGGAGTAGTTATAAATGTTTATATATTATGGGTAGATATTTATGTTGTTGTAGTTATTAATGTTTATATATTTTCAATTCAACTAATAATCTTTCAATTAAACTACGTAATGTTATCAGTCCTGTTCTCCTACGCTTGGCGCGCAGGAGAACAGGTGAGCTTTGCCCTTTGGCAAAGCTCACATTTACAAACCCTTTTTATTTTTTTATTATTATTATTTTTTACAACTCTACCTTTTTTTTTTTTTTTTTTTAATTGTCTTTTTGTTATTTTAATTGTATAAAACTTATTCTAGTGTTCGAATTTTGCCTTACTTTTTTTTTTGAAATTTTTTTTGGCAATCCCATCAAATACTATACTCAATTGTAAATTTTTTTTTATCCATATTGGTGTTTATTTTCATAGAAAACAAGCCAAACGAACCCCAAAAGTTAACGAAAAATTACTTAGTTGTAAAAAAAAAATTCGTTAACTTTTGGAGTTCGTTTGACTTGTTTTCTATGAAAATAAACACCAAAATGGATAAATTTTTTTACAATTGAGTATAGTATTTGATGGGATTGCCAAAAAAATTTTAAAAAAAAAAAAAAAAAAGGCAAAATTCGAACACTAGAACAAGTTCCATACAATTAAAACAACAAAAAGATTTTGGGGTTCGTTTGGCTTGTTTTCTATGAAAATAAATACCAAAATGGATAAATTTTTTTACAATTGAGTATAGTATTTGATGGAATTGCCAAAAAAATTTTCAAAAAAAATTTTCAAAAAAAAAAAAAAAAGGCAAAATTCGAACACTAGAACAAGTTCCATACAATTAAAACAACAAAAAGATTTTGGGGTTCGTTTGGCTTGTTTTCTATGAAAATAAACATCAAAATGGATAAATTTTTTTTACAATTGAGTATAGTATTTGATGGGATTGCCAAAAAAAATTTCAAAAAAAAAAAAAAAAGGCAAAATTCGAACACTAGAACAAGTTTCATACAATTAAAACAACAAAAAGACAAAAAAAAAAAAAAGTAAAGTTGTCAAAACAAAAAAAAATATAAAAAGAGTTTGACAAACCCAGAAAATGTGAGCTTTGCCAAAAGCAAAGCTCACCTGTTCTCTGCGCTTGAGAACAGGGCTGGTAATGTTATATATAACATTACTGAGCTAAAACATCTTCTTATATAACAACACGTAATATGTTTAATTAAACAGACCTCATAAGACCAATTAAAAGTTTAATGTTATCTATATGCCACATAAGATGGTGTTATTACACCACATAGTATCATTCTAGAAAAAGGCAAAAACTCATTTTAGATATTAAAGTTAAAATCGAATCAGAATTGACCAGTTCTTGATTTTAGAAGCTAAAATTGTTTAAGATTTAAAGAGAATCGAACAAATCAGTTTGATTTGATTATGATTTTGTTTGTTTGATTGATTTCAAAGCTTGTTTGGAAGTGAATTTTGGGATAAAAATTAATTTTTAAATAGTGATATAATGAGAAATGTGTGGTTGAAAAAGAAAGAAAAGTTATTAATATGATGAAAAATATTATTTTATTAAAAAATATGTGGTTGAAAATGAGAATTAATCCCCAAAATCTCTAGTTTTTTTGCCCACCCCTAGACGGTCAATTACCCTTCGAGAACGTAAGCGATTTACCAAACACGCCCTATTTGCAAGGAAGGACTCATTGCTGTCATTGACCCTTCTTTACCAAACACAACCAACCCTCTACTCCCTACACCAGTAACACCACTCCCTCATCTGGGCCACCGCCCACCAAGAAGAGAAGAAAAAACTGTTGCCATCACAATAGAGATCAAGAGTATATCACAAACTGAAATGGGTATCTTGAATTTTCTGCTTTTAACTATCACTTTGCTCCTGAACCTCCTACTTTTATCTGCCACCGCTTACAATGGGGGAGATCACGTCCCCCTTTTTGTCAACAAAGTTGGCCCTCTTCACAATCCCAGGTATCATTTCCCCTGCTCAGATCTTAATTCATCACATCCGTCAAATTATTATTATTATTATTATTATTATTATTTTTATTTTTCTTTTGCATTTTCATACTTGTATAAATGGGTTTAATTCTGAGTTATTCAAGTAAAAAGATTATAGAAAGAGCCATTTTTATTTTTGGTTATTTTACTAGCTGAACTTTAGCAATTTGAAATGAGGACGTTGAATGTATGATCTCAATTCTAAAGACATGTTGGTAGTAAGTCACTTATTTTCCCTCGTAAAGGGATTTTGGTTCTGGCTACTTTATTTTTGATGAATGGAAATGTGGAATAAGCGGGCCAAAAGACACGAATGCTACTTTAGTTTGTCCATTTTAACATGATAACATAATTTATCAGGAGAAATGGTTGGAGGCTTCCACAAAATATGTCTTTGACATTTGCGTGACTCTTGAATCTGAATGATGAAATGCATGTGATCTGTTGTTCGTATTGTTGATAATGGTCCTTTGGTGGGGATAGTTATCACTGAGTTTTTACCAGTTCTTCATTGCATGATCATTATAAGCTGATTATTGATATTATTCTTATGCAATGTTTGGTTTAGTAGAATTGGGGCTTTCTAATTTGGTTTTTACTAATCAATTCAGATTATATTATTTCTAATCCCAAGATCTTTTCTAATTTCCTTCCATTCTACTGAATGCAATATTTGAAGTACTATATGAGGAAATATAATAGAACTTAGAAGGTTACACCCAGATTGAAATGCTCGAGTTTTCTCATAGAATTTTAAGTTGGCATGTAACTTGGAAATTTTTTTGGTACTGTTTTATTGGCTGCCCATGAGCCTTCATTTGTGTTTTCTATGTTGTCTTCAAGGTTTTGTTGCTGTCTTGCTGATAAAAATGTATTGCATTGTCAGTTTATCCTTTGATAGTTTTAGCAGTGAGGGCCTGTAGCCTGTGTAGTTGTCTTTCTGGTCATTGACTTCGTGACATATGTCAACTAGGATGAGTTCCTCTAGTGATATGAATATACCATTCTCTCGGTCCAAATTTAATTTTGCATCTTTCCTGTCTGTGTCACTTGTACTGCCAACGCAACTGCTTGCCTGTTAAAATACGTTCAAAAAAATAAATTTAATCTTTACTTACTGTTTAGAGACTGTTCAAGGACCTGCAAAAGAAGCTGAGTTTTAGCATCTTTTATCCAGCTCTCTTCTTTTCCAGTATCTTTAAATCCGTAAATCTGTTTTGCCAAAGAATTCAGTTATTTTTACCCTTTTACTACTACGAGCATTATAATAGATTCTTCACTAAACCTACCAGAGAGAGTTTAAAAACTGAGGTTCTTTAGTGGCATTCTTAAAAATTTCTGAGAATGCTCTTATCACATCTTTAAACTTTGAAATATCATCTAGAGCTGCTTGGATTTGTATTTATTTAAGATTTGGTGGTTATCCTGTTTGCATTTATCATGTCTGATATTGTTCTGCTCGTTGTTCTCTTGCAGTGAAACATACCAATATTATGAAATGCCTTTCTGTCCCCCAGGTTAGATATGCACACTAATCCTGTAAGCCTCCAATTACAAGTGGTTGAAGAACTTCTAATGTTTCCTTTTTTATGGCTTTCATATCAACTAAGAGTATGCATGGCATGAGTAATTGGAGTATAATGTAATATTTTTCTTTTCTTTTCTTTTTGCTGCCATGTGCATGAGGTCCATGCAAACTGACACCACATTGCATAATGTGGGGATTTTTGCGAGCAATTTTTTTTATACATCCATCTGGTCTTCTGCAGCCTATTAACCATACCTTCTTGTATAGATTTTGATGTATGCCTATATATGCAGGCTTATCCCATTTGTTAATAAAATATTGATTATCTTAATTAAGGCATGTGCCTAAAGGTGCTATTTTACTAGGCAGATGCCTCACAAGGTGTGAGGTGTATGCTCCTAATTAAACCAAAAGCTCAGGTTTTCTCTTTGTATGGGACACCACAAAGCAAAAAAGTCTGTTGTTTCAATAGCAGGACACACCAACCTAAACCTTATCAATATAATTATTTATGGAACCTAACCCCACTACGTGACCAAGTATGAAAGGTGATGAAAATCATTTATGATACTAAACATTATCTTAACAGTCTATGTTTCCACATTAAGTGCTTTCTTGGGAAAGCTTAGTAAGTTGCTAAAGAGTTGAGGTCAAAGTCAATAAATAATTTTAATCACATATTTTATGGGACCTAAAACTTTTATCAATTTTTCAACTACACATTTCATCAACTTTTATCAAAATTTGCTAAAACTCTTATCAAAAGCTTTATCAAACAAGACACCTAAGTCTTCAATTCAGTTTGTAAGTTGATTGACTTGCCAGCGCAAGTGTCTTTAAGCAATTTGGCGCGATCATCATTTGTCCATTTTTTATTTTTATTTTTTTGTGCAGACCAGATTTTTGAAAAGAAGGAAACTCTTGGGGAAGTTTTGAATGGCGATCGTTTGGCAAATGCTCTATATAAGTTGGAATTTGCAGTGAACAAAACTGGGGTAGTTCTTTGCAACAGGAAGCTTGATAGGGGCAATGTAGCAAAATTCAGGCATGCTATACTTAATGACTTTTACTTTCAGATGTACTATGATGATCTTCCTTTGTGGGCTTTCGTTGGCAAAGTTGAAGATGAAAGGTGGGCTGTTGATGGTAAGGGGCCCAAGTATTTTTTCTCTTTAAGCACATTCAGTTTGATGCTCTTTATAATGGCAACCAAGTCATAGAAATTCGTGCCTTTGGTGATCCAAGTCAGGTATTGGATGTGACAGAAGATGTTGACCTTGATGTTGAATTCATATATTCTGTGTTCTGGAAAGACATCTCTACTCCATACAAGAACAGAATGGACAGATACTCACAGACTTCTATGATGCCTATACTCCGAAAAAACTCATTGGTTCTCATGTGTTAATTCAATTGTTATGATTATTCTCGTTATGGGTCTGCTTGCTGTGCTTTTCATGCGCCATCTCAAGAATGATATGAGAAAGTAATTTTCTGGGCTGTGATACTAACTACTGGTCCTGGTGCCTCTGCTAGTTGTACCAATCCCTGTGACGTGCTGATTTCACTGGACTCAAGACTGACTTTCTTCTTTTAATTTTCTGTCTTTTATTTGATTTTCAGATGGTCGGTTGGAGATGAAGAGGAGGAGAAAGAGGTTGGTTGGAAATACATTCACAGTGATGTGTTCAGATGTCCCACCAACATGCCATTATTTTGTGCTGTTTTGGGGTCCGGTACACAATTGTTGACTCTGTATGCGGTCTTCTTCTTTCTCTCCTTTAGTTTAAACTCCGTTCTACATTATGTAACGCTCTTTTGAACACATGTACATAAAATTTAAATTTGGTAGCTACGATATCATAAACTGCTCTAATGAGCTTTTGTGGTAGCTACAATATAGAGAATGTTTTGTAGCCTGTGGATGCTAGTTCTATTTTATCTTTAAGCATGCATCTCAAGAAGCCTTGACCCAGTGACTGTCGTCTTTTTTACTGTCAATGTTGCATGTTAAATATTTTTGATGACGGCTATATATATATTTAGACTTTAGAGTAGTCCAGTGTTACAGGGAGAATCAGAAGAATCTAGGTGATCTTATTTTTCAACACAACTGAATGATTGTCTTGGACCTGAGTTACCTTCTTTCCAACCCTACTAGAAAATGGTAGAAAGATTCACTGACATTTTGGCAAGCAGCGATAGTAGATGTGCCTCCCATCTTGCTTCTGTTCTCCATATTTACCTGGAGTTTATTGTCCTCCCTATTGATCATTAGCCATCTAAGAAAGGGAAATAAGGTGTCATTCTTGTCCTCAACAGAAAATATAACAGGAGAAAGGTCTTCATGGAACCATAGTTGTTTCAATTGATGTTGAGGTGCACCATGAAACCACCCGGTTTCATGTTGCTATCATTCTGTAATTTACCTATAATTGTCAATATTGGTGTAAACACCTTCTCAAAATTGTGTTTAAAGTACTTCTTCTTGACACACTGATCATAGAGTGGTCATGCTTGGCTGTATTACTCATGCGTGCTTCTTTTCTGTAACTTAGGACACCCATCTCTGTGGTTGAGTGATCTAAATTTTAAGATTCATCAAGGGGAATGAGATGAAAGGTTTTTTTTTTCTTTGCTCACGTTAACCATGTGAATGATTTGCTTCTGGTTCTACAGGGTTTTTGCCTTATTTGTTTTGGCGTTTCTGGGCATCCTCTATCCATACAGCCATGGCGCAATCTATACTTCTATATTTGGAATTTATACTCTTACATCTGCAGTTGCTGGCTATAGCAGTGCATCTATCTCCCAGTCAATTTGTTGAAACTGGATGGGTAATAATGCCGATTTCCCAGCTCCATAAATACATCTCTATTGCTTTTAGATTTCTTAACTGAAAGTGATTGTATTATGTAACTTTTGCAGCAAAGGAGCATTCTTCTGGCTGGGTTGCTCTTCCCCGTTCCTTTTCTCTTCACCGTATTTATCCTTAACTCACTGGCCATATATTTAGGGGTGACTGCAGCTCTTCCATTTGGAACCATATTTGTCATATTTGTCATATATACTCTTGTTGCAATTCCATTACTTGCCATTGCTGGGATGGTTGGCTACCACTATAAGTCTGGATTCCAAGCACCTTCTGTCACAAAAAAGTACCGAAGAGACATTCCATCGCTGGCTTGGTACCGGAAAAATCCCAGCTGAAATGTTTCTTGGAGGTCTTTTACCTTTCAGTGCTACTGTCCTTGAGTTTCACCACTTGTGTGCTACAGTATGGGGATATAAAATATCTACTCTTCCTGGTATTTTGTTCATTGCATTTGCAAGTCTTGTCATTCTCACCACAATGTTAAGTGTTGGCTTGACATTCTTTCAACTGGCAGTGGAAGACCATGAATGGTGGTGGAGGTATGTTCCCTCTCATAGTAATAACAGTTATTTTACATGAAGCATTTTCCTTGATTATGTCCAAAGCAATAAAGCATGTTCTGTTTATTTCCACGCCAGAGTTCAGTCTTTTTGGATTAGGCACATATGTTTCCATGGTTTAGTTCTGTTTTATAATGGACAATTTCCTTGTTCTTCACAAGTTGCGCATTAATTATATTTTCTCTAGAATTTGATTTGAAATTGTTTTCACAAGTCATTTAAATTAATTTTTAGCAGAATGTGTAATGAGGTACAAATATATTATGTCAAATTAGATCACGCTGATCTCAATAAAATTAAATTTCTTGAAGTACTCATTGTGCTATAGTAATGAGGTAACGTGTGGCATGAAACTTATATGTAGATGTGAAGTAGACCTTATTGTTTTAAATTTTTAATCCTTAGGTTGATGATAAGTAGATTCACAAGGAGTATCGAGATAAGGATCTTGAGTTAGGAGACCCCGAAGTCATTACTTGGTATCACTACGTGCTCAAAAGAAAATAGTTGTGTTTTCGGTGTTTGCTGAATCAGATTTTGATAATACCATTTCAAACTAGAAATCACATATTGTGTCAGTCTTGGTGTTTGAAGTCCTCATCTGATCTTTCACAGTATACTCGCCACGTTTTGAAATTTGAGCGACTTTATTTCAACATCAGCCATATATGACTCTATATTACATTTTCTGCTATTTTAAAGGCTTTTGCAATTAAGTAATTATGAAGACCTTTTCTCCTTTTTGTCTTATCCTTCTATAGTTCTATTCATTCAGAATCCAAACCTGTTTTCTCCGTCTCCGTGGCTGCCCCACCTATCAAATTTTGACACTTCATTATTATTTTTAAGTGTCAAAATTTTAGTGGGACATATTTCAGTGTTAAGGGAAACAAAAAAGAAAACCATGTCCCACTAAATTTTTGACACTTCAAATTTTAATGATGTGTCAAAATTTGATTGGTGGGAAAGCCACGATGACAGAGAGATGGGGACAGCAAATTTAGACTAGTTTGTATGTGTATATAGCCATACTGATCCTGTTAAACTTCTTCGGTTCAGGTCTGTATTGCGTGGGGGATCGACAGCTCTATTCATGTTTGCCTATTGCATATATTTCTACCTCAAATCCAATATGAGCGGCGTTTTGCAAACATTCTTCTTTTTTGGCTACAGTGCTTGCATGTGCTATGCATTTTTCTTGATGCTTGGAGCATTGAGTTTTCGAGCTTCTTTAATGTTTGTTCGGCACATATACCGTGGTGTCAAAAGTGAGTGAGCTTGCAATTGCTCGGTGCCATAGCAGACGACCTTAGGAAGTTTAGAAATCGAAAGACCAAGAAAACATGGACTCGATCTTTTAATTTGTACAAAATTGGTTGACAGTATACAATGTTAGATGCTTCGAAATTGTCATTCGAGACATCCAATTCCCGATTCTTGTACACGAGTACCCTTTCCTTTTAAATTGTTTTGTGGAGAATATTTTTGTCATATTCATTTCTGGTCTTTAGTTGGGTTGTGGAAAATACCAGTAGAGGTTGGACTTTAGAGCTTGTTTCTGATAGTTGTGATGTGTTGATTTCAAGAATTAGCGAAAAGAATTGCAATATTGAATGAACTTTAGTTATTTCTTTTCATATGTAAACCAACCCCACCTCTGATTTTCATAGTTGCTCGAGTACAGATAAAGGGGGTCGATGTAGGTTGACCGATAACATAAAACTTCGTCAAATTTTGTTGCATGAAACTTAAAACACATTTTTAGTTTAAACGGATTGTACTAAATTGATTAACAGATAGATACTAGTCAAGTATCGATGTTCATTCCGTAAATTGTATATTTCCAATAGAAAAACTAAATGTGTGTTGGGATAAACTCAAATAAAAATTGGTACAAAGTTGAGGAGAAATGTTGCAATAGTTATGGCATAATTCAGTTTGGGGAAGGGAACAAGACGGGTTGAAATGCTTTGCCCAAACAGTATCGGTTGAGCCTCCGGTCCGGTTCAATAAAGGAGTAAAAATAAAGCCCAATTACTCCATTTCGTCCGCGAAAACCAAAAGAGATTGACAGTGAATAATTCATAGAAAAACAAAAACCCCAATGGAACCGGTAGCTAGAAGAAGCGGAGGCGGCGTATGGGAAGGTCTCTACAGAGTTTTTATGCGCCGTACCTCCGTCTATGTCACCTTCGTCGTCGTAGGCGCTTTCTTCGGCGAACGTGTTAGTATCGTTAATCATACGTCTTCATCTTGTCTAATTTTTTGTGTTGATTGATTTTGGATTTGAATAATATTGAACGATTTTATTTGTTTCATTAATTTCGGGAAAAAGTTTGGATCTCATTTGATCCAGGAGAATGGTCACTGTGATCTATGTTGTGGAGGGTTACGGGTTTCCATGCGCGGTTTTTTTTCTTTTTATTTGATATATTTATCTTTGTTGATATTGCAGGCGGTGGACTATGGGGTTCATAGGCTTTGGGAGGCCAACAATGTCGGGGTAATATCATCACCTCATTTTTTTCCACTTAAGCATATTTTAGTTAATTCATAGATGGTGCATGTGTTTTTGTGTTTTGTTTGTTGCATATTTTTTGAATTATAAAAGTATTGGTTCTAGGTGGAGTCATAGATCAGTTCTTATGTTCTCCAAGTTTCTATTAGACTGTGAGATATCTTATTACAATCTTCATCTTGCTATTGAAGCAGATTAGTTTTAGCTACAATTGTTTTTTCTTCTAGTTCCCAGAAGCTTAAGAGCTCAAAGGAGCTCAGACAATGCTTACTATGTATAATGAGTGGAATTTCTCTTCCTCTCTTCTTCTCTTCTTTCTTCTTCTGTCCTCTGTTCGACTGTTGATCATGAGCATCCTTCATCAATTAGTCATAAATTATACCACCTTCACACCTGACCAAGTATATCACTCCTTGCACTCTTCCTTGAAAAAAATTACATTCTTGAAATTGCTGCAAGATGTTGAAGTTTCCATGTTTGTTCTCTATATTGTAACTGTTTTTCTTTTCTAGATTATCTACTATCTACACTTTTGCTTATCATGGGCAATATAGAATGAAGAGTAAAAACAACTAGTAACCCTTGAACTTTTCCTGAAATTTTGCTCATGCTCCTTAATCTCTCCTTGATATCTATTTAGCCTTCATTTTTTAAAATGAACTAGATGTGGTGTCTCTGCTAATTTTTCGTCATTATCATAAATATCATTTGCCTTTTTTACTCTAAATGCTAACTGATTTCTCCTTCAACTTTCTAAGATGCGTCAATCCATTTATTATTAAATGATTGTTTCTGGTGAACGTGTCAGTATTAACCTCGAGCAAGATACTACGGGACAATTACTCATCACTTTTCATTAACTTTTATTAAAATTTGTTAAAAAACTTTTTATCAAAAGCTTTGTCATACAACCCCTAAGTAATGAAATTTACAAATATGAGTTTTGATATGTAAATTAACTTGTTACCCCAATATTTTATTAGCAAGACCGTGTTTGTGAAGGAATAAGTATAACTGTGGTGCCCTTCTTCGGGACCTCGTGTACAGATTTTTCATGAAACATGTCAGCTGTTCCAATTTTATGATAAAGTGAGTTCTAACTTCTAATCTCAGACGACGACTCATAGATTGTTGTTGAACTTATACTGAAAATTTAGGTTAGATCTATCTTCGTGATCCATGTCAAGTGGCTATGACATTATTTTGTATTCATGCTTGAAAATTAGAATCTTGCATGAATTAAAACTTTTATGTAATATTGAGAGCATTTTTGTTGTGCTTATAAACTAAGTTATTTATTTAAGTTAGCTTCTCTCAATTTTTTTTTTTTTTTTTTTTTTTTGGCAAAATGTGATTTTGAAATTTACCTTTTTTAACTAACAGAACTTATGTTTTAGAAAGTAAGTGGGGACTTACAATAGAACATCAGTGAACTCTTGCTCGGGACTTGCTAGTTCTAAGGTCTTTTGTTCAATAGAACATCAGTGAACTCTTGCTCGGGACTTCATAGATTTCTAACTTAATCTTATAACTGTTTAAATGCAGAAGCGATACGAGGATATTCCAGTTTTGGGACAGAGACAATCTGAATGAAGAGCATCCTCAGCTTTCAGTCTGCTTGCTTGTCTTCACCCTAGATTTAAATGATAATTCTTGTTTTGATCTTCTAATAATTGTTACCTGTTGGACCATGCTGGCCACGCTTGTGATTACTTTAAACTATAAAAGCAGTTGAATTTGCAACTGTAGTTTTTTGCTTTATGATAAGTTTTTTGGCTTTTTGAAACGCTTTAGCTTCATGTAGAAGAGCTTCCTGATATTAGTTTCCTTTAAAAGCTTTTTTAGTCCGGCAAATTACCTTCAGAAAATTATTCAAATATGTTTAAAAGTAGATTTTTTTTAATTTTAGAATCAACTTTTAACTTTTCAAATGTCCTGCCAAATGGGTTCTAAATATAATGAATTTCAATAATTTTCTTTTCTTCTAGCTTGCACCTTTCGTGAATCAATTTTGGGTTCCTTATTAGGAGATCAATAATCACTCCCTTGTAGAAAGCATTAGCCGCCTCTTCAAATTTTGCATTAGTCGATGAGCTCCGTCCTCATAGCAATCCTAGATTTTTTAGGTTGACATTAAACGACAATTTCGCTTGCTTAGGAATTGCACTTACTTCGTGAAAAGCATGTTTAATTTAGGAGTTCAATTAACAAATTACAGTCTAAATGGAACTTATCTGTGTTATCCGCGAGAGTTTGGGGACTTAAGGAGCATGTTTGTTCTTGATTAAAATCTGATTTTAATCTAAGTCGAAATCAAACAATCAATATTAATCACATTTTTCATAGGTCCCACAATTTTTTAACCACACATTTCAAAAACTTCTATCACAATCTACTAAAAATTTGATTTTAATCCCCACCAAACACAATATGTTTCAAAAAATTGAATAGAAATCTGAAATCCAATGGGCAATTGCTGTGCTTCACAAAGGATGAGGGCTACAACAGCAAATTTTATAAAATACTAATGTTTGAGAATGGAGAACGAGACACCCGACCCGGTTCCCATTTGGTAGTGAGCCGGCCCCAACTCGTTAATCAAAGTCCTTCTCACGTACTAGGGTTTTTTTTGGCATATCGTATTTATCTAATCTTCCCCATTCGACGCCACAAAGCCAGTGTCACTCGTTGCCGTCTTCCAAGCTCTAATATAGGTTCTCTTCTTCTCATTCTCTCTTTAACATTATGTCTTCTACATGTTCAGATGGACACACCTCTGCTTATATCTATTTTGTGTATATTTTCATTGACTTGATTGCAACAATATTGTCTTTTCTTATTGGGATGTTTTGTCGATGAACAGGAGTGAAACGGGAAGAGAAAAAGATCTCCGGCCATGAGGTAAGAAGAAGATTTTTTTTTTTTTTATCTTATTTTATTTTACTGTAACCTTGACATTTTTTTTGCATTTTAGATTCTGATTTAATTTGAATTTAACATACTGTGTTTTGTCAATTTATCCGTCTAGGTAAATAATAAAAATGGGCTTTTATTAAGGTTTTCTATTAATTGGCTCAAATTTCTTAAGTATCGTTGGTTATGTGAAAAATTTATTGAGGCGAATGAAGGTATAAGAAAATGAATTAATTTATATAGTGTGAACTATGATCTGTTTTTCTGCTATGTTTTGAATGTTTTGCCATAGGAACGTTATGTGCTTTTGTTAATTTCTATTTTGGTGGTTGACTGGGAGTCGTATCTTCTTCCTGTCAATACTGTTGATTTATAATTTGTCCACAACGTAAAAAATAGTTGTAGTTCAACTGGTGTGATTTGAAAGCTGGATCGTGCAAGAAGAAATGGAATTCTATTTCCAATTATCATTTTCTAGTTAATAGTGTGAGATCCATATTCCATCTGTATGTAAACATATATATAATTTCATATTACTAATGGAAAATTGATATATTTGATTATACTAAGTGTTGTCCTGTAAAATGCATGTTGTAATCTTGCATTGATCTATTATGACTCCTTTGCAGTAAGCTTCAGAGTGAGGCCCTTCGAGAAGCTATCTCAGTAATCACTACAGATGTCAAGGAGAAGAATCGTAACTTTGTTGAGACAATTGAACTCCAGATCGGGCTGAAAACTATGATCCACAGAAGGATAAACGATTTAGTGGCTCAGTGAAGTTGCCTCACATTCCTCGCCCCAAGATGAAGATTTGCATGCTTGGTGATGCTCAGCATGTTGAGGAGGTATAGCTGCATTCCCTGTTAGCAATGACAGAAATATTAAAGTTCAATATGTAAGAGCACATATTAGTAATATACATGCTGAGGATAGACGATGATTTGTTTGGCTGTCATTTGTCATTTTTGCACGATTACATCCTGAAATGATAACAATTTTGTTGTGTATTGCTCGGAGACTTGATTCCCACTTTGTTGTTTTAATATGTTTGGTTATGGCACTTCCTATATGCAACCTTAACTTTTGCTGGAATAAATAAATGGCACCATTACAACATTTTGCACAAGACCACTTGATTCACAACCCAGGTTATTTTAGGTAAAATTTGAAAGCCATGCTGGATATGTTATTGATATGTGCAGGCCAAATAGTTATTAAGCTGCAGTTCCTCATGAGAGACTTGTAAATAATTTTTTTCTTGAATTTGATCCCATGTGGTTCCATCACATAACATTGTCAATTCTGCTGTTTATACTGTCACTATGAAATTTTTGTTTATCTTTCTGACTGGGGTGTGTTTGATCGATTTTATCATTCATTATATTTGCAGGCAGAGAAAATTGGTTTGGAATCCATGGACGTAGAGGCTTTAAAAAAGTTGAACAAAAACAAGAAACTGGTTAAGAAGCTTGCTAAAAGATATCATGCTTTCTTAGCCTCCGAAGCTGTTATTAAGCAGATTCCCCGTCTCTTAGGACCTGGTCTTAACAAGGCAGGCAAGTGTACTTGATGAGTTAACATCATTATTTCATATTATGGTCTGTTATGTTGTAGAGAACGTGTTAAATAAGAACGTGAGATGGTAATTCACGTTCTCTACCAGAGAACTACCAGTGGCTAATTTTCTCCATCTCATTATTGGGTTGAGATGGAGGCAAAAGTAGTCTGATTATAGTGCTCAATTGAATCTAATTTGTTCTCACATTGATAACACTGTCTGCACTGGGCCTGTCTTGTAAAAGTTTTCGTTGCAAGTGTCTTGGAGCAAATGCACCCCTAACCTATCTTGTTTTTATGATGATAATTGTGGTAATAGAACAGATTAGGTTAAAATTTTTAAACTGATTTGTCTTATATTTTATGTCACAGGTAAGTTCCCGACTCTTGTTTCTCACCAGGAATCACTTGAATCAAAGGTCAACGAAACCAAGGCCACAGTGAAATTCCAATTGAAGAAGGTGCTTTGCATGGGAGTTGCCGTAGGAAACTGCGCTATGGACGAGAAGCAGATCTTTCAGAATGTGCAAATGAGTGTCAACTTTCTAGTTTCACTTTTGAAGAAAAACTGGCAGAATGTGAGTTCATTTATCACTGTTTTCTATATTTTCAATTTGATATCTCATTAAAATTGGCCATTGAGTTTATAGTATGTTTATGTTGGTCACATATTGGTGTAAACCAGTCCTTGTCACATGTTGGTCCTTGTCACATATGTTGGTCACATGTTGGTTGCAATAGTAACATATCCTTGTCACGCCATATGTTTTATGCTGCCTTTAAACATTTCTAGACTGAAGTTTTATCAAAAATTATTTCTGCAAAAGTGAATTTATTGGTGAATAACTGATTGGTTGTGCCTGTTAGTAGCATATGATCCATTCATCTGTCATAAATTGTGTTGCTACTCTGTTGTATAGCTGCCAGATGATATCATGAGTTTTTTTTTTTATTATTTATCTTGGTTGCTTTGGTTGTTTGTGAATTCAAATATGTCATACAAGGTTTCATGTGCAATATTGGTTACTGAAGATTTTAATTGTTTTGTTTGTAAAATCAGGTGAGGTGCTTGTACCTAAAAAGTACGATGGGGAAGCCTCAGCGCATCTTTTAAGGAGATTATACCTTGTTTCTGTTTGACCGGTTTTAGAGATAGTTTTGTGGAGCTAAAGCAATGGAGTTTTCCCATGTAATAGCAAGTTTTTTTTATCTATGGTCTTGGTACTGCGTTCAGACATCACATTGATTGTTTTGTTTTGTTGTTTTTCTACTGAGACGGTATTGGTGCTTACTGTACCGACATTTCTATCGGGAATAGCCAGTTTACCATTGCTCTATTATTATTTGCATAGTTTATTTTACTATTTTTCTTCTATGATACCGAATTGATTGCCTGAAAAATGAAATGTCAGCCAAATTCAAGAAATCCCTTTTATTAACTTGAGGTAAGTGCAGTTGATCACGCATTATTATATTTGTGTTCGGTCACTAAGAGGAAGGTGTGATTAAGAGCATTTTTAGAACGTTTGGCTTGAAAGTCGAGTCCAGTTTCAAGCATCTTCCATGGCAGTGTACAAGATCAAGTTGATTGGACCAGATGATACTGATCAAGTTTGAAGCCCTTGATGATGCATACACCCTGGACTTTTTCTTGATCAATCCGATGGATCCTTTCTTGATGAAAACCAAATAAAGGGTTACTTGCTGATCTGCATTTCCTATCCAACTTCAGATCGTGTGATTCAATCCCACAAGTAGAATGATCTTTACTAAGCATTCCTTGCACTTCATGCCTCTGTTTTCTTAAATATAAACAATATTATGATTAGTTTCGACTAGTAATTTGTACACCTTTCTTCAAGGTTTGTGCTATGTTCATGATTGTTAGCGACTGTCAGTTGTCATCCTATGTAACAGTTTGTTATTTGAGGAATTAAAATAAGGAAGAGAAGGGGAGAGGGGAGCATAATTTTAGATAGTGTAGAAAAGAAAAATCAATTTTTTTATACCGCAAGGCTTTAGAAAAAGCCATTAAACTGCCCTTTTTCGTATGTTGTTATAAATGGTAAGTGTCCAAAGGGTTATGCCCCACTAAAAAGGCACATATTTTTCCTTCTATTTGGATCAATGTTTTTATCTACAAGACATGGGAAGAAGAATAAGAATAAAGTTTTATAATCTCTGTCCTCCCAAAAAGTTAAGATAGAAAGAGATCCTGCATTAAATTTTTTATTGTTAAGTCCAGTATGTTGAATTTATAAATGAGCGAGTACAAATGTGTGTGTCAAGTAGAAGACTCAAGTTCAAGTATCAACGATATATGCTAAAGATAAGATTTGAATTACATTAGCTGCTTAGTAACAATTTAATTTTTTTTATGCAATCCTTTTATAATGATTTAAATTTTGTCAAACATGTATATACTATACTGGGGTTCTTTTAAAAATGGTCCAGTCAAAAGACTTTAATTCCACTTTGACTTTTTCATAAATTCATACTTCCACTTTGACCTATTGGAGGTTTAAAGATAAAAATGCCCTTAAATGAATAAACAAATTTTCGGCTGTTAACAGTCAGTCAAAATTCAGCTGTTTTGGTGTTCCACTATGCATCTATTTCATTATTGTTGTCCTAACTTATTCTCCTGAATCCGATTAAGGCGACTTAAAATGGGTTGGAAAGATAACTCAAAGGGCTACAACTTTTCTAGAAATAGCTCATTCTCATTTCGAACGTTTACTAGGCCAAAAATAAATCTCAATCTCCAACTAAAAATTTGGACATCATTCTACGGTTGAAAATTGATTTATTTTCACTCCTTTTGACCATAACGTTCTCTACCGATATCCGATTGAGATGATTCAAGATGCGTTCGAAAGCTAAATTAAAGGGATACAACTTTGATTTTAGATGTCAACTTCTAATTTGATCTTCTACTATGTCAAAAAAGGGTTTCAAAATTAGGCTGAAAATCGGTGCAAAACTTTTCAACTTGAAAGTTGATATGTGATCATGTTTTGGTTATATTTCATCACTTTGACTCATTTCATCATCCAATTGACATCTAACACTCTCGAATCTTTGTCATAAGGTTAGAAACAAGTTCATAGTATTTGTACTTCCATAATTATTTATTTCATATTTAATTTTGGTATGATAATTACCAAATTAAAATTACTTCTTTAATTATATAAATTTTATTCAATTTCGAAACATTTAATTATAAAATTATCTATTTCATATTTAATTCTGGTATGATAATTACCAAATTAAAATTACATCTTTAATTATATAAATTTTATTCAATTTCGTAACATTTAATTATATAATTATTTATTTCATATTTAATTTTGATAATTATCAAATTAAAATTATTAATTTAATTATATAAATTTAATTTGCTAATTTGATAACATGAAATATTTAATTTTGATAATTACCAAATTAAAATTATTTATTTAATTATATAAATTTTATTCAATTTCGTAACATATAATTATACAATTATTTATTTAATATTTAATTTTGGTAATTATCAATTGAAAATTCTTTATTTAATTATATATATTAGAAAATTAAATAAAAAGAAATTACAAAGATTGAATAAAGAATATAAATATTATTTAATTAAAATTGAACAAAATTGAAGATTCTTTACAAAGAATATTTAATTAAACAATTTTAAAGTAAAAAAATGTAAATGAAAAAAAGGATTTTGTTAATTTCGTTGAATAGAACACTTAATTAAGGTAATTATCAATTGAATTTTTTTATTTAATTATATATATTAAAAAATTAAACAAAAAGAAATTACAAAGATTAAATAAAGAATATAAATATTATCTAATTAAAATTGAACAAAATTGAAGACTCTTTACAAATAATATTTAATTAAACAAATTAAAAGTAAAAAAATTAAATGAAAGAAAAATGATTTTGTTAATTTCGTTGAATAGAACCCTTAATTAAGGTAATTATCAATTGCATTTTTTTATTTAATTATATATATTAAAAAATTAACCAAAAAAATTACAAAGATTAAATAAATAATATAAATATTATTTAATTAAAATTGAACAAAATTGAAGATTCTTTACAAAGAATGTTTAATTAAACAATTTAAAAGTAAAAAAATTAAAAGAAAGAAAAATGATTTTGTTAATTTCGTTGAATAGAACACTTAATTAAGGTAATTATCAATTGAATTTTTTTTATTTAATTATATATATTAAAAAATTAAACAAAAAGAAATTACAAAGATTAAATAAATAATATAAATATTATTTAATTAAAATTGAAGATTTTTTACAAAGAATATTTAATTAAACAATTTAAAAGTAAAAAAATTAAATGAAAGAAAAATGATTTTGTTAATTTCGTTGAATAGAACACTTAATTAAGGTAATTATCAATTGATTTTTTTTATTTAATTATATATATTAAAAAATTAAACAAAAAGAAATTACAAAGATTAAATAAATAATATAAATATTATTTAATTAAAATTGAACAAAATTTAAGATTCTTTACAAAGAATATTTAATTAAATAATTTGAAAGTGGAGGGCATCGTCGTCGACTGGACTCAGCAATCGACACAGTAGGGCATCAGTGATCTGTCCCGAGAACTGCAAGTGTCTCAACTCGTACAAGGGCCACAAAAAGGACTGACGAAACACATCTTCATGTTCTGCATCCAACAGATCCAATACTAATCTGTAACTATTAAGGCTATCGTTCCAGGTAGCCTTATCTGACATCTGTCTCAATGTCGCATCCAAATGGTACTCCGTGCTTCAAAAATTTAAATTATTAGCACATGAAACATTAGATAATGGAATACAACATAATCTCAAAAATTTAAGTGAACCGAATTCTAACAATTACACGGGAAAAAGAATTAAATAAAATATTACAAGTAAAAAAACAAAAGGAAAAAAGAATTATCAATTTAAATTTAAATTTAAATTTAAATTTTCCGTTTGAATTTCGTTTTTGGTAATTATAAATTTCAATTTCTTTATTTAATTATATAGATAAATAATTTAAAGAAATAAAAAATATCAAAAGTAAGTAAAAGATATAAATTATCAATTTAAAATTATTTATTTATTTTATTTTATGTATAAAAAATAAAATAAAAGAAATTTATTAAAGTAAAAAAGAATACAAATATTATTTAATTATGTTTGATTTTTGATAATTATCATTTAAATTTCTTCATTTAATTTTGTGTATATATATATATATATATATATATATGTATATATAATTAAATGAAAAACATTTATTATTATTTAATTAACTTTGAAAAAAATAAATATTTATTTACAAATAATTTTAAATTAAATTAAATATTAAAATGGAAAAAAAATTGCTAATTTGTTACAAAATAATATTTCATTCTTGTAATTATCAATTTAAAATTAATTATTTAGTTAGTTTTATATATAAAAATTAAAACAAAAGAAATTTATTCAAATAAAAATGAATACAAATATTATTTAATTACGTTTAATTTTTGAGAATTATCAATTTAAATTTCTTCATTTACTTATATATATATAATTAAATGAACAAAATTTATTATTATTTAATTAACTTTGAAAAAAATTAATATTTATTTACAAATAATATTAAATTAAAGAATTTTAAATTTATTAAAATATTAAAAAAATAAGAATTTGCTAATTTGTTACAAAATAATATTTCATTCTCGTAATTATCAATTTAAAAATAATTATTTAGTTAATTTTATATATAAAAATTAAAACAAAAAAAATTTATTAAAGTAAAAAAAATACAAATATTATTTAATTACATTTGATTTTTGGTAGTAAATTATTAAATTAAAAAAGTTATTTATTTTATTTTATATATGCAAATTAAAATGAAAGGAAATTATTAAAGAAAAAAATATAAATATTATTTAATTACATTTGAAATATACTATATTAAAAAAATAATATTATTTCATTTTCGTAATTATCAATTTAAAATTATTTCTTTTATTATATCAAAATATTAAATTTTATTAATTTTCTTTTATATACAAAAATACAGATTAACAATTAAATTCGAAAATATATATTGTTTATTGTTATTAAAAAAAAAAAATTTAAAATTTAACAATCAGTCAACTAGCTATCAACAGTCAGTCAAACCGGCTATTATCGACTGTAAACAGCCGTTTTTTGATGGATATTTTGGAGTTTTCGTCCCTTTTGTTATTTTTTTTCGTTTTTTCATTTGTTTTTTAATGTATTATTTGGTCAAAGGCCAATGTGAAAATATGAGCTCTTGAACGAGCCATTCACAGATATTTCCTCTTACTATACTACTATCTTGTCCCATGTAAGTATCATGGACGACACAGAGAGTTTGAGAATCATGATATGCTTCGTTGAAATCCCTTCGCTTCGGATGAAGCTATTCACCCACCACTAATGAGGAAAGGCTTGTCAAGATAGTTCTCATATAAGAAATTCACCAACTAGGCTAAAAGACGGTGGACCATAGGCTCGCACCCACCACCAAGAAGGTGATATTTTTTCTTGTAATAAAAGATTTTTTCAAGAAAAATCTTACACCTTCCATGAAAATGTATATCATTGACAAAATGAAAAGAAAGAATAAGAATCTTGTCCTCCACCCCAAAAATCTCTAGTCCCAATTACAGTCATAAGAAAATAACACTAAGTGCTCGGTCCTCTCGTGTAAATTTCTCTTTCCCTGTGTTCGAATCGAAACAAAGTGGACTGATGAGGTAATTCTCATTCTCTCCATTGATCAAGACCCAAAAAAGTTGAAAAGAAGTAGATGTAACAACAGTAATTGCGTGAGAAGAAACAGTTTGAAAAGAAATGCAATTTTTACCTGGAAAAAATGTTACTTTTACAGATTTTCAGAATTCACGCCAATTGCCTTAAATGATACATAAAAATTTATAAATATGTCAAACGCGTATACATTGAGAGAGAGGGAGAGGGAGTCATAAAGCACCGCCATGGCTGAGATTCAGCAGAGCTGGCGTATAGCAATGGCCACCCTCATCCGGGTTCTTCTGATCCTCGTTCTTTCTGGTTCTTCGTCTCTGCCTTATTTACCTTGATTTCAAGAAATTATTTTTTATTTATCCGAATCAATTCTAATGTGCTCAAATGGAATTCCTTTATTGTCATTCAGTACTGGAATTTTTTTGTTTTCCCTAGATGATAGAAAGTAGACTTATTTAAGTGAAATTCTTCCATATAAATGTGTGGATTTTGATTCTCATTAAGAGCTAGCATTTTTTTTGTATGTGTTTGTAATTCAATTCAGAATGTTGATTTAAGGAGTCCAAAACATAGTAATTAGTAATTTACTTCATTGTTATATTGTTATTATGTGCTAACTATTCATGAATGTTTAATTCTTCTTAAATTTATCAAAATTTGTGTTTCTTCTTCACTGTGTTCAGATTCAATTGTTAGTATCCGAGGCCTCGGAGTAGGAATTAATTATGGCCAGATTGCCAACAATCTCCCAACACCTTCCCGTGTCGCATATCTCCTTCAATCTCTGAACATTAGTAAAGTGAAGCTCTATGATGCCAATCCAAATGTTTTAAATGCATTTGGCAATTCAAATGTCGAATTTGTGGTCGGGCTAGGAAATGAGTATCTACAAAAGATGACCGATCCTATTCAAGCTCAAACTTGGATTCAACAGCACGTGCTACCTTATATTTTCCAAACCAAGATCACTTGTATCACCGTTGGAAATGAGGTCCTCACAGGGAATGATACTCAGTTAATGTTTTATCTTTTGCCGGCAATGCAGACAGTATATGGGGCTCTTGGTGGTCTAGGACTAAAAAAGGATGTATATGTTACAACGGCTCATTCAACCGGAATCTTGGGTAACTCCTTCCCTCCTTCTGCAGGAGTGTTTCGACAAGATCTAGCAGAGTACATCCAGAGCATTCTAAATTTCCATGCACAGACTGATTCGCCATTTCTTATAAATGCGTATCCCTTTTTTGCATACAAAGATAACCCCTATCAGGTTTCATTGGACTATGTTCTTTTCCAGCCTAATCCAGGGACTACAGACCCAATTACGAACTTGAAATATGATAACATGTTATATGCTCAAATTGATGCTGTTTATTCTGCAATCAAAGCAATGGGCCATACAGCTATACAAGTCAAAGTTTCTGAGACGGGATGGCCGTCTAAAGGGGATCCAAGTGAGGTAGGAGCTACACTGGAGAATGCTAGATTATATAATGTCAACTTGCTGAGTCGGTTACAGCAGAACCAGGGTACTCCAGCAAAGCCATCAGTACCTATTGACGTGTATGTTTTTGCACTTTTTAACGAGGATTTAAAACCTGGGCCATCGTCTGAAAGGAATTACGGGTTGTATTATCCTGATGGTACCCCAGTTTATAATATCGGGTTACAAGGTTTTCTTCCGCGCATGGATTATGCAGCTTCGAACAGAAATGTAAGCAAATATCTAAATAGAGAAGGATTGATCTCCCCTATTTTCTGCTTCGTACTAAGTTTACGAGTTGTTTGAACTGATCTATCTGATGCTATACTTTCTTTTACTTTCAGGGCTTAAATTTCTTTCATCTCCTCCTCTTTCCCGTAGCCTTCTTAATATGTACTTTATAGCCGAAGATGCATCACCTTAATGAGAATGGGGTGGAGTCGTGGAGAATACAATGAGCCTCGGAAATGCCTCAATTTTTTGTCCCCATCTTGTGGAGGGGAGATTTTGAGGTAAGATTAGAACTTTTCACTTTGTATATTAACACCAATGTAAATGCAGAACTAAGTGTCCGTTTGAACGTAGATTACATCGACGGTCAACAGCTTAATCATCTCGAATTTATTATTGCATTATCCCATTGTTGTTTATTTGATAATTGGTAATCTGTCTCCATCTTTCTATTCTCCACTTGCAATAATGCATATGAATGTCATTTTATTGGGATTTCTATTGGAAGGACGTCATTTTTGTCTCTGTTTGTGAGTCTCTGTCTCCAATGAATGGCTTTTTGTGTTTCATGGCTTTACCTTTCATCCTATTTTTCCGTTTCAAATATTTATCGGGTTTGAACCACATGATTGGCCTGTGGTCTTCAGCATCATGGAGCCCATTTTTCTCTTCTAGGCGATTGATTGTACATCAGATGAACTTAGGAGCTAAGATTTACAGATAGAGGGATAGTTTTTATCAATATACATAGTGAGTGGCTAGAATTCATGATAATCCAACCAAACATCTCTGTGGTCCAACATTGAACTGGCAAAAGAAAAACATACCATGTTATGCTTCACTTGTACACGTCTAGACTATTATTACTTTGTTGAACTGAGGATAGCATGTTGTTGGGTGGCTCAACGGAACATGAAAACAGTTGAAGATACGGTAAGACGTGCCTTGTTTGGTGGGCTGTCACTTTAGTAGTTAATAGGAGATCATAGTAGCCATACCTAGAATCAAAGCTAGGAAATGTAGAGACGTCACTTAAAAAAGAGAGTATTCACTCCAAAATTACTGATAACAAGGCTTGGTTTACTTTCTTCTTGTATAAGTATCTTATTATCTTTAATTACATATTGTATTTAGTACTGTTATCGAGTCTTCACACCGTGTAATTTGTCTATTTTCAGGCAGCCAGATAGCTAATAAACAATTCATCAGCCTTCGAAGGAGGTTTTGCCATACAAATTTCATTTGCATAGGATTCATTCAAAGAAACTATAAATAACAGGATTTTTTTATCCCATCTGGACAGGAAATAATAAAGGATTAACAAACATATACTGACAGATTATAAGTTAGTGAATATTTCAGCAGTTATCTTTTTTAATATTTAAAACCCATATTTATGTAAGTTTATATATAGGATTACAATGCTGTCTATTCATGTTTTTGTTTTCTTGCTGATTACATGGGACGCAAGTAGTTGTATTCTTCTAAATTTATGAATCAAGGCAATAGATAATTCTTGGAATCCATGTTTGATACACAATACTCGTTAGTAATCAACAAGATTTTTTTTTTTTTTTTTAATATTGTGCGGTACTATTTAATATTCCATGCCAAACAAGTCTTTTATTGTGACTTTATTTTTATTTTTGTTAGTATTTGGATTTTTAGTTTGATATATAGAATTTATTTTATTAAATACAATAGAACGATATTTTATAATCAATAAACTAGTAACACTAAAGCAAATAGCAAAATATATAAGACAAAACCGCAGTTTGGAATCAAGCCAAATCATTTAGTTTTGATCACAAATTCATTCATGACTGCATAACTTTCAAAATACATTCCTAACATTAACTTCTACCAACTAAAAATAACTCATTATACAGAAGCATCTCGGTAGACCCCATCCATACTCAATAAATTCAGATATCCTTACAACATGCTCTTAAATTTAATAATGTTACCCCAACTAAAAGACCTTTTTTAAGACAGCCATCTGCAAACAACTAATGGCGGTCAAAATACCTTCATTAGATAGTTGTTCACCTGCATCACACGTCTCATGGCTAATCAAGAGATGTCAATCCAACATCTCTACTATGTCGGTACACCATTTTCAGGATTTGCGATGGAAGATGATCCCCCATCACATGCATTTGCCGATACTACAGTTGGTTTAGGTCCAGCATCAGTTAAGCCCATTTCCTCTCCTGCATGACAGTCCATATGGACCTCCAAATTAGTAGCCATCTTACTTTCGGAGCTGATAGAATCACTTGCACCTAAGTCTACTCCTTCCTGATCTTTCAACTTGACCTCCATACCACCACCTGCCATCTTACCTTTAGCACATTTACCCCACTTCACTCCACGTCTCTTTTTCCGCTGCTGCTTCTTCAAACGAGTTTTCGTTGGTTTGAGGGCAGCAGCAGTCTCCTGGGTGCTGATTCCCAGATCTGTTGCCTTCTTTTTGTATGGAAGAACAGTGTGAACAGATTTCCCAACTTGATCTTCAGAGCCAGAGGCAGCAGACTGAATGGCCAATAAAGCGGTTCTCGCAGCTTTAATCTCAGCTTCCTTCTTTGTGTTTGCTGAACCTCCTATATACTTGATTCCCCCAATTTCAAGGGTACAATAAAATGTGAACGCATTGCCTTGTCTCTCGTCCTTGTGGCACTCATATATTGGAACTGCAAGGTTCATTTTTTGAGCATATTCTTGCAACCAGTTTTTGCATAAACCTGTTTCATGCTGAAATGTAAACCCAAAAGTCAATGTTAAACAATACCAAGACAAATAATAAAGATCAAAAGCAAGAAGAACCATCAAAAGGAACTCATTAACAAATATGCTCTGTTGCTCAATCCTTCCTTTTCAGAAAATCAATCATTTTTTTCCTTAGATAAATAGATATCCCCAGCTCCGTAATGAACCCAAAAACTTGTGTGGAAATTAAGAAAGAGTACCAGAGGCACAAACTGCCGAGTAACATCAGAATGCAAAGAGAGAAACCAGTTTATATACTTGAAAAGGACAATAGATTTTTTTTTTTTTTTTTTTTTTTTTTTTTGGGGCGGGGCGGGGGGGGGAATTGAAACATGAAATTTTTAAAGAAATATTATTCAATTTTCATTTTACCCATTTTAAATAATTTTATAGATAGCTTCTAATAAGAACCTATTCATACAAGTAAAATATGTATCCAGCTACTAATTTAGAAACATTAACAACAAAGACAACAGAATTTATGTTATTCAAGACAGGCACATTCAATTTGACAAAATGCAAACATATGCACTTGAAATAATAATTTAACATTGGAATCTAGTCATTTGCAAAAATTCAAACCAAATAATGTCTAATTTTTTGTTTGCAAATTGCAAACTTGTCAGCATTCTTAGGTCCATATGGCTATCTGTGTGTGGAATGTCATAAGTTGTGCCAATGCGTTTGTCAAGTCAGCAAAGAAAAGGGAGAATATGCAATACACGCATTTTTATTTTTTTTTTTGGGACTAGCGACAAGAATCAGCAACTATGTATTCAAAATTGTATGTCAACAGCTTTCAGTCCAGAAACCTATTTATATGATTCATTAACCTTGTTTAAGGAAAACTAACTACAAAAAGTGCATATCCTTTCACAACTTATAGCACTATTCACAAAAGAACAACATTAATATGCTTATAAAATTGACATTCATTTTTCATAGGACTCATAACAGCTCATAAAATTTCATTTTAATAGTCCGCAAGGCGACTCTCAAGACAAAAGTTGGTCCATAAAACTTTCAAAATTCATCTCGATATTTCTCCTTGTCTATCTCAAATTATTCAAGTATTGAAAGGGATATGCCAACGTACACAACTGCCTAACCTCTCCCAAAACCGCTCTTCCCCCTTTAGTTTCTATGTGCCCGGTATCACTTGGAACTAATTCTTCAATTACGAATAAAGCAGAGTACAGAATTGATACATTATGCTATAAATGTCAATAGTTTAGCTAATATACATAATGAACAAAGAGTGTTTTTTTGCCTCTAATATAATTACCACTGGTTGAGTGATGCCAAACTTTGTGTCCACTGAGTTAGCAAGTTCCATGAGAGCTACTTCAGCAGCTGACTGCTCTGCTGCCTTGCGATTAAAAAATCCTGGTAGAGAATCATATCTAACATTGTTTACAATAACTGTTGATCTAAAGGCTGGCTCATGAGAAGGGCCTTCCTTGATAGTCTCATAAACCGGTGTTGAAAGTCCTGCTCTCTGAGCATACTCTTGCAAGCGACTCTTGAAAACGTAAAAATTTGAGACACCTGCAATGCATTGATAATTATGTCAGCCTGGATTCTGAGAAATTTATGTAACCATAGTACAAGACAGGTGTCAAAACCTATTACGATTCTTCAAAGCCAAATAAAAAGTCCAATACCACCTTGAAAAATAAACATTCTATTTCAGAATAAATAATTACATGTTGATGAATTTGTTGATAACATCACCAAAAAAGATTTAGCACTTGTTTGGGCTCCATTATTTCAAATTATAATTAAATGAATAGTAATTTTTTTGAAGAATGTTTGGTTAAAAATGAAGGAAAAGTTTTTAGGTTCACGTGTAATATTATTTTATTGGAGAATGTGTTGTTGATAAGAAGAGAGTGAAAAATGAATTTTAATTTAATGGGGGCCAAATAGGGGCTTAATTCAATGTTGTAAAAGTTAATTCAGAGATAACAAAAATATAGACATGTTCATTTAATTACTCCCTCACTCTCCTTCTCCCATTCCCCCAGCCCCCCACACCCAAACACACCAAAAAAGTCTTGCGTGTGCAGTTCTCAAAATATGATTCACTTCTTCATCCATACAACTAATTAATATCAATGGACAAAGCAAGCCGACATAATTTTTCAGAAAAGTACAAACACAACACGTTGCAAGGACATTTAAAATGATGTAATTATATATATCAATCTTTTATAGTTTTAAATGCAAAGTAAAAACTAACAAATCAATAAAAATTAACTTGATGGGAGTCCATTTACTCTCCCAATTAACTCAGTTTGATGTTCATTTCAAGTCCATTTACTTTTCCAGTTAGCACAATTTATTGTTCATTCCAAGTCATTTTCCCATGCCCAAAGCCCCCTTTCTTGTCATTTCTCCAGTCCAGTGAATTTAATTTAATTTTCACTTCGAGTCCACCTACTCCACCCAATCGTGAGCCTGGTTTTAATTAGGGTGTCACTGCCAATACACTTTTCATTGCGAAAAATTCGTCTCGATGATCAATACGTATTAGATACGGACACGTCAGCTCTAATGGTGTGTTGGTGCTTCATAAATTTCAACACAAATAACCAGATAAAGGCATATATCATCTATGCATGCATGATAGCATCTCCTAGTTATTTAGTTTTCTTACTAAATATTGCATCAACAAATGGGTTTGCATTTATATTACATAATCCTACCTCAATCTCTCATACAATATAAATTACAAGTCTAAGGCTTAGATCAATATGCAGGCTGAGACAAAAGTCTATAAATCACAAGCTAGACAAAACTAAGAGATCAAAATTCTGATACACAATAGATAAGAAAAGTCAAAAGTACCAATGAAAACCTCAAAAAGTAATTTCTGCATCAAAGGGTACAAATAATTAAGAGAAATTATTACTTGGAGGTGTATTGCTCTCCTGTGAACCCTGATTGACCTTGTTCTTCCCCTTATTTGCAGGAAATGACAGTGGGGGTTCACATCTAGGACTGGCAAAATGCTCTGCCTGTGCAGGCAGGCCCGCAGGGCTGGCAAGGCCATGAGATGCTCCCATTGATATCTCAGCATTACCATCAAATCCAATCTGACCAGCTTCCATCTGCATTAATTTTAGCCTTTACCTTCTCTTTTCAACAATATTTTATCTGTGGTGGATTACCAGAACAATCATTGCAATTTTATTACTGTTCAGCACCATAAAAGAAGCCATAGATCATGAATAAGGAGAAAAAAAAAATCTACTGGATTGTGTGCATGTTAGACTCCACTTAAAAGCAAGAAAAATTTTCTGGCTTTTTTGGGAAGTATGCTTCTGCATACAGCCCAAAAAAGCCAGAAAATCTCAATTTCAAGCAGGGCCTATTAAAAACAAAGATTCCATTTTTCAGCTGCAAATGAGTTTGAGATTCATTACAGTATTTTTTGAAACCAAATGTTCTCTATAGTTTCAGTTTTAGCTTCCAGAAATTTTCCTATTCTCGAAGGAAAAGCTACCCTTTTGTAATGAGATCAAGGCGAAAAATGTCCACTAAAATTTTTTGTTTAAAATTCCTCTTGTACATATAATGTCCAATTTATACCTAGTAAAAACCCATAACCACATCATCTTCTTCCGCACACCAATCCACATTACGCCACCCAAATCCCCAGTCCCCATTTCCAACTTGGTCCTTCTTAAGCAAATTCCTCAAGGAAAAATCTGAAATTCTTCTTTTTCTCCTAATTTAATTCTTGAACGGTCTTCTACAGTGGGATTCTTACAACTAACAAATACAAAAAACTAACCATTAAAATGACCAAAGTACATAAAAGATGAACGATGCCCCTAGAGACAAAAGAAACCCACATACAAACCAGTAGGCTCGAGCAAGAAATGCAGCTAAAGAGTGATTATCAATAAATAAATAATAAAGAATTACCAGATAATAAAGGAATTCACAGCTCTTATTATTTGGGTTTCGGAGAGTAGGCCGTGATTTGGGATTCGGCCTACTCTTCTACCGATGTTACCGAGGAAAACTGTACCCTCCAGAACCGAATAAAAGAAACGCATAAAAATGTCACTTTTTGGGGGCACTAGGGTACAAATGAATATTTTCTTTAGTTTCTTTTTAGTATTGATTCTATCTATTCATATATATCAATTTTAATCTTTTGTTAATTGTTAATACAATATTTGCCCAATTTTTCTTCAACCATCACCTTTCGTCCTGAACCGCCCGTCTCTTATTTTATATATTTAATTTATATTATTTCTAGAAAAATTAGTAAACAATAAATCATGACAGGAGTACAAATCCAAATAGAAGAATTCACATTAGATTTAGAAATAATTAGGCGAACTGATAACTTTCACTATGTCAACATGACAATATACCACTAAATTATGAACCCGTGAATATACCGCTAAATTATGAACCCGTTTGGCCCACATTAATTTTGATTATAATGAAGAGAATGGTGTTTTTTTTTTTTTAAATGAAAAGTTGTAAAAGAATGAAAAAATTTCGATTTACGTATAATATTATTTTACTAAAGATTGTATAATTAAAAATAGGAGAGAATATCTTTTTATTTAATTTGATGAAATTTAATGGAAGCCAAACATGGAGCATATTTTTCTCTGCCCTCATTGAGAAATATAATTGACTAATCTTAAGTCCCTATTATCATACTTAACTTTTCAACAACCACTACCAACAATCCCTTAGTACTTATTTGGAAAAGTTTAAAATATTAAATTCAAAGTCAATAATTAACTTTTATTACATATTTCATAAGATCCATAATTTTAATAAAATATGTGAAAAAATTACTAAAAGCTTTGTCACATAACTACTTAATTTGTTTGGTGAACGTTGGTCTCTTTTTGCGTGGTGAGCTTTAGAGAAACTAGGGAAAAAACGAATTTATCTAAAAATTTGAGTAAACAAAGTTATACTTTCCAAGTAAAAATTAAGATTTTCTTTCTAGGAAAAGTGGAATAATAAGTGATAACTATAAGTCCTTTGGGACTTGGGTGAACCATTTTTAGATTTAAAAGAATCTTGAATTAAAATAAAAAAACGAAAGAGAGGTGCATTTCCATAACACTTTCCCAAGTCCATCTCAAGCAGTTACAATTAAGTTTCTAAAGCTTGGATCAGTTATCAACTTCATAGAAACCACAAAACGAAAGTAGGATCTGAATTCATCGGACAAACATGTTCTGAATTCATAAGGTTAAATTCGACTATAGCAATGATGCTCTACAAAGTCGAGAACGAAAACCATTAATAGGGACGATACCGACGCCCCTGTCCACCATCATTGCTGTGTCTCCCCCTGTTGGAACTGCTGTCACTTCTATTACCACTCCTGCTACTGCCGCCTTTCGGAGTCGAAGGGGTACGCGTTTGCAAGCCTGGCTGTTGTCTGCAAGCAACAGAAGAAGAAATTAGGCCTCTATCTACAGGAATCCTTTTTCCTTGGCAAATGGACCAGCAAAATTTGTATTAGGATTCATCCCATAAGATTTGATCCAGTATCATATCAATGATAGCTGAATTGAAGACCCGAAATAGCATTGAGGAGGAATGTCCCACGCAACCCACCAACTCCAAAGAGAATAGAAGAGTTTGCCATCTCACGTGTCACCGCGTAAACCAAGAAAAACCACCATAATTCTCAAAAGCAACTTACAATGTACCAGGGACATGGAAGGATCCAACAATGTTGAGAAATGTTAGCTTGACACAGTATTTTCAAATATAAATCCACAGACATCCTACAAATAGTGCTTGACCAATATCTAGCAGAATTCCTTATCCCAGATCCAGAGTCACCGGCATATACACCAGTAACACAACTATTAAGGTGGTCCTCAAAGCCATTCAACAGAGTTTTCTCCAAAAAATTCTCCTCCGTAGCTTTTCAAAAGCCCCCAAAATTATGAAAAATATGCATGCGCAAATATTGGAACATAGTCATGAGTCCTCAAATTGTAGAATTGTGCATATCAAAAATCAGAAGTAACTTTACTCATTCATATGCTTAACAACTGATACACGAGTTAGTCAAAACTTGTATCTGCAATGGGGGTGCGCACTTGCATATATCCAGTCTTACCCACACTGTCATAAAGAGTTTTACTGTGTAGAGTTTCATAACCTGGGCTTTTCTCAATTGTAATTACACAAAAATTTGCTCAAGCATAAAGTCAAAATTTTGGTGGCTTTCTCATTAATTTAGCGTAATTAATAGAAATTTTAAAGATGTGAATTTATAGAAGGCAGAATTGGGTTTAAGTTAACTTCTGCTACATACGCAACGTGAGGTAAACAGGAGAAGGGCAATGAATGGTTGGCCTATTTGTGTTTTGCATTTTAAATTTCATGGGGGTCTATATATTAGAGAATAGTTGCATTAAAAACCTTAGAGATCCTTCATAGACGAGAGTAAAGGTCCATGAGCGCCATATAATCTACAGACACGATCAAAAGTAATTCCTCTTTCTCCCTGCACTTTTAATGCAGATTACACCTACTTCCAATTCTCCGAAAATTAAACTCACGAAACTTCCTCAACGTCAATAGAATTCTATTGTTAGAATTCTTAGTTTTTTAAAACTGAACCAGCAAAGAAAAAGATGCTCACACGAAAGTAATAATTAAAAAAAAAAATGCATAGTAGCTTACAAGACATATCCAATCCGTCCATCAGGCAGAAGCATAGGCATCATGGCCATGCCAGTAGGGGTTGGTCCTCCTCCATAGACCATAGGCTGCAAGTCAGATAGAAATTGATACAAGGCATGCAAAAGTAAACAAAATTAAACACAAACCATTTTAAATTGAATTATGCTATGAGGTGTACACAATAGCTTACACCCCTCTCACATGGAGAGGGGCCCACGAATATTTTATTATGTGTGGGCACCCCTCCCATGTGAGAGGGGTGTAAGCTATTGTGTACACTATTGTGTACACATAGCATGGTCATTTTAAATTAATGTATACATAGGTGAAAGCAGAAGGAAAAAAACATTTTTTTTGATCTGTTAGGAAATAGTGTACATGTAGTGCACAAATACTATTCTAAAAGTACAAATGGTACATATGTGAGCCAAAACCAAACCTTTCCACAAACGACCAGAAGATTAAGACAAAGGTTAGCCACTCATTTTCCTTCAACTGGTTTTTGGCATTTTTATTCTTTTAATTTAAATAGATGCAGAATTTATTTTCACCCCCATCTCCATATTTCCACTTCAATTAAATCCAGAAGATATAGTCTTGCAATATGATTTGTCTTGACAAACTCTTATGAACTGTTTATTTCTACATAGATCCAAAGAAATTATTTCTAAAAAAAAATATGATTCTACAATTGGAACCAATTTTCTGACCTAAAATTATCATAGGCATGATCCCAATTTTAATAACCTTGACTCTTCCTGCAAAAGGACAAAGTCCTCTATTTCCTCTCCCTGATAAGTGAAATAAATGCACGGAATATCCTTTCAATAATTGGGAAATAGTTCGCCCCTGATGATCAAGAGAGATATCTATTTATTATTCAAAGATTTATTTGTAAAGGTAAAATGTCTTCCCGGATCTTTGTGAAAATGTTAGACCAGACCTCATAATACAAATTTCTAGACCAAAAATCTACTTGACGAGCTTCTTTGCCACTAAGTTTGTAGGTGCCTTCGAGTAAAGTATAGCCAGGGATTCTCCTAACAGAATTTAGAGGCATAGAGGTGAAATGACTTATTATTAGCCATAAATGACTATTATTAGCTATATTAGGATTGACATAATTAAATGAAGAATGAAAAGTTAACTGCAACGACTAGGTCACTGTGCTCAAGCCGTTAGATAACGTATTGTCGACTTTAGGAGAGTCTAAACCCATGTTACCCATCACGACTTTCTATCGCGTTCTCCAGAATTCGAATCTTTGACATTTCCGTTAAGTAATAGACTCTTTCAAAGAGAACAATTCATAAGCTAACGGCTTAAGCATTGAGATGGATTTGTTAAAAAAAAACGCATGTTTTTTTGTAACAACCCGACCCCTGTGCTCAAATCGTTATATCATGCGTACTGTTCGCTTTGGGAGGACCTAAGTTTATTTTACCCTTCACGATTTTTTATTATCGCGTCCGATTCAAAACCTTAACATTTCCCTAAAGAATGACTTAAGTTGAGTATCTCATTAGGCAGAAGCTCTGCAACACGAACTTCAACTAATGTAGTGTGTCCGTATCCAACACGTATCGAATACCGCCACTCCTCGAATACTCCGCTATGGTCATTTTTTCTCTTTATCGGAAATATTATATATTTTTTAATTGAAAATTATTATTAAATAACATTATAGGTACTCACATATGAAATATTTCAACAAGAAAAATTAATAATAAATATAAAAAACTAAATTTTATTATACATAAATAAATTTTAAAGAATTTAATCAACATGTCAACGATGTGTCATGTCAATACTTTTTTAAAAAAAATCGCGTGTCAACGTGTCTAACACATGTTATGTTGGACACACATGTCCGTGAAGGTGCTTCATAAGGCAGAGGTCTTAAGTTCGAATTCTAGGAAACACGATAAAAAACCGTGAGGGAAGAGGGCAGATGCCCTCCCAGAGCGGTTAGTACATAAGTTAATGGCTTGAGCATAGAGACTAGGTCATTACATTAACAACTATTCCTAATGTGCATTCTTGGCAAAACCTACCAAGCCAATTTTCTCAAAATATAGGTCTAAGAACATCGTTTTGGCAATACATAAATGGATTTGACAGGGAAAAGGGAATTTGGTAACAGTTGGAAGCTTCCAACAGGCATCATACAAACTTTATTGATGACGAATGGTGAAGAATGATGCACAACAAACACGAGAAAGGTGTGACCTAATGAAGCAAAAGGGCAGGGAAATCTGCATCTTCAACTTACGTAAACTTCAAGGAACACAATTTGCCTAATTAGGTCACTGAAATCTGTAATTGGTAGTGCCCAAAAAAAAAATCTATAGGGCGCTGTGAAATGTTGAAGCTAGGTATAATAAGCCTAATAGTTAATAAGTAATAGACACTAGAACCTAATATTTAAAGAATAATGGTTAATCAGAAATATGTTAACTTTCAATTAATCAAAATTCCCTCGGATTTTGCCCAAATGATTAAGGGAATCATGTCCATGTGATTTACCTGTGCAAAACCAGTTGCACCAAAACCACCACCAAGAGCACCATAAGCTCCGCCCGCGAAACCAAAACCAGCAGCAGGTGGATAAGTTGGAAGCAGACCAGGCATTTGTATGTTTGATCCTCCAGCCGACTTCGGCTCTGCCTGTGGCTTTGCAAGTGAACACTCAAGTACTTTCCCTGAGAAGAAATGAGCACGGCCAAAATCACGCATTAGGTTTTTGCTTTTCTACAACTACAAACTAAGCAATCAAGGTCAGCAGTTTTTTTCCCTTCACAAACAGCAACAGATATTACAACAAACTACGGAAGCACTCACCATCTATTTCATATTTTTCAGTGTTTTTAAGTGCTTTCATAGCACTAGACCTATCAAAGAAATGCACAAAACCAATTCTATTATTCTCCATTCCAGGCTTTGCTGGAGGTAGAACCACTTTTGTGATCTTCCCATGACGTTCAAAAATCTTCTTAAGCTGATCTTGATTGATGTCCTTTGGCAGATTCTTCACATACACTGCCTTAACCTGCAAAAATAACCGTGATAGCTTAAATTGTTTGAATCTGGAACAACTTCGTCATAATATTCTGATCTGTTTATATCCTCTAAATATTCAGGGAATAAAGAACTGGCACTGGACGTTTAGCACAAATTGATATATACAGGAAAGATTACAAGTTGTACAATGTCATAAAATAGAAAATGTGCTCCATACTTCCATTAACAACAATATTAAACAAAATTGTGGTAACTATGTGAATTGCAATTTGTGTGCATGTACATTCAACTTATGAATACTTATGGTGTTGACAACTCTTTGCTGTCTATCCAAAGTCTTGAGCTTGTACAGTTTTCATATGTTTTGAGCGTGCACACAATTTTCTTTTTTGATTTAAAGGGTTTGACAGAGTGGAAGCTCATGAGCTCCTCAGTTAATAATTTGTATTTCATCTTGCCAAAATTCAACATACCAGGATTCTGTGAATCACATCAACCTATATATACAAGAACATCCTCGTCACCAGATGTAGGTAATTATTTAGCTTAAGAAGCCACCAATTCATACAAGCATCCATATAGACAAAAACCTTTGATCATTTGAGATGGAAATATAGCACCATTGTTGTCCTCTTTATCAACTATAAAGAATAAAGTTAAAAGACCAAAATAGAGGAGAACCAAATATTTTCAAACCTGTGAAGCAGCTGACGAATCAGAATTTTTAGGATCAGCCCAACTCACAGTTGGAGTGTTATTCTCAAGCTTAAATTTTGCGTTTGTCATTTTCAGCCTTGAGTACTCTGCACATGCTTGATTATAGTAGTCTATAAAGGCAAATCCCTTATTGTTATTAGAGTTCTTCGTGTCCTGCAATCTCAAAGTTGGCACATAGTGAAGAAAAGTGCAAAACTAATATTATGCAGAAACATTTGATAAAAAAAGTCACTGAGATTTCACGGAATTACCTTAACCAGTTGCACAGAAGTAACACCGGGCCCAGCTTCCGTGACTGCTTTCTTCAAATCTTCATCACTCCAGCTCTTAGGAATATTACCAATAAACAGCCGGTGCTTTGCTTGCTTGAGATGGAGAACATTTTATCTTTTTCCCCTGAGTGATAGAGAGAGAAAGGGAGATGAGCATATATAGGAAGAAAGAAAAAAATATAGTGGGAAGAAACTAGTGGCTCAAGGATAAAAGGAACAATCCTCAACTAAAATGGTAAAGAAGCACATTACGTTTAACTCAGCCTTGTTCAGCTTTTCAATGGCTTCAGATGCAAACTCAACATTTTTAAAGGTCACAAAAGCAAAGCCCTTGTTCTCACCAGAATCTTTGCCTTTCATTATTCGGACCTAGATACAAAAAACATATAACGAAATTAGAGATTAAAAGGGAAAAAGTAATACTCCCACAAACAGCCATAAAGTATACCTCAAAAACTTCCCCAATAGACTCACAAAAACCTCTCAAGTCTTCCTCTGTAGTATCTTGAGAAATTCCACCAATATATACTTCTGAACCATGAGGAGGAAGGGCAAGAAGTTCAGTGTGTTTTTGACTCTCATCCTCACTCTCAACTTTTGATGCATTGGCAATGCCTGTTTTAGTTTCACCTCCATTAGCAATGTCAACCTCTTCCTCCTCTTCTTCTACTTCTTCTTCTGGTTCTTCCTCTTCTGTTAACTCCTCCTCTACCTCTTCCACTTCCTCCTCTTCAACTTCTTCATACTCAATTTCTTCTTCATCCATTAACTCTCCATTATTTTGGTCTCCATCAAAATCCACCCGTTCAAAAAGAATCAATCGACTTTTGGCGGTCACTTGTTTTCTCAGGTTCTACTAGCTAGGCTTAGGAGCTCCTGCTGCATTTCCGTTCTCCTTTGGCATCTTATTTAGTAATATATAAGATCGCAAGACAACTCTGAAGAAGCCAGCAGAATTCATGGGAAGAAGTATACAATTAACACATGGTAGGAAAGAAAAAAACTCAAAAGGAATTGGAACATTTTAGCCTTCATTGGCCACAGGTACTTTATAAAAATATAACGGGTTCCAACGAAGCAGGTTTTGGATAAAGGACATATAGTATAAAAGCTGGTTAACAGACAGAAAATGAAAGAGAAGCTCAAGTGATAATGCATGCTGTGTGAAGCAGGTGCATAACATCAAGAAAGATTTTCGTTCAAACACAACTAAGAATGATACCAAAGAAATTATAAGATATAAAATTGGTTTTAATTTTATGGAAAGGTGTGCACAAGCACCAAAAAATTAAAAGGATAAGAAAAGAAATAGCATGTATCACAAAGAGGATAAAGGAGGAATAGCAAGTATGAACCAAGACAACAAAATCAATATCAGAGCAAAATAATGCAGACAGAATATTTTTGACCATGCAGAATCGTTCAGAATAGTGCTAAAGAAACTGCTGTATCAGAAAGGGAGTCAAGCCACAAATAGTCCCGTCTCACAAAAATACTTCCAGTTCCTAATTAACGTACCAATCTATACGCCTTCCTGCAATATATCAACAAAAATAGATTAAGAACTTAAGATACATATTGAAACTAGAATTGCTTACTATGCACGAACTCAGTTAAAAGAATCTGAGGAAATATAATGCCGTAGCAGCAGAAATTCTAGATGAATGGTGCACGTGTTTATAAACACAAAGGCTAGAAGAACAATGAAGCATTTACAGAAATTTTGCTAATATTTATATGACTGAAGGTACTTATCCTATGATTATTGGTAAATAGTACATACAAAACCATCACCTGCAAGGAATAAGTTACCAAAATTAATAGGAAGCAGAGTTGAGGATAGCCTCCAAAGACTACATACAATCTTCCTACACAAATAATATTCTACAGCTAAAAGTACTGCCTTGTTCAAGGATTCTTACAATTGAAAGGGGAAAGGGTACAAATTTTGTGGTATAGTATAATGCATGATGAAACTAGAAGAAAACAATTCAACGCACAGGGAAACCATTTGTTTCTTAAAAAAGACGCCAATTTAAACTCTGTAATCTTTCAGAAGATATGTATTAAAAGCTATCTGTGTCCGAATTCTATTTCAAAATGTCGTATTCCCTCCTCCAATCCCCAGCCCCCTTCGCCTCAAAAATAAAGTTCCACCTTTGCCACACACACCCACAGACCCACTTGTATTATCTGCTACCTGGCTTTTACGAGAAAAATGTCAAAACAGATTGCAACTGGCATACAACCCCCATTTATTCTAAAATATATTTTATACTTTGTTAACATTTTCGCCTCTTAATTTTAAATTCTATCAAAATAAGTGTGAGTATAATCATATTGCGAATTTAACATGTTTATTGAGGTAAATCTAAAACATTGAACTAAACAGAGATTATAGTTCTGTATCATTACAAGATAAAAGATATTGTCAAGAAAAATAAAAAAGAGATTACAAAAAAAGACGGGAATTTGTACATAACATTGGATGAAGGTGGGAAAAGAGAACCTAAGCAGACATTAGGAAAAGTTAACCTAGACAAATAAATTACTTCAAAATTACATTTTTCATTAAGTGTAGTTCTTTTATGACATGCTACCAAGAGTGACAAAAATGGAAAAGCTGGCCGTTTTCCTTTCAATATCATCCTACAGTTCAATGTCTGGGGAGGAAGAAGAAGATTCACTTGAAATGCTAACTCACTATCTATAGCCCCTAACATAGTACTGATGTGCAGTTCAACGGGGAAGTGAAGTTTCCACAAAAAGCCGATCTTGACTCTTACATGAGAGTCACAGCGCAAGCGACAATTAGGAACAAGAACATGCGCACTCAGAGAAAATGAGCTCCTAACTGCTCATTAATGGAAATCCAGCGCCCGCAAAATGGATTCTGACCAGACTAGATTCTATATACACAGCACGGAATGCTCATATAATTCATTGAAATTAAATCGTTCACAGCAATCAAATCCAGTGCCAAAATAACGCATAAAACCGTTTTCACACAATTAAATCTAAAAATGATATTACCTTCCAAGTTTGATGATGAAGAAGTTGAGTAGAAATCACTGCAACGAGAGATAAATCGGTTCCAAGGAAACCCTTAGCCGCTTCTCCCCTCCTGTCAATAAGATTTAAAACGGGCCTGGGTTATAAATTAGATCGGCTTTTAATTGGGCTTTATATGATTTATGAAAGTGAAAATTACACGTGAATCTACTTTTTAAGACCAATTTAAAAAAAATGAAAATAAATTCAGTGGTTTGAAGATTAGAATTCAAAATTAAAGGATATTCTCATTATTCAAAAATCAGGTATAAATTTAATAAGTGAAAATTACATCAAATTCTACTTTAAAAATTCAACATTCTAAAATCAAGTTGAAAGTTTGACAATTCAAAAATCAGATATTCTATTAATTAATTAATATATATAAAAATTAAATATACAAAACCCTATTCATAAAACCCCAATTTTCTCTCCATCTCTCAATGTCTCTCCTCTTTCTCGCTCGCACACCGTCTTTTTCGCACATCACCGTCAACACCATGTTGCTTACGACGTCGGCAGCACGTCGCGGCGCTGAAGACGTCACCACCGCAGTGGCATCACCCTGAATCCTGGTCTTTTTTTGCACTTGCGAATTGAAAATGACCCATAGATCTGATATCCATTCTCTCCACCGGTGGGTAGCTCTGGTCATTTTCGAGCATGGTGGTGGTGGTCGATGTAGCGATGGATTGTGGTGATGACATGGTGGTGGTGGTCGCTATGGTGACTAATGGTGATGGTGGTGGTCGCTGTGGTGGTGTGGTAATGAATGTGTTGTTGGGCGGCGACAGAGATGGTGGTGGATCTGGTGACGATGACGAATTCAAGTGGTGGCGAGTTTAGGATTTGTAGATCAGATGGCAGCTTCGTTGGTGCCACGATGGTTCGCGCACTGTGTTACAGTGGTGCGGTGGGTGCGATGGTGGTGAGGTGGTTAGGTGGTGCGGTGGTGGTGGTAGGTTTGAAAATTTTTTTGGTTGATCGTGGTGGTGTTATATGGTGGAGACGGTTGTCGGACGGTAGTCACGGACTATTTGATTGACTGTGACCACTAAATTGATTAATCTGTGATCAATAAAAAATATATGACCAACGATTTGGATAATTTGTGACTAAAAAATAAATATGTGACCTAAAAAATTATTAATATGTTACTAATAATCTGATAATTTGTGACTGTATAATAAGTTGTGATTTGTTATCGATGAACAAATAGTGACTACGAAATCTGTGAATTGTGGCCTTAAAATAATTTGTCATATATTAAAATTATGATTAGTGACCTCGAAAATAAACTGTGACCCATAAAATGTTTGATTTGTGACCTCAAAAATAATCTGTGACCTATAAAATATTTAATTTGTGACTTCGAAATAAGTTGATAAAAATTAATAAAAATCTGATTTTTGAAGTTTGAAACTTGTTTTTCTTATTATTGAAATTGACCATACTTATTCTCTTACTTATTAAAATTTTCCATATAATAAATATCCACCTCCAATTCCAAACCCTAACCATTTATTCTCACTATCCATCTATCTTCTCCCTCTCTTTCCTTCTTGCTGCTACGTCGTCATTGGAGCACTGTCGCCAGGGACCGACCCCATTTCACTTCGAATCCATTTTCATTTCTTCTTCATTCTCTCTCTGCCTCCTCATTCTCTCTCTACCTCATCCATTTTTATTTCTTCAAATCGGAGCTGCGCCCACACAATGATGTCGCGTCGATCGACATCGTTGCAAGCGGTGGTGACCACCTCCATTCCCAACAGCGCGGTGTGGTGGCATCCACTCCCAATAATTTTATGTATTTTGTTGGTAATCCAAAATTACTGTCATTTTTGTTGGCAGCGGGTGGTGGATCTGGTGGTGATGGTCTGACAGTGGCGGTGGTGGTTTCTGGCTGTGGTTGTAGTCCTAGTGGGTGTGATGGTTTCTGGCGGTGGTCGTTGGCAGTGGAGACGTGGTTATGTTGGTGAGTTTGTGGGTTAGATATTGTTAGTGTGTTTGGTGGTGGCGGTTGTGGTTGTGGTTGTGGTTGTGGTGGTTTCTGACGGCAGTCGAGATGGTGGTTGTTGGGTTGAGATCTGATAATGGTGGTTGTTGTGATTTTTGTTGCCAGTTGATTGGATCTGATGGAGTGGTGTTTGGCAATTTTGTTTGTGGCGTTGTTGTGGTGGCGACAGCAGTGACAGGGTGATGGTGATTGCAAGTGACGATGGTGATAGTGTTGGAGGCGGTGACAGGGGCATGTGACTCATTATTTGGTTACCCGTGACTTATCTGTGACCAATTACTCAATTGTAACCTTAAAATTCGATAATTTGTTATCAATGAAATAATCCGTGGCCTGTAATTTTTTGATTTGTGACCTCGAAATAACTCGTGACCTATAAAATTTTTGATTTGTGACTTATAAAATCTTTGACTTGTGACATCGAGATAATATTTGACTTAGAAATTTTTTTATTCTGACCTCGAAATAATTTATGACCAATTAATTTAATAATATGTAACTAATGAATTAGTTGTGACATTTAAATATATTTCTGTGACCATGAATCACATAACTGTGACTTTAAAATAATTAATTAATTAATGAAAACCTGATTTTTGCATAGACCAAATTTTAGGACTCAAATATGAATTGGTCATACTTAAAGCATGGTTTATGAATTCTTCACTTTCAAAAATAACAAGATGCATAATCTACTTATATAAAAATCTGATATTAATATAATTTTTAGAAATTAATAATAATTTTATAAAAATAATTTAATATATATTACAACTCCAACCCACCCCATCCAACACAAACAATCATTTCTATTCTCTCTTCCCCGACATCCCCATCATCTCTCTATCCTCATCTCTCGCAATGGTTGTCGTCCAGGCGACAACTGTGTGTCTCAGATGAATATGGAATGCTAGAGGACTCTGTTCACGACGTACACTAGATCGCAACCCCAAACTCCGACCCAAAACTTCGTTCACTACCGTGCACTAGATCGCAGCATGAACGTAGTTTTGGGTTGATTTCACGACAGCAGCGGGTGAATATGAATTCACAACAAGTTCGACTTCTTGTGATTTCGTCGCTGTAACGCAGCATGAGCAGAGTTTTGGGTCATGATCTGGTACCGGATATGAGGAAAATCGCACTCTGGTGAATGGTGTTTTTAGGGTGGCTTTTGTTAGTGGTGGTAGTTTCCATTATGTGGTGATGTTAGGGTGGTTTTATTGGCGGCGACGATGGTGGATCAGGCACTGCTGATGGTGGATCTAGAGTTGATGGGGGTGGATTTGGTGGGTGGCAATGGCGATGGTAGTGGTATTGATGGTCGTGGTAGCGACAACGATCTATTTGTGTGGGTGGTGGTGAAAGTGTTTGTATGATGGCGATGTTTCGGTGGGGTGGTGGTGTTAATATTCAAAGGTGTATGTCAACAGTAATGATGTTTGTGTGGTAACGGTGCTATTGTTGGGAGGTGGTGGTAGTTTAGATGACGACGATGGCTGTAGTGGTGGTCTAGGTGGTGTTGCTGGAGGTAGTGATGAGGTGGTGGTTACAAGTGTTGGTGACAGTTACAGATTAATTGGTTAACTGTGACCATAAAATTGATTAAATTGTTACCAATAAACAATACGTGACCAATTTAGCGGTGGCGATGGTCGTGGAGATGGTGAGATGTTAGTGGCGATGGTTGAGGTAAAAAAAAAAATTGGTTGACTGTGACCTAATTTGTGATCAATGAAAAAGATTAATCGTGACCAAGAAATAAGGTGTGACCTAAAAATTTATTAATTCGTGACTGTCTAATAAATTGTAACTTATAAAATTTGTGACCACCACCACCTCATCGTCTAAATCACCACTAATTGTTGCCGCCTAAACCACCCCAACCTCCCGATAGCAATATCGCCACCACTCAAAGCACAATATCGACCAACATACACCTATCTACTATCACCACCACAATTGTCAGATCCTCGACTACAACCACCACCACCATCGCCCCCACCCCAACCCCGCCTAGCCCACCACCACCAACCCACACCACCAACACTGCACCACTAATACTGCTACCAGCACCATTACACCACCATCACCAATCCATAATCACCACCACACAAAAAACCCCACAGATCCACCATCGCCGCCACCACCAACACCGACACCTCGTAATATGAAAATCAGAAAACAAAATCAGGAAAAAAAATCAGCAACGCAGCCGTCGACCGCCACCTATACTACCACACAAAAACCGCCCACAGATCCACCATCACCGCCACTACCAACACCTCACAATATGAAAATCAGAAACAAAACAAAACCAAAATTGGCACCACTGCACTGCCTCCAACGTTGCCGCCGACATGACCTCCACAAACCATCATCGCCTCGGTGCCACAACAGATCCACCACAGCAACTCTGCCACCATACCACTGCCATGGTAGTTGCGCCACCATACTCGCAACCTCAACTAAAAATCTCCAAATCGTCGCCACCATCACGACCTCCACACCCGCCACCGGTAAACATCATCCACAAAAACGACCCCATCACCATCGAGAGGTAGAGAGAAAATGGCTATTGGGTGGAGAGAGATAGACTAGAGGCAAAGAGAGAGAGAGAGAATGGTCGGTTAGGGGAGGGGAGGGGAGTGATGTAGGGGTGGAGGGGGTAGGAGATAGGTTTATAAATTAATTTAATTATTAATATATTTATCTAATAATAATATATTATTTAACAAAAGATCTAGTTTTTGAATAATGAAACCTTCCTCTTTATTTATGAAATGAAATCTTTAAAAGTAGGGTTATATGTAATTTTCACAACTTAAAACTTGATTTTTGAACTCTGCATACTTAATACATGGTTTGTGAATTCTTTCCCTAAGTTTTCATTATTTTTTTTTTCTAATGGGCTGACCAAAACATTTTTCCTTAATTTAGGGATAAATTAGGCCTAATACCATATTAAATTAATTAAATTGAAAAATAGATTTTTAAACTATTTAAAATAGTTACCACGTAATTAATACGTTCAAACTCCCAAAGCGTTCACTAACCCCAATTCCCGTTCCAATTCAAAAGAGAAGCCCTCTTCTCTAATCTTTGCCTTCACCTCTCTATCATCTCTGCCATAGGGTTTCAGGCATTCTAGGTGTTCTGCAACAATAATTGTTCTCCAATAAATATCATTCTCGTTCTCCACACACACACACACACACACACATGTCTGTATGTAAGTATGTATTTGTGTATATATGTATATACATTCATCTATATGTAATTGAGTATTCCAAGATGTTTTGATTATTGTCAACATAGTGTTCAATTCTATAGTCCGAATTCATTCATGTTTTGAGGCTGTTGGTATTTATTATGAAGTTGTTGAAGCTGTTGCACTTTTGGAACCCCCTGTTGTAGCAGTGTACCTGACTTCTGATGGTGGAAAGACCAAGGAAAAAGTAAAATGTGAACGCTTCCAGAAGTAGGAGCGGACTCATCTTTCGCCAAAAAGGATTATTGACGATGGGGCCAAATTAGAGTTTGGTCGAGATAAATCCTTAAAAAGCTCTTGACTAATTTTATGTACGAAGTAGCTATTATGTTGCTAATGAAATTATTTATGTTTTAATTATTAGACTTTGATCTAATACCTATATATTACCTACTTTTATACAGACAAAATGCATTGTCCTGTGATTGCCTGAACTTTGACTATTCTTTCCAGGAAGTACCCACTTAACGTGTATATATACATTGATCATGTGATTATTTACATATGAGATAGATTAATTACTATATTGAATACACGAATGCTATCGATATATGAAATTGAATAATTTTATCGCATCTCATCTTAAATTTAAAAAAAAAGACTGAAAACATTTTGAGTTTGTGTCATTTTTTTTTTATTTTAAATTGTCACTTTCTGAGTTTTGTCACTTTTTTTTTTAAATTTTTCACTATTTGAGTGTTTGTCACTTTTTAAAAAAAATTTCTTTCGCTATACTTGAATTCGTGTAACTTTTTTTAATTTGTATTTCTTTTTTAAATTTGTCACTTTTTTTAAATTTTTGTCATTTTTTTAGTAATTGTTACTTTTTTGAATTTTCGTCACTTTTTTTTAGTGTTTGTCACTTTTTTTCAATCGTCTTTTTGAAATTTCTATCATTTTTTTAGGTAGCAAATATTACTTTTTAATAAAAGTGACATTGTGTGTAATTTTTTAATAAAAAAATGATACAAAACTTTTAAAAATGATATTGTGTCACTTTTTTTTAAAAAGTGACAATTTTTATAAAAAAATGTAACATTGTATCACTTTTTAATTTTAAATAGTATTTTTTACTTACAAAAACTTGTAAATTATATCAAACCATAGGAATTATATTCACCAAAAAAAATTTAAGAGGAGAAAATATGTGGGAAGTTGACTAATTTAGTCCCTGTTTGGTCCCAATTTTTTTGTGAATAAAAATAGGTGGAATAATGTTTTTTTTTTAAAAAATGAACGGTTGAAAAAGAAGAATTTTTTTCGATTTACGTATAATATTATTTTATGAAAGATTGTGTGGTTGAAAATAGGAGAGAGAAAAATAAAATGTAATGAAATAAAATTTAATTGGATTCAAACAAGATAGAGACCATTTTAGCAAATGAGTGTAAATGTTAGAGATCATTTCTGCAAATTTCATTAAATTGTTAACAGTTGATTTAACGGAATTGGATGGAAGGACCAATCCCACAACAAACGTTTGAAATAAGGGTGTAAATGCCAAAATTAAAAATGATAGAGACGATTTTAGCAATGAGTGTAAACGTTAGGGACCATTTCTGCTAATTACCCTAAAAAAGTAACATTGTATCACTTTTTAATTTTAAATAGTATTTTTTACTTACAAAAAACTTTTCATATAATTTTTCAAAGGGAACCAATCATAACTAAGGTTTTAAGTATGATCCATTTCAATAATAAAGTAATAAGTTTCAAAATTTCAAAAATCAGGTTTCTATTAAATTTTATTTATGATTTAGTTATTTAATTAATTAAATATATAAAAGCCACAGATTTGTACAATTTGGTCACAAATGTATTTTTTGATTACATATTATCAAATTAATTAATTACAAATTATTTCGAGGTCACAAATCAAAAATTTTATTGGTCACAAATTATTTTCGAGATCACGGATCAAAATTTTAATAGGTCACAAATTGTTTTACGATCACGATTCAAAAATTTCATGGGTCACAATTTGTTTATTGGTCATAGATTAACCAATTTAGTGGTTACAGTCAACGAAATAATCTGTGACCACCACCAACACTTGTGATTACCGTCTCCACCATGCCATGCCACGCTACACCACACAGCATAACATCACCACAGTAACCGGCACCACCACCAACACTATTACCAACACTTGCATCAACACCAGATCTATCGCCGCTGCCCCACCACACAACCCACCATCACCACCAAATCCACAGCCGTTTCCCCACCACACAACCCACCACTACCGCCATCGACCACCACGTAATCACAACAACAAAAATTGTAGCCAGGTGCCCATCGCCGTCGATTTGAAAATCCAAAAGCCTCTAACAAGGCTGCTGCGAACTTCTTCTTCATCGCCGGTTAGAGCCGCCAACAACCCAACATGCCCACCACCAACATATTTGAACCCACCACACACCAAACACGCCGCCAATACCACGCAGCATCGAAGCCCGTTGCGACGCTTAGATTTCATCTTAGATATCGCAACAACTTTCGCACCTCAGTCGCGGCACCGAAGCCTGTCGCTGCACTATCGCAGACTGCCGGAGGCGACCTTCTTACAGCGGATCAACGAATGGACGGAGGGAGTGAGGGAGAGAGAGAGTAGTGAGAGAAATGAATATTGAAATGTATTAGGGTTTGTTTAATATATAATTAATTAAATTTTATAATAATATTAAAATATTTTAAAATATTATTATTAATACATAATTTTTGTATAATTAAACCTTCTATCTTATTTTTGAAATTAAATTTTCAAATATCTTTCTAACTGTAATTTCCTCTTTTTCAAAAGACACATAATGGGCCGACAAAAACATTTTCCCTTAACTTAATGGGTTTAAATGAGGGCTAAGTTTTCATCAATTTTTTTTTTTTTTTTTTTTTTTTGTAATGGGCCGACCAAAACAGCATATCTATGGGCCACTGGGCCTCAGGTAAGTCAGTAATGGCAGAGGAATTAGTGGTCAACAGTCGGTTGACCCGGCCCATTTTCCAAAATAGTCTTTGACCAATTTAAAAAAAAAAAAAAAAAAGATAAAATACATAAAAATGTTAAAATATCTACATTCCCGTTTATACCCTCTTTTGAAAAATACCCACCTACGCCGCCGACTTCCCGCCCGCACGACCCAACTGCCGCCGACCACCCTCGCCCGCACGACCCCGCCCTCACGACCAGTACCGGAGCACAAGCCGCCAACGCCGTCAACATCTTCTAACTTGAACAAGGTGAGTTTTGCAAACATGGAAAAAATTTATTTTTTGAAATAAATGTGAGATTAGAAGTAGATTTATTGATTATACTATGCCAAAATGGTTTGAATGCGTGATTGGGTTGTTAAAGAATGTTTTTTGGGAGTGGAGATCGCCGGAACGGCGATCTCCACGTGAAAAGCCGCCTGCGAAATCGCAGGCGGCTTTGGAAGAAGAAGACCGGATCCGCCCGGCCCGCCGGGCGGATCCGGTCCGCCCGGATGCCCCGGGTGGCCCAGAAGCAGGGCCAACCGGGCCATCCGGCCCGGAAGCTGGGCCATCCAGGCGGCCCAGCATCTGGGCCATCCGGGCCAAACGGCCCGGCTGGGCCGTTTGGCCCGGAAATCATTTTTTTTTAAAAAATTAATATTTAAATTAATAATTTTAAATATTAATATTTATGTAAATTAAATAATTACTAATAATTAATATTAATATTAATATTTATTTTAAATATTAATATTAATTTATTTTTTTTATTTATGTAATTATTTTTTTTATTCGTTAGTTTAATTATTAAATATTAATTAATTGTCGCAATTTTTTTTTTCAAAATATTAATATTAATTAATTTTATTATTTATATAATTATTTATTTATTCGTTTCTTAATTATTAAGTAGTAATTAATTGTCGGAATTTTTTTTCTATTAATTAATATTTAAAAATATTAATACTTAAATTAAATATTAATATTTCATTAATTGAAATATTAATATTTCATTTAAATATTTGTATTAATATTAATTAATATTAATTAATTGTCGCAACTTGTTTTCAATTAATAAATATTTAAAAATATTAATATTAAAATTTAATCATTTAATTGAAATGTTAATATTTCATTTAAATATTAGTATTAATATTAATTTATTTTTTTATTTATGTAATTATTTTTTTATTCGTTAGTTAATTATTAAATATTAATATTTAATTAATTGAAATGCGATGCTTTTCATTTAAATATTAGTATTAATATTAAGTATTACTTAATTGTCGCAATTTTTTTCAATTAATTAATATTTAAAATAAATATTAATATTAATTAATTTTATTATTTATATAATTATTTTATTTATTCGTTTCTTAATTATTAAGTAGTAATTAATTGTCGCAATTTTTTTTTCAAAATATTAATATTAATTAATTTTATTTATTTACATAATTATTTATTTATTCGTTTGTTAATTATTAAGTAGTAATTAATTGTCGGAATTTTTTTTCAATTAATTAATATTTAATTAATATTTAAAAATATTAATATTTAAATTAAATATTAATATTTCATTAATTGAAATATTAATATTTCATTTAAATATTTGTATTAATATTAATTAATATTAATTAATTGTCGCAACTTTTTTTTCAATTAATAAATATTTAAAAATATTAATATTAAAATTTAATCATTTAATTGAAATGTTAATATTTCATTTAAATATTAGTATTAATATTAATTTATTTTTTTATTTATGTAATTATTTTTTTATTCGTTAGTTAATTATTAAATATTAATATTTAATTAATTGAAATGAGATGCTTTTCATTTAAATATTAGTATTAATATTAAGTATTACTTAATTGTCGCAATTTTTTTCAATTAATTAATATTTAAAATAAATATTAATATTAATTAATTTTATTATTTATATAATTATTTATTTATTCGTTTCTTAATTATTAAGTAGTAATTAATTGTCGGAATTTTTTTTCTATTAATTAATATTTAAAAATATTAATACTTAAATTAAATATTAATATTTCATTAATTGAAATATTAATATTTCATTTAAATATTTGTATTAATATTAATTAATTGTCGCAACTTGTTTTCAATTAATAAATATTTAAAAATATTAATATTAAAATTTAATCATTTAATTGAAATGTTAATATTTCATTTAAATATTAGTATTAATATTAATTTATTTTTTTATTTATGTAATTATTTTTTTATTCGTTAGTTAATTATTAAATATTAATATTTAATTAATTGAAATGCGATGCTTTTCATTTAAATATTAGTATTAATATTAAGTATTACTTAATTGTCGCAATTTTTTTCAATTAATTAATATTTAAAATAAATATTAATATTAATTAATTTTATTATTTATATAATTATTTATTTATTCGTTTCTTAATTATTAAGTAGTAATTAATTGTCGCAATTTTTTTTTCAAAATATTAATATTAATTAATTTTATTTATTTACATAATTATTTATTTATTCGTTTGTTAATTATTAAGTAGTAATTAATTGTCGGAATTTTTTTTCAATTAATTAATATTTAATTAATATTTAAAAAATATTAATATTTAAATTAAATATTAATATTTCATTAATTGAAATATTAATATTTCATTTAAATATTTGTATTAATATTAATTAATATTAATTAATTGTCGCAACTTTTTTTCAATTAATAAATATTTAAAAATATTAATATTAAAATTTAATCATTTAATTGAAATGTTAATATTTCATTTAAATATTAGTATTAATATTAATTTATTTTTTTTATTTATGTAATTATTTTTTTATTCGTTAGTTAATTATTAAATATTAATATTTAATTAATTGAAATGAGATGCTTTTCATTTAAATATTAGTATTAATATTAAGTATTACTTAATTGTCGCAATTTTTTTCAATTAATTAATATTTAAAATAAATATTAATATTAATTAATTTTATTATTTATATAATTTATTTATTTATTCGTTTCTTAATTATTAAGTAGTAATTAATTGTCGGAATTTTTTTTCTATTAATTAATATTTAAAAAATATTAATACTTAAATTAAATATTAATATTTCATTAATTGAAATATTAATATTTCATTTAAATATTTGTATTAATATTAATTAATTGTCGCAACTTGTTTTCAATTAATAAATATTTAAAAAAATATTAATATTAAAATTTAATCATTTAATTGAAATGTTAATATTTCATTTAAATATTAGTATTAATATTAATTTATTTTTTTATTTATGTAATTATTTTTTTATTCGTTAGTTAATTATTAAATATTAATATTTAATTAATTGAAATGCGATGCTTTTCATTTAAATATTAGTATTAATATTAAGTATTACTTAATTGTCGCAATTTTTTTCAATTAATTAATATTTAAAATAAATATTAATATTAATTAATTTTATTATTTATATAATTATTTATTTATTCGTTTCTTAATTATTAAGTAGTAATTAATTGTCGCAATTTTTTTTCAAAATATTAATATTAATTAATTTTATTTATTTACATAATTATTTATTTATTCGTTTGTTAATTATTAAGTAGTAATTAATTGTCGGAATTTTTTTTTTCAATTAATTAATATTTAATTAATATTTAAAAATATTAATATTTAAATTAAATATTAAATATTTCATTAATTGAAATATTAATATTTCATTTAAATATTTGTATTAATATTAATTAATATTAATTAATTGTCGCAACTTTTTTTCAATTAATAAATATTTAAAAATATTAATATTAAAAAATTTAATCATTTAATTGAAATGTTAATATTTCATTTAAATATTAGTATTAATATTAATTTATTTTTTTATTTATGTAATTATTTTTTTATTCGTTAGTTAATTATTAAATATTAATATTTAATTAATTGAAATGAGATGCTTTTCATTTAAATATTAGTATTAATATTAAGTATTACTTAATTGTCGCAATTTTTTTCAATTAATTAATATTTAAAATAAATATTAATATTAATTAATTTTATTATTTATATAATTATTTATTTATTCGTTTCTTAATTATTAAGTAGTAATTAATTGTCGGAATTTTTTTTCTATTAATTAATATTTAAAAATATTAATACTTAAATTAAATATTAATATTTCATTAATTGAAATATTAATATTTCATTTAAATATTTGTATTAATATTAATTAATTGTCGCAACTTGTTTTCAATTAATAAATATTTAAAAATATTAATATTAAAATTTAATCATTTAATTGAAATGTTAATATTTCATTTAAATATTAGTATTAATATTAATTTATTTTTTTATTTATGTAATTATTTTTTTATTCGTTAGTTAATTATTAAATATTAATATTTAATTAATTGAAATGCGATGCTTTTCATTTAAATATTAGTATTAATATTAAGTATTACTTAATTGTCGCAATTTTTTTCAATTAATTAATATTTAAAATAAATATTAATATTAATTAATTTTATTATTTATATAATTATTTATTTATTCGTTTTCTTAATTATTAAGTAGTAATTAATTGTCGCAATTTTTTTTTCAAAATATTAATATTAATTAATTTTATTTATTTACATAATTATTTATTTATTCGTTTGTTAATTATTAAGTAGTAATTAATTGTCGGAATTTTTTTTCAATTAATTAATATTTAATTAATATTTAAAAATATTAATATTTAAATTAAATATTAATATTTCATTAATTGAAATATTAATATTTCATTTAAATATTTGTATTAATATTAATTAATATTAATTAATTGTCGCAACTTTTTTTCAATTAATAAATATTTAAAAATATTAATATTAAAATTTAATCATTTAATTGAAATGTTAATATTTCATTTAAATATTAGTATTAATATTAATTTATTTTTTTATTTATGTAATTATTTTTTTATTCGTTAGTTAATTATTAAATATTAATATTTAATTAATTGAAATGAGATGCTTTTCATTTAAATATTAGTATTAATATTAAGTATTACTTAATTGTCGCAATTTTTTTCAATTAATTAATATTTAAAATAAATATTAATATTAATTAATTTTATTATTTATATAATTATTTATTTATTCGTTTCTTAATTATTAAGTAGTAATTAATTGTCGGAATTTTTTTTCTATTAATTAATATTTTAAAAATATTAATACTTAAATTAAATATTAATATTTCATTAATTGAAATATTAATATTTCATTTAAATATTTGTATTAATATTAATTAATTGTCGCAACTTGTTTTCAATTAATAAATATTTAAAAATATTAATATTAAAATTTAATCATTTAATTGAAATGTTAATATTTCATTTAAATATTAGTATTAATATTAATTTATTTTTTTATTTATGTAATTATTTTTTTATTCGTTAGTTAATTATTAAATATTAATATTTAATTAATTGAAATGCGATGCTTTTCATTTAAATATTAGTATTAATATTAAGTATTACTTAATTGTCGCAATTTTTTTTCAATTAATTAATATTTAAAATAAATATTAATATTAATTAATTTTATTATTTATATAATTATTTATTTATTCGTTTCTTAATTATTAAGTAGTAATTAATTGTCGCAATTTTTTTTTCAAAATATTAATATTAATTAATTTTATTTATTTACATAATTATTTATTTATTCGTTTGTTAATTATTAAGTAGTAATTAATTGTCGGAATTTTTTTTCAATTAATTAATATTTAATTAATATTTAAAAATATTAATATTTAAATTAAATATTAATATTTCATTAATTGAAATATTAATATTTCATTTAAATATTTGTATTAATATTAATTAATATTAATTAATTGTCGCAACTTTTTTTCAATTAATAAATATTTTAAAATATTAATATTAAAATTTAATCATTTAATTGAAATGTTAATATTTCATTTAAATATTAGTATTAATATTAATTTATTTTTTTATTTATGTAATTATTTTTTTATTCGTTAGTTAATTATTAAATATTAATATTTAATTAATTGAAATGAGATGCTTTTCATTTAAATATTAGTATTAATATTAAGTATTACTTAATTGTCGCAATTTTTTTCAATTAATTAATATTTAAAATAAATATTAATATTAATTAATTTTATTATTTATATAATTATTTATTTATTCGTTTGTTAATTATTAAGTAGTAATTAATTGTCGGAATTTTTTTTCAATTAATTAATATTTAATTAATATTTAAAAAATATATTAATATTTAAATTAAATATTAATATTTCATTAATTGAAATATTAATATTTCATTTAAATATTTGTATTAATATTAATTAATTGTCGCAACTTTTTTTCAATTAATAAATATTTAAAAATATTAATATTAAAATTTAATCATTTAATTGAAATGTTAATATTTCATTTAAATATTAGTATTAATATTAATTTATTTTTTTATTTATGTAATTATTTTTTTATTCGTTAGTTAATTATTAAATATTAATATTTAATTAATTGAAATGCGATGCTTTTCATTTAAATATTAGTATTAATATTAAGTATTACTTAATTGTCGCAATTTTTTTCAATTAATTAATATTTAAAATAAATATTAATATTAATTAATTTTATTATTTATATAATTATTTATTTATTTATTCGTTTCTTAATTATTAAGTAGTAATTAATTGTCGCAATTTTTTAATTTTACGATTCATCCATTATTATTTGCACAAGATTCTAATATTTGAAATTTATAAATTTTGCAGGATGGAATATCATTTAGACGACGCCGTTCGACAGGTCCCCGGCAAAGTTACAGCGAATTGTAACTTTGCTACATTTACGATGGTGGAGGATATGCTCGATGAGGAGCATGCAGACATGTTGCGTCGGTCCTGCTTATGGCCCCTGCGGAGGTTGCGAGACGTTCAGTTTTCTGGCCAGATGCTCGATACATTGTTATGTCGGCTACTTAAGCCAGTTGACGGAGATGTCCTCAGATTTGATATTGGGGGTAAGGTAGCGACATTTTCTATTTTTGAGTTTGCACTCATTACTGGTTTGAGATGTACGGGTGCAGAAGCAGCAAAAGCCCGTATTCCGAAAAATAAGAGACTGTTGAATGAGTATTTTCATGGGCAGCCGACAGTGACACTAGGTCAGTTGGGAGACGCATTCAGGGACTGCGCCCAGATGTCTGACAAGTTTAAGCTTGGCTTGGTGCTTATTGTGGAGAGCGTGCTTAGATGTCATCATAGGAAGACGTCGATTGACGTTTTCCATCTGGAGGTTGTTGATGACTTTGATACCTTCAACAACTATCCATGGGGACAGTGTTGTTATATAGATACATTACGCCACTTCAGGAGGGGTTATACATTGCCTAAGGGGGGTAGGCCAGAGCGCAAGTACGATGCGTACGGCATGCCATTGGCTGTACAGGTAAAATTTTTAAAAATAATGAATTATCTTTTTTTTTTATTATATATAATAATTGCAATGATTGCAGATATGGGTATACGAGACTGTTCCTATCTTGGCTTCTCGGTATGCGAGGAGAGGGGAGACATGCTTCCCTCGGATGCATCACTGGCGAGCACAAGACAAGCCGCTCGCCAAACACTTATCTGCTCTCCTGGACGATCCTCAGGTACTAATTATACATTTACGATTTATGTTTTATGTCCTTTCGAACTCTCAATTAATTGTAAGTAAACTGGGTGAAATTTTCATAACTCAGCTTGAAGTCATCGCTGAGTTGAGACCGTCAACTGAGGAAGAGGGTCAAATTTATCTCCGCGACTTGTCTGGGCCAGTTGCGACAGACGACCATGTGCCCGAGCACGTTGCCGATAGATTGGGGGTATGTTTATTGAATATTATTTTTGCTTATTATAGTTTTGATTTCTTAAAATTAATTTATTAATTTGTTAAATTTAATATTGTAGGAGTGTCAGCCAGTATCACCTCCGTCGAGGGGATCACCTCCGTTGAGGATATCACCTCCACCGAGGGTATCACCTCCACCGAGGGTATCACCCCCATCAAGCAGATCACCTCCGCCGAGCAGATCTTCGCCGACGATGAGATCTCCTCCTGCACGTAATCGCAATGCTGCCAGTGATGATTTGTTCCAGCTTTTCAGTACATTTATGGGGGAGATGAGAGTGGAAGTAGCGGAGTTACGAGCCGATGTAGGAGCTCTTCGTACGGAGTTACGAGCCGGTTTAGGAGCCCTTCATACTGAGGTCGAGGGGTTACGAGGCGACATAGTAGCCCTGCGGGATACCCGTGACTCTCGGGATGGAGCAGGCGACCGAGGAGACGGCGGTTATCATGATAGAGGGGGTGATGGAGGGCATGACAGTTTTCAGGGAGGAGTGGGTGATGGGGGAGGGGATCAGATGGGGTATGATGATCCGACGTGGACGTCGGAGGCTGCATTCGACGCATTTTTTTGCGAGTGTACCCGACGTGGTGGAGGTTGAGAGAGTACCGGAGATGGTGGAGGTTGAGAGGGTACCGGAGATGGTGGAGGTTGAGAGGGTACCGGAGATGGTGGAGGTTGAGAGGGATGTTCCAGAGGGCGAGAGGACGCCAGACACGATGGAGGATGTAGTCCTTGTGTCGGAGGGGATGACAGAGGTCGGGAGGGGGCATAAGCGTGCTGCTGATGTGCCAGAGTTGGTGGTAGGTAAGAGGCAGAGATTGCCGTCACAGTATATCGTTTCGCCCTTCACGGCCGAGGCGAAGAGAAGAACGTTCATGGACGGGACATTTCCCAATCTCTTTCGCGAGGTCGACCCCGTTAGGCAGAAAGCATTTGATGAGTGGTTTAAATCTCTTAAACCCGAGTAAGTATTTTATGATTTCGCTTATTTGTATTTACGAAATTATTTATGATTTTTGTAACAACTCAAATTTTTTCTCGTCATTTTTTCAGAGATAGCTACACCATCGGGGAGAGGAGGATATCGAATCCCAGACGATGGTTTTGAAGATATATTAAGTTATGAAGATATATTAGGAACATGGCTCGCAGACGATGTAAGTGTATTTGAGCACATGGTAATTTAATTTCGTTACGTAAGTTCTTGTTTTATGTAATTAAACAGTCACACACTTATTTTTGTTTTTTTACTGTAGCATATTGACGTGGCCATGGAAATGTTGCGCGATCGAGCGCAGAGATACCCGAGATCGTTTGACTTACCTGGTCGAGTCATTCTCAGCTCCGGGTTTGCACGTATCGTTGATATTGAGCATGGCACGTTACTATTACAAGGAAACGGATACGTGCTGCCTGAGTACATGTTGGAGTGGGTCATTGGGCTGGAGCCGACCTATGGAAAGCCGTGGGCGGATTGTACACATATATACGTGCCCGTGGTTGCGAACTCACACTGTTTTACAGTTGAGATTATTTTTGCTGATTCGACTATATATGTGTACGATTCGGATCATAGCTGTTTGTCACAAGACCAACTGCAGCTAATACTGGAGCCGATGTGTGTGATAGTTCCCATGATGGCTAGACATGCGATGATTAGAGTAAATGATAGACTAGCCATTGTGAGGGTTACGACGACACCGAGACAAGAACTGTCGTAAGTATTTACAAATTTTTAATTTGAAAAAAACTTATTTCTAATTATGTGTTATCGATCTAATATATTATTATTTAATTGCAGGGGCGATTGTGGTATGTTCACAATAAAGTATATAGAATTTTTGAGTATTGGTCGTCAGGTTGATACAATAACTCAATCGTGGATAGATATGTGGAGGTTGAAGTTAGCCTGCGATATGTATGAAAATAATTGTGATCCTTAGTCTACTATGTAATATTTTTAATTATCAATTTAATAATTTTTTTTATTGTAACTCGTGTCCTAACTTATTTATGAAAATATGAAAATAGTAAAGAAATTAATATATGAAAGTAACATCGATTTCAAAACGTCATTCTATAATTGAAAAACAATAGAACGACACATGTAATTAATTGTACAACACAGTAAATATGATGAAATAACGGGCAGAATGTGTAAACGGTACATAATAATTAAATTTTATTCAACATCCGGTTCATTGTTGTGCAGAGGAATCTGACTTGGACAAAATCTTCTAGTATGCCCCGTTGCACCGCATCTACCGCACTTACGAGGTTGAGGGAATTCTCCGGTAGATGGTATTCTAGATGTACGTCTACGCCCAGGCGTACGTGCTCTGGCATCGGGTGACAACAAATTATTCAGTGGAAGAATGTGGTCGGGAACTTCCCACTCGGCTTCATTTGGTAGAGGAAATATAGTTTCGGCATATGCTGCTCTCCAATAATCAGCCATATAATAATGAGTGCATAAACTGTGTGGTGGAATTCCTCTTTGCTTAGCCACTGCGACTGCATGTGCACATGGAAAACTCTCCAACTGAAACTGTCTACACGTGCATGTGTTATCATTCAAACTCACGATCCAGCCCATATTACGTCCGCATCTCACGGAGAAGCGAATTTGATCCAACGGCTCCACAATTAGCTTTCTCGCCACATCTAGAGTTTTGAAGAGTTTATCTTCCTGAGCCGGCGTCAACACACTTGTACAATTATGTGATTCCTCACGTCTGTCATGGAACCACATCTGTAACTTTTGTCGAATATTTTCAAGCATTGCGAGAACTGGTAACTCTCGATCCTTCTTGAATAATGAATTGAGCGACTCCGCATTGTTCGACGTCATCATGTTGTATCGACGTCCTGGAAAATGTGACCGTGCCCAATGTTCAACCCCTATCTCTGTTAAATATTCCCATGCACCATGTGATTTATGTTCTATTTCGACCATAAACTTATCGAACTCTTCAAAACTATATGCTTCTGCAGCTTTCCTGAATAATGTAACGATACCACTACCCCGATATTTAGTCTTCAGATTACCCTGTATATGGTACATGCAATAACCATGATGTGCTGTCGGAAAAACTTCAGCTATACCATTTATTATTGACTGTCCCCGATCAGTCACAAATATGCAAGGTTCTCGACATCCCCAATAACTTCTCTCAGCTTCGTGAAAAACCAACGCATCGCTACATCATTTTCTCCATCGACTATGCCGAACGCAAGAGGGTAAATTTGGATGTTGGCGTCTTGACATGTAGCAATAATCAACTTCCCTTCATATCTAGCTTTCAAACGTTGTACCATCAATTAGAATTAGGGGTCGCATCGCATTTCGAAATCCTCTAATGCATTGTCCGAGAGCCATAAACAAGTACTTGAAGCGATTCTCGTCATCGCTCTCAATAAAAAAACGCTGAGTTAAGATTAGTTCTTCCCATATTATGGCAATACCTGGCCAATTTGGCATAACTCTCCTCGGCCGATCCCATTAAATCCTGCAATGCACATTCTTTAGCCTTCCAGGCCTTTTGATAGCTCAGGTTAATCCCATAATTTCGACGCATGTCGTTGGCGATATCTGCAGGTTTGTAAATAGTCCGTGGGTCCTCAAATCTGTGCATTATCTCTCGCCCAATAAACCATGATCGAGCTTGCCTGTGATCATTTTGACGAATACCCACTTCGCAATTGTGTTCTCGTGCATACTTGCGAACTATAAAGCACTCATTTGTTTCCATCTTAGTCGAGCTCAAACGCCAACTGCAATTATCATCCACACAAATAATTGTATACGCAGATTTGTTTGATTTTTTAACTTTGAACTCAAAGTTATGTTTTATTGCAATCCGGTGCGCAGCTTCCTGCAAATCTCTTTTCGATTGGAACAGTTGATCCACATACAAATCTTCATCTTCAGGAACTACACGCGAACAATTAGAAGAGCGTGTACTCGGCCCAGCATGTGAACTCCCACCAGACTCATATCTTTGTCTAGATACAGCAAGTAAATCCTCATTCGTAAATTGCCTTCCAAACTCGTTGTCTTGAACTTCATCGTGAATTCTGTGTGTAACCGTGAGACCGTGATCAGTAGCAACTGTTTCAGGAATAACCACATTATCCTCACGAACAATCTCAACTGTATCCCAAAAAATCATTTACATTACAACCCTCTCTATCGGAGACTTCGTGATCACCCTCGGGAACATTCTTTCTCAATAAAGTTACGCCAATAGGAGCCGACTTTCGACCTTGGTTCAATGTAATTAGATGCTTCATTTGCACTTCAGAAGTAACTTTCATAGGCGGAATACTCATAGTTGAATGCTTCTGAAATAAAAATGCCAATTCCATATCGTACTGAGAGGGATCGACGTTAAGCATGTTTTGTATTTCTTGATACATTTCCGTAAACAGTGTTTTCTTTGTTATATATATTGCATTAACCCCATCTCCTTCACTTGTCCATTTCCATTCCCATTGGCCACTTTTCTTCTTTTCAAATTCACCGAAATAACAAATTGGGATTAATGTCATGGATCTGCATTATGAATTAACCAGAACACAATTAATTAAATATCAGAAATTATAAGGATCTTAAAAAAAAAAAAAAAAAAAAAAATTCGATCCGCACGACCCAGACGTGCGGGCCGTGCGGATCCGCACGGCGGGCAGTGCGGATCCGCACGTGCGGGTAGTGCGGATCCGCACGACGGGCAGTGCGGATCCGCACGGCGGGCAGTGCGGATCCGCACGGCGGGCAGTGCGGATACTAATTTTTTCATCCGTTTGCCTAAAAAATTTATCTACCAACGTAAAAATAACGAATCAATTTTTCAATTTAATGATAACGAAATTAAAAATACGTAAAATATATATTATTTCTTCTGTTTACCTAAACAAATTATAGATACATATTGTAAAATTGAATCTAACAATGTCAAAATAACGAATCAATTTACTAATTTAATGAAAGTGAAATTAAAAATACGTAAAATATACTTACCGATTCCAATTGATGGCTCTAGAAACAGTATTTTTTGATGAGTGTTTGCTAAATTTATGAATTTTCAAATTTGAAACAGATGAAAAATGAAACACTTTTCAACTGTGTTGGATTCAACAGATGAAGGAAGTGAAATTACGTGAGATGTAAATGTGATTTTTTTATAGTCAATATGAGGGTATTATTGTCTTTTAAACAATAACCCAATTTTGTTATTATATAACAAACTTAAGGGTAAAATAGTCTTTCACGCATTGGATGGCTATTGTGAAAAATGTTTCAAATTTTTTGCCAAAGTGGAAAAGTAGCCATTTGACTTGGCTATACTAAAAAGTACCCCGTAATGGCATCCATTGAAATATGGTAATAAATACCTCTGAAAATTCGTCTTTAATTTATTTACCACTTCCTGACCTTCAGGCTACAGGTATACAGGTATCTACTCAACCTATAGATACACTTGATATATCTCTTTTAAGTGTATCAATGTTCGTGGATTGTAAGTCTTTTCAGTTTGCGGTCGTTTAATCTCTACGAATTGTTAATAAAGTTTTTTTTCCTGTTATATTATCCTATCTAATTCATTTGTATGTAGTGAGCTTGCTTCTAATCTCTTTCGTTTTTGATCTAGCATTGTTTTTTTTTTTTTTTTTTGGTTCATTTTGTATTTTATTTACTCTATTTTTCCCCTTAAATAAAATTCGCGTTTGTGCATATATGGTTGTCTGTGTATGAATACGTACACTCTAACATACCTAGTTGGTGCATTGTTGTCGTACAATAATATGCTTACTTGTGCATTGTTTATTTAAATTTTTGTTGGATTTTATATTCTCTTTATGAGTTAAATGTGAAATTATTTAATCGTTCTTGGGCATTTAGGTCACGAATGAATCAAATTGATCACATATGTTTAAGTTGTTCTTTGAACCCTAGTACCATTTCTCTCTTGCGATGATGCATTTAGGGTCCGTTTGATAGAAAGATGGAAAATTGATGACAAATAAAATATTTGGCGGGGAAGTAATTTGCCTGAAATTTGTTTGAGAGGTAAAGGTGTTTGATTGGTATAATTTTTCGTTCGACAAATTTTTCGTTTGACTTTATTTTTTTACACAAATTGTCAATTAAATGAATAATTTTTTTTACCATTGAATTTGGAATGTGTTTCAATTGCCAAAAAAAAAAAAAAAAAAAAAAATCTGTCAAAAAGCTTTAAAATATTCTACCAGTTTGGTGGAAAAATATTTTCCAACTTTTGTGCATCAACAACTTCTACCTTGAAAAATTTGGGAAAAATTTGCCCTAGAAAATTTGTACAATCAAACAAGTGAATAGTAAAAAGATAGAAAAATTTTTTTCCTAGTTTCATGGAAAATTTGTGTAATCAAACAGGGCCTTAGTGAGTTGCTTTTGAAAAGTACAGCTTCATAGTGATAATATTTTGGATTGATCTGTTCTCATTAGAACTCGATATCAAAATACTTGACGGCAAAGATAGATCCTGATGCCTGCTTGACATATTGTTTCTAAACATGAATTTATATTTAGTTCCCTATGTAAATCAATATGTATATACACATGCCTTTATTCCGTGTAATTTTTGAGTTCGCGATGTTTTAGAAATCATCTATTTATTTCCACTCCTTCTCATGATACTTGTTACACCGCTACGAATCTGAATTGTTTGTTTCATCCTGAATGGATCTAATGGAATTAATTCCTTGTAAAGTAATGATATGGCTCATCGCTAGGAAAGCTGAACTCTCTTCTATGGTATTATAGATGGAAAGATACATGTGCATCTTGATGCTAGGCTTTCCCATGTACTGGCATCTTATCTATACCTGTTGGTCAAGTCCTTACACATCTCTCTTAGTTTAGCAGCAACATTTGGTGATTAAACTTACTGACACACAGATATGTGATGCATCATTAGTTGGTTGGCGATTGTGGAACATGTTTCTTGAATAAATAATGTTTTCCCTTATCTTTACACTACAATGGCCTTTTTTCCTCCTTTCATGGTGGGATCCTTAATAGTCAAGCATCTGTTGAAAGATCTACAATCTAGTTAAGTCTGATGTGCTTGAAAATATGCTTAAACCCCAATTTCTCCTCATTTTGGAAATGGAACTGTCTGTACAAGTTATATGATCATCCATTTTCATCAATGTCTGGAAACTATATAGCTTATGGGATAGATGGGTTACCATTTCTTAGATATCTTTTCCTTGAACCTTGTAAACTCTCCACGAACATTTTAATGCACAAATTAAGAGCATGTTTGAATAAGCTTAAAAGGTTCCATTCAATAAAATATCACTATCATTTTTACCTTCTTTTGCTGTTTCATTAAGATTGTTTGATCTTAATGGAGCTTCGACACGAGGCTTAAATGCATGTAGTATGCATGAATATCTGTTTCCCTGTGGTTTAAGGTCAGAGAAAGTGCACCTCTTCTCCTTCTAAAGATTCCTATTTCATTTTTACATGGTTTTTTTCTTTTTTTCATTTAATTGGAGGTGAGAATGTTTTAATCATTGTAACCAAAATCCAACTCATTTGCGAGCTAAGTGAGGTTTTGCAGCATTTTGGATGGAAAAAAACATAAAAAAATGAGACTAAAATTATACAAAATTACAATTATATATCTTCTTTCCTACTCTCTACTTCAGAGAGCCAGTCAATAATAGCAGACTGAGAGGCAAATTGCCAACTTTTATTTTTACAGTTTCAAGATATATTTCAAATCAACTAGTGTTGACTGAACATGATGAAGTTACTTGATTGCTGAAATGAAGGTCTGCATATTAGGAAGGAGAAAACAAACCAAAACTATATTTTCTTTTTGATTGATGATAAAGGAGCCTTTATATCTGATGTATTTCTTCTAGAGTATGTAATTATAATCTGTGAGGTTGGCCTAACTCTACTGATCTAGTTATCCGTCGGGGAAAAATACCATGCTCTATGGCTAATTGATAAGTCAGTTAGAACGCTACTTTATTTAGCATGTCTATGAAGTACTTTATGATATTGAATACTTAGTGGCAGAAATTTATGTTCCCAACAGGAAAATTTGGTGTTTCCATGGCGACCAGGACTGTTGTGAGACATGTATCTCGTAGGTTCTCAAGCAGTGGCAAAGTGCTCAGTGAGGAGGAAAAAGCTGCAGAAAATGTCTATATCAAGGTCAATTCACTGCATGTTGGATTGTTGCATTTTGCTTATCTTCTTGACAAATTTCTGCACGTAAACGTTGCCAAAGAATGAGTTTACTGGAAATTCGAGAAAGTTTCTGAAAAACCCACATCTTAAAACTTTTAAATGCTTTAACAATTTCAATTAGTTTAACACATCTCTGTAAGATATTCAATTTGTGATCAAGTGATATGAAAAAAATTGTTGTTCATGACTTCATGCTTCATCTGAGTGATGACCAGGAATTGTGTTTAATTTATACTTTATGAGATTGATTATATGGCATCTTTATTCGCTAAAATCTAGAAATTTATATGAAATGAACATTTATCTACGAGAGGGCTGATTACTACTTTAAGGGATCTTCTATTGAAATGAACATCTTTATCATTGTTTCTTTTGCTTGGAGAGAAGTTAGTTTGTAACATTTTTGTTTTATCATCGTTAACTCGTTTATCATTGGACATTGTTTCTACGGTTGTTTATTCAATGTTATATATACTATAGTATTCAGGTTGTTATAACTTGCAAAGTTGTAATAATGCCTTTGATGACAATTGAGAAAGAGGGTATGCGTACTTACTACATATACAGATAAAGTTTTATCGCAAATGGAGAAGGATTTGATGATTTTTGACATAATTGAAGTATCCTCGTTATTCGTATGATGATTGCCATTGTTATTGTTATTCTGAACTATTCAAGTGATTAAGCTTTTCCTCATGCTGAAGAAGTATGAGCCCATGTTTCACAACCATTATTTGAAAAAATCTTTTTTCTTGACACTTATTTTCAACCACACATTCACATAATAAAATTTTTTGCATGTAAACCCAAAACTTTTCCCTACTTTTTAACTATATATTCTCCTAAAAAATTACCATTTAAAGCATTGTTTTTATAAAAAAAATGGCCATCAAACAGGGGCTGAATGTGCTTAATGATTATTCCGATACCATCAACTAGACTGCCTTTTTCAATAGTATTTGAATTATTGTACTTGCTTCATGAATTATTGTTGTTATGTGTTTATTTAGAAAACGTTTATATCTAAGTAGCATTTTATTTAGCTATAGAGTCGTTTGCTGCTTAATTGTATTACTATTTCCATAGAGTTCTGATGATGTCTTCAGACTTTAACAGTTTTGCTTCTCGGTACTGCATATAATCTGGAGGTCTAGTTCCCTTTTGTCAAAAATTGTACTATTATTTACTTAAACATGATAGGGACAAATTTTGAACTGTGGTTATTCACTGCTATCTTACTTTTGGTTTTGTCACTTAGGTTATGACGATAGCATAGTTGTTAGTGTTCTCGATCCAATTATATACGGAGTGCACTCCTGGTTTTTTATTGAATGTTAACTGGAGTAGACCCCAGATTTTGTGCAAGCTGCAGAGAAGATCTTCGGAAGAAAAAAAGTGAAGGTGTCAAATAATTATGCTATTTTGTGGTAATATATTTGAAATATGACCGTGTAATATGTCCAGTTTGCACATTGAATGTATTTATCAGTACCGTGAAACTTGTGTGTTATGAGAATGGATGCTTCCTGGTATTCAGTTATTGTCCTTGTCTATTTAAAAAATTTCAAAGAGATAAGAATTTAAGGGATCTTCTATTGATGTGATGCAGGGATGAGCTAGTATATTTCAGTATTACGTGCTTTTAACTCAAAATGTTAAAGATAATTTCTTTGTGCTATATTAGATATTTCATCTTGGGCCAGGTATTGGAGGACAGCTGCTACTCTATTTTTTTTTAATTTTTTCAACAAGGAAAGAGTAACCATCGTGCTGTTGAGATTATGCACTGTGATTAACAGGCTTATGCATAATTGAAGAGAGATCATGTGTATATTTTGCATTCGGCCCTCTAGTTATTGGGTCCCCTTCCCTTTGGGTTGCGTCATTGTGGCATCCACAATGGTTAAATTGGGTGTCCCCAGTTTCCAATTGCCATTATATTTAGTACTGCTTAAAGTTCATATTCTTTACCCCTTTCCATCTTGGACGTGTAGTTTATGACTCTGATTCAATAACAGTTGTGGAATATTCTGACTACTGTAATTTTCACAACCTTTATAGAAAAAGGAGCAGGAGAAGTTGGAGAAGCTTGCTCGCAAGGTACAATTATGCTATGAACTTGTGTATTTGTATTATATAGGGTTCTCTTCAAAATTTGGCTCGAGTAAATGGACTCTTCAAGTTAGATCTTAAAATGATCATATTATTTTCATGTTTTGGTGGAAGCTGTTAAATCCCAGACTGAACTGAACTGAATCCATTAAGTAAGAACCTTCGACTGAGTTTAGTTATTTTCATGATGAAGAAACTGATACCACTTCTTCAATGATTAAATCTTTTCAAAACTTATTTTTTTGACTTACAAAAGTCAGGTTACCTTCCAATTTGAGGTCGTTCGAGATGCATCTGTTTTGAAGTTTCTCTGGATGGTCATATTTTAGCTTCAACTCATGTTTGATAGTTTTTCAATCCCAGGGCCCCAAACCTGAAGAAACAGCCAAACCAAGCTCAGGAGATGCAGGATCCATACCTGAAGCTAAACCAAGCGGCCAAACCTCTGCAACATCTAAAGTGTCGACTGATAAATACAGAAACTATGCTGTCGTAGCTGGTCTCACAACTGCTTTTGCTGCTTTTGGATGGTATTATGGGTCAAAGAAGAACAAATCCGAAGAAGTGCACGACTGAGGTCTTTCTTAGTAAAGTGGCTTCAATAAAAGTACAACAAACTCGTGTATGATGCAACACCATATTTGTGGTTGCATTTTGTTTTATGACGTGGTTTCCCTCTATATAAGCTGCAAATACACCAGTTTATCTGTGTCTGCTGAAACACTGTGGACTGAAAGTTATTTGGTTTTCGCGTAATTTGGCTTCAGCATTTTATGTATATTATAAATTGAGAATGCACTTGATGCTCGTTAAATCATTTAAATTCTATCCCATAAAGCAGAAAGGAAAACAAAAATCTGTAGTTGATTGGTTAGCTTTCTGCATTCCTGGCCTAGAGGAAGGCTATCGGGGACTAAAGTACAGACCTGATGCGCTTTGTGACACTTAGGTTGACGTTCTATTTTTTTTGTAGATGATGGAACTTCAAGTTATCAAAATCTGAACAATTTAAAAGATACAAGTAAATCATCCTAACTGATGAGCTTTACATTTATCGCGTGTATACATTAAAGATCAGCTTGGATTTTGTACATTAATATGGTGTTAATTCAATAAGTTCCTTTCTCTTCCTTGCTACAAGAAGGCCTAAATTTCAATTAAAAAGAGGGTAAAAAAGCTAACATGGTTGGTTGAAATTGACAAGAGCAGTAATTGTCTTACGTGACATCCTATATGACGGTTTGTGATTTGATGTATTAATATGATATATATATATATATATATATATATATATATATATTTTTTACCTCATATATCAAATCATTATTCGTCACATATATGTAACGTAAGACAACTGCGATAGTGAGTTACCACAAATAACATTATTCAATTGACAAATATTGATTAATGGACCAAACAAATTTCTCATTGTATATGTTATATACATATGTTTATCAACGGTTTCGATAAATGACAATACTCTTTCAACTTTTATCAAGGAGGATAAAAATAAAAATTTTATTGTTTGCACAGCACCGTTCACATCATCCTCTAATAGGGGGTGGGGCTCGCGATTAAAATAATTGCGACCCCACCCCATTGTGAGGAGGTTGTACACCATACAATACCTATAGCCCTTTCTAAAAATAATTAAACCCACTAAATAGATTATCTATAAAACCCTAAAGCTACGTGAGATCTGAAATTTAAAAAAAAAAATTAAAAAAAATCTCATCATCAATAAAGCGTCCACCTCAACCACTACGAACCAATAGCAACACAATCCGCAACATTACTTACATATACATACAACATCTAATTCTCTCACTCTCTCTCTCCCTCTCCCCTTTTCTTCTTCAATGAATCTTCAACGATCCACTGAATCGATTCAAGAACAATCTGCAGAGGCCGACACAAAAAACTATTATAATTTCTTGAATAAATAAAACCCTTTCTGATTCTCACGTCTTGTTATCTTTACCATTTCTTCAATCCAACTCCACTAACCACATTACATAAAGCGAATTGAATATTTCCCTCCAAACCAAACCCCCGTTCCCAGCTGAGAGTATATGTGTTTCTTTAATAGTATGCCAAATTTCAACTCAAGATTTCTTTATTCAAGAAAACATAAAGAACCAATATATTTTCTTGAATAAAAAAAAATTATCTTCGGTACAAAGAATATTGAAAAGTTCCAATTCATTGATTTGTTCAACCTTTGTAAGAATGACAGAGGTGCTCCACTCCTCATCTTCCTCTTCTTCCCCTTCAATATCCACACCTACCCACAATGCCACGTTGTTTCATCAGACTCAGTCATATGCGGGTGAGGAGGGGCTTTCTGATGTGACAGGCGGTGACATAGAAGAGGAGGAAGAAAATAGAGTGAAGGAGAAGAGAGAGAAGGACAGGAGGGATCAACTTTCTCTTTTGGCACTTTTAGTGACTATCTTTCGAAAGAGTTTTTGGTTGGCTTGCAAGACAGATAGAGAAGAGTTTTCTGGTGCCGGAAGTGCCAGCTGTGATCGTGGTGTTATGGAAATTGGATGGCCCACTGATGTACAGCATGTCAATCATGTTACCTTTGATCGATTTGATGGGTTCTTGGGCTTGCCTGTGGAGTTTGAGCCTGAAGTACTCCGGAGGGCCCCTAGTGCAAGGTGCATTCTTCGTTCTTGAATTCTATAATTGGTGTTTTATTAACTCGTGCGTGTGACTGGAATCATGACAAGTTTTCCCTATCTTGGTTATGGAAATCTCTATGATAATATTGAATCTTGGTTTATGATTACTAGCGTATATATAAATTCGTGTGTTTGCTGTATTGCTCCGTTGCTGAATCTATGATATTTCTGCACCTTATTATGTGTGTTTTGTTTAGCCTGTCTTAGTGAAGAGCTGAAGATCAATCTTATATGCTGGAATTTTAGGAATTGGTTTATATTTGAAATTTTCAGTTAAACTGATTTCTTCCATTTGTGGTTTCCTTACTTTTGGCCGATTTCCTGACCACTTTGGCATATATTCTCGTTTGAATGTCCTTCTTGTTGCTTCTTTGGCCTTTATAATCTTTAAATCCGAAGGGTATCGGTCGAATTGTAAATTGGACAGTGCTGTTGAGTTTGCTTCTTAACTCATAGATATCTGGAAGTTGTTTTCTTTCTGACCATTAGGTCAACCCGTTCATGATATTGCAGCTATAATTGTTTACAGCTCCCTAGATGCAGTTCAATAAATGGGTCTTATCCGAGTTAGATATCTAAACTGAAAATGGAAACTATACTTGTTGGTTTAAGATTTGGCTTCTGTTGACCGATCTCTGCATTGATATTTTGGCTTCATAGCCTTTTCTATTGTATTGTTTAAGGCATCTCATAACTGATACTCTGGTCGATGGATTCCATTAAATTCATTTCCTTTATTCTGTTTCGATGGTTTTGCCCTAAGGTTGGTTGACCTATGGCTTGCTATTTGAGTACATGTTAATTTATTTATTTCAAATTTTATGATTTTCATGACATAATTTAGTGACTATCATTTTTATTTCTTTCCTAATCCATTGATGTTGAATAAAGATGCAATGAAATAAATAGCACATTATAATAATGTGGGTAAAGATTAGACCTCAATAGACTCTTTTATAGCATCTATTGGACAATTATGAACTATATATTGGGTTTAATCATGTGGTCGGTATATTTTCTGAAAATTAATTTAATTGGTCATCAATCCTTTGCTGCTTTCTGAACCAAAACTAGAATGTCTACCAAATGATCGTAGGATCACCAGATTGAGCTCAGGCCTTTTTGAATTAAATATCAAAAATCTGATTCAGATATTGACATTTGTATCATCATCCAATCCTCACAGAGAGACTTGGCTTACTTTTGTGGCTGTCTTAAGGGGTTCCAACACTTCAGCTTGCTTATAGACTACACACATAACCCTTACTCTCTAAATTTTTTATTTCAAGATGAGAAAAGCATATCATGTTGAATTACCATAATGACTGGATGTTATATTTCCATGGTCACAGAAGAGCATATTTGTCTTTAATCTGAGTTTTTCACGTCCAAAACATTTCCATGTTGCATTCACGAGGTGTTTAAGACAGAATTCAAACCCCTTAATTTTTGACGTAAACTATGCTTTATAATAGTTAAGAAAAAAGTTATAGTAGATTATGCTTCAACATATATTGTTAATTTGTTGGAATTTCTAGATTTTAGCATTTCTTTTGCATAATTTTGTACTTTATCGTACCTCGTGATTAATACTTCTGATTATCGAACTGTAATATTAGCATGCCTGCTTCCTCATCCTCTCCTTTGGTATGGGAATCCATCCCAGTGCCACTGTTTTTGGAGTTTCTACAGAATCAATGCAGCTATCATATGATCTTAGAGGCAATAGTGTTCCAACCATTCTCATACTGCTGCAAAGGCGTTTGTATGCTCAAGGAGGCCTGCAGGTGTATTATTCCTTCTGTTAATGATTATCTTATTATAAAATTTGTTGCACTGTTTATTCTAGAAGTTTAAGATATTAAAGAGAGGACAAATTTATATATTTTATATTATGCCTTCGACATTTCCCCTCACATATGTGCAGGCCGGATTCAATTTTTTCATCAAAGTTCACGCGTGGAATTTTCATGAATGGGTAGCTGCCACATTTGAACTAAGGATACCATGTTTAAGCTTTAAGAGAGGGCGACAAACTTATTTATTTAGTTTGTCTTCAACTAAATCGAATATAAAAAATAGGCATGTGCAGAATTTTCATGAATGGGGGTGGCTGCCAGATTTGAACAAAGTGATGGGACAAATTTATTTATTTAAATGACATCTTCAACATATTTGAATTTAAAATATCTAGTAACATACGATGCACCAACAATACTGGAATATTGGCATAACATTATTTTTGCGGCTTCTCCCCTTCATATTCTAGAATCAGCTAGCTGTCTAGGATTAGCCAACCATTCAATGTAATGTGCAGGTAGAAGGGATCTTCAGAATCACTGCAGGAAATAGTCAGGAAGAGTATGTAAGGGACCAATTAAACAGTGGCGTGGTTCCAGAAGGCATTGATGTGCACTGTTTAGCAGGCCTGATCAAGGTAAAAGTTCTCAAGATTTTCAGCATGGATGCTTCTACGTAGATTTTATTACTTCATTACCGATGATGGAAAAGGAATTGCGTCATCTAAAAATCTGATTGTTTTCTGTTGTTGAATTTCGGAATTGGTGATAACTAGACGAGTTGGACCATTTTAGTTGTAGCATTAATCTGGAGGAGAAAGATGATTGTAAAGTGATTACAATGTTTTCTTCTTTAGTTGATGAATTTTCCAATAAAGACAGAAAGACCCTTGTTTCATTCTGTGCTTAGTTTGTGTAGATGTAGACAGTTGTGCCAACATGTTTTGTGTGAAATGTGGCTGCATTTAGCAATTCGGAGTGGTTGGAAATTGTATTTATCTTGCATGTGAGCAGGACAATTCAATTGCAGTCAATTTTAACTTTTGTACTATTGTATCCATCTTTACCGTTACTTCTTCGGCAAAATAAACATAAATTATCATTTCAAAAAGAGTGAAGATACTGGAACTTAACCAAAGAAAAAGTATGGAAAATGCTACTTAATCAACATTTTGCACTTTTTGGTCAGATGCACAAAATTAATGTGTCATCAATTGCTGTTGATAGAGAAGATGATGATAAGATAGTTAGGCAGCCAAGTGTTACAAATATAGAGTGTTACTTGTTAGTAATGAATTGATTGCTATGATTTTTTTGGTTCGGCTAATGTTTGTAACTGTCATATAAATACTTTAAGAATGTCAGTGGGTGCTCGTGTATTTAAAAGAGGTTAATATCAATTGTCTTCAATTAGCAGTTCCCTTGTGAGAAATGCTGTGTTTAATCTATTTCTTTCTAAAATTTCTTAAAAAGGAAAATCTTACTGAGTCGTGTTTCTTGTTGCATGGATTTGTAAACAGGGAAAAGGATAAAATGTGGCCATAGAATTTAAGAGAATGCACCATAGAACACCAAGGACTACATAAGTTTATGAACATGACAACTGCCTTAAAACATTATTATGGAAGAGATTAGTATAAATTGTATTTTCTTCCATTTACCATGATATTCAACTCAAAATGATTTTATTTTTTATTTTGTAAAAAGGGAAAGGTGAGAAAAATTAGTTCTCTGTTTTATTCTTCCCCCTTCCCCTATTATCTGACATACAGGTTTGATAGAAGCACGAGTCTACATGCTGAATCTAAGTTTTATAAAGATATGCATAATATATAGCTAACATGCTAGAGTATCCGAGAGTCTGATTGGTAGCAATGAGTATCAAGATAGGATATCAAGCATCTTGAGTTGCGACATTACAACTCTGTGGGTGATAGATTTAAAGTTATCTAACACCAAATACTTAAGTCACTGTCTATCGCCCTAAAAATGTGTGCAATATTCTCGTTAGCAGGACCTCTGTTTTTAGTTCTTACAGCTATCATATTCCTCATTTCCAAACCACAAGGGTCAAGGCAGTAATGCCACCTTTGCGATACTGTTCCACATTTCAAATATTGTGCGACTCATTTTACAATTCCGAGTTCTCTCCTTATTTCTACTATTGTTTCGTTCTGTTGATTTTAGAATCCAATGTGCTGTTCCTTCTTTTGCCCTTTCGGCATCAGCCTACTTTTTCATCTACGTAGGCTTGGTTCAGAGAACTACCAAGAGGGGTGCTGGATTCTCTTTCGCCTGAGGAGGTAATGCAGTGCCAGTCAGAAGAGGATTGTGATGCACTTGTAAGGCTTCTACCTTCAACGGAGGCTGCTCTGTTGGATTGGGCCATCAACCTAATGGTCGATGTTGTCCTACAGGAACATCTAAACAAGATGAATGCACGCAACATTGCAATGGTATTTGCTCCGAACATGACACAGGTATTCTACAGTCAATTCGTGTTAAGACGTAGTGTGTTATACAATAAAATATGTTTTCCAGTTTTTAGTCTCTTCCACCAAAATGATTCCTGTTTAGTCAGTGATCTTTCTATTTAGGGCCTTCTGTCTTCTTAATATTCTTTCATGTCCTGTTTACAGATGGCAGATCCATTGACGGCATTGATGTATGCAGTACAAGTGATGAACTTCCTCAAGACTCTTATAGAGAAGATGTTAAGAGAAAGAGAAGATTCCCTTATAGAACCAGCTCCCACCTCCCACATGGAACATTCTGATGATAATGGCCATCAGGATTCTTCGCAACTACAACTGGATAATCCCGTAGAATCAATTGAAGATAGAGAAGAGTCCTTCATTGCGGAGGATCCCAACTCAGATGGTGCTTCTGATTCCAACCAAGTGGATAACCTCACTGATGAGGAACATCTCACTTATTTAACGTCTACTGAAGAATCTGATGTAAGTTTATCACCTGCTCAAGTTTACGGTATCAGCAATGGAGGAGAAGCCAAAGTAATGAATGCTCTTCAGACTCAGCTTGATGCAAGTGTATCTCCTGCTCAAGTTTATGGTGTCGACAGTGGAGGAGAAGCCAAAGTAATGAATGCTCGGCTTGAAGAGAACCACGAGAGGAGCAAAACAGACCAATCAAGTGCTTCGAATCCTACAAAGACTGAAGGAAAAGTTGACAGGCAGCAACTTGTGGATATGGCTATGGAAACAGAAAACAAGATCAAAGGAATTAGCAATTTGGGCCGTATAAGTTCAATGACAGAACGAACTGAAGCTTGGCGATAAACATATCGGTCCATGGCATGCCACCGAATGATTATCTGACGTAACTCTGTATTCCCTGTATTCTGTTAGTCATTGTCCATTGTCCATGTACGAGTTCTTAATTCTAACTGTTGCTGGCTGGTTTTCACTTAATCTGTTGTGTGAAAAATTCTACTTTTCTGAATACTAAAACGTAATTTTCAGTTCACATGGTTTCTTTTTACCTTGAGCAAATGTCATCTTCTATTTATATTCAGTACAAGGATGAAAAGGTTACCATCAATGAAACCCTTAAAACTTGGCTAACAACCATATTAGTTAACATAAATGTCATTCTTTATTTTCTGTCATTAGCTAAATGGAGCACATATACATTTCCAAGCTTTAGGACCACAAAAAAAAAAATATGGAATTGCACTGCAACATTTCCTCTCAATGAAAACGGTATCTTTGCAATGTAGTATGACTCGACTCAATAATTGATAAGATTTGTATCTTTTTACTGTCCCGTTCAGAGAATTTGAGTGAATTACTAAGCAACCCTGTGGTTAAAGGCATTTGTAGTCCTACTTTTGGAACAGTCCACTTTTCTGATTGTTATATATCTACTTTAATATACGTCATAGAAAATGAAAGGCAGGTGTTATCATTGTCTTGAAGCATGCTTAACAATAATATAGAATCAACCGGGTAAAGTTATCATTTACCCACATATTTGGAGGCAAAAACCGGCAAAATTTTGTCAAATATGCAACTTTAGTTTAGGGGGTGTATTCAATTGAAACTTTTAAAAACTTTGATGGACTTTTTCTAAGTGATGATTTCGTGGATTTCGTGGATTTTTCATAGATTTGCATAGAATTAGTGGAAGTCTTTCGTAGACTTCTGTAGACTTTCATTTTAAAACTTTTGTAGACTTTTGTAGAATTCAAAAGACTTTCATTTGAAGTAGAATTCACGTGGATCTAATGTAATAATGTGAAATTATCACATATGAGATTGTAGTTTTCACAATTTTTCTTCTACTTCCACTCCTCATATAATTAAAAAAAATATTTTAAAAAGAAATTTTTTTTAAGATCTTAATTAATTAAATAATAATTAAAAGTATACATATATATATGATAAAAAATAAATTTAATATTTAATATTATTAATATAATATACTTTTAAAAATAAATAAAAAAGTAAATATATTTACATTTAATTATTAATTATCATATAAAATTTTATAATTTAATTAAAAAAAGATATTTTTCACAAAAAAAAATGAATGGAAAAAAGTTACAAAAATCCAATTTAATTTTTTTTCCCATAAAAAATAGTGATAAAGTATAGAGAGAGAGAGAGAGAGAGAATAAATAGAAATAATAAATTTAATGTTCGTAGACGGAAAAAAGAAAGAAGTATTGGAAAAAAAAACATTTTTTCTTTTTTTTTAGTAAAAGTCTCTCAAAATCTCATGATTGATGAGAGACAAATTTTGAGATTTTTATATGAGTACTTCTGCTTAAAAGTTAGTACTCCAGAGACTTTTATAAAAGTCTCCAGAAGTCATTAAAATTTGAATACCCCAAAACTTATAGAGATTTCTAAAAAGTTTTAATTGAATACACCGTAACTTTTAGAGACTTTCTAAAAGTCTATAAAAATCTCAATTGAATACACCATAACTTTTAGAGAGTCTCTAAAAGTTTACATTGAATACACCTAAACTTTTTTTAAATTCCAAAAAATCATTAAAAGTTTCAATTGAATACACCCCCCTTAGATTACAAACCAGGTACGATAAGTTCAGGGTCAATTCATAAATGAAAATCCTTCTTGACTTAAACATGTATAAATAAATCAATTTCTCAAGATGGATTTGTTAACGGTTTATATTATCTCGCCAATCGACATCAAGATAACACAACGTGCATTGGAATTGCATGAAATTTGAGAACGCACATTCTCATAACCTCTCATGCTAGATTTCTTGGAAACAAGATTGATTTTTTGTTGTTTTTAGAGAAGCCAGAAATAATTATAAATAAGAATATACTTTAGCTTGTTGAGTTGGAATCTTTTGGGATATCCAAGGATACATGACACATGGTGAAACCCAGATTCTACATACGAAAGATAAGGAAAGTCATCTAAAAATTATAATTGTAACCACCAAATTCTAAAGATTCTTAACCACTTATCTTTAGTTCACTGCCAGCTGAGAGGCATCCCTAATAAATAGTTCCCACCCCCTTGACTTTGTCAGCAACAATTTTTCATGCCCTTCCCGTGCATTTCTCTCTTTATCTATTTCTCTTTCGCTCTCACACACGAGTTTGATAACCAGCAATTAGTGCTTTCTTATATATATATGTATGTGTGTGTGTGTGTTTATTGTCTTCTTGGAGAAAGAAGAAAACTCAAGGCCAACCATGGCAGCCTGTGGAAGTCTAGAACACATCTTTGAAAAGCCATTGCCAGAAAATCCAACAGTTGTTGAATCTCTTACATCATGGAAACATATAAAATCCCTTGAATCAGATTGATGATTCATCGTTTACAGAAATATTCCGCGAATTACATTTTAAAGAAAATCATGCCTCTGAATCATCTTCATCCTCTTCTCTTCCTCAATCCTCCCCATCCTCATCCTTGTCCTCAAATTCGACGTTTTTTCCGGATGTCAACCAAAAATCTGATAATGAAAAACTCAACAGGGAGAAAAGTGAGAGCCTAAACAGCAATAATCATGAAAAAGCCAAGAGTCCATCATCAAGTTATTATCCAACGTCCACCCGCAAAAAGCAATACCGGCATAGCGATAGCTTTTCATCTGTCAGTTCTGACAGTTTATCGCTATGTACTGAAGGGCTTGGATTCGAAAGCTTTGATGATGTCGAGGATTTGTTGAGGAATGACATTTGTAATGAATTTCAACATCAGGAGGAGAGGAAAAGTTTCACAAGAAATACTCAAACAGAAAGCCATTGGAGTGAATATTCAAGGAGATCAAGAACAAATAGAGGGTCGTTTTTTTCCTCCTCCCATTTCTAGTATAGGTAGGAGTGGGAAGCCATGGGTGAGCTTTAAATCGTACAGAGAAAACGGCCGGTTTATTCTTAAGGAGATACGGATACCAACTCAGGAATTCATGCATTCATGTCGTGAAAACGGACGTTTGAAGTTGCAATTTATTCATTCTGACGAAGAAATTCTTGAAAACGACGAGGATGAGGAAGAAGATGAAGATAACATTGAGGAAATCAGTGAAGAACCCCGTAAAAATGATGTCGCTAAAAGCAAGGGCAATGCGAACGAAGAAGGACGGAACAATGGAGAAGAGAATGTAGAAATCAACAATTGTAAAGTCTAAGGTGTCTCGGAAAATTCTCCTATTTAAATGGGCCTTTTTTGCATTGCAAGGATAAGAGAATTTTTGCCTTTTTCTTCCTTTTTTTCCATAACGGTATGCAAATAAAGTTCCTTTGAAGAACATGAACAACAGTTCTTCCTTCGCTTATGGATTGTAAGTATTCTGTAGTGTATCTAAGAACAGGATACAGTTCTCCAATTATATGAATCTTTAAATGTTAAATATTGCTTGAATATCTAGAAGTAAGTGCCAAGAATCAAACAAATTTGTTTAGTGTTTGATCCCTAGGCTTTCTACCAACAATTATTAGTTTGTGTTGTACGAATGTGGCATTGACGATGATGAATCAAAAAGTGGTTATGCCATAAGAATGCTGAAGTCGAGGGATTAGACCAAGCCAAGAGAAGGTTTAGCTCATGGGACTAAACCAAGGCCAAAGAAGGTCGAGCTTGAGAGTTTTAGCTTAGAAGACCATGCAAGGTCATATTCTGAGAAAGTCGTGCTGCCAACTTAATATCAAGATGCTGAGCTATGCACATGAAGGGCATTGTTTAGATTGTCAAACATGTGCATTAATCTCAACACAACCAAGAATGTTATCTAATCAGATTGATATAAGGGTGACAAACGAGTCAAGTCACCGCCCCATGGACCGCTCGGGCTGGTATTGAAACAGGCCATGGGTTGAGTTGAGCGAAAAAAATTCACGGCTCATCTTGAGTTCGTGGATCCGCTCGTTTTTTACTTTTTTTTTTTATAAAAAAAAAAAAAAATGAACCAGACTGTAGATTGGCTCATGTAAAGGGCCAAGCCGAGCATTGTTTGTGAACATGGGCCGATCTTCGGCTTGGGCTCGACCTGTCCTCAGGACTGAGCTGAGCTTAGGTGTTTAAGAGTTGAGCTGAGATATTGTCACTTAACACAAGCATAATTCACACTAGCACGAAAAACTTAAGAATTTTAGTTGATGCAACAATTTACCTATCCTATCAACTCCGTCCCAATACCATTTTATTCCCACGTAAGAGAATCAACTTATTAGAGTTTCACATTAAGAAAATATTTGCTCTTCCCTATTTTTTTTAGCATGTAGTGACTGCTAGGAATGCAAAAGGGCAAAGAAAAGGACACGAAAGAAAATTGACATATAACCTAGATATTTGGAATCTCAAATTTTTTTCCTCGGTGAGCAATGCATCCAGCAAATGTAAGGTTCTGGTTGACCAAAAACACATTTTAATGTACAAATCGCCACCCTCCACCAAATGCATGCACTTTTTTTTTTTTTTTTTTTCCCCTCCAAATGATAAATCAAAGCAGTATGAACTGCCAATTGGTTGATGGTTGTGACTTCCAATCCATTGGTATTCTAGATATTTTGCCTCACATGTAAAGATATGGAGATAAAAATGTTGGATTTTAACACCTTCGAGTAGGAGAATGAACAAATCGAAATAGCAACAAGGATTCAAGAACAAGAACTTCGATGCAAAGGCTCAACCGCGTGATCGCTGTCCTCAAACAATATTTGCCCCTTCTCCGGTAAATTCGAGATGCTTAAAGGTTTTCCGGCAAATGGTTTGAAGGATTGATAAAGCCTTGTAGTAGAAATATAAAGCACAAAATATTTCTACCAACAAAACTTGAGAAACACAATAAAAATGAAGAATATGAGTAAGAAAGTAATTTGATCTTTGTATATGGAGATTGTAATGATTTCAAAGTGTTTTTTCTTTGAACAAGACCCCACTATATATAGGCATAGTTCATATTCACGAAGTGGTGCCAAAAACCAAGTGAAAAGCCTCCAAAAATGAATTTTCAACGGCTAAAAACCGTCCAACGGTCACAGTTTTCGGTCGACCGGTTGGTCAACCGAACTTTTCCGGTCGACCGAATGATCAACCGAACCTCCATTTCGGTCGACCGAAAGGTCAACCGAAACCTCCTGCAACTTCTTGGTTGAAACCCTGCAGAGTTTCGGTCGACCGCAGTCCAGTTCGGTCGACCGAAATTGTCAGCAATTTTCCACTTCTCCTTTTGTTGGTTTTGAACAACCAATTTCTCAACAATCCCCCACTTGTTCAAAATTAACAAGTCTCATATTCAACATGAACGATACTCATGCCTAAGGATTAGATATCTTTCGATTTGAATCTAACCATAGTGTAATTCTAACAAGGTAAAGTCGGAATCAAAGGTAGCTTGAAGCTTTGAACCAGTTATTCCATGTGACGATACCGGTAAGAACACACACACGAGCACCACGTGTTCTCAAGTTCCTCAAACTCGCTTAGCGCTTTTATGGCCTTGCGCTCATCCTTTTCGACAAACTTTTAAGAGAGTAACTCTAGCTCTCTATTGAGGCGGCACCACCTCGAAATTCGTCTAGGTGAAGTTCTTCCAGCATCTTTGTTACTTTTAGAGATGCTTGTGCTCTTAGCACTGAACTTCATTAAGAGCTTGAAGCTCAACCCTCATTTCAGTAACAACCAGCATTATTTAACTAGGATAGGGTTATCGCGGATTTGAATAATGTTGAAACTATCCACATATCAAATGACTTGTTGTTACCCTTTGAACCCGTGGATTACCTTTTGAGTAATGACAGGTAGGGTTGCTATCATTGGTGAATCTTTCTATTTTAAGAGTTTCAACCCCCATCCTACTCGATGTAGATGTTACTAAATCTCGATTTAGAGGTTTAGTTAGAGGATCCGCTAGATTCTCGATAGACTTAACATAATTTAGGGAAATTATTCCATCTTTGATTAATTTCCTTATGTAGTCATGTCTTAGACTCATATGTCTAGACTTTCCATTGTATACCTCATTGTATGCTTTTGCTAACGTGGCTTGACTATCACACAAGATAGATATTGAAGATGTATTCTTCGGTCCCAAAGGTATCTCATAAAAGAGATCCTTAAGCCACTCAGCTTCTTTCCCGGTATCCGATAATGCTACGAATTCGAATTCCATGGTCGGGTGCGTTATACATGTCTGTTTCTTTGATTTCCAAGAAACAGCTCCTCCTCCAAGAGTGAACACCCAACCAGAAGTGGATTTATTCTCTCCCGTGCTAGATATCCAACTAGCATCGGTAAATCCTTCCAATACTTCCGAGAATTTAGTATATTGTAAACCTAAGTTCTTGGTTTTCTTTAAATACCCAAGAACCCTTCCAATTGCCTTCCAATGGTCATTGCCTGGATTGCTAGTAAACCTACTAAGTTTACTAATTGCATATGCTATGTCTGGTCTTGTGCATTGAACTGCATACATTAGACTCCCAATGACACTTGCATATTCTAATTGAGAAATTGCTCTTCCATCATTCTTTATAAGTTTTGAACTTGGATCAATTGGGGTACTTGCTTCCTTTATGTTCAAGTGTTTGAACTTATTTATCACATTTTCAACATAATGTGATTGACTTAAATGGTAACCCCCACTAGTCTTTGTGACTTTGATACCCAAAATGGTATCCACTTGTCCAAAATCCTTCATCTTAAATGTGGAAGATAGAAACCTCTTTGTTTCTTTTATTCCATCCATGTGATCACTCATAATCAACATGTCATCAACATATAAGTATATAAATATCACATAATTATCACACACTTTTGAATATAAACATTTATCTACGCTATTATGTTTAAAACCAAACGAAATTATAGCTAAGTCAAATTTCTCATGCCACTTTTTAGGTGCCTGTTTTAAACCGTATAACGATTTTACTAACTTGCACACTTTATGTTCATTTCCGGGTAGAGCAAAACCTTCAGGTTGCTCCATATAAACCTCCTCATCGAGATCCCCATTCAAGAACGCCGTCTTGACATCCATTTGGTGAACATGCAAGTCATATATCGAAGCTAGTGCAAATAATATCCTTATCGATGTTATTCTAGCTACCGGTGCATATGTATCGAAATAATCTATTCCTTCTCTTTGTCGATATCCTTTAGCTACTAATCTAGCTTTAAAGATATTTAGAGAACCATCAACATTGTATTTTCTCCTGAATACCCCATTTACATCCAATAGGTTTGGACCCGGGTGGTAAATCGACAAGTTCCCAAGTGTTATTTGACATTATTGAATCCATTTTATCTTTGATTGCATCTTTCCAAAACATGCTATCACGAGAAGTCAAGCTTCTCTATAAGTTTTAGGATCGGTTTCAACATGTAGAACAAATGGAGTTGTTCTTACTACATTCAACTCATTTCCTTCTACTAAGTAAAAAGAAATGCGTTGAGAATCAATTTCATCCGGTCCTAAAGACTTCTCAATTCGAGTTCTTTTGCTTCTTCGTGGCTCACTTGACTCATCAACACCTTTAGAAGATGTTTCATCTTGTGTTCCACTTGAGCTAGGGATATCTAAGAGATTTTCCCTCAATTCATTTTCCGAAGATAACGAATCCTCAAAGAACTCTACATCACTTGATTCAATAATTACATTGGTCTCCAAATTTAATAATCTATATGATTTGCTATTGCTAGCATATCCAACAAAGGCACACTTAATGCCTCTTGGACCCAACTTGGTCCTATTAGGGTTTGTGTTCTTACAATAAGCAAGACACCCCCACACTTTGAAGTATCCAATGTTAGGTTTTCTTCCTTTCCAAGATTCATAAGGAGAAACCTTAGTTTGTTTAGAAGGAATTCTATTCAATATCCTACATGCACTTAACAAGGCCTCACCCCACAAATTAAATGACAACTTAGAATAGGTAAGCATGGCATTTATCATTTCAACTAAAGTTCTATTTTTTCTTTCAGCTAAACCATTTTGTTCCGGTGTTCTAGGTGCCGAACATTGATGAATTATGCCATGTTGTTCACAAAAAATGTTGAAATCACTAGAAAAATATTCACCACCTCTATCACTTCTTAAAGTTTTTATTTTCTTATTTAGGTGATTTTCAACCTCATTTTTATATACTTTAAACATATCAAAAGCTTCACTTTTATGTTTCATTAAATAAACATAAGTATATCTAGTGCAATAATCAATAAAGGTAATAAAATACCTATTTCCACCTCTAATTAGCATGCCATTTAATTCACAAATATCCGTATGAATTAATTCTAAGATACTAGATGTTCTTTTTACACTTTGATAAGGCTTTTTAATCATTTTTGCTTCTACACAAGTTTTGCATTTAAAGACATCATTGTCATCATATAAAATTAAATCACATTTCATCATACGTTTCATAGTACTTTTTCCAATATGTCCTAATCTAGCATGCCATAATGAAAATAAATCAACAACATAAGCAAAGTTATTTTTATTATCATTCAAATTGTCAACAGTACATAATTTGACCATTCCTTCACTAGAATAGCCTTTTCCAACAAATTTCCCATTTAGGGATAATACAAGTTTTCCGGATTCAAATACACTTTTGATACCCGATTTTCCTAAGAGATTTCCACTAACCAAATTTCTAGTCATGTCGGGAACATGTAGTACATTGGTTAAGGTAATGGTCTTGCCGGAAGTGAAGATGATATCCACACTTCCCTTTCCAATCACTTTAGATCGAACCTCATTACCCATTTGAATCTCTTGGTCTCCATCAACTTCATGATAAGTCTTGAAAGAAGATTTGTCATATGATACATGTATTGTAGCACAAGTATCATACCACCATCCGGGAACTTTTCCCTTGATTGCATTAATTTCGCAAATGGTGGCCACAATTCTATCCTCTTTGATGGAGTTCACTTTGCCCTCGAAGTTGTTTTGTTTTCGATGTCTACAATCTTTTGCATAATGTCCAGATTTTCCACACACAAAACAACCTCCTTTTGTCTTCTTCTTGAATTTGTTGAAGTTCGTTGAAGGCTTCCTTTTGTTGGATTTTGTTGGCGGTTCAGTTTTCTCAATTGCATTTGCTTTGGAAGTGCCTTCATAAGAGTTTTCACTCTTATCACGCATTCTAGACTCTTCTTCAATACGCAAATGTTTTTGCAATTGTTCCAAGGAGTGATCCTCGGAACTATGCATAATTTTCTTCCGGTATCCTTTCCAAGTACCGGGGAGTTTAGCAATAATTGCCCCCACTTGAAAGGTCTCCGGGATTTCAATCTTCACCGCTTTCAACTTGTTGACTAGCACTTGCAATTCATGAATTTGGGGAAGCAAGGGGATGTTTTCAAGAAATTTAAAATCGAAGTACTTAGAAATTAAAAATTTCTTGATACCTTCTTCCTCCGTTTTGTACTTACTTTCCAATGCATCCCATATTTCTTTTGGCGACGTTGTATTGGTGTATAGATCATACAACCGATCCGACAACGAGTTGAGAATATGACCGCGACATATCAATTCATCCTCTTCACGCTTCTTTCTATTCACCCTTGACTCATCGGTGTCTTTGTCGGATGGTTCGGGTAGATCTTCCAAGTTCGGATCAAGCACATAGAAGATTTTCAATGCCGTAAGGAGGAATTTCAGTTTGTCTTGCCATCTTGTGAAGTTGGTGCCATCAAAGCGATCCAAACGAACCAAGTCTTGATTCATCAACTTTATGGTAGCCATTGTTGTTTCACTCTCCATTGCAGAAATATTGTTTGAGATTGTTGGATTTTAACACCTTCGAGTAGGAGAATGAACAAACCGAAATAGCAACAAGGATTCAAGAACAAGAACTTCGATGCAAAGGCTCAACCGCGTGATCGCTGTCCTCAAACAATATTTGCCCCTTCTCCGGTAAATTCGAGATGCTTAAAGGTTTTCCGGCAAATGGTTTGAAGGATTGATAAAGCCTTGTAGTAGAAATATAAAACACAAAATATTTCTACCAACAAAACTTGAGAAACACAATAAAAATGAAGAATATGAGTAAGAAAGTAATTTGATCTTTGTATATGGAGATTGTAATGATTTCAAAGTGTTTTTTTTCTTTGAACAAGACCCCACTATATATAGGCATAGTTCATATTCACGAAGTGGTGCCAAAAACCAAGTGAAAAGCCTCCAAAAATGAATTTCCAACGGCTAAAAACCGTCCAACGGTCACAGTTTTCGGTCGACCGGTTGGTCAACCGAACTTTTCCGGTCGACCGAATGATCAACCGAACCTCCATTTCGGTCGACCGAAAGGTCAACCGAAACCTCCTGCAACTTCTTGGTTGAAACCCTGCAGAGTTTCGGTCGACCGCAGTCTAGTTCGGTCGACCGAAATTGTCAGCAATTTTCCACTTCTCCTTTTGTTGGTTTTGAACAACCAATTTCTCAACAAAAAATCCTACCCATTTCAAATCAATGAGAATTAAAGGATCCTAGTAGATAAGAAGCACAAACAAACAAACAAACAAACATACCTCCATCTTCTGGATAAATTTGGGGTTGAAAACGAACTCAACTACATCTACTGATTGGCGAGATAAAGTAATGTTTACAAACAATTGAACAGATTAACCATCTGAATCAAAAAGAGGTAACTTGGCATAGAGAACAGTGGCGGACGCAGAAATTTTGTATTAGTGGGACACACTCAAATATATCAAAAAGCTAACAAAAAATTTAACTATTCGATATTTGATAGGAGCCGTAAGTCCATTGCCTACCTAAAACTGTTACATTTAAATGTCTAAGACATCCAAAATACAAGGAAAATTCGATTTTTTTCTTTTATCTTTATCTGAGCACCACCCATTATTCTTAATTTATTGACTGCATTTAGAGCTTGACCAAATTTTATTTTGATAAACATGCATTTTCTTGAATTGGAAAAACTGCTCCAACAGTCTATTCAAGATTTACGTTGTAGAAATTAGTGAAGCACATCAATAAGGAAATATGTCTATTCCATGTTTCTTATCAAACAGATTAATCAAAATGAATTTCACGCACAACTTGGGGAGCTAGAAATGAAATCTTCAACTTGAGACCAACATATATTATATCCAAACCAACAGGCAACGTCGGGAAAGCGACAAGATATCCAAACCAACAAACAACGCCAACAAGGCGACCAACAGTCCACAAATAAAAAAAATAAAACCTCTAAAATACAAGAGATTTTAAGGGTTAAAGAGTTTACTTGGCCAATGATAGGCTGTAGTTAGTGGCGCTGGCGATCCCGGTCAGTGGCAGAAGAAGAAGGGCGACGGTGCACGACAGATTTTCACTTGAACGGCGGTGTCCTCTCTCTCTCTGTGTCAAATGGACCGTCTGTAAGGTGTGATCATGTGGGTGAGTGACTATGTAAGTTAGGTCACAAATTTGGGTCCAATGGGCCATTGCAATTGTAATGGCCCATTGGCCCCAAATCTAATGGGTTTTCAATTCTACCTTATTTTAAAAAATTAAAAATTTAAATTTAAAAAAAAAAAAAAAAAAACTGGTTGGTCCCAGGACCCACCATGTCCAAAGGTGGGTCTGCTAGTGATAGAGATTATAGATTACAATACAGCTGCAATGGTCCAGACCCCTGGATTTGGTCAAGAACATGCTATTAGAGTTACAATGAGCTTCTTGAGAAATTGAAAGGCATAATAAGTAAGAATCACGGAAGTTTCTACAGATATTGCCTTACATCACCATGATGTTGATCCTACAGGCAAGTAGGGGCAATGATATTTATTAAATGTTGCAAATTTGAGTCTCCAAGCGGCTACAGAATTCACCCAAGCCTTGTGACAACTTGGGGTCATTAACTCTTTGGAAAGGGAACATCATCAAATATGTTGAAGGATATTTTTGCTAAGGTTCCATCAACAAATTGTCGTTTTTTGTGGAAAAATTTAAATAAATACCAAATAATTCCCTTATCTTGGAATCAAATGGAATATCTAATAGATATTAAACTACAGAAAGGAAAAATGATTGCAGTCAAACTTTTTACAGCACAGCATCACAAGGACAAAGGGTATTTAAGAATCACTAGTTACAAACTAAACATCAAAAGAGGGGTTAAGGGAAAAGATATTCCGAACCACTTAATATGGCTAAACAATGTAGAAAGAGAATTTTGAGATGCTCACGTGAAGACTTATGCACAACTCTGACAGAGGAAATCTTCTAGGATGAGATTCTGTAAAGGCTGAGGATGTTTTTTGATCTATAATAAAATATAAAACATGAAAAAGACTATTCATAATGGTTAATGTCATTTTTCAAGCACATTGTATATTGCTGTTACATAGCTCATCAGACCGATGTTCAAACATATTATTCTCAATTGCTCAATTCACCATAGAAAAACAAAAAAACAAAATAAAATAAATATGCTTGATTTTTTGTTGATCATCTCCATCAGAAAGCATTGATAAATCATAGAGATATGTTGCTCCCATCTAAGGTCAAAATAACCTTGTATAAGTCAGGACGCCGATCACGAAACACCCCCCAGCTATATCTCTTGGATTTAATTTCATTCAGATCAAATTCTGCGACAAGAACTGCTTCTTCTTTATCATCAGCAGAGGCAACTATTTCTCCTGTGGGTCCTGTTCAACAGAGCAGCATGTTTGAAAGTCCTCAGCTGTGAATATTATGACGTGTACTCGCAGCTTTGAAAATTCTAGCTAATTCTTAATAAGCTTACCTGCTATGAAAGAATTCCCGTAGAATGTGATTTCACTTTTGCCATGTTCTGTCTGAATTGTCTCCTTTCCTATTCGGTTTGAAGTGACTAAAGGTACCTGAATGCATTTAAGACTATCAGCCACCTAGAAATTATCCAGATGACAATACCATAACAATGTAAATTGATAGAAAAAGGTTATGTTCGCCATATTACAAGAAGTCCTCAAAGCATACTAAAAGAGAGGATTTACTTTTTGTTTCAACATCAATTACCTGCAAGATGGTACATAAAGTAAGCCCAAGAGGATAATGCTACCTTTGTCCAATCCTGAATGTAACTCAACATAAGCAGTACCACTGGATTGGAAAAGCATTTATCAATTTTTCCACTAAAACAACCTCATGCATCAATAAATTCTCTCAACAGTCAGGAAAGGGGCAAGTACTCTTTTGTTTGGTTGACCAACATAAAATAAGATTATAATTCAACCTAAATCCCCAAAGAAATTCCATCCTATGAAGGTCGGTCCATAAGCCTTTTCTGAATCCAAAGCCTAAAAGAAGAAATACACAGTTCGTCTTCTTTATTCAGCCTACTATGATTCGCAAAGTGCATCGGGAAGACACATATAGGGAGCCTGAAAATGAATATTATAGTGAACAACAAAGTGAATAAGTCAAAATATTAAAAGAATTGATTGTTTTATAGTCCAAGTGCCTTGATGAGTCTGGCTAGCTATTGAAGGGTTTACAATTCAAGGAAACTAGTATTTAAACAATGCAGGGTTGATAATGTTGCACGTGTAAGACCTTTAGTAGAAAAATGAATATATTCTGCACATAAAGAAGAAGAAGAAGAGCATTTCACATTTCTTAACATCTCAAGCTTTTAGATACGGTAGTTCAATAAATAATCATAGGATACCCTTATAAAAATTAGTTATAGAAGCAATCTGTTAATTAATTTAGCGACTCACCAAATTAGCCCCGGCATGCCCCTGCATTACTCGCTTCCAGTGATCTCGAGAATCTAGGCCATCATCCTGAGGTTCAGAACCAATAGCAGTGGGGTAGAACAATATTTCTGCACCTTGAAGTGCCATAGCACGAGCTGCCTCTGGAAACCACTGATCCCAGCAAATTCCTGATAATGGAATAAACAGGAAGCATACTGAATATTCCAATACAATTAATAAAGAGAGATAGAATCTCCCACTTTAACTCATCTGTCCCTAGCAGCTTTGATGCTCGAACTCTTCGAAATAGTAGGAGTAACCGTGTCGGATACGACACGACATGCGTATGGGTATGAGATATGTGTCGGATCCTCCAAATTTCAATTGGACACTTCGTCGTTTTTGCTTATTCTTCTTTCTTTTTTACCCCCATTTTCTTTCCCTTTGCTTCTTTCTCATTTTCGCTCTCTATAAACATAGTGTTGCCGCCGAAAGGATAGAGAAAGGCGGCGACTCTAAGTTTTCCCTTCTTTTTCTTCTTCTTTCGTTTTTCTTCCCATTTTCTTCTTTTTTTCTTCTTTCCCTCTATGTATCGATAGTTTAGGGTTTTGTTTGTATAAAATAAAAATGAGTTCCACTAAGTTTTAATTGCAAACCAGTCCCTCATTTTCTATTTTATATAACATTTAGTAATTCTCATAATTGAAGATTAAACTTCAAAATTCTATTTTATTCGTCTTAACCCTTTATTCAATACTAATTTCATTCTTTGTGAATAATTGATTTGGGTATATTCAAAATGACATCTTGAATTAGTAAAAAATTGAAATTTGAAAGGTGTACCCAAGTACCCGCGTCCAAAATTTGGACTCTTTTTAGCCATGTCCCCGTATCCTACAGTTTAGAAAATAAAAGATCCGACACTTAGATACGTACCCGTACCCGAGTCCGAGCATCATAGCCTAGCAGTTTTCAGTTTAAGCCGAAGTCTATATACAAAAGAAGTTAGAAAGTTGGCTAAAAACTTCAATATCTGGTTGAAGCGTTGAAGTAAAGAAAAACTTTTATTATTTATAATTTTTGCCAAGTACCAAATAAGGATAATCTTACCTACTCCAATTTTGGCAAATTTAGTTTGAAATACCTGTCAATCAATATTACAAGTGATTGAAACAATCATATAATCAACCATCATAACTAATATATATATATATATTAAAGAAATAACTATAAGAAATATCATCTTTAGATTTTAAACTTATCGACGCCAACCTTGAAACCAGTGTCACCTGGATTGAAGTAAAATTTCTCCTGGTAACCTGGGAGAAAAACAATATGCTGTAATTTAAGCTTATCACCAAATTTATCAAATTAGATTAGACATCCACAGTTGACAAACCTGGCCCATCTGGGATATGGGATTTTCTATAAAGTCCAAGATCAGTCCCATCAGCGTCAATTACAGCCACTGAATTGTAATGTGCATTGTTTGCCTCCTCAAAGAAGCTAACTGGTATTACTACTCCCAATTCTTTCGCAAGATTCTGCATCCTGTGAACCTCAGAGATTTAGCCACAAAGACTGAGTTTAGTTGAAGTCAACATCCACATTTTGAAGCCAAATATTTAAACATTCTCACCTCAATTTTGTAGGGTGCTCCTTATAAGGTTTAGCTCGCTGAAAGAAATCCTCCCTTTGTGCTTGACAGAAGTAATAGCCTTCAAATAACTCCTGCAAGAACAAATGTAGTTATGAAAGACTATTGTTTGTAAAGAGAAATTAAGGAAATGATGGCTCAAGTGGTTGAACATGTCTTGTATAGACAAACAAGGGGGCTCCCATTCACAAGCATTCTTAGCAGAACATGTTAGAAGAGGAAGTGAAAAATCTAATTAGTAGAAACTAAAAATCAAACAGAAGTAACGATAACAAATTTAAGTTGTGACCACTTTATCAGCCATCATGTTTGGCATCAAACATATAATAAAAGGAATCTCATTTACATCTGGCTCTTGGAGATTTGAGGCGTGAAGATTTATTGAATGCTTAAAACTAACACTTCAATGACATCAAGGTAGATATCTGCCGCAAAGGATGACACTTTTGTTCAAAATTCCAAGGGTTTAAAAGGAAACCAAAATACGAAAGATAAATTATAAAAAGAAAGTTCTATGAGAACTACTAAATGATGTCCAAACATACTAAAAATGGCATGCAGATGCCAAAATACTTATTAAGAAGCTAATTCTTTACTTTTGAATAGCACAAACCTGTATAAGAATTATTTTTGCACCCTTCTGATGAGCTCCTCTAACCAATCTGCATCAAAGAACTCTTCATGACACTGAATGCAAATGCCACGAAATTCTCATGAAAATACAAAATGTTTTATATTTGAAACATTCTAACTGCTCCTTCTATATCATAAAGATTCTGATCCTGTAGAGACCAATCCAACAGGGATTCAAGTTAATGGCTGCTTTGCCATATCCAAATTCCACACAACTGCCTTTACTTAAGGATTAGGGAATTGTTTGTTTCAGAACACAAATATAACATTCACAAGAATAGTTTATTTCTCTCTCTAGCATGATTGATAACCAATGAAACATTAATCCATATATAAGGGCACAATGTAGTGGTAAAGCAGGACAGTTCTTTACGGAGTATCGGATGTTCGAATTTCCACGACAGCTAGAAGGCAACATTATGTTGGAAGGCAGATGTCTTGTTGAGACACTCATGGTGTTTTCTGTGATTCCTCCAAGGGTTCTATATGCAAGTAGTAAAGGGGAGTTCACACAAAGGAGAACCGCTTTTCAAATATCTGGCTCAAGTGTGTATAAGATGTGATTGCATCTAATTTATTGGGTGGGGGAGCCAGGGGGAAGGCCGCCCCTCCTCGGGATAAAAATAAACTTTTACTTTTTTTTGGTACAATGGAAAGGCGTCGATTTGATATTTAATCTACTCTATAATACTACCCAATTCTGTCTTGAACGAGAAGCTAACACAGCTTAACTCAAAAAGTTCTCAAACAATGAATACTCAACAAGGCCAGAAATTTCTGCTTACAGATCAGTAGTAAAATCACTGATTAATTAATGGATTATTTCCACATGCCTATCACAGCTCAAATGCAATTAAAATACGCTGTTTGAACTGAGAATTAAATCTGGAAATGAAGAAATTTAAAAAGATTTAACTTGCTTAAAGTAAAATGTACCTTTCGGCAGTATCTACGTTTGTGGAGACATCATCGGAGCAAGCGAATTGTAGAGCGGAGACGATAACTACCCTGCCTTCCGCCATTATTGGTTTGCTTCACTTTCTCCAAGGACTCAAATTGAAGTATTGATATGTTTTGAACCTATTGCAGCTCCCATTTGACCCCAATAAATTAAGCAGTTGGTCTTGATGTACCGAAAATAGTTTACAGAATTTGTACCCAAAAATCAGGTTGGTGATTTTTTGGACAATAAAATGGGGCCCACGATGTGAGTATCCGTAATTTTTCTAAACAGAATTTTTTTTCTAAATTAAGGCCTATTTGATACATATTTTTTTTTTTATTCTCATTCTTCTACTCATTTTTAAATCATATATTCTTCAATAAAATAATATTTTTTATCACATCAATAACTTTTCATTCTTTTTTAACTACACATTCACCATCCATTACATCAAAAAATCTATTTTTCCCCCAGAAATAACTATCAAACAGGGGCTAAGGAAAAATCTAGGGTAAAGCATAATATGTGTGGAAAACGTCTTTACGTTTCATTTTTTGACATTTATGTCCCTACCTTCAACATTTTTTGCGTTGAAGCCCTTTTCATCAATTTCCCAATAAATAACAATTTTACTTTCCTATTCAAATAAAAAAAAAAATCAATCTTACTCCTAAACTTTTAAAAAATGCAAATAAGTCCAAATAAGTTAGTAAAAGGCTTAATAGCACAAAACATTCCTACATTTGGCATGTAGTGTGCAAAACGTCCATACATTTCAAATTGGTAAAAAAAATGACATTTTCTGCAATGAAACGTAGAAATATGGATGGAAAAAATGCAAAAAATTGAAACGTAAGGACTTTTTGCATACTACATGCCAAATGTAGGGATGTTTTTCACACTACAAGCTAAATGTAGGGACGTTTTGTGCTATTAAACCTTATTAAAATATTTAATAAAAAAAGACTCTCATCTCTTCTTCTCCAAATGGGGCCGCCACCTTAAAAGTCAAAAAGCTCCTCCAATCACCGCTCAAACCATTGGACCTCCAAATTTGTTGGCATGAAAGTTGAATGTTGGGTGGTATGTATAGAGAAGAGTGATGACTTTTCGCTGAAGGTTGGATGTTGGGTGGTATGTATAGAGGGGAGTGAGGGCTTTCCGGTGAATGTTGGATGTTGGGTGATATGTGTAGATGAGAGTGAGGGTTTTCCGGTGGTACGGAGGTTCGACGGGTTGAGTGGTGATTAGCGGAGTTTTTTGGTTTCTAAGGTGGCGGCTATTTTAATAAGGCTTAATAGCATAAAACGTCTCTACGTTTAGCCTATAGTGTGCAAAACGTCCATACGTTTAGTCTATAGTGTGCAAAAAGTCCGTACGTTTCAATTTTTTTGCATTTTTTTTTTTTCCATCCATATTTTCTACATTTCATTGCGAAAAACATCTTTTTCACAAATTTAAAACGTATGGACGTTTTGCATACTACATGCCAAATGTAGGGATGTTTTATGCTATTAAGTCTTTTACTAATTTATTTGGACTCATTTGCATTTTTTAAAAAGTTTAGGAGTAAAATCGCTATATATGAGTTACAAAATGGGTTACTCACTTTCACAATGTTTGCGGACCCCACATAAATTTAAAAATATCGTTGTGTGGTCCCCACTCCTATTCTGTGTAGTGAGTAAATCATTTTGTAAACGTGTGAGTACGTATAGCATGATCCAATTAATTTAATTCATTGTTTCTAATATCGTTTTATTTTGTACATATTTTTTCCTTTCTTATAGTTTTTGGTATTATAAGAAAGTTGTTTATAATTAATTTAATTCATTGTTTCTAATTTCGGTTTTCTACCACTTAGATGTTACAATTATTTATTTAAAAATAACATAAGCATTACTAGCTACTTTTATGTTTTCCAAATGATGAAAGTTGCCCCCTATTTGGTCCCCATTATTTCAATTTATAATTTTTTTAATAATAATTTTTTGGAGAATGTGTGATTTACGTATAATATTATTACATGGAAGATTTTATGGTTGAAAATAAGAGAGAAATATAATTTGAAATAATGGGAGTCAAACGGGAGCTATTTGAGACAAATTGTATAGCTATATGAGATGAGACAAATTTAATTACAAGACAAATATTAAATTTTATTTTAGCAATGTCGTTACTAGGTATGACATATTTTTACAAATAATTGAACTTAATCTGTTGATTGCATAAAAGTGTCAGGAAAATGCAAAGTTACGTGATCATATGAAAACAAGGCTCAAAAGTGGATAATAGGACGTTAAGAGAATGTTGTCCCATTTGGTTTAGTAAAGTTGTTTTTGTCCCTCACGTGGATGTATGTAAGTGTCATACTACGCAATACTACTTGTTCTCTATTTTATATTAGTCGAGATCTCCGTTTTTTATAGAGAGCTCTTATACAAGGCGCCACCTTCGCACTTTGTTCTTGTAAGATAGTCTATGGTATATTTTGGCGAGACTTTGACATCCTTTATAGTCGCACTCAGTATACAAACTTTATGGAAGTATTCAAAAACTATACTTGTGTATCCAAAAGCACATACTTGATCGAGAACATGCTCTTGATCCACTATCAAATTCGTCAGTGGCAGCCTTTGCCAATGGTTTCGACTTCTCTAGTTGGGTTCAGTCCAAGTCGTCAATGGCACATCAGGAGAGATTAGGCAATCAAGTTGAACCATCAATAAGCCATGAACTAGATATGGCGTCTCGTGAAGAGTTGATTTGAAATATTCCTGTTTCTTCGTCTTCCAAAGTGCTTCCACTATTTCAAGTTCTATCGTGTAAGGTGAAGCTAATTAATTGGCGTTGTGCACTATGAAAATGTAATTGAATTTGGGTTTTTAGATTCATTTTGAATTCTCCGGCTGAGTAATGTATTATACATCATCTTTGCTTTATCAAGGAAACATGTCTATAGAGAATAATAGAGAAATTTTATTAGATCACAAAAATTGAATGTTACACCACAATTAGAAAGAAAAAGTCAATATTGCATTTTGAAAATCAATTGGAAGCTTCAGACTAGGCTTTGGGTGCAAGACCTGCCTTGAGCTTCTGAATGGTAGCGACATCAGTTCTGAAGGACTCGGCAAGAATTGTTTCATCCACTCCAGTGGCAAACAAAGTTGTGGGAAGTGAAGCTGTGCCAGCACTCGCGCTACCAAAAGCAGAAACTGCAATGGCAGGTTCTTTGGGATCGGCATTGTACTGATAGTGCACTAGTCCCTTAGGAAATACAAAAATATCTGCAGTTTGGAGTGTTTTGAGTGAAGAGTTTGTTTGTTGTGTCAACAAATCCAACCTCAAGAGAGCCTTCTACGACAAACAAGAGTTCTGCAGCACGTGGATGCGTGTGAGGGGGATTAACTCCACCAGCAGGGAACTGCAGTACCGCCATTGAAACACTCTGGCCGTCCAGAGCAGAGAATTCTGCCTTGCTTGCTTTTGTTACCTTGAAATTTGGTGGGATGGAATCCAAAACTCCACGCAGGCCAGTAAAGGTAAAGAAATTTCCATCAGGTGCAGTGACATTTGGCGGGACTATGAAGTCGGATAAAATATCCGGATCACTTGCTTGGACGATCCAAGAAGTGGCAATGATGACGAGAAAGCCCAGTAGAAAATGTTTATTTACTAAGAATGAAGCCATTGTTAATGGTAAGTTGGCCAAAAGCAATGAAATGAAGACACCTGTTTTGGCACTAAAATAGACTATAGTAGCAGTAATTTATAGTGTGTATGCAGCTGTTTCAAATAGGCCAAGTTGGGGTTGTACTGGCCGGCTATGCCATGATGTTTACTAAGCACATGCTCTTTAATTAATCAACACCAGGTATATCTGCGTTGTGTGCCCTCCTACAACAAAGTTTCGCCAAACTGCATATTCTTTTATTCGTTTCTCCCTCACGAATCCATATACTCATATATTTAGGCCGGTTTTACTAATTTTTTTTTTGGCAACTATGACCAACTACAGAAGATACGAAGTTTCACTTTCATTTAAACTTTAACAAAATGAAGAGATAATTTAAGTGAAATGAGTTAAAGAGTATATTGGGTTTTTGCTGAAATTTGACAGAATAAAAAACTCTATAGATCAAGAAATGAAAAGAGAGGGCGAAGAAGAATTCTTGTAGCCGACCCTAAATAGCAGGTTACTTCTTAGTTTCAGATCATACATTGCAGTCTGTCATCCACTTACCAAGCCTTCGTAGGGTACAACCTCCTCCAGTCGTTATTATGATATTTTCAGATCAACTCCTATTAATATGACCCAGTTCGCCAAATTTAATCCAACTCATTGCTATACCATAAGGTTACAATCGTAGCAATGGCTTTTGTAATAAGTGTTGGAATTTTGTATCGAAAATTGGTTGTGACCAATTTTGAATGATTATTTAAGTGGAATTCGTTATTTGGTGAATAAGAAATTAAGCCAAATTTAAGCCGCTTAAATACGTGAAATTGTTGGAAAATCATATAGAATATATTCTGGAAAATATTTGGATGGAAAGATGCGTCTTCTCATATGAAAGATCATGACTTTTGGCATGATTATTTTCCAATAATTGTATCTCTTCATGTATAGAGATAAATTCCAAGTGATGTGTCTCTTGGTATGGTTGTGTCTTTTGAGACAAATATTTCGAACTACTATATATATAGATCCCATGTGTTTGGATTTTTAAATTCATCTCATAATTTCATATAATTCTTTTCATGTCATCTTGCATAAAATATTTTGTAGAAGTGATCATTTGTGCATAAAGTCATGGTTATTGTAGAGAGAGAATTTCGTTCGAGTTCGTTGGTCAAAGTCATTTGGAGTGCTCCTATGGCTTGACGTAGTCGTTGTATCTTGGAAAATGATTGTCAAGAAATCGTTAGCACCGATGCGGGACAAATTTATCTTAAGGAGAAAGTGTCCAACACTTGCCTCGGCCAATTTCATCACTAGCATTTCTGATTTCTTTAAATTATGTCATGACTTTAGAAATGATTAACTTCAATTATATGTTTATTTTGCAAAGTCCAATTTAAATAATGACATTTTTCATTCAAGAATGGAAAGAGATGAATCCATATTCATATATTCGGATTCGGATTCGGATTCGGTAAAGTATTGTTTTATCTTCTCAAATCCAATTCGATAAGTCGAAATTATATTTCGATATCAATATCAACGGTACGTTTTGTTATGAATATAATATGCACATTATCGGTATAATTACCCCAATAATAAGTACCTATCATCCTCACAATGAACGAAGAACCATCCATTGTTTTTTAAAGATTCTCGTTTTTCATTTTTCACAAATAATATGCACACATTTGTTACAGTAGTTTTCATTAACAGTACAGATCATAATAATGAAGCTCTGATAATAGCACAAGTAACTTATGGTGTAAAATTTTGCACTGCACATGCTAGTAAACACTGACAACTTGAATTTTCATAAAATAAGATAAATTTAGAGCTCAACGACTAGAAGTGGATGGGGTGACTCTACTCTGAAACTTATTCCTTTATTGTGCCCCTAGAAGAAGTACCATAAATTCTCAATGGAACGTATAGACTATAACTTAGAGGCACCATTAATATTTGTAATAGATGATTGGGGGGATCTAGATGAAGTCGGAGAGGTCCTCAAAAGCACCAAGTGAAATAGAAAGAGGGAGAAATTACATCATTCTTCATATTTCTTGAATTATTCACTGTTTCGTAACTGTCATTAGGTATATTTGAGTGATTGATACGAAATTCTTAGAATTTGTCATTCTAATTGTTTATACGTGGAGTATAGTATTCTCTTCATTGTTAATATCAATTTTGAAAGAATAATTTCATTCACTGACCTTTTTTTGAAGTTCTATTTATGTTAATCTGAAAACTAATAGAAGTTCACAATCAATTTGAAACGCGTTTTAAAGTTTAACATGTTGAATATTTTACCCTGGCGTTTTTAACTTGAGCACTACTAAATAGTACAGCTTGAGAAATCACAAAAAAAAAATAAAAAAATCCAGACTTGAAATACATTTTAGTTCTATCCATTTCATTTTGTTCTACTATAAGCCTTTTGATTTGTTCTGTTTATGAAAAATATAGTGAAATCTTTGTCCGTTTTAGGTTCACTGGTTATTTACAATAAGTACTTGATTTTTTATTGCCAAACTTTTATTCTCAAGATTGAATTTTTGAGACTTGGTGACTTGTTTAGTGAAGTACTGCAAACTTCGAATGCGCTTTGATGAGTTCTTATGTAGTAAACTGATGCCTAAAGTGACCTATATCTCGGCTGGATTGGTCTAATCAAATTTTAATAACTACGAAATAAAGAATGCCCGAATGAGAATGGGAGTTCTTCCATGTGGAAATTACACAATAGCATGTCTTTAAAGATTGCTTTTAAAAAATCAGGTGAAAGGTTTGATTATTCACCAATCAGGTGCCTCAAACTTCAAACCTTAAATCATTTAACCCATTCACTCTCTCACTCTCCCTCTCAACCACCGGCCCGCCCTCTCCCTCTCAACGATTGAATCTCTCCCTCTCCCTCTCCCTCTCCCTCTCCCTCTCAATGAAGCCGGAATGAATTTCCTCTCTCTCCCTCTCAACGAGATCCGTGAGTGACAGCATTGCGCTCGACTCCTGTCACAGCGATGCGCGCTTCTCGACGACTGTAGCGGTGGCGACGTGGGTGTGATTTTGTGGACAGCTAGTTTTAGGGACGATGACGATATGTCTAGGGTGACTCCGTGCTCTAGTCATTGCCACTGCAACTGCGTTGATCTGCACAATACAATCATCGCTGCAGCTACAGTCCACGACGACGATGAATGTGTTGGTGGTTGGCAGCGATGTTAATGTGGTTGACGGTGATGGTTGTGTTGTGGTTTGTCTGTGAAGGTGGCGCGACAGTGTTGAGATTTTGGCTGTGTTGTGGTTGACTGTGGATCTGTAATTTTCGAGATGAATTTTGTTGGTGGATCTCGTGATAGAGATGGTGGATATGACAATGTCACGAATAATGTTAGCATTGACGGTGGTCACAATCTAGGTGGTGTAGGTGGTCATGGATGATTGGAGTCTAGGAAATTTGGGTCCTGTTCTGTGGTGGCGGTAGAGGTGTTGATGGTGGTGGCGGCGACGGTTGACGATGGTGATAGTGATGGTGAACTGTGACCTAATTTTTTTTTGAACTGTGACCAATTATTAAACTGCAACCTTAAAATTTGATAACATGTAACCAACAAATTTTAAATATGTGATTCACAGATAAATTGTGATCTGTAATTTTTTGATTTGTAACCAATAAAATAAACTGTGACCTATAAAAATTTTAATTTGTAACTTCGAGATAATCTGTAACCTACAAAAAATTTTAATTGTGACTTCGAAATAATTTGTGACCAATTAATTTGATAATATGTGACCAGTGAATTAGTTGTGACTTTTAATTATGTAACTGTGATCATGAATCGCATAATTGTGACCTTAAAATAATTAATTAATAACTAAATTTTAATTAATTAATGGAAACCTGATTTTTGCATTTTAAAATCTTTGGGCTTGAAATGTGAAATGAACATACTTAAGGCCTGATTTATGAATTCTTCCCTTCTTCCATTCTCAGTTACAAGCAGAGGCGGATGGAGATGGGGGCTCGTAAAAAATGGAAAATTGAGCCCAAATTCATGGTGAAATCAGAAAGATTAAAAATTTAGCCAAGCCCAAAAATTAATTTTAGCCTAACTTACTTCATTCCCAACCCAAGCCCAATATTCAATTATTCGAATTTAGTTTCAAATTTAAAGAGTTTACTTATAATTAAATTAGTTTATAATATAACAAATAATTTTTATTGATTAAAGTAAAGATAAATGATTTATTTTAACAAATGCCACATGTTTGACTAAGCTTAAAAGTAATTAAATTTTTTCTAACGTATTTTTTTATATATTACTTAATTATACTTGTGAGTTAAAAATTTATTTATATCGACCATGAAATAGATGTTATTATCCAAATAAGTAATATGTTCTATATTTATTTTTATCGGTTAAATATATATTTTTGACCCACTTTGTCATGAGGGCCACAAGTTTAACCTTTTAAATTAAATCTGGTGTGACAAAGAACATCTTTTATGGTATGAAAAAAATTTAAATTTCAAACCACCCTAACATATCTTCTAGACTCCGCCCTGGTTACAAGGACAAAAATTTATTATAGAAGTTGAACAAACAAATAAGAATAGGACTCAAGAGTTCCAACTTAGACCACTAAACCATGTCAAATTGTCAATATTGGTATTCTATTTCTTGGGTGCAAGGCCTGCCTTGAGCTTCTGAATGGTGGCAACATCAGTTTTGAAAGAAAGGGCCAATACATTGTCATCAATGCTGGTGTTGAACAGAGTGTTGGGAAGAGAGACAGTTCCAGCATTTGAACTCCCAAAAGCAGAGATAGCCAAAGCAGGAATTTTTTCATCAGCATTGTATTGAAAATGGACTAGTCCCTTAGGGAAAACAAAGAGGTCACCAGGCTGAAGTGTCTGTGTGAAGAGCTTGTTTGTCGTATCGACAAAGCCCACCTCGAGCACACCCTGAGAGAGGAAGAGGAGCTCAGCCGATCGCGGGTGAGTGTGAACGGGGTTGACAGTACCAGCAGGGTAGAGAAGGACAGCATAGGAAACACTCTGGCCATTGAGGGCAGGGAATTCTGCCATGCTTGCTTTCAAGACTTTGAAAGTTGGGGGAGGTGGAGCCCCGACAAGGACTCTCATCCCGGTGAATGTAAAGAAGTTTCCGTCAATGTTTGTCAAATTCGTTGGCAATACAAAGTCTGTGAGGATATCGGGATCTCCAGCCATAGCCATATGGGCTATGGCAAGTGAAGCCACCATTAGAAAGAAAAGATTTTTGTTATAGGCCATTGATAGCAATTGTAATCTTATGGATATATTTATGAATTTGATAAAATTTCGTGGGAGTTTTAGGCCTTATTATAGGACTCGAGCTGAATACATTGTGACCAAGGCTAAAGGGTTGTACATTCCGAAGTCCTGCTGAATAGATGACAGGCTGCATTTATAACTATCAAACGAGTTTCTTGTAATTGGAGTTGTTTTATATTGTTATTAGGCTAACGAAGTTTCTTAGAAATTTCTCATGGTTTAAAATGTTAAAATATTTAGGCTTCGTTAAGTTGTTATTTCATTTTGTTTCTTTCCCTTCCGAATATTTCCCCATCCTGGTCGACCATGAGAGTGGATTTTCTGTTCTACTGTGCAATATACAGAAAATTAATTTTGTATCTTACAATGTTGCAGTTTGTTGTTGAAACTACAAACAATGATCTTGGACTGCGGTGAGTGTTTACTCCAATGCTGTGCAGGCTTCATTTGTACGAAAATGACTTTTACAACTCATGAACGCGTAAGTTGACTTCTGTTAAACTTACAAATTCCGACTTCTTTTCACCTTTTCTAGTGTGAAATAATACCCAATATTCATAGTAATATTGAAGCAAATAAAGGTGTAATTCAACTTTATTTCATTTAAAATTCATTATGTCCCAAATTAATTGAAGGCTTGAGGTAGTGAAAGTTTATGGAATAGAGATGTTAATAAAATTGAAGAACCGTGTGTTTAGTGAAGATAAAGGCATAGCTGGCCAATCCAACCCGAATTTGGCCTTTTTTGGGATACAGCCGCTGTACACAATAAATGACAAGTACTAAAGTCTACTTTAATCACCATAACAATTAACAAACTCACTATCGAGTGGCCTCATTGCATTGCCTTCACTGGGCCAACTAACCATTACAATGGCTTCATTCTCAGTGAACAAACATTTTCTACTAGGCTTTCTAGCCATCTTTTCCACTTCTTGGATGGTCCAAGCAAGCGATCCTGATATTTTATCTGATTTCATAGTCCCAACAAATGTCAATGAACTAGATGGAAATTTCTTTACATTCACTGGCCTGCATGGAGTTTCCGATTCGACCCCACCAAATTTCAAAGTAACAAAAGCTAGCAAGACTGAATTCCCTGCCCTGGATGGACAGAATGTTTCCAAAGGGACTAGTTCACTATCAGTACAATGCTGATCCCAAAGAGAAGTTGCTATTGCAGTTTCTGCTTTTGGTAGTGCGAATGCTGGCACTGCTTCACTTCCTACAACTTTGTTTGCCACCGGTGTGGATGACACGGTTCTTGCCAAGTCCTTTAAAACTGACGTCACTACCATCCAGAAGCTCAAAGCAGGTCTTGTACCCAAGGCCTTGACTGAATCTTCGAGTCAATTCCAAAATATGATTGTGCTATCTCTCATTCTTTTTCATTGATTAAATTTATCTCAAAGCTGTTCTAATAAATATTCTGATGTAATATAGATAAAGCAAAGCCTAATATATGACAGCCAGAAATTTTAAATGGATTTCTGACAGTATGTTCACAATTTAGGTTTGATTTTATTTTTTTCATAGATTTGTTTGATTATTTAATTAAACATTGTGAGAATTTCTCTGAATTGAACCCGGATTTTCAGTATCCAGTTAAATCAACAAACTTTTAGAGCATTCATCATCTTTCTTTTTAGTATATTTTTCGGGCATCATTTAAGTATTCGAGCTTCACTTATTTTCTTTTAAGATTTCCTAAAGAAGGTAAGGTAAGAAAATATGGCAGTTAGTGTAGAAACTGGAGAACTGGTCGCTAAACTGGTTTGATTGGTTCAAATATAGTAAATTTACATGGTTCAAATCGTAGCTTTCAAAATTTTAACTATAATGTATCTTTTACAATCAATTATTGAAATCACTATGAATTAAATCTCATGATAATCTTGAAAGAAATATGAGAGAATGTAGTGATAATATAGACATGATTGTAAAATATTAAAGAAATACGAAAAAAAGGCAAAATACATCTTCTAGTTAATTTGACAAAAATGGGGAATATCTGAGAATTTTTATCCGTCAATTGCTGGAAATCTATTTATATTTTTCATAGCAGAGTTATATAATGGCTTTGCTTTGTCTATACAACACAGACATTTTATTGGAACTGCATTGCTACAAGGATGAATACGAAAACAAACATAAATATGCTTCAAATGCCTGGAATTAGTAGAAAAGAATGAGAAAAAGAACAATCATAGTTTTCAAATCCATTTTGCAGGACTTGGCAAGAACCGTGTCATCCACATCAGTCACAAAGTTGTGGGAGGGAATTCTGCCTTGCTCGCTTTTGTTACCTTGAAATTTGGTGGGATGGAATCCAAAACTCCACGCAGGCCAGTAAAGGTAAAGAAGTTTCCATCTGGTGCAGCGACATAGGGTGGCACTATGAAGTCGGACAAAATATCCGGATCATTTTCTTGGACCAACCAAGAAGTGGCGAAGTTGGCTAGAAATCCTAGTAGAAAATGTTTTGAGAACGAATCCATTACAAAAAGTTGACCCAATTAAGACACTGATATGAGGCCACTTATTTCGGTAATTAGATTAGACTTTTTGTATTTGTACTTTATAGTCTGTACCAACAGCTGCATTCCAAAATAGACCAAGTTGGGGTTGGACTGCCAGCTATTCCTTGATTTTCACTAAGCACATATTCTTCAATTTCATCTACACCAGGTATATCTGCATTTTGTGCTCTCCCTGTGTACAATCCTTTGCTTCTTATTACTCTATAAATAAGGCCTAAAGCTCCCAGCGTTTTTTTATCCATTCCTCATCTATATCCATAAGATTACAATTGCTATCAATGGCGTACAGCAAAAAACTATTCTTTCTAGCGGTGGCTTCACTAGCCATAGTCCAAATGGCTATGGCAGGAGATCCCGATATCCTCACAGACTTTGTATCGCCAACGAATGTGACAAAAGTTGATGGAAATTTCTTTACATTCACCGGCATGAGAGTCCTTGTCGGGGCTCCACCTCCCCCAACTTTCTAAGTTTTCAATGCAAGCTTGGCAGAATTCCCTGCCCTCAACAGCCGGAGTGTTTCCTATGCTGTCCTTCTCTTCCCTGCTGGTTCTATCAACCCCGTTCACACTCACCCGCGCTCGGCTGAGCTCCTCTTCCTTGCTGAGGGTGCTCTCGAGGTAGGATTTGTGGACACTACGAACAAGCTCTTCACTCAAACACTTCAGCCTGGTGACCTCTTTGTTTTCCCAAAGGGACTGGTGCATTTCCAGTATAATGCTGATGCCAAAGTTCCTGCTTTGGCTATCTCTGCCTTTGGGAGTTCAAATGCTGGAACTGTCTCCCTTCCCAACACTCTGTTCAACACCAGTATAGACGACAATTTATTGGCCCTTTCTTTCAAAACTGATGTTGCCACCATTCAGAAGCTCAAGGCAGGCCTTGCACCCAAGAACTAGAATATTAAAATCTCCATTCTTGAAACTCTGAATCGTTTTCTTACGTTATCAGTTCAGCTTTTACAGTAAATGTTTGTGCTTTGTCGCTGAGAAGGAAAGAACTATTTTTATTTGTTGGGTATCAATACCCAATAAATCTCCCGAGCGATGATGTTAACTCGGTTATTATTTCAGTCGACTTTAGCCAAATGACTGAATGTTAAATCAACACCACGGATGAAATGCCTCGACCCCAGAGATTTAACGGGCCATTGGAAGCAGCCTAATTAATTAGTGTTGCTCATGACCCGAACTTCTTTCAGTTGGACGGTTATTCAATTGGAGACCCACCTATCCATTTGCTAGCCTACCTTAATTGTTAATTGGTCCAATTAACAATTAACCTATACCTAACTTACCTTTGTGGACGTGAGCTATATATAGTTGGACTCTCCTCTCTTTATGAGACTACCACGCCATTCTCGTCTCTCTCTCTAGCCTCCAACTCTCTGCCTTCTCTCTACGTGATTTCTTCTTGGTTTTGTGCTCCTGCTTTGTGCTACAGATATTACCCCCTTCTCTTTGTGATCATTCCTGTGTGGTTTGTGTGAGTGGGTACTATTGAAAAGCTACCAATTGAAGAAAGTATCGAAGGGGTCGAGTTTGGTGATTCTTCGTGGTGTTGATCGGAACTGAGCCCGGGTTTACCTGCGTGGTGCCGATTCTTTGCCCAACATCTGGTATCAGAGCCTTGTGTGATTGATTGAAGGAGAATCGACCTGTTTTGGAGAAGGGCCGATCGCGATTCCTCACTGGCCGAAGCTTCCACCTCGATTTTCGGCCAATCCAGGCGTGACCCAGCAGAACGGAGACCGGCATTGAGACCTGCAGGTTGTGGGCTCCAATCCTAGGAGAAGAATTCATCCAAAAATTGAGAGAATCAACCGGTTTGATTTGAGGGGCCAAACCGAAAAAACCTAAATTTCGGCCAAACTACTACTCCGGTGGACGAATGGAGACCGGCGTTGGACTCAGCAGGTTGAGGCGCCTCTAGTGGTGAGGCGCGTGGTGGTCCGACAGCGGCGACGGCACGTGCAGTCTCCGACGGTGGCACGTGGGGGACCTTCCCGGCGAGCTTTCTTCAGGCAGAATACTCATTTTAATTTTCTGAACGTACTGATAATTTTTGTTTAGTGTTTCAGGTTACAAAGGAGAAGTTGGACGATTTTGCCCCTGGATAGTCGCATGCATTGCAGTCTGCATTAGTTGCTGATTGCGTTGATACATTTGCTGAACCTCTAGGGCGAATAGTGGTGGCCCTAAGGCAGCAAATTCACATCTCTCGTAAATTACGAACTCAGAAACGTCCGCTCTGGTAAATTGACCGAATCCTTTACATTATCGCACTAGCAGATCATCGTGTGGGGTGATCATTAGGATTGGGGGTTGCCATATTATCGATCATATCTTTCATTCCACTTATTAAGTCAATGTAAGTCGAAAACTCCTTTTCGACTTATAGATACACCTTGGCCAAGGATTTCGTTACCAACTTAATTGGATGAGGTAACCATTGCTTGTGCTAGAATTTAGGATTACTTGCCCTTGCTTGACGATTTTGTATCTCAACTTTTAATAGAATTGGCTTATTGTGCTGTGTGATATAATTGTCGCTATTTGAAATCTTCTGTGATTGGATATACCATCTTTGTTGCGTTGTCAATTCCGCTGCGTTGTTATTTTCATTAGAATACCTAGACCTTACCTGTTCGAACATTCCCTTGATCAGAGACCTCGCGAGTCTTACGAAACCCTGGAAATCTAGAACGGTGTATATTGTCTGTGACCCTAGGACTACTTTGTGTGGTTTGTCTTTGTGATTGTGATTCTGTGTTTTTTTATTATTTCATAAAATGACAAGTCACAACTTTGATTTGGGAATTTTTAATGGAAAATGTGATTTTTCAATCTGGCAACAAAAAATGAGGGGTATTTTGGTCCAACAAAAAGTTTCAAAAGCCATTGATGGCAATTTTTCAGCTGATTTTTCAAAAGAACAAAAAGAAGAAGCCGGTGAGCTTGCTTATACCTCAATAATCTTACACTTGTCTGATGTTGTTTTAAGAAAGGTGGGTAAACTGAAAACCACCAAAGAACTTTGGAAAAAATTGGAAGAACTGTATTTGCTTAAGTTTACCCCAAATAAGCTTTACTTGCTTGAACGTTTTTCAGTTTTAAAATGGATCCCTCAAAAGATCTTGATGACAATTTAGATGTTTTTAACAAACTTGTTCAAGATATTGTTAATTGTGGTGAGAAAGTGTCTGAGACTTACAAAACTATAATTTTACTTAATTCTATGCCTGAATTATATAGAGAGGTCAAAAATGCTATTAAGTATGGTAGGGACACTTTGACGCCTAAAATTGTCGCCGACTCACTTAGAAGTAAGGAGATGGAACTTAGAGCTGAAAAAGAGGATAAGAAGAGTGGTGAGTTGCTTATGATGAGAAATATGATGAAATTTAAGCAAATGAATTTGGGTAGAGCACAAGACAATAGTGATTCGAGTAGTGACTCGAGTGATGAGGATTATAAGAAGAAGGGGGATGAGACAAGTCTAATGGTAGAAGGTGTTTTAGTTGTGGTAGAACTGGACACTTTATTAGGGACTGTCCTAAGAATAAGAATAAGCAGAGGGGTAGGATGAGAGATGAGGCGAATGTGGCTATGGGGTCGAGTGATGACCCTAGTGAGGTTTATTGAGTGTAAACCTAGTTACTGCATTGCATCTGTGTGTAATCCTTTCTGCATGTGTGTGAGTGCTTGATTCTGTTGCATGTTGTATGTTATACTTTCAATGTGTTTGATGTGTGTAATTGCATGAATCAATGTGACTTGAATACTTGGTGTATTTGTTTGCATGCATAGTGGGTTTGTGATGCATTAGCAGTAAGTGTGTGTGTGTGTTGGATGTCTATTGGTGAGGTGGAGTATAGATGCCTAGGGGTACATTGTGGTTTGTAGCGAGGGATGCGTAGTGTGACATTTGGATCACGAGTGAAGATGTGATCAAATGTCTAGAATCCTTTATCAGAAAGAGACCCTGATCAGGTGGAGTGTGAGAGAGAACACTTCTATCACTTCTGTTAGGTGGAGCCCCATTATCCACGTAGTTTGAGAGAAGTGATGAGGTGATAAAGGATTATCCCAAAAACTTAGGATCTATTGTGACTTACCAGTTAGACATGTGTTGAGTGATTAGTCTAGTGAGCATGGTGGAGCGATGAGTGGAGATATGTGTTCTCGAGGTGAGAGTAACACGGAATGAGATAGGACAAGTGTGGAGAGATCTTTTCGTAAGGTCATTTATGCATTTGTTGCATATGTGTTAACTGTGTGTTGACTCGTTGATTAACTGGGTGTTAATCTGTTGTTCTGTGTGAACGTATTTGGAAAAGATCTATGTGTTATCCTATAGTATATCAGCATCACATGTTTTATTTGCTTTTGACTGTCACTGTGATTATCTGCTTCTACTTGGGTGTTCTTGACCTTAGCCTTGATGAGTATATGGAGCAGGTATAGTATGTGTTTCAGGTTGGAAACACGAGGTAAGGTCCGTGATCCCAATTTTACTGTTTGTTTGATTAGGCAAGTATGAACTGTATGTTTTGATTGCTTGCAGGTTTATTGGGCATCAAGGTGGAGATTTGTTGGGTTTTGATACCCAATAAATCTCCCGGGCGATGATGTTAACTCGGTTATTATTTCAGTCGGCTTTAGCCAAATGACTGAACGTTAAATCAACACCACGGATGAAATGCACCGACCCCAGAGATTTAACGGGCCATTGGAAGAAGCCTAATTAATTAGTGTTGCTCATGACCCGAGCTTCTTTCAGTTGGACGGTTATTCAATTGGAGGCCCACCTATGCATTTGCTAGCCTACCTTAATTGTTAATTGGTCCAATTAACAATTAACCTATACCTAACTTACCTTTGTGGACGTGAGCTATATATAGTTGGACTCTCCTCTCTTTATGAGACTACCACGCCATTCTCGCCTCTCTCTAGCCTCCAACTTTCTGCCTTCTCTCTACGTGATTTCTTCTTGGTTTTGTGCTCCTGCTTTGTGCTACAGATATTACCCCATTATCTTTGTGATCATTCCTGTGTGGTTTGTGTGAGTTGGTACTATTGAAAGTCTACCAATTGAAAAAAGTATCGAAGGGGTCAAGTTTAGTGATTCTTCGTGGTGTTGATCTGAACTGAGCCCGGGTTTACCTGCGTGGTGGTTGATTCTTTGCCCAACATCATTAAAGCTCCATTTTATAGTTTATTAAAATTAAACCAGATCGACCACTCCAGCCCGAATACTGTTTCGTCTTACTTAATACATCGTTTTACATTGGAACTAATCAAAACCCATTTGAATCCACAAAACACGAGTCCCAAGCCTCGAACGTGAAATCCCGAAGGTGAAAACAATATATAATTGCATAAAAGTGAATAATGTTACTCATCATAAGACGATCATGAGTCTATGACAGGTGATCATCAACCATGAAGATGGATAATATTAAGGGTTCTACTATGGTGTCAGCCCCCTATGACAGAGGGGTTGACCGAACCCTATTGGGAGGGTTCGATCAGCCCCTCTATCAAGGGGGTGGCAAAGTGGCAAAACCCTAATATTGGCCCCACCCCTCTATTGGGAGGGTTCGATCAGCTCCTCTGTTAAAGGGCTGGCAAAGTGGCAAAACCCTAATATTATCCTTAAGAATGCACTAGCCAAATGATTTTGACAAGAGTTGGTCTGGGACTCTTTGTGTACTGGGAGGGGTTCAGAGAACTCTTCCAAAAACACACACAATGGGGAGGGGGTTTTTGAGTTTTTTATGAGGTGGGTCTCACATGAAAGGCCCACCTATTGTGTGTGTTTTGGAGGGGGTTCTGAACCCCTCTTCTGTATACACAAATGACAGACCAACTCTTTTGACAAATAATATAGATATATGGAGGAAGAGGAGCATGACGTTATGAGCTCGTTTAGCATGATTTTTGAAAATTTAATAGGAGTTTTTGACTCAAAAGTTCATTTTGAACTCGTTTGGCTAATTTTATAAAAAGTTTTTTTTTTTAAATTAAAAGAGTTTTTAGAGAAAATTGGTCTAATATAATTTTTTCTAAAAATATTTTTGAAATCGAAAGCTCTTTGAAAAATTAGTGTTCAATCAAAAATTAAAATAGTGCCCTCCAAAAGAGGTTTTACAAGAAATAAAAGTAAAAGTCATATCAAACGGGTCATATGAACTATATTTAAGGAGTTACATAATAAAATAAGACTTGTAGTTTCCTCTTGAAATATCAAGATTATTAAAATGAGTAGTCCAAGTTCTTACATGTTGGTCTATATTTTGATAGTTATTCAATATGAGATTTATCCCTTAACATGCCTCCCACAAAATTGTGCATCATTTGAACAAATCAATTTTAAAATCCGTGTTCTCATTTTTTTTTTTTTAATTTTAATTGGATTATATTGCTCATTAGAACCTGTCTAGATTTGGAAGATAAAACACGGGTCTTATTTTCTTTTTCACGAAGTGCTTTTTGAGCGTCTCTTATCTCCCTGATCTTTAATCCAAAGGAAATACATCTAAGAGATTCTGATGCCATGTTAGGACTTGAGATTATGAATAGCTCAAAATCTTATAAGTTGACCTATATTTTTGTAATTATGAAACTTATTCATTAGCACAAATAACAAAATAAACAATAGGCTAAACAATAATGTATACACGATTATAAAAATACTAGGAAGATTGAAAGAAGGAAAATTTGTAAAATATTTATTAGATCCATAATAAAGAGAAGTTTTGAGATTTGTTTTTAATTACTATGCCCTTATAGAGAACTTACAAGAAGCCTTACCTTTTATTAGCACATGTTTATTCCACATATTTATAATTAAAAATATTTTTTTATTTAAACTTCTGATCCAATAAAACGACAAAAATGGATGAAAATCGTCAATAGGGTCAATACATGCAAATAAATGAAAGGTTGGAGACGAGATGATGGATAAAAATTGAATGGGAATGAAATTGCAGTAAATCGAAAATATTGGAGACCTAGAGTGAAATTTATCCTTTTTTAAAAATACATTGATAAGAGGTCTTACTTTTAATCTCTCTAAACTTGGGTACACAAATAAGACCAAAAGGGGAAGAAAAAAAATTGGTCATGGACAAGAGAGCTACTTTGTCAAAGGTTGCGCTAAATATGCAATTTACGTTAAAGGAAAGTGCATTTCACGCATAAATTTAACGGCTATCTTGGTTTGAATTCAAAGGATCAATTGTGCCAAAAATTAAAAGGTTTGGGACCATTTGCGCCAAATTCTCCTCAAAAAGCTATTCAACCTTTCTGTTTTATTAACCAAAATATTTTTTTTTATTAAAATTTTTACACTACACTTTGTAACATAATGTATTACTTGCATTCCTTTTTTTTTTTTTCCAACCACAACCGTCACTTAGTAACAAATTGTGTTACACTTGTAATACGCTATATTACATTATCATAGTTTTAGTAACCACTTACACTTGTAATACGCTATATTACATTATCATAGTTTTAGTAACCACTTGTAATGTATTGTATTATACCACTACCATTGTTGTCATCGTAGCTTGTAGCATATCGTATTAAACCTCTACCACCACTGTCACATTTTTAATATACCGTGTTACACCTTTGTCACTATCACCACCATCTAAACTATCATTCCGCCACGACGAATCACCACACACTGGGAATCAATCCTCCACCTCACCACCACCAGATTTACACCCTATCTTATCGTCGTTGTAGGTCGCTAACACCACTATAAACCAATCAAATCTGTCATTGCTGTCACTACCAACCCCACCATCTCCATTGTCACTTACCCTGCCCATCACTACCATATTTTACTAAGAAAGCCTGCACAAACCAATATAGAAATGGAAGAAAAACATCCATTTCATCCACCGCCACCACCATCGCCGTCGCCACCACCAGTACCTTCATATACGCCATTACTTTTCTTCATGTGCCACCCATATAGTAATATCTGCATGGACGAACCCACATGGGGTCATATGGGATTAAATGACCCCACAAAAAATTCTAATTTTTTTTTTTAATTTGTAAAATAACCAAACTTTATATATTGCCAAACTCATTTACGACTCCTTCACTCGTTCATGACTTGACTTTTCATTTGTATAATTGCATTTGGATTTTAGCGTAAACCTCAGAGACAGAGAGAGAGGAATCGACACTGTAGTATGCTGTAAAAAGTTGGAGACTGCCATTCATATTTTAAAATTTTCTATACTTGTGCTAAACTGCTAATTTTATGATTTTCTTTCGTCCAGGTAACAAATCGACAACATATTTGCTTCATTTAAAAAAAAAATGAATTAACCAAATAGAGTTTGATAGAGATGTTGTACAAAGAGTTACTAAAATTTAAAATATAAAATGTCGTTTAAAAAAAATGTGTTTTAATTTTTGTCCCCACAATATAAAACGTCTGGTTCCATTCTTGAATATCTGCTCATGGTTTTGATCCTCAGTTGTTTTTCATCGTCGATTTGCTACTTGGTTCCAGTCTGTATTTGTGTAGTATATATGCGCGAGATGAAAAAGTTAGTCTTGTAGACTAAAAAGTAGTAACTGTATAATTGAAATTGAAATTGAAAATGAAAAGTTTTTAAAGTTGCAGCCGTAATTTGCCCTTAGCATAAAAACAAAAGATGAAGGGGAAAATTAGTTCCAATATCCTAAAAAATTAACTAATTTGATTAATACCATATTAACTAATTAAATTATTTGACCTAGTATTTAATACGTTCTAAAACTATCAAAACACCCCTATAACGACTTGGGTCTGTATCCAAACAGTCCGCTTTTGATTGACTTTGTACCCACTTACCCCCTCACCACTTTCTGTCGCGTCCCCAGGGTTCGAACCCAAGACCTCTATCATATGAGAGACTTAAGTTGAATCCTGATACCAATTGAATAAGTCTTGGGTTCGAACTCTAGGGACGCGACAGAAAGTCGTAAGGGGGTAAGTGGGTACAAGATCCACCCAAAGCGGACAGTACGTAAGTTAGCGACTTGGGTACAAACCCGAGTCATTACAAAAAGGCGCGCCTCTATCATATTAAAGCTTTTAAGTTGAATCTTTGTACCAGTTGGACAAGTTGTAACGACCCAACCTCTATGCCGAAACCGTTATATCGTACGCATTGTCTGCTTTGGTGTGGGGAGAGCTCACTTACCGCTCAGGTTTTCTTGTCTAATTGGTAACATGATTCAACTTAAGTCTCTCATATGATAGAGGTATTGGGTTCGAATCCTGGGGAAGCAACAGAAAATCGTGAGGGGTAAGTGAACTCTGTCCATCTCAAAGCGGACAGTACGTATGATATAACGATTTCGACGTAGAGGTCGGATCGTTACAACCCCCAAAACCTAAATCAGCCCCAATTTTCAGAAAGCTCCCGAAGAAACCCTCTCACCCAATTAATGTCACCATTCTGCTACACCCGAATCGGAATTCGAACCCAAAGAATTTTGGACTCCATCATATGAGGTTTTGGAGGAAAAATAGTGTTGATTTGTGAAAGACTTTTTGTTTTCTTCTCCTTATGTATCCGTATGTAAATCTCCATATGTATATGTAAATATCCATATGTCTCTGTAGGTATTCAACTTGCCTAAGACTATTTGCTTTCTTTTCTTTCGACTTCTGCTCAGTTGCTTTGCTCAGTGGATTCGTGATTTTTTTGGGAAATTATGTGAAACTTGATTTTATAGCTAAAATCATTCTAGGTTCTGGGTGCATTGGGGTTTATGCAATAAGTTTATACAAAATTTTACTGATAGAAACTAATGGTCTTGTAGACTGGGGAAAGAATTGGTCTACCAAGTGTTTTTTTGGCGTCATACGATGGTTTTTGTGCAACGGCAGGCTCCCAACACACTCATCTTAACAATTTGTCGAGTCCAAAAACATCAAAGAAGTTGAGAAGCCTAAAAATGCTTTAAAATTTGATGAGGCAAAAGTGATGGTTGTAGAATCTCCGGGAGTGGTGGCCCGATTAATGAGTTTAGATCCACTGCCAGAAGATATCAAGCCAAAAAATAGAAGTTTGGCTTCTTATTTTTTAAGCATGTCTTTTAATTCCATTTTTTCTTGCAAGTTTGATTTTTAAAGGTACAATCACTAAATCAATTATACTTAGAACATTTTCTTTGTATTGATTTTTAAGTGTAAAAAAATGGGGATTCATGTCATGATTTGGGGAACAGAGAGGTTTTGCCATGAAAAATGTATGAACTAATTGAAATTTTTGAACTTTCTCTGATAATAGATCAAATATTTATAGTTGGGAAAGTGAAGAGATAAAGGAATGGGAACAAAGGCCTATCCTAACTTAGATATGAAACACAGGTGAGAAGCCTAAAAACTGCGTAGACTACATTCAGTGCATGTATTGACACCTATAAGGGTCTGAATTTGAGGTTGCACATGGATCTTTTCCGGTGGTTGGTGGTGGTGGTTGTAGGAAATGATAGGGCATAGATCGATTAAGCATTGCAGATCAATGGTGATCTATGATCTCGTACAGGACTATATGAGACGGTTCATGCGTTTCACGTGTAAACAACATGGTGGTTTTGAATTATTGACACGAACGTTAGTTTGTCACTTTTTAAATTTCTATCACTTCCAACTTATAAATTGTAGTGTTCCTAAAATTAAGTTTATGTTACTTTTTTAAATTTCTGTCATTTTTTTAGTATCTGTCACTTTTTTTTTTTTTTTTTTAAATTTCTTTCACTCTTTGAGCGTTTGTCAATTTTTTCAAATTTGTGTAACTTTTTTTTTTAGGGTATGTCATTTTTTAAAATTTTTTTTTTTGTAACCTTATCGAGTATTTGTCATTTTTTTTTTTGTAATTTTTTTGGATGTCTTAACTTTTTTGAATGTATGTCCCTTTTTCAGAATTTATAACTTTTTTTCGTGTGTCATTTTGTTTTGTTTTCTGTCACTATTTTTTAAAATTTCTATAATTTTTTTTAGATTTGTCACTTTTTTTTAATTTTTTGTCACTTTTTTTTGAGTCCGTGTCACTTTTTTTTTTTTTTAAATTTTTAATTTTTATACTTTTTAAGTGTTTGTCACTTTTTTTTTTTTTGAATCGGTGTAACTTTTTAAAATTCGTCACCTTTTTTTAGTTACTTTTTACTTTTTTATTTTTTGTCACTTTTTTAAGTATTTGTTTTTTTTTAATTTGTCACTTTTTTTTTAGTGTTTGTCACTTTTTTCAGACGCCTTTGAAATTTTTATCACTTTTTTTAGCGACAAATATCGCTTTTTAATAAAAGTGAGATTATATGTCATTTCTTAATATAAAAGTGACACTAAACTTGTAATAGTGACATTGTGTCATTTTTGAATTTTACATAATATTTTTTACTTTAAAAAAACTTTTCATATGATTTTTCAAAACACCCCTAATTTTAAGAATATTTCCCAAGATGATGTGCGTCGAACCAGGTCCAAAGAACCTAAGTTCAACACAATGTATTACATTCCTTCATGACAATCTGTAAATGGTCAGGCCCATTTACGGTCACCATGCCGATCGGCTTGCCCAACCTTTCTTATTTTATTACACTGCATTGTTCTATGAGAAAAATTCATAACCTTTTTTTTTAATGATCGTGGATATTCGGCCCAACTTACGTGCACCTCGACTAATCCCACGAGCTCCTGAAGTTTACAACCGGATACTCATCTCAGTGGCCCTGAGGAGACACGAACTGATGACCATTGGGGAGTAAATCCAAGGTTGGATCAACTGAGCTACCCCTTTGGGTTTAAGAAAAATTCATAACTAAGCGATTAACTATCACTCATTTCAAAATTAAGAATAAATGTTACAAATTTCAAAAATCAGATATTTGTTAAAATTTATTAATGATTTAAAAAATCAATTATATATTTTATTAATTAACTATATTAATGTCACAGATCTATAAAATTTGGTCACAAATTCACAATTTAGTTAGTTACTTATTATTTTTTGGTCACAAATTATAATTTTTAAATGTCACAAATTATTTTACGATCACAATTCAAAAAATTTATAGGTCACAATTTGTTCATCGATCATATATTCACAATTTAGTTAGTCGCATATTATTTTTCAGTCACAAATCAAAAATTTTAAATATCACAAATTATTTTACGGTCACAATTCAAAAAAATTATAGGTCATAATTTCTTCATCGGTCACAGATAAAAATTTTATATGTTACAATTTCTTTATCGATCAAAGATCACGAATATTATAAGTCACAACTTATTAAACATTCACAAATTATCAAAATATCGGTTATAAAATAAAAACTTTTAGGTCACACGCTATTTTTCATTGGTCACATATTGTTTATTGGTCACATATTAACAAATTTAATGGTCATGGTCAACCAAAAAATTTGTAACCACCAGCAGCACTTGAGACCACCACCTTATTACCGCCTAAATCACCAATACAACCGTCGTCACCACTAAACCACGAACACAAGTGAAGAAAAATGGTCAGTTGGGCCTGAAACTTTGTCCCATTCCACCCCACCATCACCATCGCCATCGCCATCGCGATATGTCGTCGCCACCACGACACCTCGTTACAACCACAACTATACCCATACCCATAATCACTACTACCATTGCTACTACAATACCAACACCATGACCATGGCACAATCACAACCACCACTACTGCCACCGCCATGTCTACCACCGCCAGATTCCATCATGACTGCTACCACCAAACATACCAACAATACCCAACCCACAATCTCACCAACACTACCCATATCACCATTGCCAACAACCACCTTTACCGCCGTCAAAAACCATCACGACCACCACCACCAAACACACCAACAATACCTAACACACAATCTCACCAACGTCTCCACCGCCAACCTGACCATCGCCGAAAACCATCATAGCCACCAGGATCATAACCATAGCCAGAAATCACCATCAAATACACCCAAAAGCGTTAGATCCAGAAGCAATGGCACTATCTTGGGCCACAACAGTGACATCGTCTCTCATGGAACGTTGTCGGATATGCAGCGGCGATGGGTCACGCACACACACGCGATGATGCTGTCGTTGAGCGAGAGAGACCTTGATGCCATGCCTCAATGCAAGAGGCGACACTACGCCTCCGATACTACACATCAGATCCGCTTGTAGAGGCACAATTGTCGTCGAAGAAGAGAGAGGAGATTGTTGACCTTCTCTGTGCAAGGCAACGCTTCATGAGACGTCGAAGATTATGGGGGTGGGTATAGAGAGAGGTTGTCAAAGAGTAACTAGACGGTTAGAGAGTAGGGTGATGAGAGAGTGTAGAGAAAGAAAAAGAAGAAGTACGATATAGAGAGATATTAGAAAGTAAATTGATTAGGGTTTTGCGATGAAATTTGTATATTTAAATGTAAAATATCTGATTTGCGAAATGTGAAAGTTTCCGACTGATTTTAGAATGCATGATTTTAAAACTAGGGTTTCCAGTAATTTCCACTTGTTTTATGATCTATTCAGTGCATTGAATTGAGTTCTTGTACTTTTGAAAATAAAGGTCAACGCCGTAAATGTACAACTATATGAAGAATAGGTTGTATGCAACTGCAATATATACAAATGCACTTGATTCCATCCACATTGGACTAATTTACATTCGTCCTTGCCATGCCATCAACACCACGTCTCCACCTCACTCTACGACTCACCTCCCCTACACAGACACAGAAACCGGAATGGAACCAAAATTCGGCGGCGCCACCCGGTCCCGCCACGGCCAGTACCACCACGGTAGGTCCCCCTCCGCGGACAGATTCCTCGGAATATTCCATTCGCCGATCACCACGTCCTCTACACCCTCGTTCGAGCTTACTGAACATGAAATCTTCGAGATCCCCTCTGAATCCTCCTCCCCGACTTCGGCTCCGAGCCCTAAATCGAACTATCAAGTTCATAATAATAGTAATTTTGGCATCTTAGCAGCGCTACCCGGTGGAAGTGGCGATTTCAAAACCCGACCCAACAATGAAACCGGAGCGGTTTTCAACCACAAGGCATCCACCTCCGCGTCACTCGCCTCCTCGACATCTTCTTCTCCTGCCTCTTCATCTTCGTCTCGAATTATGATCCCCTCAATTCCGAAAAGGCCCATGCCCGTGGCGGATAAGATGCGGTTTTACCATCAATCAGCACCGGTGAATGTTCCAATACTACCGGCTGAAATGCAGAGGAGACGAAATGAGTTTTTCAATGTGGTTGATGACGTTGAGGAGGAGGAAGGGAAGGGGGAGGTTGTTCCGCCACACGAGATGGTGGCAGCCACGCATTCGCCCATATTGGCGTGCTCGGTCCTCGAGGGTGCTGGTCGGACACTGAAAGGACGAGATCTGAGGCAGGTGCGCAATGCTGTTTGGCGAAAGACAGGTTTCACTGATTAAGCTTATATCTATTAAATGTTTCTCTTTGTAAATTGGGTAGGGATTTCAGTCTTTGTCGCTTCAATAATATGATGATCTTTGTAAATGTGTTGTGGATTAATTGTATATTAATGCCAATAAGAATGAAATCTAATTTACCATCCTGTTTCTTTACATTTGAATTTTATGTTTAGCTTTCTTTTGTTGTGGTGGTGGAAGCATTTTTCTATCTATTTTGGGTGGTGTAATACTATTGTTTTGATGATAATTGGCCTAAATTTCTAATTTTTCTTCCATATTCAAATAAAAATGTTAGTCTTGTGAAGATTGTAATCCATAAGCTGAAGGTATTTAAGTGTGTTTTGATATTAGATGGATAAGGTAATGATTGAATTGAATTACTGAAATGTGTTTTTATCTTGTACTAATTTCATAATGATTCATTTCGCACTCAACACTGGGGACAATAAGTGCATGCCAATATGACTAATTAGGGTGATGGGCAGGAGAGCTATATCTCACCTTTGACTCTGCTCTCTCCACTTATGCTTGCTTTGAGATGGGCTAGTAGCAAGACTCATACGTCCTTGAAATTATTACCTATTCTATATGGTAAATAGTGTTAATATACACAGAGCTTGGTAACGAGTAGCTGGTGCGTCGAAATTAAAAACAGAAACAAGAAGACAATGGAAAATTATTCGACATGGTGGAAAACAGGAAGTGACTTTTGGTCTGAAGTGTACTTAAGATCTGATGATATGGGAGAAACTGATTCTTGAGAATTACAAGTTATTATGAATCAAAATTTTCAATTTTTCACATTTGTTGGCCTATTAGACATCGAATTCAACATGTTTTCCGCCATTAAGGGATTAAAATTAGATTTTTAGTAGATTTTGATAGAAGTTCTTGAAATGTGTGGTTGAAAAGTTGTGAGACCATTGAAATATGTGATTAATATTGATTGTTTGACTTTGATTTAGATTAAAATCTGATTTAAGTTAATACCAAATAGGGGCTAAATAAGATTAGAAATCAAAAAGTAATTCTTAAGAATGAGTACAGTTCACATAGGTCACTATGTTCAGATGTTGGGAAATAGTGAGAGTTAAGGACCCATTGAATCTCAACCTATGAGAGTGCCTGCCTCATTTCCCACCAAATGGCTGGACCCTTGTTCACTTTTATTTTGTATCAAGAACTGACACAAGGTTGAGTTGGAATTGTTGTCCGTTTGTTGATAACTTAAAAGAGGAAAGACTGGTTTCTTTGTAAAGCTTAGAGTCTCAGCCTTGGGAAGTTATAGAACATCCATCTTGAAAGCTTTGTCGTCTACTGAAGTAAACCCAAATGGTAGAATTCTTGAAATGGATGGGGAAATTTGATTTTAATTTATGTTAATAGAAATTTTTTACATTACAAGTGAACGGCATAAATACACCTAGTTTCTTAAGGATCCCAATAAAATATTAGAAAATGAAAAGAAATGTTCATTGAAGTAATGGGGACAAATAGATTTAAAAAAACTGTGTGAAGAAATACACCTGGAAAATGTACAAGTTAATATTTTTAGAGTTGATATAGCAATTGTCTGCATGTCCTCTTAGATTCTGCTGCCATGCCTAATGCTTTCGCATTACACCCTAAGTTTCACCTTGATTCCATGGACTTCGTCTGACTCGACTGAGGCAATGTGAAGCATGAGTGCTATATCAAAGTTTTGGCTTCCACTTATGCTTCAGAGGTGTGCTTTGTTTTTATAGTTCTACGTGTACCTCAGGTTCTCCTAAATAGGATCAGTGTGTCCCACTATTCTAGTGATATGATCTAAAGACTTATGCCTTCAGTGTTGAAGGGTTTCCGTGTATGGTTTTCTAGTAGTCGTGCATCTTTCTTAATTCCATCTTTTTTTTGATGATTCATTTACGGATAGTCTTTAAGTAATGAGGATTTACATATGTGATTCCCCGTGAAGAGGAAGATCATTTTCATGTGATCTGGAGGTTTATAGAAAATACACCTAGTTTCTTAAGGATCCCAATAAAATATTAGAAAATGAAAAGAAATGTTCATTGAAGTAATGGGGACAAATAGATTTAAAAAAACTGTGTGAAGAAATACACCTGGAAAATGTACAAGTTAATATTTTTAGAGTTGATATAGCAATTGTCTGCATGTCCTCTTAGATTCTGCTGCCATGCCTAATGCTTTCGCATTACACCCTAAGTTTCACCTTGATTCCATGGACTTCGTCTGACTCGACTGAGGCAATGTGAAGCATGAGTGCTATATCAAAGTTTTGGCTTCCACTTATGCTTCAGAGGTGTGCTTTGTTTTTATAGTTCTACGTGTACCTCAGGTTCTCCTAAATAGGATCAGTGTGTCCCACTATTCTAGTGATATGATCTAAAGACTTATGCCTTTAGTGTTGAAGGGTTTCCGTGTATGGTTTTCTAGTAGTCGTGCATCTTTCTTAATTCCATCTTTTTTTTGATGATTCATTTACGGATAGTCTTTAAGTAATGAGGATTTACATATGTGATTCCCCGTGAAGAGGAAGATCATTTTCATGTGATCTGGAGGTTTATAGAAAAGTTTTGCATTAAACATGTTCCAACACATGCCTGTTTTGGTCATCTACATTATGAGACAAGAACTTAGGGTCCGTTTCATTGCAAAAGTGAAATTTAGGTGGAAATTAAATGAATTCTAGGGAATTGAATTGACTAGAATTGTTTTACCTGGAATTGTCAATTAAATGTGTTTGATTGGTATAATTTTTCACCTAATACATTTGGCTTTATTTTTCATGCAAATTGTTATTTTTTGAGACAAATTTTTTTTACAATTTGTATTAAAATTTGTTTGGATTGCTAAAAAAGTTAAAAAATATATATATATTTTGAAATTTTTTTGTGTTCATTTGGCTAAGTTTTTCATGCAAATTGTCAGTTAAATGGAATTTTTTTTTTACCATTGAGTCTAGAATTTGTTCCCATTGTCCCAAAAAAAAAAAAAAAAAAAAGATAGAAAACAAAAACCACCTAATAGGTGGGAAACCATTTTCAAGCAAAATGTGCATTGATGGGTTGTACCTAGAAAACGGTTGGAATTCAATTCCATGGAAAATTTGGTGTATCAAACACCAAAAAATTGGAAAAAGCTGGAATTTAATTGTCAGTTCCATGGAAAATGGCTATATCAAACAGACCCTTAGGTTTTTTGGCAGCTAACTAATATACTGTTCCGATATATGATGTTATGCAGACAGTTTTTCTAACATTTTGCTTAAATACTAATCAAAGGATGCTGAATTAAAAATTTAACTATCTGAGTTTGATTCTGGACTTTAGTCTTTGGTAACTCTCTGTAATGACTATATTTGATCTGGTTGTCAATCTAAGTGGATTGAACACCACGCCATTCATGTTGTAGTAAAACATACAAAACTTCGAGCTGTTATTTTTTTAATATTTTTCTTATTTCTCTTTTCTTCAGTTTTGTATTCAAGACATTTGTTATGTTTGAGGCCTAATCTGAGCCAGTTCTCCTTCTGTGAAGAATGTATGTTTTCTCAGGTATTTGATTCTGAAAGTCTCCTTCTAGATGCCATCTGAAAGAAATCTGTGAACTTTTAAAATTTGAATATTCGAAACCTGTCAATGGTTCATCGTGATAGTACGTGTTGGTAAAAAAAATTGCTTTAGTCATGCCTTGAGACCCCTTTTTACAAATGAGACGGAAAAACGTAGTTGGATGGCAGTGATTTTAGGTCATGCCTAGATTCTGTTGGAGCTAGTTTGGAAGATGACCTGTGGTGTTAAAAGTGCTAATCTCCTGTCATTGCTTTGAAGACAATTTATTTTTTCCTGAGTTATTTGGAGTTAATTTTCTATACTTCTAAATGCGAATTATCTGACATTGGATTGTCAAAAGATTTGGATCTCAGGCTGTTGGAATTTCTTCTTTGTGCACCATTCTGTCCACTGTCGTTAACTGCTGTTTAAACAGGTACAGATCCATTTAATTTTGCTGCACCAGCTCCATTTTATACTTAAAGAGTGCACACATTTCTAGTCAAATGAACTTTTAAGAAGTTTTGGGGTTCCAGCTCGATATAAACAGTCATCGAGCTGCATTGAACTTAACATAGAACTAGACTTTTGTTCTTAGCTAGACTTGTGTAATGGAAGGGAAGGAAGCAGGGGCGAATCCAGCACCTGGTGAGCTTGAGCGGCCGCTCGTGCTGGATTCGCCGGATTCTTCAGGAAGTTAGATGACCGCCGGGAAGCAACGAGCCAGAGGAACGCTGGAGAAGACGATCTACAGTGGCAGCAGAGTTATTGGGCCTTTTTATTTTTTTTTTTATTTTTTTACTTACCTTTAAATTGGGCCTTATTTAAAAGAGGCCCAAATGGAATGGCCCAAGAGATTTCGGTATAACCCATTACCCATATAAATAATTGGTTTTGTGTGTTAGTCTAGGTTACGAATTGAATTGGGGGAGATTGGAGAGGACTCAGAGGAGACGATAGGGTCGAACAACAAAGGGGGAGAAATTGGTGGCACGCGACTCGGTCAGTAGCCTCGATTTGAAGCACTCAAGCAAGGGCCTCACTCACTCACAAGTCATAGGTGTGTATTTACAGTGTTTAATGTTTTAATTTCTTATTATCTGCTCTTCTGGCCACTCTCCCCCCAATCCCAACGACAGTGTGCGACCGTGTTTAATGTTTTAATGTCTTATTCTCTGCTTCTGGATCTGGGTCACTCTCCCCCCAATCCCAACGATAGTGAATGACTGTGTGTGTGCAGTGGTATGACTGTGGAAAATTTGACAGTGTGTGTGCGCGCCGTGTGCGTGAGGATTGTGTGAGTGTGTGCAGAGTGCAGACTGTGCAGTAGTGGAACCGTGGAAACTGGAATTGTGTTGACCTTGTTCTTCCCATTTTCATGTGTTGTTACTTGTTAAAATGAGCTTCTTATTTTTGTTAAATAACATCGCACAGTTAATTTATCAAGCTGTAAAGTGATGATTTCAAATGTGTTTGGAAAATTTGGTGAAATGAGGATTGAGAATTTAGGGGAATTTAGGATTGAGAATTTAGGGGAATTTAGGGAAAATTAGGATTTGGGAATTTAGGGGAAATTAGGATTGGAAATTTGGGGAAATTCTCGATTCCTGATTTCAAGTGTGTTTTCAAATTCCTAATTTGTCATTTATCCCTTTTTTTTAATCAATGTTAATTGAAAAATAAATTGAGACATTTTGCAGATTATGGAACGATTCTTTCAACCGAAACGAAAGTCCATATCTAATCCTTCTATTTCTAGTTGTGCATCTAGTCCCGCCGCTGTTTCTAGTCGAGCACAAGAGTTATTAGATTACTCAAAGAAGTCCCGAGCTCAAATCAATTCGAATGATCTTGTATCTGATCCAGGGAAACGTCCACCTATCGAGTCATACGATCCTAATATTAGAGATGATGTAGGATGACATACTTGGAGAAAGGTCCTTGTCAACTATTTGGACATGATTTTTCAAGAAGACCAATGGGGAATGATAACAGGTGTTTTCGAAATGAATGGTTCTCTGAATTTCATTGGTTGGAGTACAGTATAGAAAATGATGCGGCGTATTGTTTGCATTGCTATTTGTTCAAACCCGATAGAGGGATCAAGGGGGTGGACATGTATTCACTAAAATCGGGTTTAGGGATTGGAAGCACAAAAATACATTGAAAGATCATGTCGGTCTCTTTGATAGTGCTCATAATCAGGCTTTTGAGAAGTGTACCGTCTTGATGAATCAAAAACAGAGTATCTCCTACGTTCTTTCTAGCCAAAGTAGTAGTCAACAAAAAAGTTATAGGACGAGATTGACTGCGGTGCTAAATTGTAGTAGATTTCTCTTGATGCAAGGATTATCATTTTGTGATCGTGATGAATCGAAAGAGTCTCATAATAATGGAAATCTAATTGAGCTACTATACTGGTATGTAACTCGTTATAAGGAAGTTGAAGAAGTTGTATTTAGTAATGCTCCTGGAAATTACCAAATGATTTCCTCAAACATTCAAAAGGATTTGGTAAATTGTTGTGCCGTAGAAACGACAAGAACTATTATGAATGAGATGTGTGAATCTTTGTTTTCAATATTGGTTGATGAGCCTCGTAATAATTCGATAAAAGAACAAATGGTAGTTGTTTTGAGGTTTGTTGACAAAAGTGGGCAAGTGAAAGAGCGTTTGTTGGGCATTTCTCATGTCACTGATACTTGTGCTCAAGCATTGAAGGATGCAATTGATGCAATGTTTTGTACACATGGGTTGAACATATCTAGCCTGAGAGGCCAATGTTATGATGGAGCAAGCAATATGTTAGGTGAGTTCAATGGCTTGAAAGCTTTAAGTTTAAGAGAGAATCCATACGCTTTGTATGTTCATTGCTTTGCTCATCAACTTCAGTTGACAATTGTTTATGCGGCACGCAGGAATTGTATGCTTAGTGATTTATTTGATGTCCTTACTTTGATTGTGAATTTGGTTGCTGCATCATGTAAGCGTGTAGATGCTCTTCGAGCAAGTCATCATGCTGATATTCTGGAGAAGCTTAATAATGGGGAACTATTTAGTGGAACTGGTCAGTTTCAAGAATCGAATTTGGCACGCCCGGGTGAAACTAGATGAGGCTCACATCTACTGACAGTTACTCGCTTTATTCATATGTTTAATGCTATCATAGATGTTCTTGAGAATATATCAGAAGATGGCATAAATTCAGAACAAAAATCAAAGGCCAGAAGACAGATGGACAATATGCAAGATTTTCAGTTTGTGTTCGGTCTACATTTTATGTTTGATATTCTTGCAATTACAAACAACCTTTCACAAGCCTTACAAAAAAAGGATCAGGATATTCAGAATGCTACGAGGTTATTGATGTTGTGTAAGCATGCATTGCAGAACATGAGAGACAATAATTGGGATACTACGTTGAGTACAGTGATTGAGTTTTGTGTTGATAGACATATTTCAGTGCCTGATATGGAGGATATTGTAGTATTGAAAGGTCGACCTAGTCGTGCAGCTCAGCAGGTGATTTATTATTATCTCTTTTATGTTGATTTGTATTGTCATGTGATAGACTCAATCTTACAAGAGTTGAATGATCGTTTTTCAGAAACAACTACTGAGCTCTTTACTTGCATTTCGTGTTTAAATCCAAGAGATTCATTTGCAGCATTTGATATAGCTAAATTGGTACGTCTTGCTCAATTCTATCCTTTGGATTTCAATGGTGAAGAGTTTTTATTACTTAGACCTGAATTGCAAAAGTTTCTTATGCTTGTGAGAATGGACGAAACTTTCTTCAATCTCAAATGCTTATCTTGTATAGCTCAGAAGTTGGTTGAAACTAGAAGTACTTGTTATTTTCCATTGGTTTATAGGCTGACCACCTTGGTTTTGATATTACCTGTGGCAACTGCAAGTGTTGAAAGGGTTTTCTCTGCTATGAATTTAATCAAGAGTGACTTGCGCAACAAAACGAGAGATGAATTGTTGAATAACAATCTGATAGTTTACGTGGAGAAAGATCTTTTTCAAAAAATTGATAATGAGGTAATATTGCAACGTTTTCAATATATGAGACCCCGTAGAATTCAGTTGTCTAAGTTTACAGTTGTAGAGTAAGGTTGTATAATAGATTTTTTAAGTATTTTGGGTTGTATTGAACTATATTTTCATATGTATATAATTTTTACATTTGAGTGCATTTACATATATGTTGAATAATTTTTAATATTTTTTTAATAAATGATCGGGCTATTACGACTGGTGATTGTCGACGGACGCGGGTCAACGGTTAACGCCCTAGTTGGACCAGTTCGCTAGATTCGCCCCTTGAAGTCCATGCTGGGGATCAAACTTTATCAGAGCTTGATTACTTGCCTTGTTATTTGGAATTATAGAAGTGAAATATGATGCTATTATTTCAAAATAATAATAACCATATTACTTGCTATCTACGGAGATATTTTCTCATCAGAGCCTTCATTCATGTTACGGTCGACTTGACATAGTGGTTTATTGTTCTGCAACTGAGGAACCAAGCTTATCTTCGGTGCAGAATAGAAATTATTGACGAATGTCATGTGTTCTAGTGGCAATTAATGCCTGGATGATTTCTAGGTAATGAGCTCTAGTAGTTGGGAAACCAGAATGAATGCCTTTGAATCCCTTAATTAGCTTCCTAAGTTGGTGAGATGGTTAAATGAATATTTTTATAAAACATGTATCCAGTTAATTACCTCCAGTTTTGGATGATGTTGCAATATTTTTTCTCCCATTAATGTGATGGTCCCTTTAATATTTCCTCTGGTTCCCCTTTCAAGAAAACTTTACCTTTAATGGTCAATTTTCAGTACAAAAATTGGTCCCGAGTAGTACCATGAGAAAATGAAGTTACGATGTATTACTTTTATTTATTGAGTAATGTGACAATGTTCACACTGCTACTTGGACATTGATTAGAGCCACTATCATATAGGAGATGATCCTTGTCGCTCTACTAAGTAGCATTATTGGGAAAGATGCTTAGAAATACCTTTATAAATAAGCTAGAATTTCAAAATTACTTTCTCACTGCACTTATTTTAAGTTATACATTCTTTAAAAAAAATTGTTTTTCACATTTTTCTTATATATATTTTTTCCTACTTTTATTCACACATTGTTTAAAAAAATCACTTTTACGAAAGCACTGAGGACTTGTTTGATTTTGATTTTTTGAGAAGTGATTCTTTGAAATGTTTTCTTTTTTTAATGAATGATTTGTTAAGAAAGTTATGAAGAACGTGAAAATTATTATTATTATTTTTTTTAAAAAAGTATGATTGAAAATGACTGTGGGAGAGAATGTCCCATCGAAGAAATAACATACCCTAAAATAGTAATAGGATTTTGCCGAAATGATCGAAAATGTTTGACCAAAGGGGTGACATCCTCTTACATTGCCGTGGGTCCCATGTGAATAAAAAAATGCCGACGTCCCTTGCTTGTGTGTGATCGGTGAAAGCCTATGTCAAGGTCTCGATTGCTGTAGCACGACCCATTGTATTATTAGATCTTGTATAATGGTATCATCTTTATCGAACTTCTTTATCTTAGTGGTTCTCAAAATATAACCATACATTAAGTTTGCTCATTAATGGTCACCAGTTCAAGTCCCCTCAAGATCACCAATGTGAGTATTTGACCCTAAACTTTAGGGTCCCATGAGATTAGTCGAGGTGCGCGTAAGCTATTTAAATATCCACGATCATAAAATATATATATATATCTAACATATATTAAAAGAGTGAAGAAAAAAATACTGTAGAAACTCTCGTTAAAAACGGCGTCGTTTTTTACCGTGTGATTTTTTGCTTTTTTTTGATTTTTTGCTATATATTACTTAAAAAAAAAAAAAATTGTTATTTAATTTTTTTTTTTTGCTCTATACACTTAAAAAAAATAACTAGATATTTTTGTAAAAAAAAAAAAAAAAAAAATGTGAGTGTTTAAAAAAAAAAAAAAAAAAAAAAATTAAAAAAAAAATTGTCTCGCACGGTGCGAGAGCATGTCTCGCACTGTGCGAGAAGGCATGTCTCGCACTGTGCGAGACATGCCTTTTTCATTTTTTTTGCTTTTTTTTTTTTTTTTTTTTTTCTTTCAGAAACTTATGTTTTCGCCTTTATTTGAGTCTTAATTCGGGATATCAAACGAAGTCGAAATATTACATTCTTAATATCATTTTGAAGAACTCACGACCTAATATTTCACGACGTTGATGGTGTGTGAAACGGCCAATCTTAGCGAAAGTTACGTTACGTCAAAGTATGCTGTTCCAAACTAATATTTCGAAAATTTCGATAACAAACTAACTTTACAAATTCTTCGACTATTCTACGCTAGCCGAATCTATAAATCTTTTATATCCTCTCGGAACTCATTTCGAGAACTATATTGCAGATATATCGAATGATGTAAATGAATATCGAAAATAGTTAAACGGACGTCAAACGCGTGTGTTAAAAAAGACGTATAACTCGTTTTTTTGAATATATTACTTATATTTTTGTCTTCATTGTCAGGCTCATTACGGAACATCAAACGAAGTCGAAATATTACATTCTTAATATTATTTTGAAGTACTCACGGTCTATTATTTCACGACGTTGATGGTGTGCGAAATGGTCAATCGTAGCAAATATTACGGCACGTCAAAGTATAACTAATATTTCGAGAATTTTGATAACAAGCTCACTTTAAAAATTCCTAAATTATTATACGCTGGTCGAATCGATAAATCTTCAATATCATTTAGACTTCATTTGATATTAAGAATATAATATTTCGACTTCGTTTGAATTTTTAAAGTTAGATTGTTATCAAAATTCTCGAAATATTATTTTGAAATATTAGTTTCAAACGACGTACTTTGAAACACCATAACATTTGTTACGATTGGCCGTTTCGCACACCATCAATGTCGTGAAATAATAGGCAATGAGTACTTGAAAATGATATTAAGAATGTAATATTTCGACTTCGTTTGATATTCCGTAATGAGCCATAAACATTCAAAAAAAATTTCCCCTTTATCATGTTTAATCATTTTCATTTGAATATAGTTATAAGATAAAGTGAACCTCTACCCAGTTATAATATTTCAAAACCGTTGGCTTCATATTCATTGAAATTTTCATTTTTTTTTTTATATTTTGTATATTCAATTTTACAACATATTTGTCTATTGATTATACAGTTGTAATATGTAGTTGTTTTTCTTATTATATACATAAAGTACAAATATGTAGCTATTCACATTGACAAGTTATTATTTTTTCACTCATTCTATAAATAACACATTATTTTCCTACTGCTTTAACAGAAATGAATCCAAAAATATATTTATATGTTGAAAACAATTTTTCTATCTTATCTCACACCTTAAAATAAAACATAATTTCACGTATTTAACATGCTAATACTTCCTACAAAATAATCTAACCCGTACATCGTACGGGCAATAACTAGTATATAAAACAAGGGCTAAGCTGTTTTTTGAAAACAATAGTACTCCAGTGATAATAAGTTTTGTGACTGGGGACAAACTTTTTAATGATGTTGATTTTGTATTCCTTTTTGTACTATACACAATATTGAAATTATAATAAAAGAAAGATAAAGAAAGACGTACAACATAAATTTTACCTTTAGGGTTATTGAAGTTCCCCAAAAATAAAATAATAGCAAACTATTATTCGAGTGCATCTACTCTCGATCCAAGAGTAATATCAAATCCGAATATCCAAATAGAAAAAATAAATAAAAATTCATAGTCAAAAGACAAAGTTCAAACGGAAATAAATGAATCAAACCAATAAAGTTTACAAACATTAGTTAATTTTGAATAATGCTATCAATCTAGGGTTATGATTATTACAAATTTATCTAGCAACGAAATCGTTATCATATTGTCCAATGAATATATCTGAATTTCAATTTCGTTGAGTAAAGTAACAACGATCACACAGTCACATAAGTTTATAATCATTACTACGGATGAATAACATTATTCTACATGGGCAAATTGTATGTCAAAACTACATGATATATAATTTATTGAAGGGTGCGTAAGTTAGAGACAGAGCTACCACAAATATCAAAGGTTTGAGAAGAATTAAGTAATTCGGCTTAAAATTTTCAAAGAAATGAAAAACTTAATCGAGAAAACTCATACATCCGCAGTTGGTTCACCTAGTTCTCAACTTTTTCAATTGACCAATCGAGTAGAGCTATTATGATTTCCAAAACATCGATTTTTTTCTAGGTTTATATTGCCTTTGAAGGACCTCTACTTATGGTAATAAGTAATTAAGAAATCATTATGTTCTTTGGAGGGCCTTGGCCCTCGAGTCCCTTTAGCCTTGACTTCATAGACAATGTACAAAACTATACTTGAAAAACTGCATAATTCAAGTAGAAATTGATGAGGAATTTATGTGATCCCATAGTTTCCACGTCTCAATATCAAGTCACCACATAACTTTTTGTTCCATTCAATAAAGAGCCAAAAAAATTTCTTGCATTTCGTTATATTCAATGTTCATCCCAAAAAAAAATAGCCACAATAAAAACATTATTTTGGTATGTTTGTGTAACACTTTTATGAAAATCGAAACACATTTTACCTTCTAATTGTACTAAAATAAGCCCAAGAAATAAAAACATTGCAAATAAAATAAAAATCAAGTTAAATGTTTTAGTTCGGATTTAATTTATTCAATACCCAAAAATCAAATATTTTGGGTGAGACATAAATAAATACCCATAATAACTAATAAAAATCATACCAAAATTGGATGATATGAACCCTTATGTTCACCTCTATTCATTATGCTCTTTAGTAGTATATTATATTGAGAGATTTTTACTCTTTTGAAAAAAATAATAATAATAATAATTAGGTGGGGAGATTACTTTTAGACAGTGATAACGTATGTGTTCACCATCATTCGTTTTTCGATAATGTCTATTTTTTTCCTTTGAAATTTTGATAAAATATAGAGTATTCTCTCTTGAAATGTGTATAGTCCATTTAGACACCCATCTCCTTTGTTTTTAGTTTATACAATATTGTGAATCATTTTAGATATTTTTATCAAACTAAGCAAAGTTGATGGAAATCTCTAGTTTTTGTCTATATTTTCTTGGAGACCATTTTAATAAAATGGCGCTACAATTATTTTGCATGATTCAATGATCTTATTTGTTAAAATAAATTTAGTTGGCAACAAATTTCATTTTATCAAAAATATTGACTAGCTAGAAAGGAAAAAAAAATCATTTTTCATGAATATTTGATTGCATGTCTTGTCTTGTTAATTTTATTGAATGCTTGATTATATTTTCCCGAATAAAACTCATTTACTAGAAGAGATTGACATTCACTCATGTACGCATGGATCCCGCTTGAATAAAAAAGTCCAAAAAAAAAATTGAAGCTCTCCATTGTGAGTATTCTGTCAACCTCTTCTGTATGAATAGTAGTGTTGTATTTTACCAGAAAATTTAAATGAAAACTCTGATGCTCGTTTTAAGCATCGAGCAAAAAGGGTAAATGCAACTTGCCCTATTTTCCAAAAAAATATTCTTTAGAAATATTTTACATAGAAATAAAAGGGGTAGCTAGGGGAAACATTTGGTCAGACTGTCCTTTTATGATAAGATTTAAGTGTCCTTGGCAATGGCTCTGTTATGCCCCTAATAAATGGGAGCTCTGATCGTACGATACGTGACAAAAGTCTGCACCAATTGTAAAACTCATATCATTCTGAACTCACGATAGTTGAGTTTTGGATGAACCCTTATTAACCGAACTCTCATGGACGAGGTGAGGTTGGTAGAGGTATTTTAGGGAGATCTTCATACAAGATCTCATGTTAAGTGGGTGATGTGACAACACACTACAATGACGGCTTCAATCAATCATACAAGTCAATCCTAGACTTAAATGTCAGACCTAGCGCTGCAAATGGTCATAACATTAAATGGATTGATGCCTATGATAAGAGGCACAATCGCTAGGATGAGGTCACGTGTCTCTTCATCCAATGATTTTTACTCACCCTCTTTTATTATAAAAGCTCACACATTGTGTCATTTGAAGGTAATGCTAAATTGGACTCTCAATACTATTTAGCAATTCTCTCTATATTTTACTGTTCTATTTATATCCCCAAGGTCGACCTCCTTATATATTTTGGAGGCTCACGTTGCAGTATTCTCACACTCGTATATATTATCACTTCAACTGACTTGATCGTTGGAGTGCGCGCATCCGGCTCCCCCCTCTTTGGAGAAGATGTAACTGATGGTTTGTCTTAGTGTGCAGGAATAAATGGTGAACCGGACGTGAGAGGCCCTTAGATCTATTGACAGCTCATAAGTACACTTTTTGAGGTTAAAAGGCTCCATGAATATGATGATGTTCAAAAGATCTGATTCTCTTGGCCCTATGAGTCTGTTTCTCTCATCTTCATAGAAAGTCCTCTTCATTTAACATTTATTCAGACAATCTAACCGTGGAGAATTAAAAACTTTAATTCTATATTTATCTAAAGCAAAAAAATCACAGCAAGAAAATAAACACGAGAACACGGAAAAATTTATAGAGGCTTGCCTCAAGATTTATAGAGGTCGATCTTCATATTGGCTCCGCTTAAGCTCTACAACTTAACACTAATTAGCCAGAAACTCCAAGATCCGAGTTCCAAACACAATCTTCAATGTATAAAATATTACTGATTTGTAAATGAATGTGGTTTTTTTTTTTAATGGGTTGAGCGGACCAAAATGTCTCGAGTTTTAGCAGTTTGATCAACTTTAGACCTCTAATTTGGAGTCATATTTTTACTTTAGTATCAGAGATAAATATTGGAACACAAAGTCAAGAAGTACTTTATATATGCTGCGTGGTAATTAATTAGGCTCAGAAAAAATTGATGCTCTTCTTTATGAATCTCAACAACCTCTATGGAGGTGTTAGGACCCTTCATTTACTACTGGTATGATACTTCCTGCAATATTTAAATGAAGCTTCTTCCCAATGTAATTCACACGGACAAACACTGAACAAACTTCAAAGTTAGCTTCAATGGCGAAATATCGGTTGTTAATTGCTCTCTTCTTCACTGTGGCTCTTGCGAAGATTGAGCTCTCCACTAGCCATGTCCTCAAGGGATCAGTTACTTGCCTAGACTGTAATACCCACTATGATCTCTCAGGTACTTTGTAGCCTGAATTCATTTTTTTATTTTTTATTTTAAGTAGAAACTTGAATATGCTAAGACCTTATTTCTATGCTCACTTTATCTGAAAGCTTTATTGGAGGGTGATACGCTTATTTGTTTAAATCTTTAGTTGCGCTTAAGATCGACATTTTTAACTGTTGTACTCAACTTTTATATATATATATATATATATATATATATATATATATATATATATATCACCTTATTATTGGCGAAGCAGATTAGAGAAAGAAAAGCTCGCGTCCATCGTATTGCCAAGTCTTATCCAGCATAACATAACCAAAGACTTCCCCATACGTTCTCTATTTTACTTTATTTTCTTTCATGTCTCAGGCATTCAGGTGCTGGTGAAATGTGCCAATGTGAAAAAATTGGCTGCAGCATACACAGAAGAAGATGGCACTTTTGAGATCAAACTTCCCTCAGACTCCTCAGCTTCACCCAACTGTTTGGCCAAAATCATGGGAGGTCCACACCAGCTTTACGCTCCAAGAAAGAATTCTGTGTCCACAATTGTTAAAGCAGATGGACCTGGCTATTACACTACCCACAAATCTCTAAACTTCTACAAATCATGCCCATTAGCCCTGAAGGACCAGGGAAAATGTGTAGCAGCCACAAATAAGGATTTTGGTGCATCCAAAACAGTGGATTTGCCTCTTCCCAGTGAATGGGGATTTGCACCAACTAGCTATTATTTTCCGTATCTTCCCATTATTGGGATTCCTTAATTAATGAGTTATATTTAATAAGCTGTTTGTTGTATCAATCAAGACTGGAAGGTCACTATCATATATATATATGAATCTATATATATAGATATATGAATAGAGAGAGTGCTTTGTGTGTGATGTGTATAGAATGTATTAAGCTATAAATAAAGTGTTGCGCCATCTAGCTAGCTAGATATTATCATATCTTCGATTTTTTTTTCCTGCTTATTTTTCTTGATATTTTGTCATCCTAGGCAAAATTTGTCACTAAATATTTTGAATTGTAGTCTTTGTTAAGGCTGTATAAAACTCCAGAATTGAAATGATTGAACCGGACCCGACCCAAATTGAATAGAATCAGACGATTCTTCTTAAGTTAAAGATCTGAACTGATATCTGAATCGAGAACCATTGAGTTCGGTTTGGTTCTTGGTTCTCCGAATAAGATCCGAATATTTCTAATTTTTAAAATTTATTTATCTTAAATAAGTCAAATTATTTTATTTTTTCTAAATAAATTTCCTAACTAATTAAATTTAGTTCAAACACAAAAATAGGATTTTTCTATTTCTAATTTTCAATCCAACCTAACTTAATCAAATTGATCTAAATTTTACCAAAATCTGTTATTCTACCATAGTGCATTTTCACCGTTCTGGAGAAATCAAATTGAAATTCGACTTTGTCTTTCTTCATTATTGTGAATTTGCTATTTTTCCCTTTCTGTGATTTTAACAATTAAATTTATGAATAACTCAACAAAAATAGACGCAAAAGATACATAAGATTAGACTACGTTATTTGGTAAGAATTAAGATTGAACATGTCATTAGTTGAAGTAATGTAGTTTTATAAATATTAAAAATTGTAATTATAGTACGGAACTCGGGAACCGAATCGAATGAAATCGAACTCAAGCGGTTCCATAATTAAATTTGGACTTAATAATTCCAATTACTAAATACTTGAAAAATCGAATTCGGTTCGATTCTCTTTAAAATCGAACCGAATTGGATCATGTCCAACCGTAGTCTTTGTATTGCTGTCTTTGATAACTTGGACCAAAATTACTACTATCTGTCCAATCCCTTATTTAAAGAGAGTTTAAACAACTAGACTAGAATGGCACTTTTGAATAAGGAATAAATTTTTTTAACTTCGGTAACTAGAATCAATTTGGTGTATCATAATTTCAAGGAAATCTTACTACTGAAGCGTAAAATTCTGTATCATATAATCTAATAACTTTAGTATTTGGTTTACCCAATATATTCACCGATTATTCTTTTCAAATTTACACAACCTATATATCTCATTAAAGTAATAAACTTTAATTCTTGATTTCAAAACCCATTTAAAATGATCAATAGTGCATTGTGGTTGGTGAATAACATGTTGATGTGAACTATTAATAGATGTTGCTGAGGATTTGACACCAATGACTTTGATTTAATCAACCTAAAACCTCAGTATGGGTCCAATCAATCAACGCCCTCAAAGAAAATCAACCTAAAACCTCCAGCCACTTCCTCTCTTCAATTGCTTTGGGTTTTCCACAAAGGACACACAAAAGGAATATAATCACAGCCACAAAGGCAGAAGGGAAACAAGAAAACGGGAGATGCGTATCATAGAGAGAGACAACCATTTTCACTCAAGGAAGGAGCACAATAACATCTATAAGGGGCCATTAGAGTACAGTAATGGACCAAACCCAATATAGGTACATAAGTGGATTAAGTTTATCACTAAGTGGGCCGACACTTATAAGCCGTCCAAGAAGAGGGAAAATGGGCCATGGGCAACACTAATTAAATTAAGCTGCTTCCAATGGTCCAAATGGTTTTAAGGTCGGGTCATTTTTATTGAGGTGTTGACTTTTAGTTCAGTCATTTGGTCGATACCGATTGAAAAGATTATATCGCGTTACATCATCGTCCGGAGGTCATTTGACAACAGTTTGCCCAACAACATATATTAATTATTTTATATTTAAAAGATATTGTTTGTATGCAATGCTGATGAACAACAATTTATGAGGTAGTGATGTCACAATCACATTATTTAACGAACGAATATGTATCATAACTTCATTGCAACTATTGTTCATTGGCACGACTTATGAATAACATTACTCTTTGTATGTTATATTGTATTGTGACATCTCATTTTAAACATTAGTTCAATAATTTAAAGTTTAAACTCTATTTTATACTAGAGTATGCAAAATTGTCGCCATTGTAGAAAATCATGATACATATAATCATGCTGGGTATATACATCAAGTGTTTAATTCTTGGTCAATTTCGAGGATAAGATTTGATTTGGTGTTAAAAAGTAAAAAATGAAACATTCGCACTTTGCCTTCAGAGCACGAAATAGCAAATAAATTAGCATACATGTCGATTTCAATACTATACTAAAAATGATTAAGGTGTAGAAAATTGAAAAGAATTTGATAAGTTCAAAAATTGAATGAATTGTAAATTTGTAATGATGAACGGTGAAAAGAATTTGAGAAGTTCAAAAATTGAATGAATTGTAAATTTGTAATGATGAACGGTTGACACACACACACACACACACACACACACGAAATTGATCTCCTAAACACCGGTACTTGTGATACACTACAATAGGTGGTATAATTAGAACCATGTCACCCAAGTGCTTAACAGATCAATCCATACTAAGCACCAAATGACTTAGTACACTACAATAGGTGTTGTAATCAGTTTTATAACCAACCATTATCTTCCACCTCCTATTGTGATGTGCTATATCACCAGAGTAGCATAAGCTAAGCATCGATATATAAGAAATCAATCTGATATATATTGTTCCTAACTAGTACAATTTGTACCGAATAACTATCTAACTAGCTATTTAAAAGATAATAGATTGTAGATAATATTATCTACAAGAGTGTGTAGTTCAATATTAATGCATTCCATTTGATTCTCATTCTTTGTAGAACGAGAATGAAAAATATAATTGTTATGGACCCCACATAAGAAATGAAAAGTCAAAAATAGTGGTTGGATGTAATGGATAACGGTCATAATTTTCATTTTTATAGATGAAAAATAGGTACCAAACGGGGTCTTAATATATGAATTGATTTTTAAAACTTTTTCAAAAAATAAACTTAAATCAAGCAAGTTAAGAATACGTGATTCAATAAATAATCATGAGCAAATAAAAACAAGTAGACCAATCAAATAATAAATATAAATGAAATAACGATAAGCAACAGGGTAAAGAGGATGCAAACGATATAATTGTGGAGGTTCGATTCAAAGCAATGATCTACGTCCTCTGTTATCAAGCTTTCCGTAAGAGCAAGACATTTTCACTATATTGATTGACTTGTAGTGCAATATAATCATTTTACAACACTTTCGATGACTTACAAACAATGAATATCAATTCTTATACAATATTAAATTTTACGGGACCTCTATATGACCCATGCTATTGAATTTTATGGGACCTCAATGTGATCAGCACGGTGACTTACAACAAAAAGCATCGATCTTTATACTATTGAACTTTCACGAGACTTCAATATGATCCACAAATTTATAGTAATAATTTTACAATGAAATTTCTCTCAATGAATTAAGTACTAAGACATACTAATACTTCAATGAATAACAATAAATGATAACTTAAGTGTTAGATAATTTTTATTTATTTATTTATTTATTTAAAAATATGATGATTTCAAAATTTGATTCAATCAATCAAAGATTTTCAATGAAAAGATGAAGAGAAAATAAGTGTATATAGCTTCAAAAATCTTCTCAAAATATTTCTCTCTTTTATTGAACAATAACAATAAATTAAATATCAAGAGAAAGATGAGAAACTTTGATAAATATAATGATTTTTCAAGTTTGTTTCAATCAATCAAATTTTTAATATAAAAAAAGCAGAAGAATTATACGCAATATAAGTTTAGAAATTTTCTTCAAAATATATCTCTCTTTTGTGAATGATAAAAATAAGTTAAGCATATAGAGAAATATGAGAAAATTTGATGAAGATTGTAAGTTTCTCAACGTTTGTCTTTTAAGTTCTTGTATGGAATGATTTAACTCGAATGCTTGACTACTATCTTGATCTTCATTGTGAGTCCAAATTGTAATGTGATGATCTTGATCTTTCGACAATGATTGATCAATTTTAACATTGAATACTGTGAAAACTATCATCATTTAAAATCAATTCTTAGAAAATAAACTGTCTTAATTTTTCATTTTTGTATTTATTGGTTAAAGAAGTTCCATTCAAATAACAAACTTCTATTCGATTGTTTTAGTTGTGATTATAGTGCTAGTTTCTTTATGGTTGAAATCTGTTCTAATTGCTCAATTTTTTTTTTGACAACAAAAGGGAAAAAGAAAAGATTAAGAAATTAAAAATTTATGGTAGAAGGAAATCATATTTGAATAGGACAAAAAACTTACTAAAAGAGTTTAATGATCCTTTTCATACTTTTTTTTAAAAATAAATTTACGGAATTGTGTGGAGAAGAATTGTGTTTGTCACCACGCTCACATGAAGTTGGGCAACATACATGCATCAAAAGCCCCAAGAAGCTTTATTTGTCCTATTGGACTTGGCCGTCATTCGTTCAACGGGTCATGTCCCTTCGGAGAGTCATAACTTTTGAATAAAATGGCAAAATTATGAGGTTGAAAATGGGTGACAAAAGAAAAGATATATTAACATTATGTGAAAAAAGTCTATCCTTATTGGTTGAGTTGGCCTAAACTTTTGAATAGAACGAAACTTAAATTCCAAACTTTATATTTTATTTTATTCGTTTAGAAAAAAAAAATGATAATAACTTCATTCATACTATTCCATTCCAATATATTGAACATGTTATGCTGCCTAACAAACTAAGGAAACGTCTCATCTGCATCTTATGTGTATTACCATATATAATAATCTATGCTATGAAAGATCAATAATTGGAATTAATGGGGTACAATTTTCTCCACCTTGTCTGCTTGACTTCATACATAATTATGTATTGACAATGTTATCACTACAATTTTCTCCATCTCGTGTGCTTGACTTTCATTCTTATTAGATAGTTGACTACTACTACTACTATATATATTTTTATTTCGAAATTTTCGTTTGAATAATATCATCTCAGAAGAAGGTCTTCGACTGATGACATCGTTGATGACCTAAAAGGCTCACTTATATTTTTAATGGGGAAAATTTCATAAGTAAGAACATAAATATGATCCATTTCAATAATAAAAAAACAAGTTTTAAACTTCAAAAATCATATTTTCATTAATTTTTATTTAATTAATTAAATATATAAATGTCACGGATATATATATATATATATATATATATATATATATATATATATATAATTTGGTCACAAAATTATTTATTGATCACATATTGTCAAATTAATTAGTCACAAATTATTTCGAAGTCACAAATTAAATATTATATAGGTCACAGTTTATTTTCGAGGTCACAAATCAAATATTTTATAGGTCACAGATTATTTTCAAAGTCACAAATCAAAATTTTAATGTCACAAATTATTTTACGAGTCACGATTCAAAATTTTCATAGGTCACAATTTGTCATCGGTCACAAATCACAATTATTATAAGTCACAACTTATTATACAGTCACAAATTATCAGATTATTGATCACAGATTAACAATTTCTCAAGTCACATATTATTCCTTAGTTACAAATTATCCAAATTATTGGTCACATATTTTTTTATAGGTCACAGATTAACCAAGTGACCATCACCAACCATCTAACTACTACCTCCAGTAGTACCACCACCACTGTCGTTGTCAAAACCACCACGATTACCACCACCTCCCGACAGTTGGTCACAAACCCCCTTCCCAAACAGTCGGTCACAAACACTTTCATACCACACCACAACCGCAACCGCCATCACCACACCACCGCCATTGTCCGCCAACACTACCACCACCATCGCCATCGTGGTCACCGCACCACTACCACCTCCATTTCCAAACCACCAAAAAAAAAAATCCCAAAATCGCCGCCCATGTGTCCTATCTTCTGCTGGCCAGATCAACTCACTGCAACATCGTCGGCCACTATATTTTCACCATCACCTCTCCAAATCTACACCACACACACATGTGTCAACCCACCACAAACCAAACATGCAGCCAAGACCAAGCTGCCACCATCAACACCTTAGATTTCGCAGCAACCGCGGCACCGAAGCCCATCGCTGTGAGGCGAATCGAGCGATGTTCGTCGCTGCAAGCGACACTCAGAGGTGTTGGAGAGCCGGCGCAATTTTCCTAGAGAGAGTCGCCGGCACAGCTCCTTCATCTTCTGTGGGGAGAGGGTCGTCGGCACAATTTCTGTGGAAAGAGAGTCACCGGCATAATCAATTTCTGTGGAAAGAGAGTCGAGAGGTTGAGAGAGATAGGGTTTGGGGGGATTAGGAATTAATTATTATATATATATATATATTAATTAATAATAAAATATCTAATTTTTGAATAGTTAAACCTTTGGTATGATTTTAAAATACTCCATTTATAAAGTAGAGTTTAGTGTAATTTCCTCTTTTTACTGCTAATATGCTTATCAATTTTTACAAACTTTCAAAAGTTTTGTAAGTCACATTCAATGTGCACAAATAAAAGTTGACATATTTTAGTTTTTCATATCTTCTTTTTCCATGGGAACTCATTTGAGAGGAGTAACAAATTCTTCATTGACTCACGAGATAAAACCATAGTTCGATATAAAAACTTAGCAATCTTAACTACTTAAGATGTACATACGTACAAGTCAAAATATACTAACATACATAAGAAAAATCAAAGATTCTTATTGGGGATCCCTGTACATGGTGAATAACCAAATTCCAATCGAAATGAAATCTATAGGATAAATCAATGCAATTTATTAAAGTGAATAGGTATATTGAGTTACATTCAATGTCATAGAAAATATAGCATCTGAAGAAATTTCATGTATAAAGAATGGAGAAACGAATGTGACTTAATATTTGATGTCGTAGAAGATTATTTTGTTTCAAAATATTCCACACACATTAACCTAATCTCTATAAAGTCATTAGTTTTCCTTGACGCCTTCATAAATTTCATATCTTCTTCTTCAATGTCACTTCATTTGAAATGAATAAAAACATGTTCATTGACTTGTGAGATGAAAGCATTGAAAAAATATGTTTGAGCCCCATTTTTTTCATCAAAATACATTCTTCAATAGTGATTTGATCTCACTTCAACCACACATTTTTCAATAAAATAATATTACATGTAAATTTAAAACTTTTCTTTATTTTTTAACCACACATTTATCATCAATACACTATTCAAAAATTCATTTTTGACAAGAATGGGGCTCAAACAAGGGCTAAAAATGCGCATTTACATTTTCAAGGAGTTAAGATATACATAAATTTGATGTCATAGAATATTCAATGTTTCAAAATATTCAATATACATAGAACATAATCTCTATAACTAGTCATTAGTTATATTTTTAAACTCTGAATAATTACATTTGTTTTAAAATCTTCTTCTTGCATGGCATTTCATTTGAAAAGAGCAAAATATGTTCATTGACTCTTCGTCACAAGAGCATTATATGAATATAAATTTGGTGTATTTTCATTTTCAAGTAGTTTGTGTGTGTGTGTGTACGTATATTCCCATTCATCCATAGAAGACCAAAGATTAATGCACGAACATAAAAGATATATAGTAGGTGTATTATAAGTCGCTGTTAATGTCGCAAAAGATATAGTGTTTGAAGATACTTCATATGTAGAGAATGTAAAGAAAGGCACATACATACGAATGTGAATTCAAGAATTGATGTCTTAGAAGATTAGTTGTTTCAAAATATTTCGTTTACATAGAAAGTAATCTCTATATGTCATTAGTTTTAATTTTAGACTCTGAATTATAACAAATTTCTCATCTTCTTCCATGGCATCTAATTTGTAAGGACTTAAAAATCTTCATTGACTCATGACACGAGAGCATTGCATGATTATAAAAATTATGCATTTTCAATTGGTCATGATCTTAAGTAATTACTTATGAAGGAAATAAATATACTAAGTGCCTGTTTGATTGCAAAAATGAAATTTGGGTGGAAAGAAATTGAATTGCCTAAAACTTGTTTTACTGAGAATTGTCGATTAATTGTTTTTGATTTGTATAATTTTTCAGCTAAAAAATGTTGAAATTTTCTATTTTTTTGTGTACGTTTGACTTTTTTTTTTTTTTTTTTTTTTTTTTTTATGAAAATTGTCAATTAAAAGGATATAATTTGTTACAATTGAGAATAGAATTTGTTTCAATTATAAAAAAAAAAAAATGGAAACCCGATTATCATTCGTTTGACTTTGTTTTTCATGAAAATTGTCAATTAAAGGGATATATATTTTTACAATTAGGGGTATAATTTGTTTCAATTGTCAAAAAAAAAAAAAAAAAAATCATCAAAATGGTGGGAAAACCAATTTATCAAAAATGTGGAAAATTGGCCACTTGAAGGGTTGGGTGGAAAATCAATTGCCAAGAAAATTTGGCCAATCAAATATGTAAAAAGTGGAAATTGGAATTTCATTTCTAACTTCCATGAAAAATAAAGGCCTATCAAACATGCCCCAAATGTAAAAATTAGTCATGGACTTAAATTTGGCTTGAGTACGAAGAAAAAAGCAAATGACTTTTAATGCATATATAGGAGTAGTTGAATTATTACGCACATGTATGTTAAGATTTATAATTGCTTATAAGAAGTGGATTTCAAAGAATGTATCGATTGAAAATTGGGTAAATTTTTTCATTTATTCCAAACTATATATATTAATTTACCAGGATTCCATGTTTGTCCCAATCGTGTTGGGGCTTGGAGTTCACCAAGAATGAGTAAGTCTCCGTTGGAGCCCCATCTTACATTGGATATCTCTACAATGCACTATAACTTTGTCAGGAACTTGATTACAACTTGGTTTGATACCCAGGGACGGGGCTACATGGAGCACTGGCCTTACCTGGGACTTCTTGTTGCAGTTGAAGATGCCGCACTGAATCTTGCAGCAGTTGAAGAAACCTCACCAGGGACTCGCCAGGAGGAAGAAGCTTGAGGCATAGTCGCACAGGCGCAGAGATAAAAGCTTGAAGATGGACGACATCAAGTATGCGGGTCGTGCTCCATCTGCTACCACATCTACTGGTTTCTACCAGGTTCATGTAGAAAAAGTTTAACAGCGATCTTAGGTTGCAATTTATTCGTCCAATCATCTTCATTTGCAAAGGAAATATAACCTATCAAACCCATAAAAAAATGCACACATTCTACAAGCGGTCAGAAATAAATGAAAGAAACTTACTAGCCAACTTTGGGGCGAATGATGAAGGCAGTATTCTATTTGCAGGAGGTGAAGCATTTATCTGCTTTCAGAATTAGGAAGTAAGAACCATCCCTTTCAAGGAAATTCAATTCCTCTGCGCTCAATTCCCAATCATCCATTTCGTTCTTCAAATTTCAAGTTTCAAGATTGGGGATTGGGGTTTTGAAGTTGTCTAGTTTACACTTTTCCGTTAAACACTATTATTATATTTTTTTCAAAATTGATTGAAGCTATTTTGTTAGATTAATTTTGGCGAAAAAAGTTATTGTAGCCGATGTCTAAAATTGTTCCCGCACTGAATAAAATCTTTGGCTCCGCCCCTGTTGATACCAGAGACCCTATGTTTTTCCACTAACTTCCACTTACATCCAACAAATGGAAATCACTCTAATTTGGAAACGATCAAATCATGCTCTCAAATTTCACAAAGAACACTTATCCAGTAAGGAAGATTTTTAGAGATTGAGAGAGAATTAGGATTCTTCAGAGTTGCAAAATGAGACAAAAGTCACTCATTTTCCAAGAATCCAATGGCTGAGACTAATCTTGATTAACCAACAACTGCGATGCATTCAGCTGATAAATCATATTTTACCTTAAAAAATCAAATGTCCACTTGTTTCACATATTATATATTGCATATTATTCGTCGTTCCATGCAAATAAATAATTGTCATTTAATTTTTCAATACATGTTTATTTTATGTTATTATCCGAGTCTTATGTTGAATAGTCGTATGCCGTATTTTTCGTTGTACAACAGTGTAATAAAATTAAATCTTAAATATTTACTAAATAAAATCATCAACACCAAATTATTTTGTGTTCATATATAGATCTATGTATATCTATGTGATTATGAACCCCAAGTATAAATATTGAAGATAATTTTTATGAATTTTATATATATGTCATTGAAGAATTCCAAGATCGATTATTTTATTCTGCCTACAATAAACACGGTAAGAACTATAGTTTTAGGAGTTGGAATGTACGGATTGTATTTTGGTCCACTCCTTTGCGTTCAATAACGTAACATCCTAAAAAAAAACTTATCTTAAATTATAAAATGAGCACATATAAATAAGCTATCAAGATTTTCACTCGTGGCGTAAGGAGAGACGGGGTCTGACTGGTTCAATATTTAATATAATTAAAGATTATATTGTAGAAAAACATAATTGGACAAGAATTTTTATTTTCCATGCTCAGCCGCGTGGAAGTCGCCAACTGGAATCCCTTTCAGATTTTCTTCTTTCACTCGGCTACTCCCCAATCCTGACCCCACATCCCACCCACTCGAACACACAATCAAAAGTGTGTGTGTATATATATAGATACAGACATCATGCTGCCAAACCCCAGGACTTCGTAAAAACGCCTTGTAACTTTCGCAAAGAGGAAAAAATGGAGGAAATGCTTACTGGGTTTCGGTTCTACCCTACAGAAGAAGAGTTGGTTTCCTTTTATCTACACAGCAAGCTTGAAGAGAAAAGACTAGAAATAAATCGTGTTATACCCATCGTCAACGTTTATCAGCTCGAGCCATGGCACCTCCCAAGTACGATTCTTGTTCTTTTTATTACTGTCGAGTCCTTCCTCCCAAGCGCCTGTTAGTAATTGTACACATCTTTAACGTTTATGTTAGTAAAATAATGGTTTCGTCTTGGTTTTCCAATGCAGAACATTCGGGGGAGCTGTGTCGTGGAGACAGTGAGCAATGGTTTTTCTTTGTCCCAAGCCAGGAAAGAGAAGTACGAGGAGGGAGGCCGAGTCGGACCACGGCCTCGGGCTACTGGAAGGCTACTGGTTCGCCGAGTTACGTTTATTCATCGGATAGTAAAGTGATCGGAGTAAAGAAAAGCATGGTGTTTTACAAAGGCAAAGCTCCCACTGGAAGAAAAACAAAATGGAAAATGAATGAGTATAGAGCTATTGAGGAAGATTTCCACACTTCTGTTCCCAAGGTGAGCGTATAAGAATTTATTTAATTCATATCTCGTCGACTGATAGCAAAATTAGTTGAAAACACAATGGAATTCTCAAATTGATTATCCCTGTTTATGATTTTCAGTTGAGGCATGAATTGAGCCTGTGTCGAGTTTACGTGGTGTCGGGAAGTTCTCGAGCATTCGATCGACGCCCGACCGGACTGGCGCCTCCACCAAGTGAGGCGATGATCATCAATCAAGAAAATTATAGTCGTGGTGATGGTGGCGCAACTTCTGAATGTGCAAAAACACTGTGGGCATCAGAAAGTTCAATGTCAGGAGAAAGCCATGCAGGAGGCTCCAATTTGCAGATGATAAATGGTTTAGAAAATCTAGTCTGAGTAGTGTTCTTAATTAAAGTGAGTTAGGCTCATTGTAAAACATAATAACTTGATCTGAAATTAATTTCCAAAACGCTTAACGAGTAGAACTGATTTCTTGTAAGATAAATAATTATGGGATGTAAGATAAGTGGATTTGCATTTTAACTATAGTTTGGACCTATAAAAAAGATATTGTACTACTTGTAGCAAATATTTTCTGTTTTAAATTTAGAAAGAAACTTACCTCAAAAGTTCATTTCCTTGATAATTAAGTTGTATGGACGAGTAATAAAATTGTTGAAAATACGGGTTCACTTTTTCTTATCTAGCTTAATACGTGCACAATTTGATTAAATCGGCGATAATTATACTTGAGTTTAGGATCGAGTTAGTCTCCTCATGTTTAGACAAGTTCAACTTTTCTTATCAAACTTAATACGTGCACAATTTCATTAAATTTGCGTTAATTATACTTGAACTCAGAATCTAATTACAAAGGGTGCGCGCGATGAGGTTTAATATCATTAAATGACAAGAACAACACTTGAACTCAAGGCTTTAATTTGCTTCCTCTAATTCTATTTTGAAACTTTGAATATCATTTTAATAATTTCAAACTCTCTCTCTCTCTCTCTCTCGATGGAAGAATGGAAAATGACTAGTATTTATATCAAAACAAATGGTTGCGTTGAAGTTGGGGAAATAAGGAATTGGATTGAACAGTCAACGTATTTTATCTTGTCTTAATCATGTATAATCATATTTAATGTAACAAATCAAACGCGATTTTAAATTTTTTTGTTAGAAATTTAAAAAGAAAGATAAATGATCTCCTAATCACCAATGTTTAATATAAGCTAAACACCAATGACGTAACACACCAATTAGTTGATAAATAAGTTTACAATAGATCCCAAAAAATAAAAGATTCAATAATTAATTGATTTGCCATATTATCAGTACTTAGTAAATGAGATCATTTTTTTTAATGCAACAAATAACAAACTATCATGTGTATACCATGTAGGACGACTACCAGTAGGTTTCATTATGAATATCATTATTTATTTATTTTTTAAAATAAGGAATAACAAATATTTGGCACTTGTAATTCTAGTAAATACCTTTCCTAGACCAAAAAAGACCGAAGCTACCCATTCAATTTGTCTATCGACCATCGTCCATAGACCAAAAGTTCAAATTTCAAATAAGATAATGTCTTTGTGTGAGATCAATTTTCTTATTAGTGATTTTGTGAAAAGTAATTTTTTTGGAGAAATATGGTTAAAAAAGTAAGAAAATGTGAATACAGTTTTTTTGAAGCATGTGTGGTTGAAAAGAGCGCTGCTTCTTGGACAGGGATGAACTCCCGGGTTTGAACCCAAGATTTTATCCCTGTTTGAGCAGGATTTTCCGGTTGAAAATGATATGGGAAAAAGTGATTTTGAAAAAATCTTTTCCAAAACCCTGGCTAAATGTAATTAAAGCGAGATTACTCCTTGATTAACTCATTATCTAGGATCAAATTCCGTTATCAAAATTGGATGGACCATGCACGACATGTTGTACTTCTGTCTCCTTCAGGACTTGGTCCTTAACCCTAATACTTCCAAATTTGGACTTACCTTTATAATATGGAATTGTTTCGTGCACTTTTCGTTTATTTTCTTGTCAACATTTGTCTATCATCAATTTTCCAAACTTGTAATTGTTAGAAGTCACCAGTTAAGCCCAAATAACCAGGCTGTAACACGGTTTAACAAATGCTTGACCCTTTCTTTCTTTTGGTTTACGGGATGTTTGGGGTATTCCTTGTTTTGGCTAAAATTAAACATGTATTGAATTTCTCGAGAAAAGTTTAAAATAAGTTTTTGTTTGAGAGTGTTTAGTTAAAATCTTAATTTGCGAATCCCACAAAATACGTGGATAAAAAATAAGAAATAAATTATTGGTTTTATACAATGTGTGGATAAAAAAAGTGTTTTTGATCCGTTTAAATTATAAATTAAACTTTGCCAAACATCTCTAAATATACAAATTAGAAAGTAAGAAATGTAAATATTTAATAATGCAACGCTTGTGAATGGAATCTCACCAAAAAAAAGTGGACATAAACATTCTTAATTTCAATTCTCAAATGACTTTTTTAATTATATTTTGGTTGACAGTCAAAATGAGAGCAAGGGTAATTATAGTCCAAATTAAAGTTATTAGTCAACCATCAAAGGTCTGAAGTCGACGATGTTATCATTTAACTAAACGTACGGATTAGAAGACTTTAATCAAGATGTTAAAACTAATAATTGTTTTAAAAAAAATGTTTTTAAAATGGGATCACAATCCAAAACCTAATTCTGTTTACAAGATACCAAATGATCGTTTGATTAAGGATTTGATCAACGAACCCATTCACTACAATCTCTTGCAATTGAAATTCAAATAAATGAACTTTGAAGAAAAAAATTTCTACGACAACGACAAAAAGTTCTAATCAAATTGAGTCGTTATCTCATGAAAAATATCGAGAGATTTTTATATGTAAAAACATTTTTTTTCATAAATAATTTAATTATAACTATTATTGCTATCTATTTAGTAATAATCCAATATTTGAAAGTAGCATTTCTACAATAACACTACTATTTTTTATAATGGTGAAATGTTTATGCAAATCCCTTTAAAAGGAAAAAAAAAATTCCCTTATCTTCGTTACTTCTTGTTCTTTATACAATATTATTTTTTATACAATTGTGTCTGTTGAACTTGTTGGGATATTACACCAATAATGTGTATACATAATATTCACAAAACGTACCGTGAAGTCGAAACATAATTTCAACTTATCGAATTTTGATTTTGAAAAGACAAATTAATATTTTACCGAATCTGACCATATGAACATAGATTCATCATTTCCAATCTTGAATTAACACATTTCTTTCTCCTTGCAATATAAACATATAAATAAATGTAATTAGAATCTGAAATCAACGTAAATGAAATCAGAACTAGAAATATAAAAGAAGAAAAGATAAAAGTGATGCAATTGACCGAGGTAAATGTTGGACACTTTCTCCTTGAGATGAATTTGTCCCTCCCATCTAGCCATAAGAGCACTCCAAATGCTTAGACCAACGAACTCGAACGGAGTTCCCTCTCTACCATAACCATGATTTTGATGCACGAAATAATTATTTCTACAAAGTGTTTTATGCAAAACTAAAGTAAAAACATGGAATGAATTATGAATTGAATTCCATTAATACAATTCAAACACATGAGGTCTATTATATAGTAGTTGGAAAGGTTTGTCAAAAGATACAATCATACCAAGAGGCACATCTCTTGGAATTTATTCTCTACATAAATAGACACAATTATTGGAAATTAATCATACAAAAGGTTATGATCTCCAAAGGTCATGATTTTCCATTTGAAAAAGACACATCTTTTCATTAACATATTTTCTAGAATATTTCATAATATTCTATACGATTTTCCAACAATTTCAAGTATTAAGTAGCTTACATTTGACTTAATTTCTCATTCATCAAATAACGAATTCCACTTAAATAATTATTCAAAATTGGTCACGACCAATTTTCGATACAAAATTCCAACAGAACTTACTGTACAACGATGAATGTAATACCAGAAACATGATATTCAGATATTCACTATAATGGTGAATAACATTGACAAGATACTAGAGAGAGGTGACAGGATAGAGCTTCATGTTCCAGATAGTTTATTTCACTACAGAAAACAATCGAAGCAGCGCTTTCATCGTGGTCTACGGATGAAAAATGCAAAGCTCTTGTAGGTACTATAATTGTAGTTTAGTAAGTTGAACCTTATGTTGGAAATTTGTTTAACAATTCGAGAACATTGGTTACGATTTGGATCTACACCACTTCGTTCCCAACTCTTTATCCTCTATAAAAAGGACCCTAGAGACGTCCTATTCTTCACACCAATGATATGCAAACATAAATAGTATTCTCTCTTCTTCTCTTGAACAATTTTCTTGCATTCTTGTTACATAAATTCTGGTTTTCATATTCATTTCACTTTGGAGTACAAAAGCCGATATTCTGGTTTGTCGTTCTTGTGTTTGAAGTGCTACAAACACAAGGGGTAGTAGTTGTATCTTGAGAGTTGATTGCCATAAATCGTAGGTACCTGTAATTTAAGGATAAAGTGTTCGACACTTGCCTCGATTTTGTGCTTTCAGACTTTTTTTTACATATTGATCATTTTCCATCTCATTTTCTTTTCTTGTTTTCCTTGCCGTTACTATGTCCATTTTTCGGCAAGGATTCTCAAAAATATATTTTGATTTTTTGGCATCACTATACACAAAATTACCCAACACCTTATACCTTATAAGAAGACAACATTTCTTTTGAAGGATAGCAAAGTTCGCCAAAAGAAAAAATAGCATTTGACACAACTATACTCAAAGTTCATTCAATCTTTCATAAGTCCTTGTTCATCGAAAAAAGAGAGAATTCAAAGACCTGTTCCACTTCTCTCGAAACAAAGAGTAGAAGGAACCTGAATTCAATTTGATAGCTAGAGAATGTATATAGAAGTGTTATGAAACCAATCATATTCTTTGAACTTTTCTCATTTCTTCTGCTTTAATGTGGAGGATTATGCTTTTTGATAAAAAATAAGTTTTATGTAAAACTTGTAATTTGTGCATCAGTCTGTCCTTTATATAGATTTTTATGGAATTCCTCAAGATAGTTCCCTCTCAATGAGTTCAAACTGCTTATCATTCAATCTTCTGTGGCTACCATATACATTAAGTGATTGAAAGATCTAGAAACTTGGCAAGAGTTTTAGAACAGAGATTAATGTCATTTGTGCGAAGAAACCTTGTCATTGATGTGGGTAATAATTGAAGTATAACACACCAACTTACAAGAAATGAATATTCTTGTAAAAGATGATGGGAATTCAAGATGCTTAGGAGGCTTTTTGTTGTTCTGGTTGATGTACACAGAAATTGTACTAGTAACCCCAGATAATGTTAGAGACTAGATGACTCTTTGGCTCTCATCATGCTTGTGTTCACTTCAAATTGGAAGGGAGGGAGAAGGAAGGAAAGGGATGGTGGGTCGAATTTTGTGTAAAGTTCGTGACTACAAAATTTCACTTGATTATGGTGGGTCGAAGTTCACATTTTCATTACCCTGTGTACATTTAATTATCTTATCAGATTACTACAGTGAAAATGACTCAGGAAATAAAGTTAATCATATGAGCTGTGGGGTGGAAGCTGATCACGAGCTCTTCTTTTATAAATTAGCACTCTAAACGTCTTTCGGATAGTAATATGCTTTTGAGAGAATTCTATGGGGATCAACTCTATTTCTGCTTGTTGTGTTTGGGACATCTTGGGGTTAAACATTTACTTCATCATGATCAATGCAATGAAAATGTATAGACTTCCAGTCATTCGTAATGGCAGAAGAGCAGTGAGTTCAATGTGAGACTGGTTGGTCTTGTCTGCTAGAATCCAGAGAGCCAGTGGTGGCTTGAAGCTCAGTGAGAGGAAGTTGCAACATTTAGGTCTTGCATATGCACCCCCAAAGGCGCATTATATTTTCTTCTTGGAACTACTGAACTTGTAGCTCAACGCCAAAATCAAACCGACATCAATCCATCACCCTCCAACCCACAAGTAACCCGACAGAACATAAAAAAGAAGACAAATTATCCAAGGAGGGAACAGGAGAGGAAAAAGCTCATTTTGGTGGTGTGACCTTTGCAAGTGGAGAATTAATGTAACTAGGCTTGTCTGGTGTAGCTTCACAAAATTATGCCCTGCATCCCTTCTAAGATTTTGCAGTTGCGAAGTTTTTAGAACCTCTTTGTCCAACCAATGCATGTTGAGGTTCATTTTTGGTTCTGTTTTCATTCCTGTGAACTAAGACAATGATTATTCAGATTTAAATATCAATGTTTCTAATTTGTTTAATAATTATCTCGAATAGATTTAGAAATATCCTCACATATGAAGCATATTATATCTCTATGAAGAATGTGAATGTGTAAAGATGTATTAAATCAAAAGAGAATTCAAAACAATTATGCAAAACATAGCGGTATATCTTTATCTGCCGTCGAATTTTACTGTGATTGCTACTAGTGCTATAATAATTCTTATTTCTTCTCTCGAATGTCAATAGAAATCACAAAACAATTTAATTAGTAATCAAGTAATTGAAGTGACATTAAACTTTTAACAATCATTCAGAACCAAATGAATAAATATACAATGTCAAAATTTGAAGCTTGATGTCAAAATTTGAAAATATAGAGTTAAATGTCCTCCTAGCATCTATACAAGCTAACCATCATATTATGAAACACTCAATCGAATTGATACAACATACCCCCAAAATTAAAGTTTGAAAAGAAGATGGAAATCAATCTTGAAATCCTTGAATCTCTTAAATGGTTCCTTAATCAATCTCGTTGATCTTTTTCTTCTTCAACCTAAGTAATATATGTAGGGAAATTATGTATGAATGTATTTTGTATAAAAACTTCTATAAAGCTTGAAAGAAATATGTATTTGTTGATCAAAAGCTTCCTCTTAAGCTTCTTCTTTGTAAGATATATGTCTATTCGATTTTGCTCTATCGTCCACAGTGGGCAACAGAAGGTATGCCCACCACCAATGAGTGTGTGCTAAGAGTCCGAAAGTGTCCAACTAGTGGGGTCATGTTTAAAAAGTTGGACACTTGACATTGTCTAAGTGGTAGTGAACAACATAAGGTATGTCCACCGTGGACTACAGAGCAATTATGTATGTCTATTATATCTCAAGAGCCTACCTTTAATTGACAGATGGATGATTGTATATATAGTCCTCAAAACTAGGTCAAAATTCATACTCCAATTTCTTTTCAAGTAGAGATTGAATCAAATTCGGAAACAAATCTTTTCTAGCTGGAATTGCACGTATGATCGCAGAGTACAAATTATTGCAATCACATGCATTGTTGAACTCGTTGTTGAACAATTTTCCAATCATTCGTAATTCCTCTGTTGCAAGTTCTGAAAATTTGTAATTTAATCCTGAAACTTTTTAAATATTGGATTTAGCTCCCGAACTTGTGAATTCCTTCCAATTGTTCTTAATTCCTTTTACTGATCCCGTGCATTCTGGTTGATCTTCAATTAATTTGAATCAACTGTAATTATGCTCAAAAGTATCTTTCTTCACGCCAATTGCATTCAAGTTGGATTTTCTCTTACAATTAATCCTATTTACACTAAATTAGGTAAATATCTACTCGGTTAGTAATATATAATCAAGTTTAGAAGTTCATATAAGTGTATAAAATCCACTTATCGGTATTTATAGAATGCATTGGAGACTAATTTTAGTATTGTATGTCTATTTATTAGATATTAACGTCATGCAGGTCGAAAGTGTTTCAACTTGGTGTCACCTAAATAAATATATGCATTGGAGATGCTCTACTAATGAATAACATTGTATAATGGTATTTTTCCCAATTGATGATTATCTTCATTCTACGTGATAGTGGACCTTCTCATTAATTATTTTAATGCGTTAGAACTTTATCGAACAATGAATCAATAAGGGTGTGTTTGATTACCAAAATTTTCCCGAGAACTAGGAATCGTTTTCCATCTTCCTGCTTTTGCGCTGTTTGATAGCCTTTATTTTCCATGTAATCGGTTTCCAGCCTTTTCCAAGGTACAACCACTTGAAGATTGATTCCGTGAAAATCAATAGACTTGCTATATAGGTGGGAATTGATTTCCACCTTTTTTTTTTTTTTTTTGGCAATAGAAACAAATTCTAAGATAAAGTGTAAAAAAATTTATCCATTTAATTGACAAATTTCATGCAAAATAGAGCCAAACGTAAAAATAAAAAATAATTTTTTTATTATTTTTTAATTTTTTTAATTTTTTTTTTGCAATCTAAACATATTTTGTTCTTAATGGTAAAAAAATGTATCCATTTAATTGACAATTTGCATGAAAAACAAAGTCAAACGTATTATGATAGAAATGTGGAAAATTATACCAATCAAACACCTTTAATTCAATTCCCGGTAAAACAATTAGGGTGTGTTTGATAGAAAGATGGAAAATGAATGGCAAATAAAATATTTGGCAGGAAAGTGATTTGCCTAGAATTTGTTTTAGAGGGAATTGTATTAATGGTGTTTGATTGGTATAATTTTCCAACTAATCCGTTTGGCTTTGTTTTTCATGCAAATGATTATTTTTTGGGATAATTTTTTTACAATCTGTATTAAAATTTGTTTGGATTGTCAAAAATTAAAAAAAATATTTTCATAAAATTTTTATGTTTGTTTGGCTATGTTTTTCATGCAAATTGTCAATTAAATGGATAAATTTTTTTACCATTGAATTTAGAATATATTTCCATTGTAAAAAAAAAAAAAAAAAAAAAAAAAAAAAAAAAAAAAAAAAACCCAACAAGGTGGAAAATAATTTCTCACCAAAATCATAAAAAAATATTTTCCTGCTTTTGTGTTTCAAGGGATTGTACATTAGAAATTGGTGGCAAACATTTTCCAGGGTAAATTTGGCTAATCAAACAGCCAAAAGTAGGAACTAGGAAAATATTTTCCTAGTTCCATGGCAAATTACATGTATCAAACACAGCCTTACAGGCAATTCAATTCCCTGGAATTCAATTCCCTTTCCACCCATTTTCCACCCTGCAATCAAACGGACCCTAAGTCAACTAGTGATAGTTATCATTATCTAGATGACAATGGATCGTCTGATTCATTATTCAATGCATTAAATCGCATTAAAACTTCATTCAATAATAAATCAAGAAGTTCATTATGACCTAAATTAGGTATAATTGATAATGACATTATTCAATAGCGTTACTCTTTCATTCAAATAATAATGTGCCCACTATAAGCAGTGGACAGGAGGTGATAAATCGCAATGGGGTGGGGTCCAAACACGTAATTCACAATAGCCATACATGGAAATGGAATGCACTTTTTTGAAGTAGACTGGTCGGTACCAAAGTTCCATAAAGTGGTGTTGGGGCTTTGAATGTGGGATTATTCATTTTATTTGCACTTTCTCAATTTCACTTTAATTGCGACCAAACTGCGTCTACACTTTTCTAAGACGCACCAACATGGTTACAGAATTTAGTGGAAGATATAAAACAATTATATCATAATTGTAGGCAAAAGTTCGGTTCTCTCGTCAATACAGAAAAATAAAATAGCTGCCTCAAGGACTGGAATTATTAGATCCCACATTGACTGGAGATCTAAAGTGGATTCAGTTTATAAGGTGAGGGCAAACCTTCCCTAACAAGCCGATTTTGTTGGGTTGAGTTATGCTCAATATCCTCAACATGGTATCAAAGTATGCTCAGTTCTGCAATGTTGGGGCCTCCAATATCGATTTCCACAATTGTTTGGCATAGTCCACGCTGTGCGTGAGGGGGCGTATTAGATCCCACATTGACGGGAGATCTAAAGTGGATCCAATTTATAAGGTGAGAGCAAATCTCCTCTAACAAACTAGTTTTGTTGGGTTGAGTTAGGTCCAATATCCATCCTGAACAAGAATTATTAAATTTCTATAACTAAGCTTGAAGATGATCCAAAATTATTCCCTTTGGAGTTGAAGACTGTCATTTTATTATATTATATTACATATTAAATTTCAAATACAGTTTCTATATAGTCCAAAATGGTCACAAAGAGCATCACTTGCCTGCATTATACTATGATTCCTTTGCAAACCTTTTTCCAAATTTTCAGTCTTATAGGAACATACTATTAACCTTTCTTTCCTTCAACCCTCTTTGGATTTTTACTCATGGAAACTCTTTTCAGGCCTTCTCCACTTCCCCTGCTTTTCACTTCTAGGCCTAATTCGTCAGTGAATTCTCCATTTTTACATAACATCCCTTCAAGAAAAGATCATCAAAGAGTTCAAAGCAGTAAATTTCCTAGCTTTCTTGACTTGGAACCTGTGTCGAAACCGGAACCGATAGATTTTGATCTCTCATGGTTTGATCCCTCTGATCGACGGCGTTTTGATGTGATCATCATTGGTTCAGGTCCGGCTGGGCTTCGGCTTGCTGAACAAGTATCCCGATATGGGATTAAGGTATGTTGTGTTGATCCTTCACCCCTTTCTATGTGGCCAAACAATTATGGTGTGTGGGTTGATGAATTTGAGAGTTTAGGACTTGAGGATTGCTTAGACAAAACATGGCCTATGACCTGTGTTTTTGTTGATGATCATAAAACCAAGTACTTGGATCGTGCTTACGGTCGAGTTAGTAGAAAGGAATTGAAGTTGAAATTATTAGGTGGATGCGTGGAAAATAGTGTCAAATTCCATAAGGCCAAAGTTTGGAAAGTAGAGCATGAGGAGTTTGAGTCTTCAATTGTTTGTGATGATGGCATTGAGTTGAAGGCAAGCTTAATTGTTGATGCAAGTGGTTTTGCAAGTACATTGATTGAATATGATAAGCCAAGAAATCCTGGCTATCAGATTGCTCATGGTATTTTAGCCCAAGTGGATGATCATCCCTTTGATTTGGATAAGATGGTTCTCATGGATTGGAGGGATTCTCATCTTGGAAACGAGCCATATTTACGCACTAGTAATTCAAGATTTCCAACGTTTCTATACGTGATGCCTTTTGATTCGAATCTGATATTCCTAGAAGAAACTTCTCTTGTTAGCAGACCTGTTTTGTCATACATGGAGGTCAAGAAAAGAATGGTGGCAAGGTTAAGGCATTTAGGTATAAAAGTACGGAGTGTGATTGAGGACGAGAAATGTTTGATCCCAATGGGGGGACCCCTACCGCAGATCCCTCAAAGAGTGATGGCAATTGGCGGAAATTCAGGGACGGTGCATCCATCAACTGGCTACATGGTGGCGCAGACAATGGCTCTTGCTCCAATTCTTGCTGAAGCCATTGCCGAGTGCCTTGGTTCAACCAGAATGATCAGAGGGACACCACTTTATCACAAGGCGTGGAATGGATTATGGCCTGTTGAGAGAAGATGCACCAGGGAATGTTACAGATTTGGGATGGAGTTTCTACTAAAACTCGATTTGAACGGGATGAGGAAATTTTTCGATGCTTTCTTTGGTCTTGAACCTAATTACTGGCAAGGATATTTGTCCTCAAAATTATCTGTTGCAGAGCTTGCTATGCTGAGTCTTTCTCTCTTTGGGCATGCCTCAAATTCTTCCAAGTTGGATATTGTGACAAAATGCCCTGCTCCCTTGGTTAAATTGATGGGCAATCTGGCACTTGAAACCATTTGACTTAAATATTAAAGATGTTATTATTATACATCTTTTCAGAAAGAATTGTTTAATGCTTAGAAAGATTACAAATATTTGATCAAACAATTTTCTTGAAGGGCTTGCAACCATGTATTATTTCATTCAGATCGCAGATAAATGTGTTCTAGATTTGTTACTTAATTTTTTTCACTTAAAATCCAACGAGGTCTTTTAAATGTTATAAACACGATGGAGACAACAATATTTATTTGAAACGAGGCTTAGATGGTTTTGGACTTGGATGGCTAGAGAATCATGCTGCTATTTCTTATGGTAGAATGATGTACTCAAGAATGCAGTAAAGTATCAAATTGTACTGGTACACACCCTTAATCCTTTGTTAAGGTGGTGCAAGTTAGTAACAACTAACAACTCCTTTGTGACGGCTTTGTCCCACCTTTGTAAAATCAACTCCGTACAAGAATCAACTTTCCCACAACTCACAGAATACTATTAGATACCAAACTAATCCATTACTTAACTGCTCTCCTTCTCCTTTTTGCCTATATAATTCTTAGTCCATCGTTTCTTTATTCCATCAAAAATTAAGCACTCCTCTCCCTGCATTAACAATTTGTCTGAATATGGATTCGACAAAGAGCAGTGGTGAAACATCAATTAATATCAAGTCAAAATCCAGCAAAGGCAAGGCTCCTGCAACTTATATTGCCACTACAAAGGCAACTCAATATCAGCGAGGAGGATGGAAGAGAGGTGTTTTTATATTTGACTTCATATTAAGGATTTGTGCACTTGTGGCTGTTCTAGCTGCCACCACCACCATGGGAACAACTGATCAAATTCTTCCTTTCTTCACCTAATTCTTCCAGTTCCAAGCCAGCTATGATGACCTCCCAACTTTCAAGCAAGTTCGCTTTCATTTGCAGATATTCAATATTGTTGGTGAGTTTTCTGGTAGTGTACATTTTTAAGCTAGTAATCTTGTAAGTGCAGGTTCTTTGTGGTGGCAAATGCTATTGCTAGTGGCTAATTGGTACTATCCCTGCCTTTCTCCATTATCTGCATTGTTCGTCCACATGCTGCAGGAGCAAAGCTCCTCCTCATTTTTGACACAGTAAGTCATTAAAGCCAGTCTAGTCCATTCTAACATACCAAACATATTATAGTAGTATAGTACTTAAGCCAGCATGTCTTATGAAATTATGAATTCTTCGTAGGTGCTGGTGGCTTTTACGACAGCTGCAGCAGCCTCGGCTGCAGCCATTTTGTACCTAGCCCACAATGGAAATTCCAACACAAATTGGTTAGCAATCTGTCAACAGTTCAATGACTTCAGCATGTTAGCGGCGCAGTGGTGGCTTCGTTCATTGCAGCACTCATCTTCATATTCCTCCTCGTGCTTTCTGCTGTGGCTCTTCGTGGGCACTAATTAAGAAATGCACTTAACCTTTAGTTCTATGTATTGTTATGGTGATTTGTTAATGTTGCGTATACAACTGGTGTTTGAAGTGAGGATTTCAATGTTAAAATCATGAAATTTGGAATGATTAATGTAATTAGAAGCCTCTTTCACTTAATTGTAGTTTTCTTTCTTTTTCCCTTTTTTCTTGGACATCAATTAGAAAGCAAAGCTAGCAAATGCTCATTGATTCGTAATGGAAATAGCATTTACCACCACAAAGAACCTGATTAAATCAATCTTCATTTAACTTCATATTAAATACTACTTGCTCATCCATCCTTAAAAAAAATTACAGATGAAATTTGTACGAGTTATGGATGGTTAACCTTTTATAAATATGGGTGAACAATAAGTAATTTTTTAAATTTGAGTGAAGTGATAACTTCGGGCAAAGTTCGTTGATCATTAATTTAGCCCCTCTTTGATGTGCATTTTCTCAAAACTCTTTTTTCTATGTATTTATTTTTAACCAAATATTCACACAATAAAATATTTTGTACATAAAATCAAGACTTTTTCATATTTTTTAACCACATATTTTCCAAAAGTTCACTATTCAAAAGAGTGTTTTTCCCAATTTTCAGTCTTTTGGCCATAATTTTGGCTACGGTTGTCAGAATCGTGCTCATCACCCCAATTCGAAAAATTTGTTTCGGCGCGCACGTCGTGGACATCGAGCTAGGCTCGGTGCGCATATTTTTCGATCTCAAAATTTTCTTTTTTCCCTTCGAATCGCTATATTTAGTTAAATTTTGCTATTTTTTTTTGTAACAATTCGTTTGCATGTTAGGAAATGATTTTTAACATGATTTGGGCCAGATTTTTCACAGATTACTTATTATTCCGTATTTTATTTGGGCGTGATTTTTGGGATTTTGCCATTTTTGGTAAAATTCGAATTTTAGCCATAAAGTCCGGCTTGTAGACTTATTTTCGTCATTGCTTGATTTATTAAAAATACATTGAATTTTAGAAACCTTTTTGCTATACCTTCTTGTCGTTATTCTTGTATTCTTCCTTGTAATTTATCTATTGGAACTAGTCTGCAGTATAATCTCTATTCTGCCCGACGTCAACATCATTTAGAAAGCAAAACTAGCAAATGCTCATTAATTCGTAATGGCAGTAGCATTTGCCACCACAAAGAACGTAGGGTCCGTTCGATACCGCTTATTTGCCATGGAATTAGGAAAATATTTTCCTAATTCTTATTTTTGGCTGTTTGATACGTTTTATTTGCCATAGAAAATGTTTGCTAAGTACAAGTTGTTGATGCACAAAAGTTGGAAAATATTTTTCCACTATTTTGGTGGAAAAATATTTTCCAACTTTTTGAACAAATATTTTTTTTAGCAATTGGAACACATTTCAAAGTCAATGGTAAAAAAATTTATCCATTTAATTGACAATTTGCTTAAAAAACAAAGCCAAACGAAAAATTTGTCAGGTAAAAAATTATACTAATCAAACACCTTTCCTCTCAAACAAATTCCAGACAAATCACTTCCCTGCCAAATATTTTATTTGCCACCCATTTTCCATCTTTCTATTAAACGGACCCTTAGTTAATTAAATCAATTTTCATTTAACTTAAAAATTACCTTCTCATAAAAATAGTTGTCACTGTAAGGAAATAAGATAAATCTATCTCATCATCATCCCCAAATCCTGTAAAACCACCTTGATTCACTCATTATCATCCCCAAATCCTGCACAATCACCTTAATTCACTTTTTGTTCATATCGATTATTTTATTTCATTTAATTTTTATGATTTTATTTCTTTTTATTGATTTGTATAGTTGTATATAAATTATCATACATGGTATGAATGAAATAATTTTTACCATTATGCAAAAATATTGTTTCAGTCCTTTTAACCACTTCTTGAACATATTCGAGAAGTGGTAACCTTTTTTTAAGGACAGATGAAATTTGTATGAGTTATGGATGGGTAACCTTTTATAAATATGGATGAGCAATGAGTAATATGTTCGAGAAGTGGTAACTTTTTTTAAGGATATGAGTTATGGATGGGTAACATTTTATAATATATGGGTGAACAATGAGTAATTTTTTTAATTTGAGTGAACAAGTAATAATTTAAGGTAAAGTTCATTGATCATTAATTTAGCCAATCTTTGATGCGTTTTTTTTTTTTTTTTTTTTTTTTTCTCAAAACTCTATTTTCTACGTATTCATTTTTAACCATATATTCACACAATAATATATTCTGTACGTAAATTCAAAACTTTTTCATACTTTTTAATCACATATTTTCCAAAAGTTCATTATTTAAAATAGTGTTTTTCTCAAATAATGACTATCAAACAAGACTTAATTAACTTGCTATTTTAATCGAAGTTATTTTACGAATGGTCACTGAAGTTCAAATGTCATTGTTTTCTGTTAAAAGATAAAATCTCACATTGAATAAAGATGAAAATATAGACCAATTTATAATATTTTGAGTCACTCTTCCTAATAAAATTGACATTTTAAGATGAATCCTCAAATCTTAACATGATATCAGAGTCCATTAAACTCTAACGAACGATTCAATCCGATTAAGAATCAAAAAATGAGTATACGAATTTCAAAATTGGTCTGTTCAAACGAGCCACCATCTTGGAAGGCATATTAAGAGATAAAATCTCACATCGAATAAAGATAAAAATATAGACCAATTTATAATACTTTGAATCACTGCTAATAAAAATTTTAAGATGAACCCCAAAATCTTAACATGTTCAAGTTCCTAAAAATAAAACATTATTTTGAGGGAGGGTCCATTAGTGAAATTAAACTCAATTTTCCGGAATTTATTTGTTGCGGAGGGAGTAGGGTTTTGCAGAGAAGAGGGAAAACCCTAAACAAAAAATCAAACAATGACTGTGCTGAGCTCCAAGAAAATCTTGCAAGACAATGATACCACTGACCCCAATTCCATCACTTCTCTTACTCTCACCCACAAAGCCCTCTCTGATGTAATTCCTTTTTCTATGCATTCTGATTTTTCACTACTACTTGTATAAATTTCCAATCGAATTTTTTTTGTGGGTTAACAGGTTTCATGCTTGGGTGAGTTCAAGAATTTGGAAAGACTCGATCTTGGTTTCAACAATTTAACTTCACTTGAGGTAGTAATACTCGAAAGCATTTTTGCGTGAAACTCTGTGGAGGTAGTATTTTTGGAAAATCATTTGATGTATCCGAGATATCTTTTTTTAATTTTTAAGTTTTTGAATTCAGGGTCTGAAGTCTTGTGTGAATTTGAAGTGGTTATCAGTTTTGCAGAACAAGCTTGAGAGCTTGAAAGGGATTGAGGAACTCAGAAAACTATCTGTAAGTAGCACTAATCACCACACAACCATCTTTAGAAATTTTGGTTTTACTTGATTGTTGAGTTTTTTAAACCTGGAGCTTTTGAGAGCTTTAATTTAATGAATGAAATTAAAATTCAAACTAACTTCAAGTCATTGGTATTGGAGTATAAACACAATTTAATGAATAATTTAAAGGGATCGAGGAACTCGGTAATTGTCCATTAACTTAAGTTTCTCTGAAGATCGAGTGATGTGGATCCTGACATTTAACTCATCAAGCTCAGTCAACATTCTTCTAACCAAAATTAAGCAACCTCTATTATAATTGGGATGTATGAATTCCTTGATGGATGATAATGTAAAATGAGGATAAAGATGTTGAATTATCTTTATTTTCTTCCACTGATTTTTATTCATGATCAACAGTAACCTTTTTTGCATTCTCATGAAATGTGTGCAAGTTTCATTATCTCAAAGTTGCTGACAGGTTATATAACCTCGCTGAAATGAAAATTTCAAGTCATTTCTGGTTTAGTTTGTATTTATTGAGCTTTTGCCTGACACTTTCCTCATCTTATATTATACAGGTATTGAACGCTGGAAAAAACAAGCTTAAGTCAATGGACGAGGTCAAGTCTCTTGCAAGTTTGCGGGCATTGATTTTGAATGGTAAAGTTTTTTTTTTTTGTACAAGCCATTGTAATACAATTAATAAATAAAAAATTTCTACAGGGATTAGATTTTTTAAATCTTCATTCTTCTTCACCTATGGCAGACAATGATATCAGTTCAGTTTGCAAGCTTGATCAGATGAAAGAGTTGAATACTCTAGGTATATGTTCTGAATTTTTATGCATACATGAATATTTTGAGCTGCATATCTGCTTAACAAAGATTTGACCTCTAGCTAATTTTTGACAAATTTTACTTGAATGCTAGACGTAATATCCCTTCATGATCTATATTCTTTGGTGAAATCTATGTTCTGTCACATGGAAAATAATTTTGATTTGATGCATATTTAATTGGAAGTTATTCTCTAGCAGTGGCGGATCCAGGCCACTGCGAGCTAGAGCGGCCGCTCTAGTTGGATCCGCCGGGATGTATAATTATTTGCTTAAAACAGTGAGAATTTCCGGTCCTCTCTAGCTGGATCCGCCGGGATGTATAATTACTTGCTTAAAACAGCGAGAATTTCCGGGCCGCTCTGGATCCGCCGGGATGTATAATTTTCGGACGATTTCTGAGTTCTTGGGCTTGTTCTAGGGTGAGTTTAGCAGAAAATCCATGGAAAGCTGTTCTATAAACATGTAGAAATTCTTGGGTTTTTTCTGTTTGGCTGGATTCAGGATATGAACTGAGGTTTCGAAGAGTGGATTTATACCACTGTTCAACATCAGAAAAAGCAGAAGGTTTCAAATCATTCTAAACTCCAACAATGAAAGTTTGAATTTTCTCAAACTCAGTTTTAGATGAAATGAGTACAAACTGAAAAAAAATTAAAAAAAAAAATAGCTACGAAAAAAGCAGAGCAAAGCATTTAGCCATGAAGGATTTCAAGAGATGAAGAAAGAGAAGACAGTTTTCTGCACTAAATTTCAGTGAGCATTTATAAAAGGAAATCCATAGAAAACATGAAAAAGAAGGAAGACAAAGACAAAAAAGAGAGTCATAAAGTTCTGCAAAGTCAATTGAAGTGAGTAAAATTAACCTTTGAATGGTATGAGATTTGCATGACTATTGAGAAGTGGAGGACAGTCAGCAGTGGGATGCCCATTCACAGAGGATATTCACAGTTTTAATTATAATATTCGCTCTTCCACTTTTTCAAACTTGGGGACAAATTTGTGAGCAAAGGAAATTATGTTTTCAATTTGGGTAATTATATTACTCTACCACGTTTTTATTGCAATGAGAGTATGTGATATTTGCTTATTTTTGTATTTATGTTTTCAACTTTTTATTATCTCATTCACATATTTAACGTTCAATTAATTAACATATTTAATCATCATAGGTGATTTTCAGTCCAAATGTTCTATTAGCGTGCATTGAAATAAATGACAAATATATTTTGTCGAACTTTAGTCTTTATTTTTATTTTTATGTTTTTTTGTTTATTTATGAATATAAGGGACAAGAAGTCTTTTTACCCCTCCTCATAGATTTGTTGGACTAAACATGTATTCAAAGATAAGACGTACTAATCATTTGTCTCAGTTTATAATTACAGATTAGGTTGCATCATATATTTTTTTAGTATTTTGGTCTTTTGTTGTATTGAACTATATTTTCATTTACATATATATTGAATAAATTTTAATATTATTTAATCAAATTTTAATAAACGAACAATCGGACCGGGCTATTATGATCGTTGATTGTCGACGATCAATGGTCAAAATCAACTCCCGCTCTAGCTGAAAGTTCATACTGGATTTGCCGCTGTTCTCTAGTACCTAATATCTTATCATATTTGGCTGCATATGCTTATGTGGTTATTCAATGACTTCTACTTATCCAAGTATATTATTCTTAAATAAAGCTCTTCTTACAGATAAGTAAACTGATGGTCATCTGGGCCTAATTTTCATGGAGTATATATTTATATAGTTGATCTTAAGTCCCCAGAGCCTTAAGATGGTCGGTTCAACATGAGAGATTGCATAATATAAGTTACCTATGTTTTCTCTCTTAAACTAATATGGTTAGGGCAGTACTACATGGCTATGAATCTTAATTTGTTTACATTGATGTGACTCAGTGGCTGTATATGAATTGGCCTCAACCATCTTTATTTAAAAATGATGCATTTCTCAGCACCTTGCACCTCAAATCAATGAACTATAGTTCTCGTACTAGGTAGGAGTCATTTATTGTACTGTAAGTTGGTAAAGTATAGAAACCTTCAAACTTCACAACTCTGTATTAAATATGAAGACAGATGCTTTTAGAAGGAAACTCTTTTGAATCTCATTTTTCAAATATGATGAAATATGTGCTTTATGTTTAATAAAATCTTTAATGCTTTAAGGTCTATATACAATTGAATTTCTATCTATAACTGATATAATTTACATTTTTGATGTTTTGGATTTCTAATTACGTATTTCCTCTAATTCTCCTTCCAAATTAATTGCTTTTGCTTTTCATTGAAGATATTATATTTTTCCTTCCTGGTATTTACAGTGTCGGAAACGAGCACGTATGTTGTTTATTTTTATATTTTTAACATTGAATGCATACATTTTTCTGTTAAATGCTGATGATTTGTATTTGTATTGCTATTCTTGCTTCAACTCACTCTTCAACTTCTGATGTTCTTATGCAGTTCTCTCCAGGAATCCAATCCGCACACTTGGTGAATCTGTGGTTAAACTTAACTCAATCACAAAAGTATATCTTAATTGACATTGTGTCTTCAGAGAAAATCTTGGATTAAATGACTTCAGGATTCTCACCATTTCTTCATTGCAGCTTTCTCTTTCAAACTGCCAACTGCAGACCATTGGTTTATCACTCAAGTACTGTGCAGAACTAAAGGAGCTTCGCCTTGCCCACAATGAGATCACGGTCTGTGTTAAACTTGATTCTTTCCCAAGAATTTTTTCAAACTGTTGATTTTATGCAGTATTTTGGCAATTTGATATTGTTAAAGCTTTAACTTATTCCTGGTGTTGCTTAATGATTATGCTACTAACTTTTGCTCCTTCACTCTTTAGACTCTTCCAAGTGAGTTTGTTCGTCTCGTAAAACTCCAGAATCTAGACTTGGGAAACAACTTTATCACAAAGCAGTCAGATCTAAAGGTTAGCGTTTCTCAATCAATTATCTTTAATCATATTTGATTATATTTTGTCAATATGTTCTTTACCATGTTTCATTGCTTTATAATCATATGCAAGGTGCTCTCTTCATTAGTCAACTTAAAAAATTTGAATCTACAAGGAAACCCAGTTTCTGAAAAGGAAAATTTAGTGAAGAAGGTGAGTTTCTATTGCAAGACAAATTTTTCCTTCTAATGGTGACATCAAACTTTAGAAATAACAATCCTCGAACGGATGCTTCACCAGGTCAAAAAACAAGTACCGAATTTGCAGATCTTTAATGGTAGACCAATTGAAAAGACAATGACAAAGGAAGAGAGTGACAAGGTTGACGTTTCTGCAGCAAAAAGGATCTCGGAAAAAGGTGATCCGGATAATGCTGGATCTCTTGGCTCGGAAAAGAAAAGGAAAAATCTATTTGATGAAAAAGCTTCGTATTGCCCGGAGGATGGTACAATATCGGAGAAAAAAATAAATGAAAGGTTGAAGGTATCACCGCAGAATGATAACAATATCACAGATATAGAAACTCCAACTGTGGAACCTGGTAAGAAAAAGAAATCAAAGCGCAAAATGCAAAACACAGATGAACCTGTGATGGGAAAAGCTTCAGATATTCAGGATGATCATATCATGAAAGAGGAGAAACCTGATAAAAAATCAAGAAAAAATGTGAAAGGGGATAACATTAATGTTATAGACAGTGCAGAAGCTCCTTTTACGGATCTTTTTATTGGCAAGACTGACGCTGAGGTAGATCATAGAACTAAAGACATAGATGCCGTTAGCAGTTTGGTAACCTTTCCAACTAAGAAAAAGAAGAAGAACCGCAGTGTTGATCTGGCTGCTCTACAGTTGTCTCCGGTAGATGAAGTTGGATCAGGTGGACCGTCAACATGGGATGATTTGTGATGCTTGTTGAAGACCTCTAAATTTGCCTCAAGAGGAATCCAAGTCTGTGTGTGATGGTGGTGGAAGCATTTTGGCATGGGGGTTCAAGATCTCGTCTGGAAATGCTATTCCCATCGAGCATCTCCAAAATTTCTAAACAGAAAATGTTCTTTATTTTAGAGAATCAATGCTTAGAAAGAAGTTGCAAGAATCTCTTTTTTCTTATTTTATAATGATTACATTTAGTAAGTTACGGATTGCAATACTCTACTTCTTAAATTATTCAGATGTTATAGTTTAGATGTGATACACACATTTATAATTTGTCGCCGTTAATTTTTTCTCTTGGTATAGCTGAAAATATCATCTTGTCTTTTTTCTCTTGTTCATGTGGGACTAGGGTTGAGTTATTTCTAGTAAATCTTCAACTCAACCCAATCAAAAGTAACTCGGGGCAAATTGGACAAGTAATACGTATAATTTTTTTGTAACTAGACTCAATTGGGGATGAATTTTGTTTTTGCAGTTGAGATCAAAATATCGAAATTGTAAGTGCACTTTTAAAAATGGAGCACTAATCTTGTTAAGATATTAGAGTCCATTTAAAACATACAAGTAACTTGATCTGAACAACTGAACATAAATATTGAAATATTTTATGCATAGATGAAAATGTAACAGATAAATCGTTTGTAGTTAGAAATTGTCGTCATGATTTGTTGACTGTTATCTCGTATCGTGAATTTGTTGTTTATTTTTTTTATTATAGTTGAAATAATTGCTTTATCTAAAAGTATGTTGGATAACTAACGACTTGAAGTAGAAAATCATTAGAGGTAAAATAGTTCTGTCTAATCAAAATACAAATTTTATTATTATTATTATTAGGAAAATTTTATTTGTACCTAATTTGTTATCTAATTTTTGATCAAATTGACAAGTAACGGCTCCCTATTGGGAGGCGCCTGTGGGCACAGACACCCTTCCAATTGGGAGCCGTCGCTTGTCAATTCGGTAACCATTTAAGTAAAAAATTAGGTACATATAGCATAACCTTTATTATTATTACATATAAAATAAGGGTATGTTTGATAGAACCTATTTTCCTTAGAAGAGGAAAATGTTTTTCCATTTTCACCCTACTTGTAACATTTGATAGCAAATTTTTCTTGGCATTACAATTCTGGACTGCCACTTCACGTGCCCCAACTCAGGTGCTACTAGTGTTTTTTTTTTTTTTTTTGGCAATTGTAAAACGTTTCGATTCAATGGTAAAAAAATTATCCATTTAATTGACAATTTGCACAAAAAAAACAGTCAAACGGATTAGATAGAAAATTATATCAATCAAACATAATTAATTACAATTCTCAGTAAAACAAATTCTAAACGATTCAATTATCTGCTATTCATTTTTTTCCATTCAAATTCCATATTTACAATCAAACAAACCCTAAAATTTATCACGAATATGGAAGAGCATAGCAAACATTATTCGAACAGTAACATGTCCAAATTACTGTAGAGTCAAAGTGCATTAATAATTGAGCTGTGCGGGTAACCGGTTACCATCATGCTATGTAAGTTGGGGTTTGATTTGAACAATTTTTTACGTAATTTTAATTAAATTATTTTAAATAATTTGAGAAAAAAATTAAAATCTAAATATAACTGTTTCAAATGGTATCGAGTGTATTTTTATTTTTATTTTTTTCCGTTTGATTTGAATGTCACTACTTCATAGATACAATAAATACTTTTATACTTTATTTGCAACAAAACAAACAAAATATGTATCAAATTATAAATCTAAACCAACAAAATCACAATTAAAAATTAAAAGTTACACAATACAACTCTAATAAACAAAATATAAAGTTTCAACAAGACCTTCACAATTCTCATCGATGGATTTTGTGGTACTGTACTTCAATGTTAAAGGCTCGAATAGTATGGTTTGTTGACCAAAAATAATTTAATACCTGTTTGATTTCCATTTTTATGAAAAAATATATTTTAGAATAGTAGATTAATGGAGAATGTGTGGTTGAAAAATAATGAAATTTTTTTAATTTACATGAAATATTATTTTAATAAAGAATGTATAATTGAAAAAAAAAATATATATATATATATATATATATATATATATATATATATATTTATTTTTTTTTTCATAAAAATGAAATATGCTCTAAAACTTTAATAGTTATAACTTTATTGAACAAGCATTAATTAATTGAATTTAGTAAGTCAAGAGTTGATTGAGTCTTGGTTATTGAGATATTTTATGGTGGAACAAAAATTATCCTAAGAGGAACACATGCATTTGGATAAGGATAGAGATTAGGGCTACGTGTGACAACCTGTGATGTCAAATAAAAGTGGAAAACATTCAAAGTCGTCGATGCTTGACTTATATTTATAAACTATTTATAAATATTTCAATAATTATTTATTTATATATTGACAAAGTAATAGTACTTTATCCATCATTCATTTTCAATCTATTTATAATTTATAGTGTCACTGCTAATTTTCTGATCATGGTATAGCTTAGACACAACGGAAGCCGCACAATAAAGATAAGTCAAATTTCAACATTAACATTATGTCCATGTTTGAGTCTCTTTTTTTTCAAAAAATACATTCCACAATAATAATTTGACATCATTTTAATCACGTGCTTTTCAATAAAATATTATTACACGTAAATCTAAAAAAATTTCTTATTTTTTAACCACTTAGTTTCTATTAATACTCTATTCAAAAATGCATTCTTGTGAAAATAATAGGGATCAAACGAGGGCTATAGTAAATCGGTACAATTGCAATAATGTTATTTCAGACATTTATGCCCCTTTAAAACTCATTTTTTGATTAAATCTTATTTTTCTATATTAATAGTAAGGTTTAAAATTATAAAACGAGTCAACATAGTTGTCAAAATGAGTTAATTTTGATAATGCCGTTGAGGCGTATAGGACTATTTTACCCTCACTTTGTAATAGGAGATCTACACAAGTACCCTTAAGCATTTAAACCATTTTATGTGAATTTTATGATCATAACGTCAATGGCATAAATGTAAATTGATAGCTTTAATATGTGGAACACTCCCTTGAACAGTCAAACTATGGTAGCTCTGACCTCTGGTTGTCAGACAAAAACCATAATTTCAAACATGGACCCCACAAAAAATGTAAATGAGACTGAAAATTTTGGAAAGATTGGAGGCCAAACACACGCTAGTTCAAGATTAATATCGATATGAATCATGCTATAAGTACATGAAAGTTGACATTCCATGTTATCCGATTTCCAATGGGGCCCGATCCTCATGTGAGGGCATCGATGGGATCGGGAACACGCTCGGATACAAATAGCAAAACTCTATAGATATATGCTAGTACATATTGATACACACGATTCACATCATGTCAATAGCCGATATGAAGTCATACTCATGAAAAAAGTAATGTTATGACAAATTATATAAATTATTTGTCTTTGTTAGTTGGCCGTTAAATATCTCACTTTGTAATTTATGTTCTCGTTTATGCTTGCCACACACGTCCAAGTTAATAGCTACCACCAATTTGTTTAATAACCAAACACAAATAGCGATGGTCATGTATTCAATTTATATAAATAGATATTTTAAGATAAGAGATAAATGACGCAAATAACGCCCTTACAAATATAATAATGTTATTCGTCCTTAGTTTATTTAGTAATGTTATTTAGTTTCACTAGAACTATAATTCCAGTTTAGATGACGTTAATGTGACATTAAATAATATATAGAATTAAATAAGTCATTTAATTTTACACTTCATTTAATCTATAATCTAGCGTCATCTAAATTGAAATTGTAACATCAATTAAGCTACATAGCATTACTATAGTTTATATGGCCGTGAATCCTCCATTTCATTGTTCAAGATGAGTGATACAGAACACTTTGGTACATTCAAGCTGAACGATACCTAGATAAGATTAATGATGGTGGGCCTTCCTACTAGGTTGTTTGAAACTTGAACTAAGGGTCCGTTTGATAAAAAAAATATGGAATTTTATTCAAAAGAAAACGAATTGCAGGGAATTGAATTGTCTAGAATTTGTTTTAGAGGGAATTGTAATTAATGGTGCTTGATTAGTATAATTTTTCACCTGACAAATTTTTACGTTTGGCTTTGTTTTTACGCAAATTGTCAATTAAATGGATAATTTTTTTCACCATTGACTTTGAAATGTGTTCCAATTGGTAAAAAATATGTCTGTCAAAAAGTTAGAAAATATTTTCCTATCAAAGTGATGGGAAAATGTTTTTCAACTTTTGTGCATCAACAACTTGTACCTTGGTTTAGGGTGGAAAACGTTTTCCCTAGAAAAAAAAAAGTCAATCAAACACGTGAAGTTTGAAAGTAGGAAAACGTTTTCCATTATCCTTGAAATTTGAGCGCAATCAAACGGACCCTAAGCATAACTGCTAAGGTGGGAAAAGCACACGCAACTTGACAATTGACATACACGTGTGGCTATCCTTGAATTTAGAAAATGATTTTATCATTTGTACCTAAAGATTGACACTCTGAGTTATTTGGTTCCACTCGACCTCTTACATGGAGGTCAGGTCCCACGTCGAATGAATGTATGGGGCCCCGACCTCCATGTAAGAGGTCAGGTGGGATCGAGTAACCTAAAGTGTCAACCTTCGGATACATGTAGCAAATAATGATATTCCTGCAGTTTCATATAATTAAGGCACGTTCGGTAGAATTTTTGTTTTTTAATTTTCTGGAAAGTTTTTGGTTTGAATTAAAAGCACAAACAAAGTCTTGCAAACGGGCCCTTAGTCAAAGTTGAGGATTGTTGTCCAATTTTGTTATCCATTTTGTTCATTCAATTAATTATTGACACATAATCAATTTTGATCTTCTTCCACCTAGTAAATGAATATACAAAATTAACTACTAGAGCTCCTTGGGTTTCATTTTTTTTTAATTAAAATTTACTTTTCAAAAAATGAGTTATGAATAAGAAGGTTGTATTCATAAATTTTATAAAATACATGATAAAAAATAATAATTGAATTTTTACCCAAAAAAAAAAAAAACTGGTGGGTTCTATTTTTTCTTCCGTGACGATTGACACTCATAAAAAAAGGAATAAAGTTTTGTGTACATTCTATGCTTGACATTATGTTTGACACTCTACTCATAATCGTGAGTTGTCACTTGTCACCAATTTGACAAAAAAATTTCTATGATGCTTTAGTTTCAAAAAGAAACATTGCACCTGTTCGACATTAAAAAATAAAAAATAAAAATAACCGAATTAATATCTGCCGCCCACCTTGGACTAGCACGCTTTATTATTATTTCAGCGCATTTAATTATTTTGAATTTCAACGAGTAAGGACTTAACAGCCAAAACACGTCTACTATGGCAACTTGTGCATATGCAGTAGCAATGGCAGCGAGATGGTTCGGGACAAGAATTTCATTTATTTACCTTGTTTCGTCGGGAATTTCCTTGCCTCTCATCCCAACCTTCTTCACTGCTTATGTGGGATAGGGTCGGAGTCAACTCGGGGACGGGGAAAAACTCACAATATCATTTATGATCCCATTTGAATTTTATTATCATTATTTTTTTAATGCAATGCTATTTTAAAACAATTCAACAAAAATTGGCATCACCAAAATATTTAACTCAACTCGTTTTTGTTTCTTCTCGAGTCTTTCCATCAATGTTGTACAAAAAATAGAAAGAAGTGTTTTGATTGCATCAAATTGAATTTTGGTGACCTAAATTGCAGTTATGGTGAAAGTTGTAATTAAACCTTTGAAAATAAGTTCTTAACTACTCTTGCCGCTACAAGACGAATTATTAATTTTATCTGTAGAAATAACATTTAACTACTATTTATTTTATCTTCTAATGTCAAAGAGATGTACTACTTCAAATTCTATTTTCGTTGAAAGTTCAACGAAAATAGACATAAAATGACAAAGAAGTAACATATATTAATAGAAAAAGGCAAATGTACAGATGAAATCTTACAGAAGATTTACATAATACTCATATTGGATGTGGGATCCATGTAAATTAAATATTATAAAATAAAATAAAGTGGACCCACCTGTTTTTGTGATGTCTGTAGAACTTCTGTGAGTTTTCCTTCTGTAAATGTAGCAAGTTTCTATATTAATTAGACTACGATTCATACATAGTAGACTTTTATAAAATCTTCTAAAACTACATGCTATTTCGATTAAGGTTTCATTGTCATCTAATAGTAATTACAAGATATATTTGGAAATTTCATGTTATTGTCATTTTAAATTTCTTATTTTGCAAGTTAAAAGAAAAATGCTTCTTCTTTCCTCTCCAACATAGTGATCTATTTTCAATAACTCGAGATTAGTAATCGCATCTAAAAACACGTTGATTTTAAGAATACCCATGAATTTAAAATCAAATATTTGTTGATCATTGATAAATATTTACAATAACCAAACTGAATCATGACACTTGTACATTATATTTGACATCAAGTTTGACATTGTATCATGTGTCAGCACATGATTGATCAGTTTTTGAATTCAGCACACTTTTCCGACAACAACATTTTGAATTTGTAAAAGATTACAAATGATGTCAAATTTCATGTTATCCATAAAATGTGCAATGAACATTATTCAACCCAACCACTCTGAATATCTTGAAAATATATTAAGAAATAGAAGTCATCTACTATGAGTCGAATCAAATCGATGTCAAATTGGCCGACTTGTTAATGAAATGAGATATTGTGGAATTTACAACGCTCCTCCAGCAAAATGTTTAGTAAATGACAAGAGAACGACGGCACTTTGTTTAGAATGTGAGTGCGGATGCCCCAATCAAAACTCTGCCGTTTCGTTATTGACCAACTAATTACGTTTTATATACATAATTAAGTAATCAATCATGGGTTAAGGAAAGCAAGTTGAATTGAGGAGGAATCTTCGCGTAGGGTTCCATTACTGTCAACAGATATTAAAATAAGATATTTTCAAAAATGGTCCCTGATATTTGGGCAACATTTTAATTGGCACTTGAAGTATTTTTTTTTTTATCTATTTAATTACTAAAGTTTATTAACGTTGATTATTGGTAAGCCTTTTAGTGAAACTTGTGACGTGCCATAAAAATTCAACTCAAATATTAGTAAAAGTTACTGTAAAATTAAGTGTTCGTATAGTGGTTAGTGAACTCGACGTCGTTAAAATGCATGTTATATTTTATTTTTAAATTAATTTGTAGATTTTTCTCAACTAATAATCAAATTGAATAATGTTTATTGTAATTCCTAGAATTTCTAAAATTTCTTAAGTTTTCTTTTATTGATATTTTTCAATTCATATATATAGCAAGTGCTTCATTCAATAATGCATGTCTTAGCGATTTGAACGTGTCAATATTTAATGGGAGTCACATTGGATGGGACATTATTGTCTCGAAAAGAGGTCACAAAGGTAACACTAATTAACTTGAGTAATTATATGAGTCAAAATAATTTAAGGACCAATGATGAGTAGAAAAATACTTTAAAGATCAACTTGGTACAAACTTCAGTTACCATTTATGAAAATTAATATGAAACCAATGCCAATGTCAGAATTTTTCCGACAAGTCCACTAGTTTTAAATAAGGGAAATTGTACATAACCTTTGAATGTTCTAACATTGGGCCTCAAAACTTTAAAACATAGCACTAAAGGTCCCAAACCATTTAAAATTTGCACAGCAAGTTCTTGGGTAGAAAGTGACACTTTACCTTATAAAGAATCGTTTTTTTTAAAATATAAAATGGATATATTACCATTAATTTAATAGCATAAATATGACAGATAAACAAAAACAATAAAAAATAAAAATCAAACCAACAAAAAAAAAAAAGAAAGAAAAAAAAAAAGAGCGACCCGACTCCACCCACCCCAAAACCCAATATGCACCCATCATGCCATCACTTCATCTTCTTCAAGCATGTCGTCACCGACCGCTGTCCTTAATTTTAATTGTCGGTGAGCAGAATTTCACTAAAAATAATTTCTTCTTAAATCAACCAATATTCATGGCTCAATCACTCTAAAGGACCACAAAGTAGCGAAATTCTCATCATATAATACACGAGTATTGGTTGTGTTGGCAACGTGATACTGAAGGGTTGGTGATGTGAAGTGTGATGGCCTAATGGTGGTACATGGTCACGTTATTTTATTATTATTATATATATTATTTGTTTATCTTTTATATTTACATTATTAAATTAAAGGTGAGATAACCATTGTACTCATAAAATGATTATTAAACGGTCAAAATAACAATTATGTCTAAAAATGACTCACAGCACTAACATTTAGAAGGTTTGGGTCCATAATGCTAGAACGTCCAAAGGTTAGAGACCCCACTGTACCTTTTCAAATATACAATTAAAATTGAATAAAAATATAATTTTTATAAATATGACAATATTGACTGTACCTCCTATAAAAATCCATTCCATAGTTCTTTTTTGTTACTAAAGCAAACAATTTCACTACCTAACCTAGAATAAAACAATCATGTCTTCCTGTTCGGACACCGCGGCCGCCGCCGAGGCGACCACCACTTATCAAGGCGGAGGAACTTCCATCACTGCCATACATCCAGATGTAATCCGAACCCACATCTTGAAAAGACTTGATGGTCCAACTCTTGCCTCCACAACCTGTGCTTCAACCCAATTCAAATATTTATGCACAGAAGATAATCTATGGAGGGACATATGTAACTCCACCTGGCCCTCAACCGCCCACCCCTGCGTTTTGGACGCCATCACCTCCTTCCCTTCCGGCCACCGATCCTTCTACTTCGATTCTTTCCCAACTCTCCACCATCACGGCCTTCTCCACCGCCACAGCTCCAAGGAATCCCAAGAACAACGTTTGCTTCAAACGCCAGAGTTAATATCAGCGGTGGATATTTTCTACGCCGGAAAGTTAGTCTACTCCAAAGTATTAAAAACCGAAACCGTTTCATTGTGGTTCTTGAGTTCACCCTTGAGAATCGACCTTCTCGACTTAAAAGAAACGGTGCCGGCGCCGGTAACTTTCGAAGGTGAGGAGGGCACATGTATGGAGAATCTAGAGGAGCACCTCACAGTAAGCTGGATTGTAATAGACCCCGTCTCCAAAAGGGCGGTCAACGTGACGAGTTCGAAGGCGGTGGAGACTCGACGGAACTGGTTGACGGAGGAGATCCAGCTCCGGTATTACACGGTGATTGCGGGGGAGGAGGAGGGCGAGTTGGTTCAGTGCGGGGTGGTGGTCACCTGCGGCGGCAAGGAAGGGGCTGAGTTAGACCTAAAGGAAGTCAGCATGCAAGTGGAGGACATGGAAGGTAAGATCCAAACTGGAATGGAGAGTTTGGTAATTTTACTCGAGGCCATGGAGGGGCAAAGAAGTAAAAGTGACAGTAGGGTAGAAAAAGAAAGGTTTCAATTACTACAGAAAAAAAGAATAGAAATTAGAGACAGAAAACAGAGGAGAGAGAGGAATTTGGATATAGTGTATATATCCACTGCAGTTGCTCTTCTCTCCTCTCTTTGGGCCTATTTTAGTTAAGCATGCGAAAATTAGGGATGAACATGAGATGAGTCGGTGACTCTCATCCCATAGCCTATATTTTTTTTTGCTTAATATCTCTATTAATGAACAATTAAATGAAATGTGGCCGTATTTTCGAGGTTGAAATTTAATTTATGGGCTGCGAAATGGAGAAAATACGAGCATAACATTGAATCGAGCCCAAACTCTTATTTCAAGATGGTTCTTTAATATAAAGTATTAGTAGATGAGAAATATGAGATTGTTAAATATCTCAGTAGTAAAAGTAAATATAATACATTATTAATATTTTCTATACTTGATACTTATATATATATATTGTATCTATTAAATATTATTGTATGTATGCTTTTCAGTGTAATTATTGATTATTTGAGTCAAAATTTTTCACATAGATTTTACCAAATTAAACAATGTTTGCTTCTCTTTCCTTATTAATCACCTGGAAAAGGCAGAAAAAATTATGTTGATTTTCAGTGACTTGAAAATGTTGCACTTGATTTCCGTAATGATCCTATCTTTAGTTTTTTTTGTAATGATTCTACTAGAAAAATTAAAGGTAAGATCATTACGAAAATCAAGTGCAACATCTTCGGGTCACTGGAAATCAACATAGTTTTTTTCTACCTTTTTCAGCTGATTAATAAGGGAAGAGAAGCAAGTTTGGTAAAGTCTATACGGAAAATTTTGACTCAAATAGTCAGTTGTTGTACTGGGAGACATACCTGCAATAATATTTAATAGATGTACTTGTATATATAAGTATACAAAATATTAATAGTGTATTATATTTACCTTTACTAATGAGATATTTAACAATCTTCCCATATTTCTCATCCACTAATGTTTTACATTGAAGAGCCATCTTGAAATAAGAATTTGAGCTCAATTCAATGTTATGCCCATGTTTTCTCCATTCTGCAGTACAAAGATTAAAGTTCGGACCTTGAAAATTCGACCACATTTCATTTAATTTAGACAAAGTATATAGGAGACGAAGTTGGTGGAATTTTGCTGGGGTCTAAATTATTGTGCTATTGTTGGCTTTTTCTGTGCACTACCAATGAGCCTTGACAGAAGACTTGATTGAATTAGTGTCCATATGTTACTCCTTTTTTTTACCAAGAAAAAGATATGTGGAATATATGCGGGTGATAGTGTGGATGACATTCTTGTTACATCAGATATCCAAGGCTCAATTTTGATACGTTTAAAAAGAAAGATGAATCTATGAAATGGGACCGGACATGTCAAGTCGAGCTAAAAACTAACGGTTCTAAGTAATGCAATTCTTTTTTTTTACTTGGCCATTGAGCTGCACATCTTTGTTTGCCATAGAACCCATTGAGGCTTTGGTAAAGTACTCGTTGCAGAAGCTTTCGTCTGTTGTTTTCAGTTGGTATTAATACATCTTGTAAGACATTTGTTCAATTGATTTTTCCACCAATATTATGTTACGGTGGTGGCTACGGTTTGAGATTGCAGCAGCAGTGGCAGGTCACAAGTGGTGACTATGAGTGGAGTGGAGTGGATTTGGTTTGGTTGGGTTAGGTTGGGGATGGGGTGGAAAAAAAAACTTTTCTTTTATTTCCTTGTCTCTCTTCTTTTTTCCCCTAAAAGTATTTTATGTAAAAAAATAGAAAGTTATTATTTTATCCTTTTAAAAACTGACTAAAATATGGTCAATGTCAATTTTTTGAATCAACTAATGGACATCCATACAGCCTTCAATCGTAGATAAGTAAAAGGTTTGGGACTACGAGTGCACCAAATAAAAGAATAAGCTAAAAGCTGCAAAAAGTTTTAAAGGTTTAAGATTACAGCTACAATTATCCCTTAATTAAATCTGCAGTTTCAGGGTTGATGGAACTGTCGGAGAGTTTCAGGGTTGATGGAACTGTCGGAGAAATTATCCCTACAATTATACTAAACAACTATTTAAAATCACTTTTAATGTGTAAATTTGATAAAAATGTATACTATTAGTCGATTACAACTCATAAAACTCAAATGAACAATTTTAATCTATTTAAAAGGCAAACAAGTATATCCATGTGAAGATTTGCATGCTCAAATGAGTTATTATCTTTTTCTTTTTTTTTTTATGACCCAGGAACCCGCAGTCACTACTGGCAGGCCCCGATCACTCATAGAGCGGAGATCCGACCACCAGTGCGCATTGGATAAACCTGGGGGCTGACATAATATCCACAAACCCTTGTTGAGAGCTACTTGATTTCTCAAGCGTACCCTTTTGACCAATTCGGCCACACTTCTGTGGCTCAAATGAGTCATTATCTTGTTAGACATACAGCAGGTAAAAGGTCTAAGGCGGGAGAAGTGCCACTATCGTGGGTCGTGGTCAGCTATGGTGTTAGTTTGAATATGGCGAAGGGTAGTGTTGAAATTCCAAGAAACCTAGGAGGGCAATATGATAATTTACTTGGTCATGTATTGTGTTGTAGCTCAATGTATCAATGTTGTTTCCTGGCCTATAAAGGTCTAATAATGTAGAATAATTGAAGTCACCCAGTGCAAAATCCTGTCAAAATTGAAGTATGTACAATTATTTTTCTTGATTTCTCATTACACACACAATTCTCTATATTTGACTATGGAGCCTTTCCTTATTATACGTTGTCTTGATTTGCCACGAAAGAACCGGTCTACGCAAGATATAAGAAAACTGGTGCCAAATTCGGAGGCTATTATTCCTCCATTCTTCTCATGTACTTGTCACATAATGTATAAATTTTAAGACCTAGTTCAAGTGACAAGAAGACGAAAGCCTTGTCGAACCAATGATTTTGGTTCGAGCCCTACACTCCAAATCAATCAAGAAAGGCTGAGTCGAACAATCCAAAGGATAAGCGCCATTTTATCCATGCAGGTCCACATGGCGAAATGTTATTGCTTAGCAACCAATTTGCTACTAACACAATCCTTTCTTCCACCACAAATCACCAAATACACGAACCCCACCACCATATTTGCTCAACAAAACACAGGCACAGCCACAGCCTCACACACAAGCAAAAACAATGGCTGCAACCATGGCGACTTCATCAACTGTCGTTGGCTTGGGAACTTCCTCTCTTTCTTCCCCATCTCGCCTGTCCTCATCGAAGAAACTGCACCTCAGCTCAGGTACTACTTTCTGGTCATTACTGAATCATTTGTTTTATGCCCAGATTTTGTTTGATCAAATGCCACAACGGTGCACTCTGCTTTCTGTTTACTCTGTTTTACCTTTCCGATTGTGATACATGTGGCTCACAATGGTGTTCTTTCAGTTACATAAATTTTCTATCTTTCTGGGTTGAGTTTCTTTTTCAAATTAATGTTCTTTTGATACTTCAATTGTTTGTTTGGTTGCGTCACAATGATCAATGGATATCGCTTTGGATAAACTGCTGCTAGATGAATGAAGAATATATTTTGATTATCCTTTTTTTTTTTTTAAATAAACAACCAATATAATGTGGAACAAAGAATTAATGTCATTAATTATTGCCTATACAGTTGAAGAAAACTCTGAATCTCAATCTTGTAACCATGAAATCTCAATCTTCACGAATTGATTAAACTGAAGAAAGAACCAATACTTGTCAAAATTTGAATTCAAGATCTTGTAATCATGAATCTTTCTTGCATTGGTTTGAATTAGACCTCATAAGCTCAATGTTGAACCACTTGATATTAAATCTTAAGCTAACTTTATCTAATAGCTTAAGCTTTTAGATTAACTAGTTCAACATGATATCAGATGAGGCATATATCTTGGGTTCATGTATGCCACCACCTTTTCAAATAATTGTGCACATAATAGGTTTTAATGGAAACAAACTAAACCACTTACATGTGAAGAAATGTCTTCAACACTTGAAGAATGTTCGTATAGTGCAGGAAAATAAATAACAAAAGAAAGAAACCTTGTTGTTCACAATTGTATCATTTAAGGAAATCAAATTTGCTGTTGTCTCTGACTTTAGAAATATTCTCACAATATGCCTTTTTCTCTTGGAACATTCCATGTAGAATCGTCATTTTTTCTTTAATAATCTGTATGTTATTTTTCAGGATTTTTAAAATCTCCGGTAACTGCCAAGAATCCTCTAAGGCTGGCACAAGCTTCCGGAGGAAAGTTCACATGGTAAATGACTGATCACCAAGAACTAAGACTAACTCGTGATACATAACTTGTGACTTGTCTAATGATCACATATTATTGATTGATTGTAAAGCTTTGAAAGAGACTGGCTGCGAACAGATCTGAACGTGATCGGATTTGGATTTATTGGATGGCTTGCTCCATCCAGCATTCCAGTTATCGGTGGCAAAAGTTTGACAGGGCTTTTCTTTGATAGCATTGGAACTGAACTCGCCCACTTCCCCACTCCTCCTGCCCTCACTTCACAATTCTGGTGAGGAATAGATGCTATAACCCCTAATAAAAAAAAATAAAAAAAATGAACCATTCTCTCAAATACTGATTTTAGATTTTTGTCTTGTTGCCATTATATGAAAATTATACGTGTTAGTCCTTCATCCTGTAACCTAGATGAAATTATCAGTTTAGATACATAGCATATTTGTTATTGAATTTTTATAGGAATTCTTTATTTTATCTTTCTCACTTGGATATGCATTCTTACTGAATAGGTTGTGGTTGGTCTGCTGGCATTTGGGCCTGTTCATCACCCTTACTTTTGGGCAAATTGGCTTCAAGGGAAGGACTGAGAATTACTTTTAAAATGGATATCATCTGTATTAAATGTGTGTGTGATGACCTTGCAATCTGTTTTTCAAACATTATTTCTTACTGTATGCACTCTATTCAGCAAAAAGCTAATAATATTTCATCTTATAAGGTTAACTTGCTTAATTTGTTCAACCCTCGTGTGCCAATCAAAAAGAAATATCGATATTTTTAAATTTAGATGAGTTTGTTTTAGCTTTTGTCCGATCCCAATATTTGCAAGAAAATCAATTTTGTCGCCCCCAGGGCACATCTCCAAGTGGTAAAAGAGGAAGGTGGAAAAGTCTAACTTTGCTTGAGACTGCCGCGTCAAGAGTTCGAATCCTAAAATATGGATTTAACTCTTGGGTAAGTGCAAGTGTACAAGCAGTCCTCCACCCTGTACCCATTGGAGGCATAACTTGCGATTTACCTCATCCACCAAAGCCCATGGTAGGGCAGGTGGGGGCGCCAGTAATGGAGCGTAATCCAAAAAAAAAAATCAATTTTGTCACCACTTTGTGGGGTCTTCAACTGTCTAATTTTTTGGACAAATATTTTTATTTCTGTTGTGAATTTGGACCACTTTGTTGGGAACGAAAGAAGTTAATATGACATAATATAAAGTATTGACCGCTCAAGTAAGAACAATATTAAAAACAAGAAGAGTGACTAATAGAGAAATCAAGTAATTTTATTAATTGATAACTAATGAAGAGAAAAATGTAATTTCAGCAATTTCTGAATGTCTAATAAACTAAAATACGAGTTTCATATTTTTAGGGGACATGTCAAAACCCTAGAAACCAAATCGTAGACGAATAGGAGTTCAAAACGTGTTGAAACACTTAACCTTGAATAATAGTGTCGCTCGAGCGATAATCGGGCAACAGACGGGCGAGATAGGTTCTGCTTTTGTCGCTCGAGCGGCTAGCCAGTGAGGAGCTAATGAACATGTGGCAATGTTATTCTTGATACATAATTTTGATCTCTCCTAAACCACTCCAAATACTACTCCTATATCCACTAGAATTTGATTCAAACTATAACAAATTCAAACTCACGCTTTCAAACTATCATATTCTGATACTAAGCTGATTATTATCAGAACCAGATAGGGGTTAATACACATCATAGCTACATATAGGTGCTTGCTTGCATGTTCTTTCCACCACAAATTATCAATAAGACTTAACAAAAATTCCAAGGAGCGAAGTAAGAGTGAAAGAGATTAAAATCGCTAAGCTTAAAAGCAAATCAAAGATAACAAATTATTTCCTTCAAATCTAACGATTATTTTGTGCATCTGTGGTATGCACACAATGTAGGATTAGACCCTATTTGAGAGTGGACGCTAGTATGAACAATATTTTAGCTTTCTATTCTTCTCTATTATTGTTTAAGGTTGTCTAATCCATTTCCCCAACATGCCATTTATGTATGATTTGAAGATGGGCCAAAATGTTCATTCGATGATGAGAGCTTGAATTTTAAAAACAAAGTTAATTTTGACATGCTTTAATGTAATTAACAATTGTGATGATAATAATTAAGTTAATACAAGATTAAGTGAAAGTTATTCAGTGATGACCAAAGAATAAAGAAGAAATTGAATTTCACTGTATAAACTTGGGCGTGCATGGAAGATGAAGAATGTTTTCAAGTAAGTTTGTCAATGGGTTGAGACTTCAATTGGGTATCGCCAAATGGGCCTCTATAGTCCCTCAAGGGCTCAAACTTATTTTGATTATAATTACATAAAGTAGTCGTGCTATCAATCTGAAGTGTGTCTATTCAATCTAAACTTTCAAGTTTCAAATATAAAGTTGGCTTTTGACATGAACTTTTGAGCTAGACTAAGTCTTTTTTTTTTTTTTGAAAAAAAAAAAAAAACTAATTCAATGAAAGGATTTTAAAAATTTTAGACCAATTTTATGAAGTAAAAAAATTATTATTAAGTTTATAAGTGGCTACAGCAAAAACACTCGTACGATTTGATCGCGAGCTAGCTAATGGCTTGCAAGCCGCTCATGTGTTTTGCTCAAATTGTAAATAAAATATTGGTGAACAACGGAGCGAGCCGACTTCCGTGCTTAACTGAAACGAGTCTGACGGTAGATGAGTCGAACAACTCAACTTGATCCATTTAGATAGTATTTGATGGTGATTAAAATTAGATTTTTTAGTAGATTGTGGTTGAAGTTTTTGAAATGTGTGGTTGAAATTTTGTGGGACCCATGAAAGATGTAGTTGATATTGATTGTTTGATTTTGACTTAAATTAAAATCAGATTTTAATTGATATTAAACAAGCTCTTAATATCATAATCACTAGGGGTGAACACGATTCGATTTGGGCGGTTTATGCTATATTTTCAACTTAAATCATTTCAAGTGGTTTGGAATTTTTTCAAACCAAACCATTTTATTTTTCAAACCAAACCAAACTATTATTTGCGGTTCGGTTCGATTTTAATCCGCAATTTACCTATCGACATTATAATAATATATTTAAAACAAGTTAATATATAAATTTAAACGAACACTAATAATATTAAACGTTAAATTACATCTATATTTGTCTGAAATTCAATATTTAACAAAAAAAGCAAAAAAGATAGCATTAAACTAGCATCACTCAAACTTTTACAAGCAACAATATTAAAATAAGTATAGAGTACTAATCTCTCAAATACCGTGAGTCACTAGATCAATCTTTTACAAACTTCATAGTTCCCTTGAACATATCAATCTTTGCATTTCGAAGGATGACAGTAGTACCGGGCGTCACTAGATCAACTGAAGAAGAAATATAAACAAAAACCAAATGGTTATACAGTTGAAAACAAAAAATGTAATAAAAAATATTAATAAAGGAAAAAACCTATTATTCAAAATAATAAGCCAAAAGAATCAAAACCCATTATTTACAAATTTGCAGACATAGAACCCCATTCTAATAACTAAAATATTCATCTCACTACATTAATCGTTTTTCACTTGATCATGAATTTGTGTTGCGTTATACAAGTATGTCTAACTTATGTACATAACACAAGTATGCATATTTTAGTCATTGCGAGCGGTGAAGAGGATATTACCAGTCTCATCGCCTACAAGGTACTCAGCAATGCGGGTGTTGCGCATGTGGGGGGAGACGGCGTGACCTTTCTACAACACCATATTGGAATTAAAAAGAATCTAGGTTTTGGTTTGAGACTTTGAGTTGGATTTTGACTTCTTCCTTTTTTTTTTTTTGGCTTGAGCTTGGGCTTGGACTTGGACATAAATTAAAAAATTGAATTTCTAGGTTTACTTCGAAGGTATCATTTCTAATTGGTTTACATTTTAAATTCTAAAAATTATATTTTTATAAAATTATATACAAAATTTTATAATTTCATAAAAAAAATTAATTAAAAAGTGTGATTCAATTTGATTTTTTGCGGTTTTTTAAAATCAAAACCTAAATCAAACTATTTTGAAATGGTTTAGTTCAGTTTGAGGAAAAAAATTGTAGGTCTATGTGAACCCGAATCAACGATTTCAAACTAACGATTACGATTCAATTTGCGATTTTGTGATTTTTTTTTGTAAAGTCTTAATAATCACACTGCGGATTTTGGAGGGGGTGGCACGTGAAGTGGGGTCCATGCATTATCAAGATGTGGTTGTTTTATGAAAATTAATTGATTCCCCCCTAACACAGCACAGCAGTGAAATCCCTGCAAATATTTTATAGCCGTTAATGGACCCAACAACAACCAGCAAGTTTCTCTGTTTGTACAAGTCACCTTCCTTCATTCTGTCTTTTGATTGATTGATTGCTCTCTGCATTGTACAGTTGTTGTCAATTATTATTATCCTAACAATTTTACCTTCTCCATTTCGAAGTAATTTCTCTCAATCTCCATATTCTTTACAAATTTTAATTTTTCACCCCATACTTGTTTCATCGTCCAAGTTTGAACCAACATTCTGTAATTTCTTCCTTGATTAATGAATATATGTGTGATTACTTGCATAAAAATGTCTTAAATCACATAAAATGAAATGTTCTAACAAACAATTTTTGCATTTTTCTTTATATACAAGTGAAGGCGCACGTTGAGATGGTAGGGATACAATGCACATGTTGAGTAATCATCTTCGAACAATAGGGATATAGTATACACGTGTTAAGACTCTTGTACTTGAGTCAAATATTTTTGCAAAGAGAGTTTGATAGAGCTTTTAGCTTAATGGTAAAATAATATTTTATATGTAATTTTTACCATCCATATTTATATTTATCGAGAATGTTTAGGTGGTCATTACTTTAGTTTGACCATTATTGTTAATATTGTGTAAACATTCTCTCACTACACTAGATTAGACAGTCATAAGACTATTTTTGTAAGCATAAAATTGCATTATGTGCGTTTTCTCAATCTCTATTAAGTGTGTGTAGACTAAATCAAGCTAGTAATTTTGTCAATTACTATTTCTTAAGATGGGAGAGTCTTTTTATTCATTGAGAAGAAACTATGCAGATTAAGATGGATGGTCATGGCTTTGAAATCTAGTGCCACACTCTGTTTCTTTTGATACGCTGAAAAATGGAACATTTTAAACCTATGACCGCTACTATTTCCTATTTACGAGCACGACCTTTTGATCTTTGTGTGTCTTTTGATACGTTGAAATACTGAACTTTTTAAACTTATGATCTCTACTATTTCCTATTTACGAGCACGACCTTCTAATCTTTGATCATTTAACGATGCCAACTTATAACATCATTCTAAATTACCACAAATTTTCTCGAATGAAAAAAGGTTCACATTTTTGTAACACTAGAAAAAATCTAGACTATTGATTGACATGGTTTTGAAATTTTGGCACCTAAGCATTTGGTGGTGGTCCAAATTTTAGAACCCCAAGAGAACACATAAACAATATGTGTCAAAAAGTAGATACAATTATTAGAAACTTCCATCCGTGTTTTCACTTTCAATGTTTGAAATATTTGAAGTTTGTAGTAACCTAAAGACTATTTGTATTTAAAACGAGAAATATTGTTCAAATTCATTCCCAACTTTTATGAAAAACAAATGATAAATTTAATCATTGAAGTGTGCTCATTCTCCAAACTCATTGAGGTTGTACGTATTAGTCGAAAATTTTAAAATCCATGATCGAATTACAATTCCAACGAATGAGTGAAGAAACAAAATGTTTATGGCACTTGTCCTCCCATCCGTGTTCCAAAATTACTTCTAATGGGGCCATGCCACCATATTGAAGATGGTTAAATAACACATTTTACAGAGATAACGTGGATTCGATTAACCTAGTACTTGAAATGAAAACCAAGACAAATATAAATTCCAAAAATGCTGGAAAAATTGGACCTCTTCCTCTTCCATTCCACGGACCTTATCTTACGTCGAAGCAAATGTAATTGCACACTCTAGACCATTCATTGAATTTATACATATTTTTTTTTATTTTAACTTCATTTTTCTTTTATGGTTAAAATTTCTATTAGGCACTCAACTTATAGCACTATTTCATTTTAGTCATTGAACTTTATTTATTTATTATTTTGGGTTAGTTACTATTTTCTTCTCTTTCAACTTTAGATACTAAGGCCTTGTTTGTGCTCCCTTATAATTAGTTTTCAGGAAAAATGTATTTTGTAATGGTAATTTTTTTAAGAATGTGTGATAAAAAAAAAAGAAGAATATGTTTAATATTATTTTATTGTAGAATATGTAATTGAAAAGAAAAGAAAAAATATATATTTTGAAATTAATGGAGCCCAAATAGGAGCTAAGAATCGCACTCTTTTGGACTTGATTAAATTTGTCTTAATGTGTAATAATTGGCCAGACTATTGACCCGACTAAAAACATCTCCAACACATCCTATAAATTGCCGTCTACGTGATAATCAAATTAAGACTTGCAGTCTATGTAGCATTGATGTATAACAAATAAAGGTCAAGTCTCAAATTAATCTTCAACGTGTTCTATATACATCCTTGTACTATTAGCGGACCTTATATCTATCATAAAATAAAAATGGTAGAGAGAAAATCCAACGTGATAATCAAATTAAGACTTGCAGTCTATGTAGCATTGATATATAACAAATAAAGGTCAAGTCTCAAATTAATCTTCAACGTGTTCTATATACATCCTTGTACTATTAGCGGACCTTATATCTATCATAAAATAAAAATGGTAGAGAGAAAATCCAATGCTCTACCTATTGAAAGAGAATTATTGAGTCATCACTTATAAATGTAGATGAGATAGTTTCTCTCTTCCACACAATGTCAGGTAACAGAGTTCTTTGTCAACTTGTATTGAAGAGGGATAATATCCTGAACATAGACAGGCGCTAAGCTAAGACCATGTAAGTTGCTCACGTGTACGCCACGTCTCTACTTCTCTTTTTCCTCACAATAATAACTGCCCATCTGTATATATCTCACTCTCAAACTTTTCCTTTTCCATGAAAAACAGTAGCAGATGCTGCAGATCCTCTCTCTCATCTGGATTACCTTTTCAACTAAACTTGATGAAAACTGTGACAGTTGCCTGATTTGCTTCTCTTTCATATGTTTCCCTTTTCTTTTCTTTCCCCTCTATGCAAGTTTGAATGAAACAAAGCCAAACTTTAAGAGGGCTCTAATTTGCATGCCATCATTTCCTACTTTAGAGCTGTATCTATTTATAAAGGCACGTTCAAAAACTTGCACATTTTTAGCCCACTTCTCTTTTTGACCCATTTTAGATCAATCTTTCACAGTTAATTTTCCCTTCACAAATTACCCCAAAAAAAAGAAGGAAAAAGTAGGCTGATCAAAGGGATATTAGAGCCAATTTATGGGTTTATATTTCTAAAAAATTTAGGGTTTTTTGATTGGAGTGATTCTTGGGATTGGTTTGAATTCTTATTATTAATTTTTTTTTTTTTTTTGAGAAATACCATATATAGAGCACTGAAATTTAGGCAGAGTGTGTGGGAAATGCCAAGGCAAAATTTGAATGTGGATGGAAAGATAGGGGGAAGGCAATGTAAAGTGAGAAAGAGAGGGAATTCTTCATCATCTTCATCGTCATTAGTGAAGAATTATCGTTTAAAACGCGCAATTTTGGTGGGTAAAAGGGGAGGGTCAAGCACACCAGTGCCAATGTGGAAAATGATGAATTCAAGATCCCCATCACTCAAAAATGACCATTCATTCAAGAATTTGGCACCAAAAGGTGGTGAAAAGAACAAAGATTTCTCGGTATCGGCTCGAAAATTGGCTGCGACTTTGTGGGAGATTGATGGGTTTCCTTCAACCAGAGTGAAAGGGGAAAATTTGGAGGACAAAATAAGAGGAGTAGAAAATGTTAGAAAAGAAAGAATTTTGTATTCACCCAAATTGAATCCATTTCATAGTCCTATTTCTGAGGTGGGATTGTGTTTTCTTGTACAGATTTGGCTTTTCAACTCATTTGTGTTGTAGATTCAATTCAAGTCTGCATATTTTGTTGAATGTTTTTCATTTTTTTGTGTGATTTTTTGGATTGGAAATTTGCAGAGAATGGATCCATCTGAAGAGGGCTTTCATCGAAGAAGAGCGTCAGCTGGTTCTCAGAAGCTTCTGCAGGCTGATTGTAATTTAGCAGGCAATAATTCTCTTCATACTTGCTTAATAGAGGTATGGCAAAAGGCTCATTTCCTTTATGATTATCACACGTTTGCTATTTTTTAAGCAAATTATATAAGTTAAATTAGTGAAGAAAGCAAACATTCTTAGCATTCGAATTACGCTGTTTATCTATTTGGTTTTTCCTTGTATTATTAAGTTAATTCTTGCAGATTAATTACAATTAAAGTACTTTAAGTCCTCTCTAAATTCATGCTCTTTCAGCTATGTATGATAGTGAGGTAGTAGCCTTTGGAGCCACCCTTTGGCCTACCAAGAATGATTTCACGAAACGGACAAATTCCTCTGTTACCTCAATGGAACAGAGAACATGGTCTGATTTTCCTGTGGGTGCCACCACAGCCAACACGTCTTATGTTTGTTCTTTAACCTATATCGACTTTTGCTGTTTGCATTTTCGTCTATCCCCTCATCTGAAGGTATTGAATAAATCCTCAAAGATGGACACCGATGTTTATGTTTGGCAAAATGCAATTGACAGTATTGGATAGTATTAAAGAAGAAAATGGAGTTAAGTTCTTGTTTATTGCTTACCATAACTTATGCCAAGAGTCCATGAACTTATGGGATTCTTTTCTTCTACTAGCTTTGAATATTTGTAATATTATACTCTATCTGCATCTGAGCTTTAACTAGATGTTCTACAAAAGGGATATTGTTGATCAAATCGTAGAATTATGCAGGTTGATCAGACGAAATCTCATGGACAAAGTTCATGTAGGCACATAGTTGGAGTAAAAAATCATCTTAAGGATGTACATAATGGCCTTACAACATCTAAAGAACTGCTCAAAGTATTAAGTCGTATTTGTCACCTTGAAGAGCAACACTCTACAGGATTATCACTTGTCTCGGCCTTAAAATATGAGCTTGATCGTGCATATGTTCATGTCAAAAATTTGATTCAAGAGCAAAGAACAAACTCTAGTGATATTGATATTCTGCTGAATCGATTTGAAAAGGAAAAAGTAGTTTGGAAAATTAAAGAACAAGATAGGATTCGCAGTGCCATTACATCTATTGCTGGTGAGCTCCAAATAGAGAAGAGGCTAAGGCGACAAACTGAGAGACTGAACAAGAAACTCGGAAAAGAATTAGCAGAGACTAAGGAATCTCTTTCAAGGGCAATCAAAGAACTTGAAAGCGAGAAGCGGACAAGAGAGATATTGGAGCAAGTGTCTGATGAGTTGGCTCGAGGCATTGGAGAAGATAGGGCTGAAGTTGAGGAACTAAAACGACAGTCAGCAAAAGTTCGTGAGGAGGTGGAAAAGGAGAGGGAAATGCTTCAACTAGCTGATGTACTGCGCGAGGAAAGAGTGCAAATGAAGCTTTCGGAAGCCAAGTATCAGTTCGAGGAGAAAAATGCACATGTTGACAAGTTGAGGAGTGAACTTGAGGCTTATTTAAAATCCAAAACAGGCGAAGAAAAAGGGGATGGCTCCCCAAGCTATGAAAAAATAAAGGAGCTTGAAATGTATCTGAGAGAAACATTGCCCAACTTGTACCAACACAAAGATAAAGAGAAGCAAGATATGGAGACAGTAAATAAAGAAGAACTCGAAGATGATGATGATTCAGCTGATAGTGATCTCCATTCAATTGAATTAAATGTGGACGATATTAACAAGAGCTTCCAATGGGGTGATGCTGTGAAAAACGACTCAAAGAGGAATTCAGTCTATACAGGCAAAGGTAGGAAGTCTCTTTCCGAAAAGTTAAAAACTCCAACCATTCCCCCCGAAAGAAATTTTGCAGATGGCCTAGAGTGGGAATGCACCAACAAACAAGAATATTCAGGTGCTTTTGACAGGGATGGATTGTTCGAGTTTTCTTCGCAGACATGGAAAACGAATATTGAAGACGAGATCGAGATCGAGAGATATAATATGATTGAAGACCTAAGAGATCACATCGTGTCTAGTTCCAGAAAAGGATCCTCTCTAGACTTGCAGAATTCACATTCAAAGGATCCTAATGGAGGATTGACAGTGTTGCAGGGAGCTATTTGACACTGGCCAAAGAGTCTTTACTCATTTCGTGGTCCTTCTTTGGCAAAATGCATTGCTTTTCATTTCTTAATAGATTCAAAAAATCTCTACTGGCTACTGAATTTGTAATCTGGAACCCAAGAATGTAAACAGAATTTTGTATTGGTCGTTCGCATAAGATAATAAACTGTACAAAATCTGCTCTTTTCTCTCGTGTTAAGATGCTAAAAAGGGTATCTCGATCTATATAAAGGTTTTCATATATATTAGTTTCAATGATTCCATCTTCGGTCTGAAATTTCTTTACGCCGGATAATTGAATCCCAAATCTGTTGAAGTTTAAATTTGTCTACAGAAGTCATATTATAGTGAAATCGGCCACTAGAAAAGGGGTGCTGATCGATCGCTCGGACAGTCAAGTTATTATAAAGGGCTATGATTGTGGTCTGGTTGGCCCCAGGAAATTTTGTAGGGATGATGTCTGAAACAATTCTCTCGTAGTTATAATAATTTGTCTTGGCTTGTCTTAGACCACATGCTTTCAAATCATTCAAAGATCCACTTGATAATATCTATTAAGGTTGTGGGAAATTACACCATTGACCCTTGACTTACGAGTCACGGTTTGGTCTTCAAAACTTTTGTTATCGTAACATAATTTATACTCAATCATAAACAAGTTCTAAACGTGTCTTAAATTTTTAAGTGCCCTTATGAAAACATATCATACTTTAATGAGTCCTGATTATAGTTGGGAAGTAAAGTCTAACTTCATAAAGTTGGACATGTGAAGACTACGTGACGATTCAACGTATACGTGGACGATTTTTGTCGAAATATTGGAGATCAATTTGCTCTAATATTTAAAGATTGGAGACAACTTTCATTGGAGCAAATATGTTAGAGATGAATACTGCAATTTTGAACTATGATAATAATTAATAATCATATGGCTCTCATCATTCTACATGCCTCTATTCCATAAATTTGAAATTATTTTGTATATTTATTTGATAATTAATAGCCATATGCATGCATCATTTCCATTTTTTTTTAAAAATTACATACAATACACATGTATGGTGGTTGGGTTGGGGCCTTAAATAATTGATAATGCCCACCCATTGTCTCGTATTAGACCAAGGTTTATGGCACTGTACTTGGTCTTATTCAATTTTAAAAATGATTTTCGAAAAACTATAATTTTATAATTCCAATAGAATGCAGCCAAATTACATGTAATTTGGTTCCATTGTAGTTTAACTTTTGTAGTGTTTGCTCCAAGACTATATTCATTGTCAAGAACCGGGATTGATGGTGGGCCGAGCCAGGCCAGGTAGAGCCATATATGTCCATCATGGGCATGTCAAGTTGTGTCATTGGGCTGGATTAACTTACTAGGATAGGTGCGTCAAGCTAAAATTACATTTTACTTCAATCATATTACTTGTGCGTTTCATTCATTGAACAACGTAGTTGTGGGGTTGTTGGGTGATGGCCTATCTAGCCAGCACAGACTGGGCTGTGCCAGACTGGCTTGAAGCCTGCATAAAGCTAGCTAAGCCCAGCCCAAGTCCCATCTCTCTGATTATTGTTAAAGATATTTAAATTCCAAGTTCTACCGTCACTTATTTATGAAAATTAGTCTCGAATATTTGATAAAAATAAACTTTGACCAAGGTAAAACGACGAGTTAAAGATGAAATACATGTACATAAATCATTTCCATTTCTAACTGTTTAAAGTTAATGGTTAGAGTTGGTCACTTGAGTCCAAGAAAGGATTATATATCAAATCAAACCATGAAAATGCTATGTTCTTGAATGACTTGAGTATTTTTGGCCAAGTTAGGCTAGCAACTTGGTATAAAAACATTCTTTAAAGCAGCAATCAAATAGAATGATCTTTCTGTCATTGTTTATGTTTGCTTCTTTCTGTCGAGATCTTTCTGTCATTGTTTTTCTTAAATAATTTCTTCTTTTGAAATAATCCAATCAGATAAGTTGTCGGCCTCTGATTGTATTGGTTTTTTTACCTCTAATTGACTTCGCTTTTAGCCTCTTATCAGATCGGTATTTGGTCCAATTTACAGTTGATTTAGGTTCAGAGGCTCGTTCGTATACATTTAGATTCAGAATATCAATCACTGGTTTGAGAATTTAGGACACAAACCATGAAGAGTTTGTTTTCCAAACAAAATTGAGTAACATGAGGACTGAAATACACTACTTGTTTACTTGTATAACCCTACACATTGGATTCGATAATATGGAAATATTTTGAATTTTCGCCCATTGTGATGTAGAGCATCACATAAATATGAGGGTGGAATTATCTTGAAAGGAATTCTTCCATCTAGGACCAAAATGAATAGTTAAAGCAAAAAGAAAAAAAGGTCGAAGTTGTTGAAATTTTATAGGTATATAAAAAGATTAAAATGTGTGAATAGAAAAAAGTCTCTAATAGGTGCAAAGATTGGGTACGACTCTTCAAGTGCAAAATGTGCATAATAAAGAGTCAAAAGATGCGACTGTTTGAAAGTGAAACATGAAAATATATAAATATGACCCTCCTAATTACATTTTCTCCATTCTCCAAAATTGGTCAATATAATTTCCAAAATATTTTTGAGTTTCGTGTTCGATATTTAGTATTCGATATCTTCCGTTCTAGAATAGTACAATCAGGCGTTGGTTCGTCCAACGAAATTTATATTGTGTTATATTAATTTTGGAAGAAGTATTGTATCTTAAGAGACAGACATCTATTTGATCTTTTAGCACCAGTGCAAGGGACGAAATCCATCTTAAAGAGATTTACATTCGCATACCTCGCTTCATTTCATCTCTTTCTAATTTCTACATTTCAGTATGTCAATTTTGTGTACGTATCTTATTTTGATAAGTCAAAATTCTATTCGATATTTTGCAAATGTAAGCTGTGATTTATCATCTTTGCATACACAGATTTTTTATTAACGAAATATAAATTATGCACCAATTTATCCAACAGAAGTTTGATGCATGCAACTGGTAATATGAAATTTTCTACAAATACCTAATATATCTTGCACTAGTGATTGCAAGATTATACATATATTTAATATTACTGAACTATTTGACAAAATGTGTTCCCAAACTGTGCTTAACACTTCTTTGAAATCCTATAAGATGTGTTTTCCCAAAACAATGAATTGTCATTTGGCAAACAACAAAGGCAAATAACGATGTTTCACCTGAAATAAGTAGGGTTAACAGTTGATTTAGATTGAAAATTCGTTCATATGCAATTAGATTCCGAACATCAACTGCTGTTAGAGGCATTTGGACGCAAACCATCATGATTTCGTTTGCAAACAAAATTGAGTAATTTTCAGACTGAAAATACCCTACTTGTTTACTAGCATAACTATTTATATTGACTTCGAAAAGATGGCGATATATATATTTATCCGATGGATGTTGACGTAGAGCATCACCTGAATGTGAAGGTGTCCTTATCTCGAAAAAGATTATTTGAGCAAGGTCCGAATGAATACTTACAAAATTATAATGGGTTTGAGTTTGATGCGAGCAAATAATAATAAGAATTTCTTTACCAATGCCCCTACTATATAGCTTGAACTCGTGATAGCTCCATTGTACATATCTTTAATATTATTGATCTATTTGACAACAATAAGGCTGTTTGTACAGCCTTATTGTTACATTTTGGATGACAGCCTCCTCACATGGGGTGACCGACCTGATTTTAATCTTATTTTAAGAGTGAGTTTCACTCTCAAATGTGAGGGAGCTGTCAACGAGGCTGTCAACTGAGCTGTACACATAGCTCGGTTCATTTGACAGTTTGTACATCCTAGAAACCGACCATAGCACTCTCTGAACTATCGTAGGTATTTTTCCTAAATCACTTAATAATCATTTTGCAAAAAATAAAAGTGGTTACATCCCCCTACATCACGTGGATCACAAAAAAATATTGATTTTGCGACCAGAAAATATTATCGCATAAATAGAGGTTTTCTCGCAAAAATATTTTAGCGACAACAAGATATTTGTTATAGACATTGTCACGTTATATGAGTCACATAATATATTTTGCAACAACTTTTATTTATTCATTGCATAAAATGTTTGTCGCAAAAATGTCGTTGCAACACATGTAATTATGCCGTGAAAAATTAAAAGGGTGACAAGTAGTTGATACATATACGACTATAGTTGCCTAATTTTCTCCGCAAATCTATTACCATCTAATGATTGTTCTCTCCACATGTAGTTGATACATAGACGAATATAGTTGCCTAATTTTTTATTAATATTAGGACTGGACACGATGAAAATTAAATTTAGCAATATATAATGAGCGCTTTAGTTTATATATAATTAATTTGAGAAACAAACATATTTTTGTCAATTTTTTGTTCTATATAAATATATTTATTTATTCCATTATTATCGACCTGGTTCAACTTGATTTGACCTTTCGAATCTTGACCCGTACATGTCAAGTTTGATTTTGAAGACAGGAAAAATTCTAAGCGTATCCTTATCTCTCACCGCAAACCTATACAGCGAAATTTCATCTTATCGATTCCGAGTCTGATCCTTTATCAATGAAGACATCGATGACAACAGAGGCACTAGTGACAATATAGGCGTCCACGACACTATAGATAATATAAATGCGATTCAATTTATCTTATTTTTGGTAAAATATTCTTTCAACGTTTTTTCCCCCTTAAAATAAGTTTTCTATTAAAAAAGAAGCCAACCAATCGAATTCAATTAAAACAATAATTCACCATGTTTTATAATTAATTATGAGTGACTCGTACTCCATCTTCACTTTGTAACTAAGTATACTTTTTTTCTTGTTTTATGCGATTTCTGTACAGCCCATGTCTTCGCCATCCCTATGGCAATTCGACTTGTAACTTTTTACTGCATGTATATTGCACGTGCAGCCCACCTTTCTCTAATCAGATTGGTTTGTGGCATTTAATCGGATTTGGTTTTGGTTGGGTTCACAGTTGATTTAGATTGAAAGGCTCGTTCATATGCATTTAGATTCAGAGCATCAACTGCTGGTTTGAGCATTGGGGACGCAAACCATCAGTGCATCAGCTATAATATTTAGAAAAAAAAAAAAAAAAGTGGTTCCATCTTCACTTGGATTGCACATGTACATGATATTAGATTCAACGACTTGTGAATGGTTCCATCATAATTTTTTCAATATAAAACAAGAGACACGACACGTCTGTACAAAGGCGATCGAATTCCAGTCAAACTAATTACCTAATCTGTTTCTTAATCAAATCATTCTGATTTCTTAATTGAATCTAATGTAATTATGATGAACCCATTTTTCTTCAAGTTTATCTTGTCAAGTTCCTTCATTCCTCAAGCAACACTGATTATGCTAACTCCATTTCCAAAGCTCGTTATCACCTGTAATGGTGAAAACGTTGCTGATGACTGACCTTGATTCAATGACAATGATGACCCCAGAGATTGTTGTGGTGAAACAATTGGCACATCCTGATTTTTGCCAATACTTGTTTTGTCAACCAATTTTGTAAACACACTCTGTACAAATAGCTTGATTCTTTGTTCAATTATCCTCAACTGATGGCGGTTTCATTGTTTTTCGAGAAAATTGTTCATTGTTATTCTATGGAAAAAAGTTATTTAATTATAAAAATTTGAAAGACAATAAAATACTCAGATCTAGAACTAGTTTTCATGTTTGAAAACATGACCTTTACTTAACGTATTTAAAAAAATTGCAAACAAATATTTCAAAACTTCAATATTGAAGCCATTGGCCTGCAGCTAAGGGTTCGATGTGAACAAATGTTATTTGAGCAATGAAATGGGGCAACAAGAATTAAGGTTTTCGAGGAGATGAGGCAAAACCTATGGAATCCAAGAATCGTCGTCGCCGCCGCCGCCATCGTGTTTGTTCTCGATGGGAAAAGGAAATGGGAGAGAAGTGTTTTAATCTAAGGCAATTTGTAATTTAAGTGAGAACAAACACGGCGTGCACCAAAAGCATGCCGTAAATAATGGCCTAATACGGCGTGCATCCTTTGCACGCTGTAAATACTTTAACTTAATGATTTTTTATGGCATACATATATCGTACGCTGTAAATAGTCTATTTTTACGGCACGCCGTAGGTGCACACTGTAAATGAATGCCGTAAAAAACTGCTTTTGTTGTAGTGAATCAACAAAGAACTATTTAAACTCTTTCATAACATTATCACTAAATTAACATTATTCAGTACCTTATAACAGAAGAATTACCTGCAATATAAGTGCATCCCACTAGTATTCCTTACAAATAAGTGGATGTACACAAATGTGAAAATCGGGTTTTTGCCATATTTTATGTGTATAAATGATAAATATTATAGAGGGGTGAAAAAAATGAAGAATTAATATTTCAAATTAATCCCTTGTACTTTTGATAGGCGTATGGTGCATTTGAATATTATGACACATAATTATAACCTGCCAATTTATAACTAATAGATATGTTAGGTGAAGATAAAGACATATGTGACAATTATCAATACTTAATTTGTTATCTTTGTAGTACCAAAACGTCAAATACTAATTTCATATCATGAGTTGCAAGTCCTATATATTCTTGCACTTGCTTAAACATCGTCCCATATTCGAAATACTCCTAGTTATTTATGTATGCTAATGTCATTGCAATGAAATATTTATAACTAATACATTTGTTAGGTGAAGATAAAGACATGTGACAATTATCAATATTAATTTGTTATATTTATAGTACCAAAACATCAAATACTTTCATATCATGAGTTGCAAGTCCTATATATTCTTGCACTTGATTAGACATCGTCCCATTTTCGAAATACTCCTAGTTTGCAATGAAATATTTTTACAATTAAAACATGCTCACTTCTATTTATGTTCGATATGCAATATTTTACCTTATGGCTAAAAAAATGTTTAAAAAGACGTAAAAAAAAAAAACCTCAGAAATGAAAAAGGATGAAAAGAGAAGTTTGATCTGATTAAAAAAAATGTAGAACTCCATATTTGCAAAGCGATAATAACTAAGTCCAATCCCTTTTTATAAATTTTGTTTGGCCCAATTAATTGAAAACCACAATTTTAATTAGAAAAAGGAAAATTTTCATATTTGATCTCCAACCTATTATCCTAATAGCAAGTTGGCCCTAAACCTTTGAACATAACAAATAGACCCTATACTTTCTTTATAATTGCAAAATCATCCCTAATTAGAACAATCCTATAATTGTCCTTGTGAAAAGTCTAGAGGTGGCAAACGGGCTGAGCCGGATCATGGGGTCGTCAGCTCGGCTTGTAAAAATCGACTTGTGGGCTGCTTGAACTCGTAAAAATACGAGCCCGAGTGTGAGCCGAGCGGACCGGCCAATTTGACGAGCCGATTCAGCTCAGCTCGCAAAAAAATGAGACGCTCATGGGCCGAGCCCACGAGCAGCTCGTGGCTCATTTATATAGTGACCAAAACTATCACTTTTTAAAAAAAGTGACCGTTTTGGTCATTTTTCAGTGTCTTAATTTTTTTAAATTTAATTCAGTGGCCATTTTGGCCACTGAAATTTTTGTTTTTTTCTTCCCTCCTCTTCTTCCTCTATAGATACATAACCTTCTAATCAATTTTCTTCACACCAAATTCACTAAGAGTGTGTTTGATTAACATGAAAAATATTACCTAAAAAAGAAAATATTTTCCTTGTTTTGAGAAAAACAAAAACCAACTCTTTCCAAGGAAAATATTTTCCTTAAAAACAAGGAAAATTAGGCATATTTTCAAAAATTGGAAAATATTTTCAATGGAACAAAAATAGCAATCAAACAATCAAAAGTAGGAATTTAGGTGAAAAATTGATATTTTCCATGAAAAATAAATGCAATCAAACACATCCTAATACTCTTCATCTCTCACTCTTTTCCACAATCAATTATCAACATTATAAATTTAAACACAATCTACATTCTTTTTACAATTTTATTGTCTTCGATTTCAATTATTACATACAGTTTTTGAAGTATTTTCTTTACTTTTTTCACAATTCACAAATGGATCCACAATCATTTGTTGATGGCTTGTTTGGTATCGGAGGCAAATCACCTGTGACGCCACAAAGTCAATTTTAGAATCAATTTTTCAGTCTCAATAAAATACTCATTCCTGAAAATATTCAAGAGATGGCTGCACATGAAAGCAATAATCTAAATTATTCAATTGATTTAGATGACGTTGATATTCTCGAAGTGGGACATTAGGAAAAACCTGAATTACACATTCTCGATGCTAGAGGGAAGCGAAAAGCGAAAAAATAGGCAAAATGTTGGGAACACTTTAAATTGGTTTCAACGGGTCGTATGGTCGATGGAAGCCCAGAGTCGATAGCAGTATATAAATACTGTCAACAACGATTGACATGGCAAAATGGCATTGGTACCACCTACCTCAACCGTCACTACAAATCATGTGTGGCCAAACATGGACTTCTTCCATCCGGTCAAACACAACTTTCCTTTGGTAGTCCAGACACCAGTTCTACGACTTCGCCCCTCACCACGTGGATGTATTTAGAGGAGAATGCTCGAATGGGAATGGTGAAAATTGTTGTAGGTGCTCAGTTACCTCTAGTAATAACGGACAACCAACATTTTGTCTCGTACGCAAAAGAATATTTTCAACCGAGGTACGTTGGTGTAAGTCGAAACACTCTTCGTTCAGATACAGTAGAATATTTCATTCACACAAAACAACAATTGATCACGGATTTACAAAAATATGGGGTGTTATATCTTTAACTTCGGACTTGTGGGAAGAGATTAATAAAAGAGCTATATAACTGCAACTGCAAACTACATAGACCCACTTTAGTACATGCATAAAAAAATTATTGCTTTTAAAAGTATTTAATTTCGTCACAATCCTAATAATATATTTAATGCTATTATGGTCATTATTAGATAATATAGTTGCGAGAGTAAAATTCATTATTTTACATTCGATAATGCTAGTATTAATAAATCATTCATCGATAAATTTTTAAGAGTATTGCACCCTGAATTTGGTAGTTATTTGTTTCATATTCATTGTGTCTGTCATATTTTATATTTAATTGTGCAAGATGACTTGAAACATATTAAAAATGAAATGCAAAGAATTCGGAGTGCATTAATATATATCACAATCTCCGCTAGTAGAGAACAAGTATTTGAAGATTTTTGTAACGAAAATGGGGTGATGAATTCGAAAATATTTGTTATTGACGTAGGGTATAGATGGAACTCCACTTACTATTAAAGTTATGCGAATGTTTTGAAACTTTCATAACCAAGTTTTACAATAATAGGCATATCAGAGACGAAGACGACACTATTTTAAATGAATCTCATTGGAGTTTAGCTTTAAAAGTAAAATAAAAAATAAAAAATTGAGTAGTTTTTATGAAACTACAAATATTTTATCTGAAATTTATTATTCAACTAGTTGTATGGTACTTGAATGTCTTTATATAATTACGAGAACATTTCATAAATATAGAAATGATCTCGACTTTACTGCAATTATATATTCTATGGAATTAAAATTTAGAAAATATTGGCAAGACTTGCCAATGTTATTTCCTTTATCATGCATCATGGACCCCTGATATAATTTATCGGGGACTAAATATGTAATTGAACAAATTTCAAAATTTTTAACTTTTGATACACCTATCACGTATAGAAATTTAGAACAAACTTTAAGTGAAATGTATGAAATATATGCAAAACGATTGTGTACAAATATTAGTCGAGTACCCTTTTCACATACTCTTCCCACACATATCGAAGAAGATGACGCTGAAATAATGAATTTGTTCGAAAGTGTTAACACGTATAGATATGATGCAAATGCAATAAGTTCATCTAGTAATACTTTGTCTCCTGCTTCTGCTTCTGCTTCTGCATCTAATAAAATAATTTCAAATCTATTGCCTGCTGAATTAATTGATTACTTTAATCATAATATGTTTGCGAACAAAACAATTAAAAAAAGTTCAGAAGAAGTTATCTAATTCTGGCGAAGACATGAACGATGATGGCCAATGATTTCTGCAATTGCAAAAGACCTACTAACACTTTCGGTTAGCTCTGTAGTTTCGGAGTCTGCTTTTAGTGCAGGTAAGAGGGTTTTGTCCGAGGTCAGGAGCCGACTAAAATAAGATATTTTGGAAACATTAATGTGCGTGAAGAATTGACAGGACACTCATTTCTGAATATAGGATAAATATGTTGAAATTGCATGTCGTCAGGTAAGTGATATTTAATTGGATCATATTAATAAAAAAAAATTATTTTATAATATTGTTTTTAATTTTCTTTAAAAAGTTGTACGCATTACAAGTTGTTCGTGTACAATTTTTAACTCCACATATTTGAAATTTAAGTAGTCGGTCCCAAACCCGGATAAAGGAGGAGGGTTAAATACTTAAATTTTTAAAAAAAAATTCAACAATTTTCTTTCCACCAACTTATCCAATTCATAAATTCTTTAGAAAAGAAAGTTGGTACTACATGTTTACATTTTAAATTTTAAATTCTTTTCTCAAGCAACGCTGCGCATACCTTTGCGTATAATTTTCGAAGTGGATACCTTCTGAAAATTGAAAGGTAACAAAATGATTACCCTTTCAATTGTCAGAAGATATTCACTTTGAAGATTATATGCAAAATACGCGCATCGTTATTTTAGAAAAGAATTTTGTTTAAAATATTTTTTTTATAAACACGAAATTCACGATTTAAAATTACTTTTTTGTTTTCTATTTTACCTATTTAAAAAAAACTTGAAAATGGGTGAGCTTGCGAGCCGAAGCTCAACTCAACTCGTCCTAGGCCTACGAGCCATGAACTCGCGCGTCCAAGGGCCGATCCGTCGGCCGGCCCATTTCTCTTTAATTTTATGAACACTACCCCAAGTTGAAAAGCAAAAATTAACTTTAGAGAATTAGATATAGATGTGATAGTTTACATAACTTTAGATTACTTCATGGAGACTTATTGTGCAATTATAAAAATAAAAAAAATAAAAAAAAATTGGGGGATTAAATTGCATACATCTAAAGTTTATAGACTAACATGGCACTAAAATAATATGTTGGGAACCAACAATGCAATGTCCACTGTTGGGGTTAAAATTTTAAAATGATGAGGCACCTTTCAACTCAGCATAGAAATTATGAAAAGTTGGGGAAGTGGTGAATTTGGAATCTAGACTATGTTCAGACTCGAAGGAGGTATCAAGCACAAAATGTGTTTAAAAAGAGAGAATATTATCACGAATCCCTATGAGAAATAAACCCCCTTATATTGGGGAAGAAATAATAATTATTAGCCGTTTAAGTTATTTCTAACTACAACAATCAACCTCGATAATGTATCACTTATCACATCCATCATTTTTTTATCAGTGGACCAAAATGGTAGTGATGAGGTAATGGTTACCTAAATTGTAGGTTTGCTGTCTATTCTACAATCTCTTCCTTGCTACGGGCGATTTTGGACAATTGGGGGAAAATCCTCAACTCTTGAAAGATTGCTGCTTAGTTAAAGTTAAGTATCATTTTTAAGATTAAATTAGCTGAACTTGTTGGATATAATTTTGTTCTACATATATAAATTTGATGTTAGCAATAGTTATAACAATTATTTTCATGGAAGAAGATGTATCATGGTAATTCAAAAATTTGTATACTGCATCTTATGAGCAGGATATTAGATCATACTTTCTGATTTGTAATTGGGATGTTACCTCTATTTTTGTTTTCAATTCATATATATGAATTGAAATTGGAATCGTTATTTTAGCCTGCTTTATTGGAATCGCGTGTCTTGTAAACTATAGTTTATTTTATGTTTTTGCTAGGCATTCCTAAGAATTAAAGTATTCATTTCTTTAATTTAGCCTTAACTGGTGAACCTTCATTATTTTTCTGAGAAAAAAATGTTATTTAATCATACATATTCATACTTAACATAATTTCCTTTGTATAATACGTAAGACGATAAAATAGACTCATATTCGTAAATAGTTTTCATATTTGAAAACAATACATTTACTTCATATTGCAAAGCATAAATAAGTCTAATCCCTTTAAAAAAATAAAATAAAATTGTCCTAATGAATTGAAAAACACAATTTAATTAGAAAAAAAGGAATTTAGAAAAATTTCATATTTGATCTCCAACCTATTATCCTAATAGCAATAAACCTTTAGACTAGGAGAATTAGATATACGAGAGTATTGTGGTAAATTAACATAACTTTAGACTACTCCTTGGGGGCTTTAATACGATGTACCAACATTCACTTTTATAGTCTTCATTTATTCAAGCGGCAGTCACACTTTTTTTTTTTTTTTGTTCTTCTCGCACTGAGTATAATGTCTGAAAACGCAAGCCCTTCTCCAGATCCACCCCATGACCCGGCCCCAAACCCGACTCCGGTTGACCCTAATAATGATGATACAGGCGACGTAATTCTGCCCGACCCGTTGCTAGAATCCGGCTCTTTCATTGACGCAGACCAAAACGAGGCTGAACCGGAGACGCCGCCAAACCAGCAGCACCAACCAATTTCCGAGGAGGAGCAAGGATTGGGCTCCGGCATTGCTGCGGAGCCGATTTCGGTAGCCCCCCCTGCTGATGGCTCGGCTGGGACGACTAGGCCGTCCATAAAGAGAAACCTAGAGGAGATGGCAAAAAGGCCGAGCTGGTTGCCTGATGCCTGGACGATAGATTTGAGGGTCCGTTCCTCTGGAGCCACCGCTGGAACCATCGATCGGGTATCTCTGGCTTTCTAATTCACAAACATATACACCCACGCACTGATATTATTAGAATTGATCAATTATATGTTTTTGTTTTTAATCAGTTGTTGTATGCGTTTCATGATAATACATTTGCATTTTTGTGTGCGTGTTTTTTTAGGGCTTTTCTGTGGGTTTTCTCTCTGAGTGTCCTGAGAGTGTTTTCTTTGCCTCCGTAATTTCTAGAATAAGTTTGTGTATGTTCTTTGATAAATTAAACTTGGGAATTCTGAGTGCCAGCGGAGGTTGAGAAAGAACATTTTTTAAAATATAATTATCATTTCTTTTTTATATATCCAGCGAATTTGTTATCAGCCAAACATTATTAGTTTCTAATGCTATTTATTAAGTGAGGGACTGCTTGCGAGCAACTTTTTGACAAAAAAAATGAAAATCCGTTTCTACGTTAATTGAGTATCAATCGAGAGGCTTATGTGTATTTGTTAACATTGTTTTATGCATGATTTTTCCCCCATGCCTGTCACTGTAAGTCTCTTTAGTTTACTTGATAGATGTTTTTGCAATGTTCATTTATGGCATGATGTACAACGTTCCTTCAAAATGTAGATACGTCCTTGTTCTAGACCAGCTCAAATCTATTAATGGGCTATTTTGTTCCTTGATGCCTACCTTGAACTAAAATGAGCACAAGAGCGCTGTCATTATTGATTTATGATTTTGGGCATAAGAGGACACACTAAATGAATCTTGCAACTCCGTAGCCTAAAATTGTAAATACATTGAATTCATGTGTTTATATATATATATATATATATATATATATATTCGTGTCACTGTCATTTTATATGTGTTATGCACACATATTTGTATTCAGTTTGGTTTCTGAAATTCGCTTATCCTGGAAAGATCCTTAATTTATCTATGTATTGTGTCTCCATATGGCTACTGTCTATAAAAGATACTTGAGTTTGCTTTATCCATGAATTTATTACCAGCTATTGATTGTTCTCACCTCGTGTAATTGATTTATAGATGACTATTGTTGCCTATTTTCTCTTAATATTAGAATTGGACATAATGAAAATTAAATGTAGAACCGTGATAATGAGTATTTTTGTCTATATATTAATTAATTAGAAAAATTATCTTATTTTTGTCAAATTTCTCTGTGCTATAAATATGTTTAGTTATTCTTTTAATATAAACTTCCGATACTTGTTTAACTTAGTTCAACCTTTCAACTTTGACTCTTTAACTTTTTCGGGTCAATGTCATTTTCGGTTTTGAAAACATAGAAAACCCTAACCTTATCTTTACCTCGCACTGCAAATGGACTCGGGTCGGGGCGTAGTGTAACTAAGAGAGCCATTCCATTTAGGATGAGACAAAATGGGCTGGCACGGGCGGTCTGGTGTCTGAGCCAATTGGTCAGACCATGCCTACTTCTTAGATTATTATTAGCCGCCTATCCCGGAATGTAATGGGATGGAATAGAAAGAACGCGAAGCGCTAGCGCTACAGGGTCGGTTTTTTTTGTGGGGATAAGCTTGTGAAGAAGCAAGCTATCCCTGGTGAAATTTCATACTATCAACTCCGAGTTTGATCCTTTACCATGACGACACTAGCGATGATAGGGGCATCGGCAACAACAGAGTCATCGGCGACAACAAAGGCGTTAGCAACAACAGAGTCATCAGCAAGACAGCAACAACAGAGGTGCCTGCGATAGTAGAGATGACAATAAAAGAGTCATTTCCATTTTATCCCCCTTTTTTTTGGGAAAAAGCTTTCAATGTTATTTTTCCTGAAATAAATTATTTAAAAAAGAAGAAGCTATTCAATAAATCTGATTGAAATGATGATTTACTGTGTGTTCTAATCGGATCAGTGTTTGGCCTCTAATCTGATCGAGGTAATTGATAAGCCTGGTATACACTTGTATGACTAAGTAAATTTAGGTTGGCTTTGAGTGACCCGGGCTCCATCTGAAAGTTTACCATTTTTTAAAATAAAATTTTGCTGTTTCTAACTTGGACAACCTTTCTACAATAACATCATTTGATAAATCTTCACTTTGTAACTGAGATTGTACATATTTTATGGGATTTCTGTACAGCCCGTGTATTCACCACCCTATGGTAGTTTGACTTGTAAACCCATTCACTTCTCCGAAGAACACCTTTCTATGCAGATACACAAGTACTGATGGCTCATATTTTGCTATGGTAATGTACTGGACACATGGTGACTGACATTAGATTGATGATTTTCTCCAGTAATGTTGATGCAGAGTGATAAATGTTGTCCACATAGTATTTGCATGAGCTAGAAAAATTGATAAAACTAGTCTTAACAGAACCTAGAGAAACGTTTGAATCTAAAAGTTCATAGAGTTAACTGAAGATTATTCTAGTCTTTGTTTATGACCCTGGATTGAGTTGATAGAAGAAGGGGATCCATTTAGCTGACCTTAGATATGTATAGAGTTGTTGGAAATTTGAAGAGGTTGAAAAATCCCTCACCCCTTCTTTTCAATTACTTATCCCTTTTTCCTATTTTTTATAGTGGAGATTATTATGTTGGAAGTATCCTTTTTTCTATTTCCAAGAAAATTGTATGTAGTTTTTTCATTAGACATTTTTTGGGAACTATAACGCTAAGTTTTATAACATGGCTTTGATATTTTTCTTTACCTTATGGTTACTTGCTAATCATGATTGATTTTCTCGCAAATCAGTCCAACTGGTGCAGGAAGTTCATAATATGATTGATCATGTGATGTTTTTTGTGTTTCTTCTGTATCTCTTGCTGAAGATACTCATAGTGGTTTTGTAATTGTTCGGGTTTTGCATTGCTACAATATGAGATAAATTAATTGTTGTAAGCACATTTAGGATCCTTTTTTTTTTTTTTTGGTCTGTCTTTCGAGAATTTTGCTGTACCTGCCATTGGATCGTCCTTCCTCTATCTCTTTAATCTTTTGTATTTTTATCTCTTTATTCTAGGGACTCAGATTTATTAGAGGTGATATCATGCCTACCCTGTTTTACCATTTTTTCTTGTCTCTGCTGCTTTTTCTTGGTCTTGTTGATTGCGGGCTCAGAAGATCTTTCACGGGGCTAGAAATGCCATGCCACTTTCTAATGAATAGGTACAAATGGTGAGATTGCAAAAATAAGGTGATTTTGTTTTGGTAAACAATGAAAACAAAGAGCAACATTTAATATCTGCATCTTCTTACTGCCTTGTGGACAATAAATATGCATACTTAAGGGAAAAATAGACAATGGATTTCTCATGCAATATAAGATTCAACTATATTTACTGAATAGTTAAATTCAATTTCGTGGGTGTTCATTGCACATATTGATTCTGCATTTATGTACTTGTTTTCTTATACTCAGGAATTACTTTTATTCAATCAGCTTTCAGTGATTATCAGTCATTTAGGAATATTTTATGCTTTTCTTAATTCGGGTGGCACTGTTTGTGACACTGTTTTGTTTGCATTACAAATTAAACAGAATCAAATCATGCTTTAAACGTGATATTTTCTGCATTCTGCAGTACTACAGAAATCCTGCAGGAAAGAAATTTCGTTCAAAGAATGAGGTGATGAACTTTCTGGAAACAGGAAGTAAGAAAACGAAAAAGCCAAATGATGCAGAAGCTACGGTCTGTAAAAATAAATTTCTTGATTGGGTCGTGTAACTTTCTAGACAGTCAATGTTGATCGTATCAAACTGTTTGTGCAGCCTTCTAAGAGCCCTGGGAGCAAAAAACAAAAGAAGTCAAGCTCAAAGCGCAAGAAGTCTGAGGCTTTGAAGTTTGATTTCGAGAATCCACCAACTGCTGTCAGCTGGATTTGCACAAATGCTCCTGAAGAAACGTGGACTGCCCGGGTTGACAACAAACGGGTGGCTGAATCTCGCCAACGTGAGTGGGCTGCTGCATTTGATCATGCCACTCAACCCAAACCGAGTGAAGGGAGCCTCTAACTGAATTCTTCTGATATGCCATATAATGGGACTGGGCCTGGAACTTTTAGATAAATGGTAGTAGACCCTTTGTTTTCCTGCTTTAGTTCATACAGATGTTTTCAGTTTAACCAAAACACCTGTTTAAATATCATTTTAGATTGGTTAGTCACCCTCTTTTTAAATTAGGAGATAGAATGGGTTATACACATTGGGTGTTGATATAAACTTTCCGAAAACTGTGGAGGGAGGTGCGTAAGTTTACTTTTCAACTGTTTAATGGAGTCGGTTTGTCTCTGGATTCTTTATATAGCTCGACTTTGAGTTTGAATTGAACAGTTTGGTTTATCTAGACACAGATGTTTTATTTATTTGTTTTTTCAGTATTTTCTTTAGTTTAGTAGCTGAATGCGTATTTAGCATGTTAGATTGGGCACCACTAGACATGACTAAATGTGAAATTTCTCTATTGTTCCCTCTTTTATTTTGCCACTGTTTGGCGTCCATTTTTCAAAATTTACTTTTCTTTAAACTCGTTTAGATGTACAAGAAACAAATGTTTTATGTCTTTCTATAGTGTCCAACTCGATTTAACATAACAAATACTTGATAAATGACTATTGCACGAGTTTTCAACATATTCAAAGAATATCTCATAATTTTCCTACCAAGGATGAATTTGACGAGCTTTCACTCACGAGCAGAGTCGGTCCTGAGATTTTTGGTGCCCTGTGCAAGATTTTAAAATGGTGCCCCCTTTTAAGTAATTAAAGCATATATTAAAAAAAAATTCAATAATATAATTTCATCGCAAAAATATGGTATTTAAATATCTGTTTTTTTTTTTAAATTTTTTATACATATCATGAATAAGAAAAATATAAATAAAGCTCAAAAGCATCTCTCGAATTTCATCAAAATTCATATGTCATCATCCAAGAACCATCCAAGCCACTTGTCTCTTCGGACAATTCCATATAAGTAGACCTTGAAATAACAAAAAATAAAAATAAAAATATCACGTGTAAAGCTTGAAATGCAACAAATCATGTAAAAATATTTTTTCTCGTATTTTTAGAAGCAAACTCAGTAATTAAACTTTCGTAATCAATATTTTCTAGAAAATCTTGCTCAATAGATATCAAAGCTAATCCATTCCATCGTTCTTGTAACATGATTGATCGCAAATAAGATTTCTCCAAAAAGACGATTTGTTTCCTTTTTCACGCCTTTGCTTCGTCTTTTCTTTTTCTGGCCGACTATCCACTTTCCTCTTTTTCAACAAAAGATAAAAAAACAATAATTTAATGTCACGACAATAATATTGGTTACACTGTCAAGTCTAAGTTAAGAATATTATATTAAAGAATATAATTTAAGAATATTATATTTAAGGTAGAATACTATTTAAAAATATTATATTCAATAAAATTAGAAAATTATAATTAGTTAGTCACAATATTCTTAATTTTAATATCTTACGCATTATAATAATAATTTTATATTTTTAAATTAATATATATTTTAAATATTTAATTATAAATAAATATACAACTATAACAAATTTATTTTTGGTGCCCCTATAATTTTTGAGACTCTATACGATCGTTTAACTCGCACGTCCTCAGGGCCGCCTCTCCTCGGTCCTCACGAGGCCATAACCTTTGGTCATATAGCCGTAACACCAAACTTTTCTAAACATCGGGTTTACTTTTCGAAAAGGTGAGCGATGTATGTTAAACATATAATTCTAGAAAGGAAACGTAAAAAAGAAATAAGAATTAAAAAATTTAAGGTAGACACGTCAATATCTTGCATGCAAATGACAAGTAATAGTCAAGGAAATAACACGTGCAATCTAACAACTGCCACGTCATGTCCTTTTTACACTGTCGAACGAACCTCATCAAACGCAACCAAGAAGCCAAAGAGCACAAATGCAAAACTTGTTGCAGAGTTTCAGTTTGATTCCGTGCTTAACTTTTCAAGGCTCCTCAAGTATATATTCTGCGGTTCAAATTACAGCGTAAAAGAGTGAGTTTGGCTTATGAATTTGACCAAGAAATGGGTGAGGGTAGCGAGAGAATTGAAGGGTCATTTTCAAGAAATATTTCTGAAATTCCCATGGAGATTTCGCTGACAGAAGCATCGTCAACGTTTCCGGGGTTTCGTTTTTCGCCGACGGATGAAGAATTAATAGAATATTACTTGAAAAAGAAGATTATTGGATCTGATAACTGTGTTGATGTGATTCCTGAGGTTGATATCTGTCGGCACGAGCCTTGGGACTTACCAGGTTCGTTCTACTTCTTTCTCATACAATAGGATATAAGGTGGATATACATTTATATATGTATATGTTTGTTTGTGTGCATTACATGAAACTCTAGTTTAACAAAATCCTAAATGTTAGTGAGGATGTTGTTTCGTATTGTTCTTAACTCTGGAAATAGATTAGGAACAGTTGAAGGTTTTGCCATTTTGAGCTTTTTTAAGCTAAAATTTCAGGATTTACAACCAGTGGCGGACGCAGAGTTTTTGTATCAGTGGGATACACTTAAATATGTCAGAGTTTTTGTATTAGTGAAACACTCAAACATGTCAAAAAACTGACAAAAATTTAACTATTCTATGCCACTAAAATGGAGCTTGTTGCACTAGCCTCAAAGGATACTATGCATAGTCTAGTATATTTGACACCTTTTAGGACTCAAACAAACAAATTAAATGGTTTCAGAGACAAAATTTGATACCATGGTTAGCTTGGAAACTTTTTTACCAAAGAAAATATAGTTTTCTTTTTTTTTTTTTCCGGAAAAGAAAAGTAAATCATTTCTCAGCTTGTTCTTGTTATCCTTTGGGCATAGACGTTCAAATTTTATTGGAAGTTCCTCAAAGTGAAATTAGAGACATTAAGACGTTTGTTAGAATTGAAATGGAAAATGAGATTGTGTCACACCAATTATAACATGATAAAGGAAATCATCCATGACAACTAGCATATTCAGGATGGCAAGAGAAGTATCTTTTAGAAAACACTTAACTCTAGATAGAACACTTAAAGAATTCAACATACAGGATATCTAAATCCAACATACATAGGCAACCAAAGTACCAAACCAACTCCAACGACCAACAGGATATCCAAACGGACCAAACCAACGACAACAGGCAACCAATCAACGATTCAACATACATCATGAGACCAACATACAGGATACATTCCAAACCAACAGGCAACACCGACAAGGTGACAAGATATCCAATCCAACAAGAAACGCCGGCAAGACGACAAGCCGACAAGGCACAGTCCACAAATCAAATAAATAAAACTTCTAAAATAGAAGGGATTTTAAGGGTTAAAAAGCTTACTTGGCTAAGAATAGGCTGCAATTAGTGGCGGAAGAAGAAGGGCGACGACGCATGATAGATTTTCGCTTGAACGGCGGTGTAGTCTTTCTCTCTCTCTGTGTCAAATGGACCGTGGTGTAAAGTGTGGGTGTGTGGCTATGTTAGGTCACAAATTGGGCCATTGCAATTGTAATGACCCATTGGCCCCAATTCTACCGTTTTTAATAAAAAAAAAATAAAAAATGGTTGGTCACAGTCCGCCACTGTTTACAATATTAACCACCCATAAAAGCCAGATTGTATGGAAAAGGTGGTCATCAAACTGGCCTGTACCAAAAAAAGTGAGTGATAAATCGGATGTAACGTAAGAGTGGCTAATATAATTTGTGTTTCAAGTATTTTGATTTATCAAATATCACGATATTATTCTATTCTTCATCGAATTAGGTAGATGATCTAACAATGATGAAATTTTCTTGAAAAGGCCATGTGTTTGGCCCTTCGTCCTGGCGATCCTGTAGGATTGGAAGACATAACTTAGTTGAAAAGGTATAGATCCCTTACTCAAAAATCTAGCACATTCTTTGGACATCTATCATTAATGGAAATATCCGTAATCTCTTAATTGTCCTACACTCGGTGAATCTCCTGTCCTTTATTGGTGGCAACATGTTTTCTTTTAGGAATTCATTTCCGTGTTCTACAAGTTCGTTGTCATCTGTTCCTAAAGCTTTTTAGAGACGTAATAATACTTTGTGCCTCAAATTAATAGCTTTTAGTATCATATAGCAATCTAGATGTTGTTTACAGCTATATATTTCAATGGAAAGAAAAAGGAAATGCTCCCTGTTTAAGCTGAGTTTTATTTTTCACAACAATAAATTTAGACTTTACTTAAGTTGGCTTCCAAAATCCCCATTAGTCATTAAAGTTTTTTTTATAGAAGTCTCAGGGGATCATGATTTTTTTTATGGGTTATTACTAAAGTGTTTTTCTTTCCCATGGAAGGAAAGTGATTAGAAGAAAATATGTCATGCTCCTGCAAAATAGATGAGGATTTTAAATTTGGATTGATCTAAGTAGTAATGGGGTATGGGGCTCACAAACCTTAGGCATTAAGTTACTGCTGAGTAGCTTATATGCAACTGGTCAGAAAATTATATTGAATTAATAGGTTCTGAACTATCATTATGGTGTTTCCTCAGGCAGGAAATCTGAGATATACTACTTGTGATTACCATCTTGCATTCTAAAATAGATATCTTATCATGGATAAGAAAATTTTGGAGAAAAGTGTTAAACTGGATTTTTAGGATATCCCACCTGTGATTACCACCATCAAGCCAACTTCCAAGGTCTCCGGATTCATGATGAGCGAGGAGGAAGAAATAAAACTATGGTCAACTAATTGCATGAGAAGAAATTGATATATCCTCACTTTTTCTCTTTCTTTTCATACAGCTTACCCTATATTTTGTGCTTTCTTTTAATTTTGATGTTTCCATGTTGTTACTCTATAGGTGCGACAAAGTGGTGGTCGTTATTTGCATATCAATGTGGTTCTTTGATTAAAATGGAAACTATTTTGATCTAAACTGTTGTTTGAGGCAGTCTGAAATGATTGGAAGAGTCTGACCGAATGTAAAACCAGATTGCTTGGATAGATGTTTAACCTGTAGCATGGGAAACCCCCCTGTTATTAGTCTCAAGTCCAGATGTAAAACATGCCGCAATTTTCTGGCCTACTCAATTATTCAAGATTGCTTGTTCACTAGCAAGATTCTGTGAATTTGGGACAATTTTTCAATGCCTTTGTAGCTGCTGATCAAATGCAAAACCAAAGTACAGTAAAATGAAGGGCAAATAATAGCAGACTGTAAGCATATGAATTGTTCCTGAGGAAATATAGACACCGTTAGATAAATCAAGTGATTGAATTGGAAGTTGGTGATGATTGGTAGAAGGCAATTGAAGTACGAGGGTGATAATTGGACTATGCTCATTTTGTGGGATAACTTCTACTCTCTTATTTGATACATTTTCAGAACAATTATTCTAAAGATTCACATTATTTGTCCATTTTTTGCACCTCTTGGCAAGTTATTGAAATCATTGCCATCTCTTCCTTCTTTGCTTTCTATTGCTCATTTTCTTTTGTTGTCAAAGCTTATGAAGACACTCACATCAGAGGCTAAACCATTAAAATTAATAGTATCCCTAAAATTTGCATTTTTGGCTCCAAATGTCCCTTTATATAGCTTGTTAAACTATAATAAGAGTTACATGCACAAGTCTCCAATGCAACTTCAATAAAAATTCTAGCATGCTATCTTGTTGGTTAAGTTGAAGAAGATTTATGGAAAGCTAAGAACCTTGTAGGTTTTGTTGTCATACTTGATAACATGGTACAAAACTTGGCGGTTCTCACAATTTTTGATTGATGATTCTGAAATACTTCTAAATTTTTATTTATTTATTTATTTTCAATTGAATGTACTTGCCTCTTCTTCAAGTGAAGACAGATTCTTCTAAACCCAAATTTCAGAAAGAAAACTAGGGGCTATTTTAGACTATGGGAGGGCATAGGATTATTATTCTCATATTTTTGTGTTCTATGTAGAAACAGAAAAATTATTTATGTTTATCTTTATCACAGTGAAGGATGAATTATGGTCTGTAAAAAGTCATTTTCCTATACTTCTACACATTAAATTATTTGTAGTAATCTGGAACTGATATTCTCTCTTCCCAACTGAGTTACATAGCTTTAAAGACAGTATTACCTTAGTGAGCCTTTCGGTTCAATTGACTTGTCTTTGTATAAATATGTTTGGGAGAAAATTTTGGTTACTACAAAAGGCCCATTTTTTTCTGGATTTCTTGCTGAGCCTTTTGAAAAAATAAAATGTATTATAATTGATTATCATGAACATATGTGAAGCTTGCATGAACAGACTAATGAAGATTATTTCGATCGAGTATCTGTTGTATGATATTTCACGTGCCTGATTGCCTTCTTATGTAAGTCATACTTGAGAAGTAATTTTTCAAGTGATTGGAATCTCATTTCCCATGGTAACTGGTTAATTCTACCTTCACATGAACCAGCCCAATCCGTCATTCAATCAGATAATGAGTGGTTTTTCTTTACTCCCCGCGGAAGGAAGTACCCAAAGGGATCCCAAAGTAAAAGGGCAACTGAATTTGGTTACTGGAAGGCCACAGGAAAAGAACGCACAGTTAAGTCTGGTTCAAATCTTATTGGCACAAAAAGGACACTAGTATTCCACATTGGTCGAGCACCAAAAGGACAGAGGACCGAGTGGATAATGCACGAGTATTGTACAAGTGAGAAATCTCAGGTTAGTTAACTCCCTGTGTATGAGAGATTCTTGGACCGTATGTATAGAGAAGAAGTTCATCTAATACACTTCAGTATCTGTGTACACACAAATGGGATCCAAATGGAAGTGATACATCTCACTGTAGGAAAATATTGGCTAACGTGTTACTAGGATTCTACAATGAATGTCCCAATTTGAAATCCTTCTATGTAACGTAAATATCTTGTCAAATAAGCTACAAAATATGCATTACTTATCCTTTTGTGTGCTTGGTCTTCTGATCCATCCAACAAGTTTTCTTAACCTGCATTGTGATAATATGTTATTGAACTTGAAGAAGGGTTCTATTGACCTTATCATTGCACTTACTGCACATATTCTTAACCCTGTTTTCTATAAAATGAAGGGGTTTCTATAAAATAAAGGTAACATCATAAATACAGAGCAAGTGGGTCATTTTGTTTGGCTAGTAGTATTGAGTTATGAAGTGTGTAAGCACTTGATTTAAGTATCATCTGAAAATCAGAAAAAAGAATTTTAAGATGGGTAAGTTCATGACGAGGTTTGATTTATGAAAGACAACTGTTATTGTTTATATGATAACCGTGCGAGGCATAGAAAGACACAAAGTTTTCACCTGCTTATCGTTATTCTAAAAGATGAGGTCAATAGTAGAATTTATCTTGAAAATTCTTCTGGATATAACCAAAACAAAAAGATCTATATTTCTTTTTTATAAGAAATGTAACGATATTCATTGAGCCATCTATCACTCTCTTGCTTGTTTCTTCAGCCTGTATGTTTTTGAGTGATCATAATCTCATATTACCATTTTCTGAATCATTACATTTGCCTGATTGGGTGCTGTATTTTACTAACAAATATTTGTAGGATACTATGGTTGTATGCCGCCTTCGAAAGAACAACGAGTTCCACATAAATGATAATCAAGGAATAAGTTCTCTCGTTCAAAGTGATATGTCTGTAGTAAACGATGGAACTACAGCTCTATATGGAGTTGAAAAATCAGGCATGGTTGAAGGGACCAAAGTTGGTAGCAGCTGTTCAAAGGAGTATAATAGCAGTTATGATTCTCAGTATGTGGAACAGGTTGACTCTGGCTCTGAATCTGATGAGAAAGTAATGGAGTTCAATCAGCACAATTCTTCAAGCAATGAGAAGGTTCCTGGGGTTTGTCATTTTACAAATTCATGCTCTGTTAGTAACTGCTTATATCTGCATTATCAAACCCAGATTAAGAGAGAGAAGAAAGATGTACTTTGATATAAATCGATTTATGATATCTGTTCTCTAATGCAAAATTGCAGCTAAATATCGACTTTTAGCTGACTCCTAATGCTTGTCCAGCCTGGGCTCTAATCTGTTGGTCGATTGTTTCTTGTTTCAGGATTGTGTTGATGAAGAGGATTTTTATGCTGATATAATGAAAGACGATATAATCACACTAGATGATTCTTCATTAAATGAAACAGCAGGAATCTTTTCATCCGTCTCTGTAGAACCCAAGCTGGACACGAAATCTGAGCATCTGACTCAGGCTACAGTAACCACCGCACTTCCTCTCCAGTATACAGCAAATCGACGACTAAGACTAAGGTGGCCAAAACTAGAACGTCGTCGATTAAATCTCTCTGAAGCATCTAAAGGTGAAAAGGAGTACACTGGTGAGAGTGTAGCTTGCTCAAGTACCCGGCAGACACTACTTAGCCATTTTCCAATGGCTAGAGTTAGGTGTACCCTGTTTCTGGTTCTATTAGTTTTTTCTGGGGCTACTTCTGTCCTTTACTGGAAGTTATTGGCAAGTCAAGAAGGTTAATTATGGTTCTGGATTTAAAAGATCTCCTAATATTGACTGGTACGGTTTTATTACCTCGATCTTGAAGTGATGCTTAAATACAGTTTTATCTAGTTTTAGCATGTAAGAGGGGATCAGAATGTAATAATGTGTAATGTAATGAATGAGCACAGATACTTTTATAATACATACATGTTTGCTACCTTTCAAAAAAATATATACATGTTTGTTACAAATGGATTATGACCCTTTTTTATATACTCGGAAAATTTTTCTTGAGACTGCAATATTCTATTTTATTTCGCTTTGTTCTTGTTTTTTATGTTTCCTGCCTATTCTCGTTTTACTTCTTACTGCTGGCAGATATGTTGTTACAAGTTTATTTTGGTATCTGAATGCCTGTTAGGATTATGGGTGTTTAATCTACCACAATACACACCATTACATCAAACATCAATGCAAAAACCAAGAACATGAAACTGAAAATGGAAGCTTCAACAATGGCAGAAAATGACCAGCTCCTTCCTCTTTGTTAATGGTCGATTTGTAGGCTCAGGAACAGTTTCCATGCAATGCAAATCACCCCACCAAGAGATAACTAGAAGAACCGGCAAAGAACCCTCCAAAATCGACCCTAAACTCTCAAGAAACACCACCTCTACTTAGCCCTATTTCATGCCTAAGATACCAAGGTATTCTATCACCAAAGCTCACCTCAAACTCACCTCTTCACTCAATGAACCAGGTAGAAAACGAGAGAGTGACTTGGAGAAGAGAGGAGAGAGTTGTAGAAGAAGGTATGGGTCATTTTTCTTATCTTACCACAGCCCACGTGAGAGAGAGATAGTTGGTAGGTTTTATATTCAAATTGCATAGGATTGTAAAGCTTCTTCAACCAATCTCCACCATCTATTTTGATCCAAGGGCACACAATAAACATGAGGTTAAGAGAATCATTTATATATTCTCACAATGCCTTCTTAAAGCCACAGGGAATAATACTCGACATCGAACGAATCCAGAAATTTGTTTGTTCCATCAATGGAAAACTCAGAATTTGATCCAAGGTTCATGTTCAAAGTTTCAGTGTAAAAATCTTTCCTTTCCATATCAAAGATTCACCAGTTTTGAGGAATGATGGCCTTCTTAAGCTATACATTTATTCGGGGTAGTGGGATTTTTCTAAAAAAGACTCAAAATTTAGTAGAAAAACGTGTCACTAGAGGTAGCAGTAGAATCGGATCAACAGGTATTGTGAACAAAAGGTTCAGTTCAGTTCTATATTATTTTTCCAGCTCAAATGATTTATATACTATACATATGTAGAAGATTTTTCTTATAGATTAAATTGAACTATGTTGACTTCTCTCATGCAAAAGTTTAAAAGTCACACTTTTATTTATTCAAGCAGTTTGAAATTTTATTTTCATTCAAAGCACCGTGCTCCTATTTCTATCTCATCGTGTTCTGCAGTTTGGAATGGAAGATTAAACTAAAAAGTTTAACATTCACGAATCAAGAGCTATCAAGTTCATGCATCCAATCTGACAAGCCTTCATCACTTCATCTCTTTGCAACTGATATACATTACCACATCGAATACATTTTTTCTTCTCATGTTAAGGAAAAAAAGATCCTTATGCTTCGTGATTTTAACTGAATAGTACAAGACTTGCTTATGGGTTGTTCCAGATTTTTCAGATAAAGTTAGCCTCGTAAAGGGAAAAGAAATTGGTAGGATGTCGCGTTTCTTAGGTGATTTTTCTATCAAATTTAGATTAACGATTGAGAGAAGAAACTGATATAATTTCATTTTTCTGAAGTCCTATTAATCTTTGATAATCACATTTAAACTCTTCATATGCTGGACCACCTATGACATATTACACTTTAACTAATGGATCCAGATTTAACGAGTAAAGCTAAATTGAGAAATGCAAAACTCATCTAACATTTTTAATCAATATGGAAGTGTTGGCGCTGATGGCTTCCTTAATACTGATTTAATTGAAGCACAGAATGCACCAACAGACTTGGCATGGAGAAGAAACCAGATTCGAAAAATCAGCTGAACACATATCGAAACCAGCAGGAACAGCAAGAAGAAACATAAAAAGATTATCGGGAATCAGACGCAACTAATTCTGTCAAGATTAGTGGGACACAAAATAATTTAAACTGAAAAGAAATTTGAAAAAAAAAAAAAAAGTGAAAAAACAAGTGCAAGTAAGATACAAGAATTTACGTGATTCAACAATCATGCCTATGATGTGGGTCTGCCCCTGGTTGTAGCGGGGTACTTTTTAGTATAGCCAAGTCAAAGGACTACTTTTTCACTTTGGCAAAAAATTTGAAACATTTTCCACAATAGCCATCCAATGCGTGAAAGACTATTTTACCCTTAAATTTGTTATATAATAACAAAATTGGGTTATTGTTTAAAAGACAATAATACCCTTATGTTGACTATAAAAAAATCACATCCACATCTCACGTAATTTCACTTCGTTCATCTGTTGAATCCAACACAGTTGAAAAGTGTTCCATTTTTCATCTATTTCAAATTTGAAAATTCATAAATTTAGCAAACACTCATCAAAAAATACTGTTTCTAGAGCCATCAATTGGAATCGGTAAGTATATTTTGCGTATTTTTAATTTCACTTTCATTAAATTAGTAAATTGATTCGTTATTTTGACATTGTTAGATTTAATTTTACAATATGTATCTATAATTTTTTAGGTAAACAGAGGAAATAATATATATTTTACGTATTTTTAATTTCGTTATCATTAAATTGAAAAATTGATTCGTTATTTTTACGTTGGTAGATAAATTTTTTGGGCAAACGGATGAAAAAATTAGTATCCGCACTGCCCGCCTTGTGGATCCGCACTGCCCGCCGTGCGGATCCGCACTCCCGCACGTGCGGATCCGCACGGCCCGCACGTCTGGGTCGTGCGGATCAGAATTTTTTTTTTTTTTTTTTTTTTTAGATCCTTATAATTTATGATATTTAATTAATTTGTGAACTGGTATTAATTCATAATGCAGATCCATGACATTAATCCCAATTTGTTATTTCGGTGAATTTGAAAAGAAGGAAAGTGGCCAATGGGAATGGAAATGGACAAGTGAAGGAGATGGGGTTAATGCAGTATATATAACAAAGAAAACACTGTTTACGGAAATGTATCAAGAAATACAAAACATGCTTAACGTCGATCCCTCTCAGTACGATATGGAATTGGCATTTTTATTTCAGAAGCATTCAACTATGAGTATTCCGCCTGTGAAAGTTACTTCTGAAGTGCAAATGAAATATCTAATTACATTGAACCAAGGTCGAAAGTCGGCTCCTATTGGCGTAACTTTATTGAGAAAGAATGTTCCCGAGGGTGATCACGAAGTCTCCGATGGAGAGGGTTGTAATGTAAATGATTTTTGGGATACAGTTGAGATTGTTCGTGAGGATGATGTGGTTATTCCTGAAACAGTTGCTACCGACCACGGTCTCACGGTTACACACAGAATTCACGATGAAGTTCAAGATAACGAGTTTGGAAGGCAATTTACGAATGAGGATTTACTTGCTGTATCTAGACAAAGACATGAGTCTGGTGGGAGTTTTTCCGAACGCACATCATGGTTATTGTATGTACCATATACAGGGTAATCTGAAGACTAAATATCGGGGTAGCGGTATCATTACATTATTCAGGAAAGCTGCAGAAGCATACAGTTTTGAAGAGTTCGATAAGTTTATGGTCGAAATAGAACATAAATCACACGGTGCATGAGAATATTTAACAGAGATAGGGGTTGAACATTGGGCACGGTCACATTTTCCAGGACGTCGGTACAACATGATGACGTCGAACAATGCGGAGTCGCTCAATTCATTATTCAAGAAGGATCGAGAGTTACCAGTTCTCGCAATGCTTGAGAATATTCGACAAAAGTTACAGATATGGTTCCATGACAGACGTGATGAATCACATAATTGTACAAGTGCGTTGACCCCGGCTCAGGAAGATAAACTATTCAAAACTCTAGAGGTGGCGAGAAAGCTAAATGTGGAACCACTGGATCAATTTCGCTTCTCCGTGAGATGCGGACGTAATATGGGTTGGATCGTGAGTTTGAATGATAACACATGCACATGTAGACAGTTTCAGTTGGAGAGTTTTCCATGTGCTCATGCAGTCGCAGTGGCTAAGCATAGAGGAATTCCACCACACAGTTTATGCACTCATTATTATATGGCTGATTATTGGAGAGCAGCATATGCCGAAACTATATTTCCTCTACCAAATGAAGCCGAGTGGGAAGTTCCCGACCACATTCTTCCACTGAATAATTTGTTGTCACCCGACGCCAGAGCACGTACTCCTGGGCGTAGACGTACATCTAGAATACCATCTACCGGAGAATTTCCCCAACCGCGTAAGTGCGGTAGATGCGGTGCAACGGGGCACACTAGAAGATTTTGTCCAACTCAGATTCCTCTGCACAACAATGATACGGATGTTGAATAAAATTTAATTTTTATGTACTGTTTACACATTCTGGCCGTAATTTTCATATTTACTGTGTTGTACAAGTAATTACATGTGGCGTTCTATTGTTTTTCAATTATAGAATGATGTTTCGAAATCGATGTTACTTTCATATATTAATTTCTTTACTATTTTCATAAATAAGTTAGGACACGAATTACAATAAAAAAATATTATTAAATTGATAATTAAAAATATTACATAGTAGACTAAGGATCAAAATTATTTTCATATATATCGCAGGCTAACTTCAACCCCCACATATCTATCCACGATTGAGTTATTGTATCAACCTGACGACCAATACTCAAAAATTCTATATACTTTATTGTGAACACACCACAATCGCCCCTGCAAGTAAATAATAATATATTAGATCGATAACATATAATTAGAAATAATTTTTTCAAATTAATAACTTGTAAATACTTACGACAGTCCTTGTCTCGGTGTCGTCGTGACTCTCACAATGGCTAGTCTATCATTTACTCCAATTATCGCATGTCTAGCCATCATGGGAACTATCACACACATCGGCTCCAGTATTAGCTGCAGTTGGTCTTGTGACAAACAGCTATGATCCGAATCGTACACATATATAGTCGAATCAGCAAAAATAATCTCCGCTGCAAAATAGTGTGAGTTCGCAACCACGGGCACGTATATATGTGTACAATCCGCCCACGGCTTTCCACAGGTCGGCTCCAGCCCAATGACCCACTCCAACATGTACTCAGGCAGCATGTATCCATTTCCTTGTAATAGTAGCGTGCTATGCTCAATATCAACGATACGTGCAAACCCGGAGCTGAGGATGACTCGACCAGGAAAGTCAAACGATCTCGGGTATCTCTGAGCTCGAGCGCGCAACATTTCCATGGCCACGTCAATATGCTACAGTAAAAACACAAAAAATAAGAGTGTAACTGTTTAATTAAATAAAACAAGAACTTACGTAACGAAATTAAATCACCATGTGCTCAAATACACTTACGTCGTCTGCGAGCCATGTTCCCGATCTTAATACATCTTCAAACCATCGTCTGGGATTCGATATCCTCCTCTCCCTGATGGTGTAGCTATCTCTGAAAAAATGACGAGAAAAAGTTAAGTTGTTACAAAAATCATAAATAATTTCATAACGACAAATAAGCGAAATCATAAAATACTTACTCGGGTTTAAGAGATTTAAACCACTCATCAAATGCTTTTTGCCTAACGGGGTCAACCTCGCGAAAGAGATTGGGAAATGTCCCGTCCATGAACGTTATTCTCTTCGCCTCGGCCGTGAAGGGCGAAACGATATACTGTGACGGCAATCTCTGCCTCTTACCTACCACCAACTCTGGCACGTCAGCAGCACGCTTCTGCCCCCTCCCGACCTCTGTCATCCCCTCCGACACAAAGACTACATCCTCCATCGTGTCTGGGGTCCTCTCGCCCTCTGGAACATCCCTCTCAACCTCCACCATCTCCGGTACCCTCTCAACCTCCACCATCTCCGGTGCCCCCACAACTGTCTCCTCCACCTCGGGTACAACTGTCTCCTCCACCTCGGGTACACCCTCAAAAAATGCGTCGAATGCAGCCGCCGATGTCCACGTTGGATCATCATACCCCATCTGATCCCCTCCTCCATCCCCCCCTCCTCCCTGAAAACTGTCATGCCCTCCATCACCCCCTCTATCATGGTAACCGCCATCTCCTCGGTCGCCTGCTCCATCCCGAGAGTCGCGAGTATCCCGCAGGGCTACTATGTCACCTCGTAACCCTTCGACCTCAGTATGAAGGGCTCCTAAACCGGCTCGTAACTCTGTACGAAGGGCTCCTAAATCGGCTCGTAACTCCGCTACTTCCACTCTCATCTCCCCCATAAATGTAGTGAAAAGTTGGATCAAATCATCACTGGCAGCATTGCTATTACGTGCAGGAGGAGATCTCATCGTCGGCGAAGATCTGCTCGGCGGAGGTGATCTACTCGGCGGGGGTGATACCCTCGGCGGGGGTGATACCCTCGGCGGGGGTGATACCCTCGGTGGAGGTGATACCCTCGGTGGAGATGATATCCTCAATGGAGGTGATTCCCTCGACGGAGGCGATACTGGCTGACACTCCTACAATATTAAAGTTAACAAATGAATAAATTAATTTTAAGAAATCAAAACCACAATAAGCAAAAACGATATTCAATAAACATACCCCCAATCTATCGGCAACGTGCTCGGGCACATGGTCCTCTGTCGCAACTGGCCCATACAAGTCGCGGAGATAAATTTGCCCCTCCTCCTCGGTTGACGGTCTCAACTCAGCGATGACTTCAAGCTGAGTTATGAAAATTTCACCCAAGTTACTTACAATTAATTGAGATTTCAAAAGGATATAAAACATAAATCGTAAATGTATAATTAGTACCTCAGGATCGTCGAGGAGAGCAGATAAGTGTTTGGCGAGCGGCTTGTCTTGTGCTCGCCAGTGATGCATCCGAGGGAAGCATGTCTCCCCTCTTCTCGCATACCGGGAAGCCAAGATGGGAACAGTCTCGTATACCCATATCTGCAATCATTGCAATTATTATATATAAAATGTAATAAAAAAAAATAGATAATTCATTATTGTAAACATTTTACCTGTACAGCCAACGGAATGCCGTACGCATCGTACTTGCGCTCTGGCCTACCCCCCTTAGGCAATGAATAACCCCTCCGGAAGTGGCGTAATGTATCTATATAACAAATTTGTCCCCATGGATAATTGTTGAAGGTATCAAAGTCATCAACAACCTCCAGATGAAAAACGTCAATTGACGTCTTCCTATGATGACATCTAAGCACGCTCTCCACGATAAGCACCAAGCCAAGCTTAAACTTATCAGACATCTGGGCGCAGTCCCTGAATGCGTCTCCCAACTGACCCAGTGTCACTGTCGGTTGCCCATGAAAATACTCATTCAACAGTCTTTTATTCTTCGGAATACGGGCTTTTGCTGCTTCTGCCCCCGTACATCTCAAACCAGTAATGAGTGCAAACTCAAAAATAGAAAATGTCGCTACCTTACCCCCAATATCAAATCTGAGGATATCTCCGTCAACTGGCTTAAGTAGCCGACATAACAATGTATCGAGCATCTGGCCAGAAAACTGTACGTCTCGCAACGTCCGTAGGGGCCATAAGCAGGATCGACGCAACATGTCTGCATGCTCCTCATCGAGCATATCCTCCACCATCGTAAATGTAGCAAAGTTACAATACGGTGTAACTTTGCCGGGGACCTGTCGAACGGCGTCGTCTAAATGATATTCCATCCTGCAAAATTTATAAATTTCAACTATTAGAATCTTGTACAAATAATAATGGATGAATCGTAATATTCAAAAATACAAACTCACTTCTATACGCAAGATACAGGAAATATTTAAATAATTAAGTAATTACATATCAAACGATTCGATTACATATTTAATTACGACAATTAATTAACGAAATATTTAACTAAATACAAAAATAATTGATTCCATACTAAACGAAGAAGATGCATATTTAAATACGATAAATAATTAACGAAATATTCAACTACGAAAAATTAAATACGTAATTAAAATAAATAAATTAATTAAATGGTCAATTAATTTATTTAAAAAAATAACTAACGAATAAATAAATAAAAAATTACATAAATAAAAAAATAAATTAATATTAATACTAATATTTAAATGAAACATTAATATTTGAATTAATTAAATATTTATATTTCATTTAAATATTAATTAATTGTACCAAATTTGCGAGAATTAATTATTACTTAATAATTAACTAACGAAGAAATAAATAAAAAATTACATAAATAAAAAAAATAAATTAATATTAATACTAATATTTAAATGAAACATTAATATTTGAATTAATGTAATATTTATATTTCATTTAAATATTAATTAATTGTATCAAATTTGCGACAATTAATTATTACTTAATAATTAACTAACGAATAAATAAATAAAAAATTACATAAATAAAAAAATAAATTAATATTAATACTAATATTTAAATGAAACATTAATATTTGAATTAATTACATATTAATGTTTCATTTAAATATTAATATTTAAATATTAATTAATTGTAAAAAATTTGCGACGATTAATTCATACTTAACAATTAATACTAATATTTAAATGAAATATTAATATTTGAATTAATTAAATATTTATATTTCATTTAAATATTAATTAATTGTAACAAATTTGCGACAATTAATTCATACTTAATAATTAATACTAATATTTAAATGAAATATTAATATTTGAATTAATTAAATATTTATATATCATTTAAATATTAATTAATTGTAACAAATTTGCGACAATTAATTATTACTTAATAATTAACTAACGAATAAATAAATAAAAAATTACATAAATAAGAAAATAAATTAATATTAATACTAATATTTAAATGAAACATTAATATTTGAATTAATTACATATTAATGTTTCATTTAAATATTAATACTTTTAAATATTAATTAATTTTAAAAAATTTGCGACAATTAATTCATACTTAATAATTAACTAACGAATAAATAAAAAATTACCTAAATAAAAAAATAAATTAATATTAATACTAATATTTAAATGAAACATTAATATTTGAATTAATTCATACTTAATAATTAATACTAATATTTTAATATTTAATTTGAATATTAATATTTTTAAATATTTATTAATTGAAAAAAAATTACGACAACTAATTAATATTAATACTAATATTTAAATGAAACATTAATATTTGAATTAATTCATACTTAATAATTAATACTAATATTTTAATATTTAATTTAAATATTAATAGTTTTAAATATTAATTAAATATTAATTAATTGAAAAAAAATTCCGACAATTAATTACTACTTAATAATTAAGTAACGAATAAATAAATAATTATATAAATAAAAAATAAATTAATATTAATACTAATATTTAAATGAAATATTAACATTTCAATTAAATGATTAAATTTTAATATTAAATTTGAATATTAATATTTTTAAATATTTATTAATTGAAAAAAATTGCGACAATTAATTAATATTAATACAAATATTTAAATGAAATTTTAAAATTTCAATTAATGAAATATTAATATTTCATTTAAATATTAATATTTTTAAATATTAATTAATTGAAAAAAAAATTTCGACAATTAATTACTACTTCATAATTAATTAACGAATAAATAAATAATTATATAAATAAAAAAATAAATTTATATTAATACTAATATTTAAATGAAATATTAACATTTCAATTAAATGATTAAATTTTAATATTTAATTTGAATATTAATATTTTTAAATATTTATTAATTAAAAAAAATTGCGACAATTAATTAATATTAATTAATATTAATACAAATATTTAAATGAAATATTAATATTTCAATTAATGAAATATTAATATTTAATTTAAATATTAATATTTTTAAATATTAATTAATTGACAAAAAATTTCGAGAATTAATTACTACTTAATAATTAACAAACGAATACATAAATAATTATGTAAATAAAAAAATAAAGTTATATTAATACTAATATTTAAATGAAATATTAACATTTCAATTAAATTATTAAATTTTAATATTTAATTTGAATATTAATATTTTTAAATATTTATTAATTGAAAAAAAAATTGCGACAATTAATTAATATTAATACAAATATTTAAATGAAATATTAATATTTCAATTAATGAAATATTAATATTTAATTTAAATATTAATATTTTTAAATATTAATTAAATATTAATTAATTGAAAAAAAATTCCGACAATTAATTACCACTTAATAATTAACAAACGAATAAATAAATAATTATGTAAATAAAAAAAATTAATTAATATTAATATTTATTTTAAATATTAATTAATTGAAAAAAATTGCGACAATTAAGTAATACTTAATATTAATACTAATATTTAAATGAAAAACATCGCATTTCAATTAATTAAATATTAATATTTTGAAAAAAAATTGCGACAATTAATTAATATTTAATAATTAACTATCGAACAAAAAAATAATTACATAAATAAAAAAATAAATTAATATTAATATTTAATGTAAATATTAATATTAATATTAATTATTAATAATTATTTAATTTAAATAAATATTAATATTTTTAATTATTAATTTAAATATTAATTAAAAAAAAAATTGATTTCCGAGCCAAACGGCCCGGCCGGGCCGTTTGGCCCGGATGGCCCAGCTTCTGGGCCACCCAGGGCATCCGGGCCGCCGGGCGGATCCGGCCTTCTTCTTCCAATCGCAGGCGGCTTTTCACGTGGAGATCGCCGTTCCGGCGATCTCCACTCCCAAAAAACAATCTTTAACAACCCAATCACACATTCAAATCATTTTGGCATAGTATAATCAATTAATCTACTTCTAATCTCACATTAATTTCAAAAATTAAATGTTTTCCATGTTTGCAAAACTCACCTTGTTCAAGTTTGAAGATGTTGACGGCGTTGGCGGCTTGTGCTCCGGTACTGGTCGTGCGGGCGGGGTCGTGCGGGCGGCGGTGGTCGGCGGCAGTTGGGTCGTGCGGGCGGGATGTCGGCGGCGTAGGGGGTTATTTTTCAAAAGAGGGTATAAACGGGAATGTAGATTTTTTAACATTTTTATGTATTTTATCTTTTTTTTTTTTTTTTTAAATTGGTCAAAGACTATTTTGGAAAATGGGCCGGGTCAACCGACTGTTGACCACTAATTCCTCGGTTGTAGCTGTCAATAAAATTAGGTTCACGTTTATATTGTTAATATATTATTTTGTCCTTAGGTCCTGTTTGAGCCTCTTTTTCTTCCTTTTTTTTTTTCATTCAATTCTATTTGCTACAGTAAAACTCTTGGCACGCCATCAAAATCGGTTTGACCAATGTCAAACGAAATTAATGCAACCAACCGTTACAAATTCAATTGGACAAAATGAGCCTCCAACTTTCACCTAGCCATAATATGTTAAAGGGCAATTTTGGAAATTGGTTGGAGTTTTATGTAGGAAAGTCAAAAACGGTGGGCTACTTGTGAGAGAGTTGCAGTATTTTCAAAAGTGGGGACCACAACTTTTTCCTTGTTTATTAAACGAGAATTGCACAAAAAATACGAAAAGAGAGGGGGCCAAACAGAAGTAATAGTTTTCAGATTTCCACAGTACATAGCAATATTTCATTGTTTAGGACTTCATGATTCCCAGGCCTTGCACTATAAAAGATGTTTATAAGTGCAGAGAATTACCAATTCACATTCACAGCAAAGAAGTTCAGAGCATACTTGAACTGTGGGAAGTTCATCAATGGCTTCGACTTTTGTTAGAAGGTATAAATCTTTAATTGTTCATACTGCATTCTGATAAAAAAAAATTGTAAAAACTCGAGGCATTTACTTTTCTAATAAATTGAACTTTCTTCTCTGAGTACAAGGGCATGTTATTTTAATAGTTGGGTTGGACATGACTGAATAATTATCACAGAAGTTTTCAGTCCTGCCCAGTAGACTATTACTAACAAAATGTGTGAACCTAGGCTGGAAGGCAAGGTAGCACTAATCACAGGTGCTGCTAGAGGAATTGGCGAGGCCACTGCCAGACTGTTCTGCAAACATGGAGGTAAAGTTCTGATTGCAGACATCAAAGATGACTTGGGAGAGAAGGTATGCAAAGAATTGGGACAATCATCAGCCTCTTTTGTCCACTGTGATGTAACTAAAGAATCCGATGTAGAAACTGCAGTTAACACAGCCGTTGCCAAATTTGGGAAATTGGATATAATGCACAATAATGCTGGTATAGTGGGAATAGCAAATCCAAACATTCTTGAAATCGAAAAATCAGAATTCGAAAAGATTATTAATGTAAACCTCGTAGGTGCATTCTTGGGCACTAAACATGCTGCCCGTGTAATGATCCCAAACCGCTGCGGGAACATAATCACGACCGCCAGTACTTGTTCAAAAATAGGAGGTGTTGCTTCACACGCATATACAAGTTCAAAACACGGGCTGGTTGGACTCACAAGGAATATCGCGGTGGAGCTTGAAAAATATGGCATTCGCGTAAACTGCGTGTCACCACACCTAGTTGCTACACCTCTAGCAAAGGATTTTTTCAAATTGGATGATGAGGGATGCCATGGTGTATATTCCGTCCTCAAAGGTGTTGTTCTCAAGCCAGAGGATGTGGCTGAAGCTGCTCTATTCTTGGCAAGTGATGAGTCTAAGTATGTGAGCGGACACAACCTTTTTGTTGACGGAGGCTTCACAATTGTCAATCCCAAGTTTTGCATGTTTGAGTAACCTACATAAGAAGTTTTTTAGAACAAATTTATAAATTTTGCTGTATTTGTCGCTTAACTGTTCACTTTAATTCTAAAATTTTGGCATAAACTTTTTAGTGTTCCATTAGTAAAGCTGCCGGATAAGAGCTGGTTCTTAACACAAGTTCTTTATATGATTTACCGACTGTCAACAGAGGCCTTGGTACGCAATAGTTTGTCACAGGGCCTAAAATGGAAGAATCACAAGATAAAGAGAAATGGATCAATGCATATAGAATCAATTTTGTTATAATTTTTCATGAGATGCGACTTTCATTCATTCACTCATATTGCCATGAACTGTCAATGAATAAAGAAAAGGAATACAATCTCTGCCCACCGAATTAAATGTCTATCAATAGTAGCCGTTAATGCTAGCATATGGGCCACCTTATTCTCCAAACGTGAAATAAACTAGCACAGAGGCACAACCAACATTGCGAAACATAGCTACAATGTCAAATAAAACGGCAGCATTTGGTGCCGAACTAAAATCAGTCAGGAGAATTGTACATGCCGTTTTGAGTCACAACGTAATATTTAATGTTTTATTCACGAATTTGGTTTAGTGGTGTTTAAATAAGAAGTAATAGCTTCTGCAAATTATTAACAGTGTCGATTTTATTATATCATTCACCAACTCTTCGAAAATTAAACGGTATTTATGTTGGCGAAGAAAATTAATATTTTCCAAGCATAAATATTGGAAGCCAGAGTTTATAATGGCAAGAATTTCACTCCAAATTTGATGTCATAACAATTTAACATTAATCAATATAATGAAATTGATCTGGCTAAATAAAAACTTCTCACTACTGACATGGGTGAAAAGTTTTTATCTCGTCAAGAGATCACACACGATCAATATAATATTTAATAAAAAAATTGCCTACAGATAAACACAGTTAATTTTTACGTATGGGTGAGAAGTTTTTATTTTGTCCATTGTGGACAGGAGATCAAACCTGATCAATATAATATTTAGGCATGTTTGATTCTCATTAATTTATTTTATGATTTGTTAAACGATCATTGTCAACCACACATTCACACAATAAAATATTACACATTACCCAAAAAAACTATTCAAAACTCATTTTTTCTTCAATTAAAGAGAACCAAACACGCACTTGATAAAAAATTGTCTCCACATAAACACAGTTAATTCTTACGTTATTTAAATTAGACGTCACTTTCAACTCTTCAAGATTTTGTTCCTCTTTTTCCTTGTCTTAATGTGTAGGACAAGCATGAAAGTAGGTCAATTTTTAAGGCCTATAGAGAGGAGTTAATCTCGTATGTGGGACAGGGGCGAATTCAAAGTTCGAGTCCAGTTAGGACGAACCGCGAACATTAAACGCTTATGGTCTAATTGTGAGAGGTTGTCGCTCCAATAGTGATATGATATCAGAGCAATTTAACTTCTTATTTAAAATAATATCATAGAAGTATCTTGTCACCACAAGCCACAAGGCACAGAAAAATCTTCCATTATTCAAATTTTAATATTCACATAGGCTTAAACTTTTTCTTTTTGTCCTTATATTTTTCTATCTTTTTTCCTTCAAAGTTCCTGTCTTTATTTTTTCCCCATTCTTTCCTAAATGACAAAGACAAACTTCCATTTTGATTTTGCTCCTCTTACTCCTCCTTCTCTTTGTCCTTATTTGGTAGTGATTAAAATTTGTCTATGTTTGGCCTTCATTTTTTTTCTAAAAATTCATTTTCCAAAAATGGGGCCCAAACGGGCGCTTTATATTCATATCAAAGTCAATAATTATTTTTAACTACATATTTTATGGAATCCATAATTTTTCAACCACACATTTTATCAATTTTTATCAAAATTTGTTAAAAATCTAAGCTTCTATTGGGTGGGGATTAAAATCGAGTTTGGAATATATTTTGATAAAAATTGATGAAAAATTGCGAGCCTCGTGAAATTAGGATTAAAATTAATTGTTCACTATAAATTTAGATTAAAATTTATAAAACATGGGCTAATTTTAATTCCACTAAACAAGACATTTTTGCTGTATTTAATGTGTGGGACAAGTATGTACAACTAAAATAGGACAATTATTTTTATTTTTGGAAGACACGTGTGTGTGGTGGTGTTCCTACTGATGAGAACATTACATCAAATTTCATTAAAAGTACGACGTACTGAACACAAGATTACAAATAACAACATGACACTCTCAGGAAAATCAGATTAGCTGGATCACTCTCGCGAGATAGGCTTTACAACTAGTGCTTATAATTGAGGGCCGACGTGAAATTGCTTGTCTTTTTCATAATTAGCGACCTGTCGGCCAACATATAAGGGTTGTTGTAGACTAGACCATGCTCGAGAGCAAGGATGGTATGAGACCCTCAAAGTTAGGATTCAATCTTTTTATAAGGGTTGTTGTAGACTAGACGTTCGACCGACATATCTTTGAATTATTTTGTTTGTACAGAATAATTATTTATAGAAGGCTGCTAGAAGTCTCATAAAGTGTAAAGCTCACCAAAAATAAAATATTACAAAAAAAATAAGCCACCCTCCTGTATGTGAGGTGTTGGTGAACCCCTACCTGTACACCAAGTGCAGCTGCATATCTTTAGCACTTCTAACAAATTAACTATCGCTATGATGCTTATAATTCCCATTTTTTAAAGGTACAATGACACATTGTTCGTGTACTCTTCCTGCGTGTTTTGGATTATAAGAATTTGATATTTTCTTAAAGTTGTGGTTGAATGATTTCAAGAATCAAATGATCAATATCAAGGTTTAAATGTATTCTTCGATGTCAGAAATATGATATGACAAAGTAATATAATGAACAACCACAGAACAAAACGTGTTAGGATTTGAATATATATAGTAAAAAGCATTTAGATAGCGTGGGCTGGATAAAACTCTTCAAAAATGTGAATTAGAATTTTATGCGTAATACTGTCGTTCGAGCGTTAGGCTAGCGACAAGCGAGCAATTGGTGTGTCACTCGAGTGAAAGTTGAGTGACAGACGGGCGACAGTATTTCTACTTTTTCCGCTCGAGCTTCAGATAGACGATAGGCTAGCGTAAATTCGACGACTCTTTCTTTCTTATTCCAAACTCGGACCTTAAGGTACCTAGTTCATGTATACAACATTCTCACCGATTCATTGACTTTTACAATTTTTTATATTAGTCATTTTATCTAAAAAACTGTAAAAACCTAACAAATTTGTTGAGCCCGAATTATTATATAATATAAATAGTTTGAATTTTTAAATTAAAATTTCGTTTCATATTATACCATCTCCGTCGGTTAAAGAAACCGACCAAAAAAAAAAAAAAAAAAGGTACCACGTTTGTGCACGTTCTAGAAGACAGAATTTATTACTCACATCTATCGTATCTTGACTTGACTTAAATGGCACAATTCAAATAGGATTATTTATTGAAGATAAACCTAATCTTTTGATCCATTAAATTAGTTTCTTTTAAGGATTATTCAGGGTGTACAAAATAATCTTTATCAGACAATTCACAAAATACTCACATGAGGCGAGACCCATGTAAGTTAAAATATTGGCAAAAAAAAACCACTCATCCTATCATGTCAGTGTTCTGTACAACATCTGTAATGTTCATTTCTATATGTCTAGTACCGTCATTCTTTTAAATCATAATAACTTGGGCTTAACTTATATGAATTTACCTTTTTCTTGAGTCAAACCTACGTTATTTAACGTGAGCTACAAAATGAATCCAAAATTGATATACATTTTCTTCTTCTACAATACTTATATATTTAAACCAAACAAAATAAAGTAAATGAACTGGATTGTCGTATTAACATATGAAGTTTAATGTTACCGTTTCCTTTTTTAAATAAAAGTTATTTGTAGTAGTCAATTATTTGGACCCAAGTGCATGGCAATGACTTGGAAAGAGATAACACTTATCTGAGAAAATCAAATTAGGTGGATATCGCTTTCAAATAGGATTTTATACATAATTAATGCCTATTTACGTGCAGATATACAAGGTGTTTCAAAATGCAGCAAAGAAGTTCGCGGTATACTTGAACTGTGTTAAGTCATCAATGGCTTCGACTTTTGTTAGAAGGTATAACTCTTTATTTGTTTATACTGCATTTTAATTGTTTAATTCTTAAGAGGCATTAACTTCTAAATATTGTACTAACAAATTAATGTGTGAACCTAGGCTGGAAGGCAAGGCAGCACTAATCACCGGTGCTGCTACTGGAATTGGCGAGTCCACTGCCAGACTGTTCACAAACATGGAGCTAAAGTTCTGGTTGCAGACGTCGATGATGACTTGGGAGAGAAGGTATGCAAAGAATTGGGACAATCATCAGCGTCTTATGTCCACTGTGATGTAACTAAAGAATCCGATGTAGAAACTGCAGTTAACACAGCAGTTGACAAATTTGGGAAATTAGATATACTGCACAATAATGCTGGTATAGGAGGGCTAGCAAGTCCAAGCATTCTCGAAAACGAAAAATCAGATTTCGAAAAGATTATTAATGTAAACCTCGTAGGCGCTTTCTTGGGTTCTAAACATGCAGCCCGGGTAATGATCCCAAATCTCCGTGGGAACATAATCATGACGGGTAGTACTTGTTCGAGATTAGGCGGTGCTTCTTCACACGCATACACAAGTTCAAAACATGGGGTGATAGGACCAGTGGCGGAACCAGGATGTTAGAGTTGGTGAGTCCTAAAATGAAAGATATTGAGATGAAGGAGGGAGAGCATGGGGGCTGCCCCCGAATTTTGTTTTGGAGTTGAGGGTAGCACAAATATTGATAATGATTAAAGAATTTGTACAATTAAAATGATAGAAGTTTGAAATACATATTATTTCTCATTCTTAAATTGCTGTAAAAATGAAAAAATTATTAACTCGGAAACGCTCATCCGACCAATTACAGCAATAGGCTGGCAAACTGAAATAAGAACTACTTTTTAATTGTGTTAGGCTGCTCGAAATCAAATTCAAATATGTAGACAATAATTTCTATCCAATTTCGAAGTCTCAACCCACGCTACCAAACAGTTTCTTCAACAATTAGACGGATCTACTACAAGAGGTGAAAACACTTTGTTGCTACTGACAATTAATAACCTCAGGAAGAACCAAATATACAACAAAACTAGCAAAACGGACAAAGGAACAACACCTTAATATCAAAACAAATCACAACCTTCAACAACTCTCTGAATTCAAAATTGTAAAGTATTTTAAATTAAAAAAAAAATGAAAACTAAAAAAAAAAAAATATTGAAAATCTGGTTGGTCCTAGGACCCACCGGCCCGCCCCTGGATAGGACTCACAAAGAATATTGCAGTGGAGCTTGGAAAATATGGCATTTGCGTAAACTGCGCGGTGTCACCACACTTAGTTCCTACACAACAATCAAAGGATTTCTATAAATTGGATGACGAGGGATGCCGTGGTATATATTCCAACCTCAAAGGTGTTTTTCTTAAGCCAAAGGATGTGGCAGAAGCTGCTCTGTTCTTGGCAAGTGATGACTCGAAGTGTGTGAGTGGACACAACCTCTTTGTTGATGGAGGCGTCTCTATTGTGAATCCCAAGTTCTGCATGTTTGAGTAAATCTACATAAAATATTTAGTAGATATATGTTTTTGCCTGTATAGTTCCCCTGTTTATAAAGGGTTGATGGAGGACTGCGATATATTTCTCTTGTTTCTTTTAATTTAAATAAATATTGATTTTATTACAAGGCAATAGCAGAAAGTCAACTATATTTTCTGATATTATTTATAATGTCCTCTAGTTAAAACCTTCATCTGGCTAAACTCTGCTACATCAAAATCATAATCAATGACAAAATTTGAGGTTGCTAAAAAATACAACGGTTTTATTAATTCTGGTGCTGTGATCCGTGATGAAGCAGATGCAGGTGGGTGATGTGAACATTTTTTTTTTTTTTTTTTGGGTTTTAATATCCAATAAATCCGAGCAATGATTTAAAACAATTGACGAATAATTTATCGACACCATAGACTTGACTCGACTAGGAAACAACCTACACTTTTGGATGACCCATGTTTGGGTTGGATGATTTTTTGATTAGTTGGAACATTTAATAGTAAGTATGGACATGAATATTAGCCCATTAGTTTAGGTTAAGTGGCAACCCATTTGCACTTATCATAGTAAAAATCAGCTGGTGTTAGATAGCATTATTCTTAGCAATTTAGGAGGCGGTCTTCTACTTATTTTCATTCACTAATCACAAAAATAATATGTTGAAAGGCTCATTGGACAAATCTTCACAGCGATAATTTAAGTAATCCACCAAATTATTTTAGCAATTAATAGTAAAATCTAGCAACTAAGTTTAAAAATAAATAATAAATTCATTGACCTGACCATAAAATTGAGACATAAATAAACCAAAAATAATGTGCAACTAAAAATTTAAGGGAGTTTGGCACAAATCAAAACAAAACAACGTATCTATCAATAAAAAAAATATAGCAAATAGTTACCAAAGAAATAAAAAAAATTAAGCAACTAACTTAAAATTTTAGTCGAAATTCGAGAAAATTATTAATAGAAGGAAAATAAATGATGCGAGTTTGAATCAAAATCTAGATTTAATTATCTACTTAATTGTGATGGGCTACTGATGAATATGTTTCGGTAGTAGTCATTTAATGCTTTAGCCAATTCGAAGGTTTTGTATTCACAATTTAGATGTTTGATGGGTAATCGTATGGTTTAATTAATTAATTGTAATAAATAATAGTCTAACCGGGTTGGGTCTAATATGAGTGTATGTTTTTAATTGTGACATATTTAGTTTTACTTGTGTCGGATAAAATTTAAATTAATTTATAAAGCAGTTTTAACGATTTCAAAATTGTTTACAAAAATAGAAATTTAAACAAAATCACTTCAAAACGGCTTGATTCGGTTCAAAATCCTAATATTGACAGATCCATGTGGACCCAAACAAACATTTTAAAAAATGTGATTTCAATTCGATTAGACAATTGCGTTAATCAGCCGTAATGCATACAACACACAAACGTACTATACACCTTATCAACAATTTCCTTGCACAAAATTGTTTTAGACTAAGTTTTGTGAGAGGAGACATTAATCATGTCACGACCAGCAGTTTCTTGTTTTCCAGTCGCTAGCATTGATTATTACGTAGCAATTTGAATGGAGGCAACAACTAGTGAGATATACAGATTTGAGTACAAGAAAGACCCAGTTTGGTACGGATTAAAATCAAATTTTAATCTAAATCAAAGTCAAACAATCAATATTAATCACATCTTTCATGAGTCTCACAACTTTTCAACCACACATTTCAAAAACTTCTATTACAATTTAATAAAAAATCTAATTTTAATCCCCATCAAACACCCTCGAAGTATCAGAAGTAACAACAATTTAAAGAGAAGGTAACTATGGCGTGATTTTGCCCCCAGGGCACATCTTCAAGTGGTAAAAAGGGAAGATGGAGAAATTCAGTTTTACTTGATGCTGTCGCGTCAAGAGTTCGAATCCTGAAATATGAATTTGGCTCTTGGGTAAGTGCAAATGTACAAGCAGTCTTTCACCTTGTACCCTTAGAGATATAATCTGTGATTTACCTTCTTTACCAAGGCTCAGAGCAGATGGGGAGCGTCAGTAATGGGGTGTAATCCAAACTATGGCGTGATTCTCATTTTTTTTAATGACATTTAGAAATTTCTCGCATTTAATTATGTTACTTAATCTGTTATAATGAAACTGCGCTGCATATTTTTATTAGGACATCTCCAAGAGTTACACCAAATTTGGTCCAACTTGTGAAATGTCTCCAATTGTTACACCAAATGAATAGTATTTTATATATTTCCTTATTATTCGTTTCGCAACAATAAATTTATTTTACAAATTATATTATTACTAAAATTGTTAAAGTAGTGCTAATTGTTCTTTATTTCTAATTATCAAATTTATAACTTTAGAGTTTTTAATGAACAATTTTAATTTATTGTATCAATACTTATTACTTGATTAGAATTTAAAAATAAATGTTAAATAAAAATAACAATCACAATCACATTAACTACCTATGAAATTTGTGGCCCGCAGATATGCAATGACCTCAGTTTTTATTGGTTCATCTAAATGAAGAAGTTATTTCTCTATAATGAGAATTCATGCCTTGATCCTTCAAAGTTTTAACTACCAAAAATCGACCCTAAATTTGTGACATTTTATAATAGTGCTTCTTTCATGCAATTAATAAAAACTTATCAGCATCAATTAAAAAAACTTAAATTGGTTCTCATTTCACGGAACAAAAACTTACTCTTCTAGAACAAAAAATAAAAAATAAAATCATGAAATAACAATTAACAAGTGAACAACTGACACCAATAAAATAGCGATGTTATGATGTAGATTGTACTATTGTATAGTAAACAAAGATTGACCGTAGAGTTTCTCCTCCTCTATTTGAATTTGTTCTTGAGTTAAAGGGTGCGAGAGAGGGAAATAATGAAAAATGATTTGGGGTTAACTCTTCACTTTAATTATTTGGATTTTGAGCTGCTTATTGTCTAGTTGTGTTGGTAATTGGTTAATGAAATTTGCGCAATTAAAAATATAAAAAAAAATTCAAAAGAAAAATAGTTTAAAATTAGAAAAAATGAATAAAATTTTCAATTGTATGCTAAACTTTGGATCGAACAAAAAACTAACTCAAGAACGGAAGAGAAGTGCGTTTGACAAGAATATTGTTGGTATGTGCTTGAAAAAAAAATACTAATGTAATATAAATTTGTTTACTCTTTTTTCATAAATATTGTGTCCTTTAATTTAACACAATAATAAAAATTTTGAATTTTAAAATTAATAAAATATTTTCTATATATAATTATTCATATATATATACACTAATAATTTTTTACCTTTTTACTTCTTGGTTCCCCATTAATGATGAGGGCCTATGCAGTCCAACAACTCGCAGTCCCTCGTGACCGCTCATTGATACCAAGTGCTTATTGTACTCTTGTATGCTAGCTATATTGCATTAGATTGTAGTGATTTTGATAAGTAGGTTGGCGATGATAGGGACTTTGCCCAAAACTAACTACAAGACAAAACCTTGTGATAACAAAAGTACAAAAAACGACGTGGAAACAGATCGAACTTTGCTGGAAAATTGACTTTAGGTATATGACTGTTATCTTCGTCATGGTTAGCAGTTCTTTCACTATAAATACGTTTATAAGTGCAGAGAATCACCAATTCACATTCACAGAAAAGAAATTCACAGTATATTTGAACCGAGGGATAGTTCATCAATGGGTTCGAATTTTGTTAGAAGGTATAACTCTTTAATTGTTCATATATACTGCTTTCTGATGAAAAAATTTAACTATTATTTACATCTTCAGGCATTTACTTCTAACTTATTGAACTTTTTTCTCGATGTTATGAATATTGTACTAACAAAATATATGAACCTAGGCTCCAAGGCAAGGTAGCACTAATCACCGGTGCTGCTAATGGAATCGGCGAGTCAACCGCCAAACTGTTCGCCAAACATGGAGCTAAAGTTATGATTGCAGACATCAATGATGAGTTGGGAGAGAAGGTATGCAAGGAATTGGGACAATCATCGTCCTCTTTTGTCCACTGTGATATAACTAATGAATCCGATGTAGAAACTGCGGTCAACACAACTGTTTCAAAATTTGGAAAATTAGATATAATGCACAATAATGCCGGTATTGGGGGAAACGCAAATCCAAGCATTCTTGAAATCGAAAAATCGGAGTTCGAAAAGATTATTAATGTAAACCTCGTAGGTGCATTCTTGGGTGCTAAACACGCTGCTCGAGTAATGATCCCAAATCGCACTGGGAACATAATCACAACAGCGAGTACTTGTTCGAAAATAGGCGGCGGTTCCTCACACAATTATGTAAGTTCAAAACATGGGGTGGTAGGACTCACAAAGAATATGGCTGTGGAGCTTGGAAAATATGGCATTCGAGTAAACTGCGTGTCACCACACGTAGTTCCTACACGACAATCAAAGGATTTCTACAAAATGGATGATGAGGGATTCGGGAGTGTATATTCCATCCTCAAAGGTGTTTTTCTTAAGCCAGAGGATGTGGCTGAAGCTGTTATGTTCTTGGCAAGTGATGAGTCAAAGTTTGTGAGTGGACACAACCTTTTTGTTGATGGAGGTATCACAGTTGCGAATTCCAAGTTTTGCATGTTTGAATAATCTCCGTAAATTATTTCCTAGATACGTATTTCCCTGTTAAGTTGTAATGTTTAATCAATCTATTTCTCCTGTTCCTCTTAACTTTATATATAAATATGATTTTATTACGAGGCAATTGCAGAAAGCCAACTACATTATTTGATATTTTAGATAATGTCCTCTAGTAAATGCACATGGATCGACGACTTAAAAGTTTTTGAATGACAATTAAAAAATATGTAGATCCAGTTGTTTCGAAATCATTGGTTCATTGGTTTTTGATTGACGAATATGGTGTATCAACCTCTTTGTGACTTCTAGCTTTTCATTGTGGCATGATTGCAATGTGTGTTAAGAAATCCGGACCACTTGTTGGGAAAAACAAAGGAGGTTAATGGCACAATGTGAAGTACTAATGGCACAAGCAAAAATAAGATTAAAAGTAAAGAAGAAGATTGACAGAGGAATTGAATAATTTTATTGACAATCAATGGAGAGAATATTATAACCCAACAATAATGCTTCTAAGCTTCATATAAAAAACTGAATGAAGAGCTTCATAAGCTCCAAAATTTCTCCACTTGAAAAAATAAGTTTGACTGCTGTGAAATAAATCGAACTCTTCATCCAGACCTAATCCTCTCATCCTCACGAAAAACACTCTTCCTCTTCAACAGTATCCACAAATGATACCCAAATTTAAACAACGAGTTCCCAAAATTCCACTAGGAATTCAAGATTTACCAAACAAGATCGAAGCACATCCTGTAATGGAATCAACTCCAAATGCTTAAATTGAAGGCTCATTGCTAGTCTCAACACATTCAAACATCTCGAACGCATAAACACCAACATCTGCATCGTACTTATCCTCAATGAGTCATTCACTAGCAATTGAACATGATGGAACCGCGAACGAAGAAAATTGGCAAGGAACCGAGTAATTTTATTGATAACCAATGGAGAGAATATTACAACCCAACAATAATACTTCTAGGCTTCACATAAAAAAATTGAATGAAGAGCCACATATTTATGGGGGACGTCCCAAACCCTAGAAATAACCTAATTAGATGAAAACGATGTCAAAATACGCTTGTAATCGACATAAACCGAAAATTCAAATAGACTTGTTGCTCGAGTGACAAGCTAGCGATGCCATATAGCTCGAGCGAGACAAGGGTGAAAAGCGGGTGACAGTGGTTCTGTTCCAAAACTTCTCCTATTGCTCGAACGACCAGCTAGTGAAAATTCGACGATTTTTCTTCCTGAACTGTAATTTTGATATCTTCAATACCACTTCAATTATGACTCCAAATCACGCAAATCTAGATCGAATTTGGGTCGCAAACCCAACAATGTGCCAACAGCTTGGAGCTATCATTGTCGATCGTCATGTTTTTGACATGGGTTAACAGAATAGTAATTTCACAGCAATACCTACAACTTCTACTCTTGAAACATTCTATAAATATAGTATTTGGTTCATTTCAACAAAGAATCGCACTCTGAAGATGCATAATTTTAGTTCAAGAGCTAGACGATTTCCGAAGCACTTTGAAAAGATTTGTCTTTGGGCATTAAGATTTCTTCTCAAGTAGAGAAGAATGATACAAGTTTATGATTAGGTTAGGTTTGTAATAAATCAATAAGTTTAGTGTAAGTTTCAAGAATATTGTGTTTTGGATTTGTCTTGGAACTATGCTCAAAATATCTAAAATAATATAATATTCTTCAATACGAATTTATCTCAGATCAAATGGTCTAGATTAATACCACAACAATGGTGGAATAGAAAAATGTATATTCTTCATTAATGTGTAAATTGTGAGTCACGTCTCTAGCTTTATTTTGGAGGCAAATTAGCAGAAATGACAAGATTTGAGGAAGGAAAAAAATTACTTCTCCAGTAGCCATATTTGGAGTTTTCTTTCTCTTAATTAATCAATTGTGCGACTTAGTCATCTTGAGTGACATCCGTGATTATAGACGCTTTCATCGCCCAAGCTGAGTGACATCTCGGGTTCTTCTTTCTTGTTGAAATATTTTCAATTTTTTTTCTCTTTTGTCGCCTGCATCAATCATTTTACTAGCGGAACCCACAAAACTAACGCTATTGGAATTTACACTAGACTTCATACTCGTATATGCCCAAGTGTTTAATACTAGTATCTCCAAAAAAGAACAACCATCTAGGTTGTCATAGCTGATGGGTTCAATTTAGGGGTGGCAATGAGCCGAGAAAAAAAAGTTCGGGCTCGGTTCGGGTATTTTTTTGCCGGGCTTTTTTGGGCCCGAGCTGAGCCGGGCTAAGCCCGGCAAAAATAGGTGGCTCGGCTCAGGCTTTAGCCAGGGCCTTCGCGGGCCGGGCCGAGCCGAGCCGATCCCGCTTGGGTTTTTTTCCTTTTTTTTTTTTGGGTAAAATATACATTTTTTTTTTACTACCTATACTAGTCCCAATGAACTCTTGACAAAAAAGAGAGCATTCATGTGTTTGTTTGGAAAGATTATTTAAAGTAAAAATGATTTTTTTTTGAAAAATATGTGATTAAAAAGTATGAAAAAATTATGAATTCACCTACAAAATTATTTTATTAAAAAATATTTGATTACAAATGAGTTTCGAGAATAATAAATTTAAATGAATGTGCAAAATTAACTCGAGGAATGAACACGGCAGGCAGCTAATTTAAAAAAAATTAATTTTTTTTTAAAATTTTTTTTACACGGGCCGGCCTGGGTTCGGGCCTAAGCTCTAAAATGGGGCTCGACCTTAGCCTTGGCTCGGTGCAACCAAGCCCAAGCCGAGTTCGGCTAGGGCTTTTTTCGAGCCGAGCTCGAGCCGTCCGAGTTTTCGAGCTTTATTGCCACCCCTAGTTCAATTAAATGAATTGTGTAATATTGTATTTAAGTGAATATATCATTTAACATCATACAATTACCAATTATACTGGTGTTTAATATCAATGATATTCAGTGGCGGATCTGGGTAGTGGCCGCTCTAGCTGGATCTGTCGAAATGTTTGCTCCGGTGAACAACAATACTGGATTTACAAATATTTCTACTTTGTTATTGACTCCTATCAGGTCATTGCAGGGGATGCCAAACAAGAGGTTTAAACCAGACTTGCAGCAGTTGCAAAGCAGATGGAAGATGAAAATAACGAAAGAGATGACCGGCTTCTGCAGTTCTACTTCCCTTTATGTTTTTCTTTTTTTGGTTTGGGCTTAAGTGAGTAAATAATAAGTTGGGGCCTCTTTCTTGTTTATCCCAATTCCCAAATGAAAGAATTAACAAATGGTCCAATACTCCAAAATTCCAAATGACCAAATCCATACTTACCATTCGAAATCGATACTTGGTAATTGGTATTTGCCGATTGCCATTTGAAATTCCAAATCGAAATCGAAGAAAAGGCAACAACTGCTGACGCCACGAGGAGGAGGAGGAGGCCTGGAGGTGTAACCGAACGACGTGTTCTGCTGCCGACTACCGTTGCCATTTCTACCTTCTGGATCTGGTCTTAGATTTCAGCTGGTGAGTGCACTGAGACTTAGTCAGAGTGTTATGTTTTTTGTTCTATTTTCTCTATATCTCTCTCATTTGTTAAGTAGAATGCGGGTGTTTTAGATAAAAATAAAATAAAATTATGGTTGCTTTTGAGTTGTTTCTGATGGATTTCCACTTTGATTGAGGTAAATTAAGATTGTATTCTGAGTGATTTTAATAGTGGATCTCTCCTGTGTGAGATTTGTACTGTTTGAGATCAAATTGGATTCTTGGAGGGATTCTATTCCTGGATTGCATTGTTCTATTTTTGTAACTGGAGATTGAGGAAGTATTACTGTAGTGATATGTTTCCCTTAATAGAGCTCCAACACAAAATTATTTTGTCGAACCTTGGTGAAATAAATTCTGTTGCTTATTATATTTTTGATGTATTGTATATCCTTTTTTTTCTGGTGCTACGGATGCCAGAAGGAAGAGGAGGTTGTATATAATGCAGTTGCTTAAATTTACAATTACATACTAAGGTTGTGTCGTATTTTTTTTTTTTTTTTTTTTTTTTTTTTTCGGTTTTATTGAATTATATTTTCATATCTATATAATTTTTACGTTGTAGTTCATTTACATATATATTGAATAACTTTTAATATTATTTAATCAAAATTTAATAAACGAACGGACTATTATGATCGTTGTCGATGGTCAACGATCAACCTCCATTTTAGCTGAAGTTTGACGCTGGATTCGCCTCTGATGATATTGAATAGCATTACTTCTAGAAAAAAAAATGGTTTTGCAAAATCAAATCTTGACCCTTCATTTAAGCCAGTATGGTTGTTGATGTGATAGCACAATCTAGGAAATTTCATGCTTTTGCATTAATAACGTTAGTTGAACTATATACCTCAAGCATAGGCTAGGCATAAATATGTATTAATAATAATGCGCCATCTGGCTATTTTATTTCGTCTTACTGTTTTATTGCAGTTACCATCTTATTTATTATTTTTACTCGTATTAGGTCTTCATTAAGTCACATTTAATTAATCCAGCTACAAATACAATGGAGCTAAATAATAAATCTGAAGTAAATGATGAAATTATAATTAGCACAAAGTTGTGTTGAAGGCTATGCTTTTAAGTTTGTAGCTAAAGATGTACCCCATATTTTTTAACATTGAATTTTGCTATTTGTATAACCGAGGTTGACAACATCGGTTGATAACACCCTCACATGAGGGGGACCCACTATTTTTTATTTATTTACCGTGGGTCCCCCTCAAATGTGAGATGTTGTCTACTGATATTGTCAACCAATGTTGTACACGGCATGGTTGGGAAACGGGAAGCCTTCTAACACTGGAATTAAAGACTCATTAATTCCTTGGATTAAACGATGCGAGAGCTTATTCTTCACAAAACGTCCCCGTGGAAAATGATGAGTGAAACTATACCCTTTGGCTTAAACTCTTCCAGTATTAATATTACGTTTCTTCGAATATTTTGGGTTTCATTTCATTTATGGACAACTTTCAACTACTATGATATATACGAGATTTTTGGCTTTTTCTATTTTTAATTTTATTCTAAACATGCTTGTCAAGCTTTTGTGACACGCCTATCTGTGTTTTGTAATTTACCTAGAGCGTGACATGTTGACTGCCGAGAGGCAACTTTTGCAACTCAAACCTACAATGTAGTCCGCAGCCTTAATCAAAGTCCATCCTTAAAAACATTACCAGAAGGTGGCTATGTACTTTGGTACATACACAACACTAAGCACCCGGTTGACCTTTATTTTAAAACTCTTTTTTTCTACATATGTACAATAGGGAGGAATACATAGTGTTTAAATGGCTATATCCGGCTTTTGACGTTTATATAATCGAACAATGAGAACATTATTTGCATGTTTGCTAAAGTCGACTAGATAGCATATAAGAAGAAAAAACAAGCTATAATCATGTTTATTGTCTTGTCGACTAGGTTATATAATTTTCTTAGCTTATGGCTTATGGGGTCAATGAATGGAAGTACACAACAAAGATGTATATTTCTAAAAGGGTGAATATTTTATGAGTTCATTAATGAAAAAAAAAATTGTGATGCTGATGGCAGTTAGGCATTTGATGGGATTTTAATTACACCTATTGCATGTAATACGCAAACCAACATTATCAGCAATGAATGAAGCTATATTTGCCGATTTTAGTTGCAAACATTAACTCTAATTTGCACACTGCCACCAAATTTCTTGGGTTTCTTCACTGACAATGAATATATATAATTATCTACTACAACTCTCCTCTTCTTTAAACTTCAATTCAATTAGTTTACTGCATGCTTCTCTCTCTCCCCCCCCCCCCCCCCCCCCCCCGCACCCTATATATATATATATATATATATATATATATATATATTCCCTTGAAGTTTTGAAAGAGCCATCAGAAACTTCCTCTAGAATCTCAGCCTCAAAATTTCAAAGTTTGGTTGAAGATAGTTGCCCACTTAACGGTAATCTTGACTTTGATTTACCGTTTGATTGATTATCTTCCTCATATATATAGTTTCTTGTTGACTGAACTAAATTCTTATCATATTCCTGATTCTTTTTTTTTCCTGGTTTTGTCTACAGTGGTATTCAAGAAAATGAGTTACAACGCCGATGGTCCAAAGCTTGATTTGAAACTGAATTTATCCCCGCCAAGGGAATATATTCATGTTGAATCTCCCAATCGGTCAGTTTCATCTGCAGAGATATCATCTCCAAGTTCATGTTTATCTCTGGAAGTTAGCTCGGACGAAACTCCACGAAGCCCTGAGGCTACTGCGATGATGCTGGTCGGTTGTCCTCGATGTCTCATGTATATTATGCTATTGGAAAAGGACCCAAAATGCCCCAAATGTAAGAGCACTGTTTTGCTTGACTTTCTGCAAGAGGACAGGACAAGAAAATCAAAGAAGTGAAGATCCATTAGTCTTTTGCTAAGTCTTGATCAAGAATGTTACTACTTTTCACTCCAATTGCTCACTATTTTGCTTCTTTTGTTGTTGTGGTTGTTGTTGTTGTTGTTGTGTGTGTGTGTGTGTGTGTTTTTTTTTTTTTTTTTTTTTTTTTTAATATATATCTTAGTATTGTACACAGGGCAGAGACTAATACAGAAGTTTTCTATTGAATTCATGTGTACTAGATAGGGCATTGAATGAAAATCCTTTTTGATCCAATTTGATTCAGATCAGTCTAACATATTAAACACAACACGAATATATTCTTTCTTTAACATCAATTCGCTCTTAAGTTTCATATTTCGATCAAGTGTATTGCTGGTTTATTTTGTAACGTGTATTCTACGATACTGATATTGAAATTGTCTGTTGCAATAGTTTCATGGAAAATCTGCACTAAAACAAATCAAACACAAGTCATAAATAGTAGGGGTGTTAAAAATTTAATGGAATTAATTAGGTTACTTCATATGCTCCTTGGGATCGAGCGAATCCCTTCAAATTCAAGCATTTAATCACAACCTTATTGCTTACCAGTTATTTAAAAATGGAGATCCCAAAAGTGCATTACTTGTCACATTTGAGGCCAATGAACTTGTTTATATCTTAGTCATTGAACTGTAACGACCTAACCTCTATTCTCAAACTATTAATTTATGTATCGTCCGCTATAAGAGAGTCTAAACTCATTTTATCCCTTATAAATTTCTATCACATCTCAGGATTTGAACCTATAACATTTACCTTAAAAGAGACTTAAGTTGAATACTGATATCAATTAAGTGTCTAAGTCAACACTGGGGTGTGAGTATTAAAAGTATATTTTTTTGGTAAACATTTTTAGTACTATCGAAGCATGGTGTACACAATGCTCTTTTGTAATAGTCTAATTGATACATATATTAATTTAATTGATTGTATTATATGTACATCACAACTTACAAATTTGTTTACCAATAGATGATGTGACGAGATTTGATCGAATTAAAATCTTCCCAACCAAATAAAAAAAAAATCCCCCAATATCTTTTTGTCATTAACACACATTACATAAACACAATTGTTTAAGTGGTGAAGAGATTTTTACAAGTTTAATTTAATTTATCGTCACCTCATCAATCTGGAAAAGAATCTGTAAATGATGATGTGCAACATATTAATTTAATCAATATGTGTATCAATGTCCTTACACCTACAAAATCCAATTGGAGTTGGTTCTTTGAGCACCGTAGAAGGGAGCAAATTCATCTCAAGGCCACATCATGAATTCGGTGGGCTAGAATTAATAATTTGTGTCAATTTTGTAATTGGTGACTATAGTAGTTGCTCTACGTGGCATTTTATGTGGTAGTTTGTTATTTGAGACATTAATTTCCTATAATTTTGTTGCCTCAGATAACAACTTAATGCTTCAATAATAAACTGACACATAAGACTATTACAATAGTTGATTATAAATAGCATTACATTTATGTTTAAGTGAAGAATTCGAACACCACCAAAAATAATGCTGGAATTAGTTTTATATGCAAAAAAGGCGCTAATGCAATAATAATAAAAAAAAAAAAAATCCACATAAGTGGTCCGCGGAAACAATGAAGGAAATATAACGATTGTGTATAATCATCAAGTCGAGGATTATCTCACAAATTCACTCAAGAAATTGCTGACGGTGAGGTCTTTTTCTATATTCAGAGTTGGATGTTTTTTATACTGTTCGGAGATTTCAAAAATCAAGGTATGTGTTCATATCTGGAACGCTTGATGATGATTGAAAAACACACATTCAACCTAACTACACCTAGAGGGGGGTGATTAGGTGTAAATGTGGAATTTAAAGAATAATTAACATGCAACAAGTCACAAGTTAATTATGTCTAAGTGATTAATCAATCAATCCAATTTCTCATAAGTTTAAATACCACAATCAATCAGAGCAGTAAATAAGATGAGAATTGTTCACGGAGAAATCCAACGTGGAAAAAATTTCGGACGCTTTACCAGTAAAAAATACACTATAAACATATCGATAAACTTACAGACCATAGCAAAGTTGACAACACAAGCTTTCTGATTTCCTGTCTGAAGTTTGAAGCAACCTTTTTGTAATGTGCACACTAATACCAATCCTAACTCTTCTTGTAAAGCAGTCCTCTTGGAATGAGCACACGAATTCCACTCCGGACTCTTCATGAATGTTTATCTCTTGCGGATCTTGAAAAGAACTCCTCGTTCTTCAATAATTTTCATTGAACTTCAACTTCTTGAAAGAACCAAACGAAGATTTCACCTTGGTGTTTAATACGGTGGATTGAACTAGATCTAAAATCTTTTGAATGTATTCTCTCAATGAATGCAATGTCCAATCTCTGGTTCAAAAATAATGGGGCGCCTTTATTTATATGTTGGACGTTTTAGGTAATGTGGCTCAAGTAAAAATTTCGAAAATCGAAAACTAAGCGATGAGCTATTTCGCTCGAACGAATGATCCGTCACTCAAGCGACGATTGGACGAAGGTTGAGCGATCAATGTATTGTTGCATCCACTTGAGCACAAGTCCAACGCGCAACTAGCAAAAATTAAGCGTATATCCTTATTGTTCTAATAATGAACCCCAAACCCTATTCTAACCTACCAACTATGAACCTTTACAATTAAGTCTCTCAACTTTTATAATTGTTCAAGTTGGTCATTTTGGTCACAAAATTGTCAATACAAAATATAAATTTAACAATGATGATATTGTTAATTATATGTGATCCATTACATCAATTAGATTGAAACTCTAAATTGGGCTCAATCAAGTTCCTCATTTTTACCAAATTTTTTATTTATTTATATTTTTTTTATCATGATCTTGACTATGAGGCTGAAATGATCTGAAATCAATAATATTTTGATATTAAAAAATGATCATATGAGTTACTTGGTCAATCTCTGGTTGAAGAAATCTTATGATTGTTCAAGGCCATAATATTTTGATATTAGAAAATGGTCTATGAGTTACTTGGTCAGTCTCTGGTTGAAGTAGTCTTATGATTGTTCAAAAGCCAAAAAATGGATTCTATTTGTAGAATATTTGGTGGAAGAATTGAGTTTGCAGAGCACCATATTCAGCACCTAAATAGGGATAAAATTCAAGTGATTTTTAGCTATGCAGTCTGGCATTGAACTCTACAATCTCACAGAGTATTGGAACTCAAGTTTTTGCAATTCTGTTGATGATTTTTGTAGGCTATTATTTCCTCATGTGATCATATGTTGCAAGACTGCTTCTTGATGTTTTGTTTAATTTATATTTTTTCCCCCTTTATTTAAGGTTATCCTTGCCAGCTTTGTGTGCATCGAGTTCAAAGGTTTAAGTAACATCTTAACTCAAGATATTTTCCTCTTTCAATTGGCTAATTAAGGACAATATGAAATTTCATTTCTAGTTTCTGTACTTATTATTATTGCCATATGGTTTTACGTGTTCGAGAGGATATGCATTCTTGGCTAGGGCACATGTCATACTCTCCTATTATAAGTTAAACAGTTTTGCTACAGGTACCCAGGCGTTTACACGTCCTGTTACCCGACCCCACCCGTCATCTCACATGGGACAGGGTCCACATATTTGTCGGAAGTGGGGCCTGACCCCCATGTGAGGGCGCCGGTGAGGTCGGATAATTGGGCGTGTAAACTCCCGGATACAAGTAGCTTAATTCTAAGTTAAATAGGGTAAAGTAACTTGAATGTGCACAATCATAGTTCCATCTTTTAAAATCTGACATTTGGAGAAATATAATTCTACGGGATAATAACTAGTAATGCGTACTAATTATGTTGTATGAAAGCTTTTAAAGGTTTGTGCATGGTGCAATGGCGAGTCCAAGAATTGGAGTGAGCTAGGACGTCATTGATAGTAGAGAATTTTCCGCCTACACGTCATGCCTTTTGAACCCACATCTTTGCCTGTCACAGTCTCAGTGGTATTTCAACTAATACTAGATTAAATAAGAGAAATATGCATCAAGCTAACTCTCAAGAATGACAAGTGATGACTAGACTATATATAACCCAAATCACTAAAATGGATCCATCTAATGGGAAGCGAAAAATCACCCAAATGCCAAGACATGGTCAATCAGAAACTATTATTGTCTCAACTTATCACTAGAAACATACTGCCCAAAACCCACTTCGGAGATCAACTTCTCCAAAAATTCCTAATTGTAACAAATATTTTAGCTTCAATTATTTGAGCTATGGTACCTTCCATGGCAAAAATAAACCTTTTTTGGTTCCCCTTTTCAATTTAAAACAAATTCATTTTTCAAGAAAGCCAAAAATTGTCAAATAACAAATTGTGTAAACTACCGAAGTGAATAGAATGGGCAAGAATTAACCTTCAATGAAGCCTGAAACTGGGTAAAGAAAGCATTCATGTGCTCTCTATAGATGTAACCCACAATCTCGAACCTACAAACGACTCCAACAAGCAAGTCTAGCCAAGATTGTGCCTTTAAAAGCTATGGTATCCCCATCAATATTGTCATCATCTCGAACCAATTCGGATATCAACTTCTCCAAAAATTCTTAATTGTAACAAATATTTTAGCTTCAATTATTTGAGCTATGGTACCTTCCATGGCAAAAAGAAACCTTTTTTCGTTCCCCTTTTCAATTTAAAACAAATTCCTTTTTCAAGAAAGCCAAAAATTGTCAAATAACAAATTGTGTAAACTACCAAAGTGAATAGAATGGGCAAGAATTAACCTTCAATGAAGCCTGAAACTGGGTAAAGAAAGCATTCATGTGGTCTCTATAGATTTAACCCACAATCTCGAACCTACAAACGACTCCAACAAGCAAGTCTAGCCAAGATTGTGCCTTTAAAAGCAGTGGTATCCCCATCAATATTGTCATCATCTCGAACCAATTCGGAGATCAACTTCTCCATAAATTCTTAATTGTAACAAATATTTTAGCTTCAATTATTTGAGCTATGGTACCTTCCATGGCAAAAAGAAACCTTTTTTCATTCCCCTTTTCAATTTAAAACAAATTCCTTTTTCAAGAAAGCCAAAAATTGTCAAATAACAAATTGTGTAAACTACCAAGTGAATAGAATGGGCAAGAATTAACCTTCAATGAAGCCTGAAACTGGGTAAAGAAAGCATTCATGTGGTCTCTATAGATGTAACCCACAATCTCGAACCTACAAACAATTCCAACAAGCAAGTCTAGCCAAGATTGTGCCTTTAAAAGTAGTGGTATCACCATCAATATTGTCGTCATTGCCAACCAAGATGGAGGCGACGGTGGTGGTTGTGGGAAGAGAGAATTGATATGGCAACTTGAGCATACACGGCCGCTTGAGCAGTCACCAATATATTTTTCTGACTGAAATAGCAGGGGCAGTCACCCTAGCTTGTCGAGTTCTGGCTCTGCCACTAGCGTGGTGGTCATGTCTTTGTGACGCAGTGAAGCCTATCGAACCATTATGTCTATTCCCTTTGCAAAAATTCAAAATTTATCTAACCAGGATATGACCATTAGGCGTGTTACCTTTCATAGGCACGTGATTATGTGATATGCAATTTAATGATTCTCAATGTATCATATAACTACGAGTCACATCGCACATTGTATCGTCCTATAGACTCACAATCATGAATATAGATTCATAGCTAGTATTTATATTATTTCATCATTTCCATTTCCATTCCCACACACATTATCTCACTTTGATACCACACTACATCACATTGCAGAGGCGTTGCATTTCAACAAATGACCTTCTTTCAGTTCCCCAGTCAAAAATACATATTTATTGGCAAAAATTGCGAGTACCTGCTTTTTTCTAACTTAATCCTTGTGAAAATATAAACACGTCTATTTTTATGGGATGGAGAGAGTATATATAAACTTTTATATAAATAAATTGTATAGATTAGAGCTAAAATAAATCACTTATTTTAATAGCAAGAGACACAATGTTTGCCTAAGGTTAAAGTAATTAATTTTTTTTTATTTCTAAAACTATTTTCATATATAATACAATAATATTTATAAGAAAGAAATTTACTTATTTTGATCATGAAATAGATGTTACTATCAAAATAAGTAATTTACTTTATATTTAATCTTATAATAAAAAGAAGATTTATAATAACTTATTTATTTATAAATAATCAAACTATATTTGTATTATGGAAGCTGAATCAAATATGGACGTGAAATAATTCAAATATTTTTCCTTGTCAGTTTTTTCACTTATTTTCTAAGGTGAGCGTCAATTTTGTATTTCTAAGAAAAAATTTGAAAATCTAGTGGGACATTTTAGGATGAGCATCTAAAATTGTACTTCATTGAGTGACTGATACTATTAGTCATGAATGTAATGTGCGTAGTTTTCTAAACTCGATCTCTCGTGGTGTGAACTTATTTATAATTTTTAATTTTAGCCCACCCCAAAATCATTTCATGGCTCCGCCCTGCTTAATTTGTTGACTTTTTGTTTTAATTTTTAAACGAAATATTTCAATTTACAATTATATTTTTTAAGTTTACATGTCAAACATGTGTAAGCTTACAAAATACATCTGAGCCTCCGTTTGGGAAGAATGTACCAGTGTTTTAGTTTATATATAAATAGAACTGCGTTGGGTATAAGTGAATACTACTTGTGGATCCATGGTAATGTGTCATTGAAAAAAAAAATTGACTATTTATAAATAATATATGAATTTGCCCGAATAGAGTAATTTTTAATATATAAATTTCGAAAAAAAAAAATACTCTATTTTAGAAGAAAATGATCATATTCCTAAATATATACTCGTATTCGAATTTAAGCATCACATCAAAGAAATCCATGCTAAAGAATCCAAAATAAAAAGGCTAAGGTAATTTATTATTGTCCAATTGAAATATGTACTTATTCATTTTAGTACTGTGGTAATCACATTAACATCATCATTGTTACTAACAATTTAATGCAATTTAAGAGTTATCATATATAAATGTTGAAATCACTACAATCTAAAGCAATACATGCTAGAATATTAGAAAACAGTTGAAGCGTTTTGCGTATGAAAGTTAGCACTATATTGTGTGACAAACGCGTTGGTCACAGGTGGGAAATTTTGACAGTTTCACTGTCCACCAATGTCACAAAATACAACAAAGAGGGGACTGTCAAGCTGCTCCATTTGAATGAAAAAGGATTTAGATTTCTAGGCAATAGTAGTACTCGCATAGAAATTTGAAAGCTTTGGGTGCATTTTTTTTTTTTTTTTTTCTGTTTTCGGGCTGTTTTCTATTTTCGATTTTCTAAAATATTGAAAACGCGTTCTCTTTCCCATTTTCGAAAACGAGTTTTTGAAAACGGCTGAAAATTTTGTGAAGAAAACAGAAAACAATTTTTACGTTTTGGTTGTTTTCTTCACAAATCTGTCAAAACTCAAAAAACACGGGTTGTGAAATATTTTTTCAAAACGACAAAAAGAACAAGTTTTCAACAATATCAAAATGGACACCCAAAACACAAAATACAAAACGAATTCAAAACTCAAAACATAAAACTGAAACACGAAGAAAACGCCCTCTTACTTTTTCTAAATAGCGAATAGAATAAGATCAACATGCCAATGAAAAGTTAGAAGTCACAATGAGGTTGGTACATCATATTCGCCAATTAATGACCAAAGATTTCGAAGGAATTGGATCTCCATATATATATATATTTTTTTTCCATTCAACAACTTTTAAGTAGTCAATCCACGTGTATTAATGATACTACTCAAACAACTACCATTTACTAGAGGACATTATCTAAAATATCAGAAAATATATAGTTGACTTCTACAATTGCCTTGTAAAAACATTAATATATATATATATTTTAAGTTAAGAGAAACATGAGAACTGAACAGGGAAATACTTATCTAGGAAATATTTTATGGAGATCACTCAAACATGCAAAACTTGGAATTCGCAACTGTGATGCCTCCATCAACAAAAAGGTTGTGTCCACTTACAAACTTTGACTCATCGCTTGCCAAGAACAGAACAGCTTCAGCCACATCCTCTGGCTTAAGATAAACACCTTTGAGGATGGAATATACATTACTGAATCCCTCATCATCCATTTTGTAGAAATCCTTTGATTGTCGTGTAGGAACTACGTGTGGCGACACGCAGTTTACTCGAATGCCATATTTTCCAAGCTCCACAGCCATATTCTTTGTAAGTCCTACCACCCCATGTTTTGAACTTACATAATTGTGTGAGGAACCGCCGCCTATTTTCGAACAAGTACTCGCTGTTGTGATTATGTTCCCACTGCGATTTGGGATCATTACTCGAGCAGCGTGTTTAGCACCCAGGAATGCACCTATAAGGTTTACATTAATAATCTTTTCGAACTCCGATTTTTCGATTTCAAGAATGCTTGGATTTGCGTTTCCCCCAATACCGGCATTATTGTGCATTATATCTAATTTTCCAAATTTTGAAACAGTTGTGTTGACCGCAGTTTCTACATCGGATTCATTAGTTATATCACAGTGGACAAAAGAGGACGATGATTGTCCCAATTCCTTGCATACCTTCTCTCCCAACTCATCATTGATGTCTGCAATCATAACTTTAGCTCCATGTTTGGCGAACAGTTTGGCGGTTGACTCGCCGATTCCATTAGCAGCACCGGTGATTAGTGCTACCTTGCCTTGAAGCCTAGGTTCATATAATTTGTTAGTACAATATTCATAACATTTTTATAATAGTCTACTGAAAACAAGTGCGACAATTGCCAACCCAACTATCAAGATAACGTGCCCTTGTACTTGGAGAAAAAAAGTTCAATTTATTTAGAAGTAAATGCCTCAAGAATTAAATAATAGTTTATTTTTTTTATCAGAATGCAGTATGAACGATATAAAGAGTTATACCTTCTAACAAAAGTCGAAGCCATTGATGAACTTCCCACAGTTCAAATATACTGTGAACTTCTTTGCTGTGAATGTGATTTGTTAATTCTCTGCACTTTTAAACGTATTTATAGTGCAAGGACTGCTAAAGACACAAAACAATCATATATCTGGACGCACATTTTCCTTAATTATATTTAAATCCGTTTTCCAGCTCAGTGTGATGTGTTTCCACGCCAATATTTGTAATTTTCTTATCACCAGGTTTGTCTTGTAATTCGTAATGTCCCTATCATACTATCTAATGCAATACAGCTAGTATATAAGAGTACAATAAGCCTTGGTTTTAATAGTTAAAATTTTGAAGGATCAAGGCAAGAATTCTCACTATAGAGAAATATCTTGTTCATCAACATTTCGATTTTGAATTGAATAAAACCGTTTCGAAGTGATTTGATTTAGATTTATATTATTGCGAACCGTTTCAAATCGTTAAACCTTTGAATAAAAAAATTTGAAAATAAATTAATTTATATTATATCCAACACAATTAAAAAGATACATCTACATTAGACCCAACCTAATTACACTATTACCCATAGCAAATAATTAATTAAATCATACTCAATTACCCATAAATACAAAACCTTCAAATTGGCTAAAGCAATGAACGATTACCGTTGAAATATATTTATTAGTAGCCCATCACATCATTTCTTTTCCTTTTACTAATATTTTTCTCGAATTTGGCTAAATTTTCAAGTTAGTAATCAGTATACCCATTTTTTCTTATTTTTTGGTAACTATTTGCTATAGCTATTGGTAGTTGTATTGTTTTGTTCTGATTTGTGTGGAACTCTCTTAATTTTTTAGTTCAACGTTATTTTTTATTTATATACATCTCAATTTCCTACTCAAGTCATTCAATTTATTACTTATTTTTAAATTTATTTACTAGATTTTACTGTTAATTGTTAGAATGATTTGATGGATTCCTTAAATGGCCGTTATGAAGATTTGTCTAATAAATCTTTCGGCATATTACTTTGATGAAAATTGAATGGAAATAAGTACAAAATTGTCTCCCAAATTGGTAAAATTATGTTAGCTATTCAAATATTCACAATTGCTTCTGAGTCTGTACTCTCTACTAGTGGTCGGATTCTTGATTTCTTTAAGAGTTCATTAAGTGGAAAGATGGTTGCGACAATTATTATCAAGTAAGAGGTCAAAACTAAACTGTTTTTATTATGTTTTTGCATTGTAATGATTAAAAGTAACTTTGGTTTGTAATTTTTGTAATAATACAAATATTTATGTTCTAATGTGAAATTTTAGACAAGTATTTAGGATTTAATTTATTTGATATATATTATTTTTTGTTTGTTAAATTGTGGTTTTAAACCGAATCAAATCGAAAAAGGCAGTTTGGTTTAGAAATTAAAATAAATTGGTTCAATTCGGAAAAAAAATGATGAATATACAATCATTCTACCAATATCAACCTTGTAAATCGAAAAGAAAGCTATTACAGCATGGCTACCATATTCGCTCGATCGTGAGAAATGAAATAGCAAATACCACAATTTATATGGACAAGTAAAGACTTACTATCTAATAACATCATAGCAACCGGTTACAGAGTTTGGCAATTTTTTATGGAGGGGTCAAAATTTAAGTTACAAATAATTTTTTTGAACGTCTTTTTCTCCTGAACATTCTTTTCACCAATATTTTACTCTTCACTCGAAAATAGAGATTTTCATTTACATTATTTTTCCATGGTTGTTTGATATGAAACTCAAAAAATAAATGAATGTTAATCTATTAATTGAAACCATAAAAATAAAATCAATTTCAATGGGCAAATTACACAGTGCTATGTTCTATTTAGATCGCAATAGAAAAATAATAATTTCATAAAAAAAAAATCCAACAATGAATTCCAATATTCTTAAAACCCAAAATCACCGAGCTAGGGTTAGTCATTGCTTCCTTTGGAATTGAAATCGAAGTCAAAATTGAAATCAGCACATATGTCTTCAACAAAAATACAATTAGGGTTTGTTTGATTGACAAATTGTGGAAAAGCAAACCAATTCCATGTAAGTTGGAAAATAAAAATCCACATAAATCATAGGAAATCATTTTTTTTTTATCAAATTTGTTGAAAACAAGTTTAAAGTATTTGTATCTTAGAATTCGAGCTATATTTTCACTTTTGCATCAAATAGTTAAAGTAGAATTCGAATTGCTCGATGTGACATTTTTCATCAAATTCAAGTCAAACAAACGGATCCTTATAGAGTATGAGCTTAATTTTCTAACAAAATAAGTCGGCTGAAATGCTGAAAAGTGCAGGAATCCAATTGCATACCTCAATAAAATTATAGAAATTAAAAAATATATAAGGACCATGAGTCCAAAAAAAATTTAACCAACATGGTTGTTCATTGGCGTCGGTGCAGGCCAGCTAAGAAACAATTATAAATTATTTGGAGAAAATGACAAATTTAGGTCTTTGAAAAAAGAATGGATTTTGAAGTTCGGGACAAGTTGAGAATTGCATATGGATAAATCTAAATAACCAACTCGGATGATCACTTGGATGACCACTTGTGAGTGTGCGGGCCGCTCATAAATAAAATAACATTTTCTCCCCCACTCACATGCGGTCATCCAAGTGATCATCCAGGTTATTATTGTAGCATTATTCATTGCAGATAAGAAAAAAGTGAAAAAAAATAATAATAAAATAAGAAGAATTCAAAAATAAAAATAAAAATAAATTGTGGGGTCAGCTGATCCCACATCAAACCACCAGCATCTGCCTATGATTGCAGTTGGTGCACACAAAGAATTTGAACTGCTATGAGGAAGTCATTCAAGCACTGCAATTTGAAATCCTCTCTAGTCTCTCCTTTGCAAGAATGAACCCATCTCTCAACTTGCACTGTCCAACTGTTCTCTTCCATTGTGCAGCCACCACCGCCCCGGCTTCATCACGGATAACAGCACCAGAATTAATAAAACAGTTGTATTTTTAGCAACATCAAAGTTTAGCCTGTCAAATGAAGGTTTTCATTAGAGGACATTATAAAATATAGTTGAATTTAAGCAACTCTTAACCAATCAATTTTGCTCATTAGTCAATTAAATGGAGCAGTCCATGCCAATATAAAAATTCTCAACCAAAACCTCTTTGTTCTTACAATTAAGTCCGTCACTCGATCACATTACATGATTATATGTTGAATTGTCTAGACAATAATGATAGTATATATATATATATGTATATAGAAATTCGGAACCTTACTTTTTCCAAATAATGGAGAGAATCAACATGCCAATGAAGAGTTAGAAACCTCAAAGAGGTTGATACACCATATTCGCCATGTATATTAATGATAATACTCGAACGAACAACTATCAGTTACTATAGGACATTATCTAAAATATCAGGAAATATAGGTGGCTTTCTACAATTGCCTTGTAATAAAATCAACATGGAAAAAAAAAATATCAGAATGCAGTATGAACAATTAAAGAGCTATACCTTCTAACAAAAGTCGACGCCATAGTGAACTTCTTTGCTGTGAATGCGAATCAGTAATTCTCTGCAACTTTTAGTGTCTTTTATAATGGTAATGATGAAGAAGATAAAGACATCTAAACGTAAGTAGGCATTTATTTCTAAAAAAAATCTGATTTTTGTGTATCTGTTTCCACGTCATTTCCAACGCAAGTAGGCCTTTTTCTGATTTTTCAAATATTTGTTACACCTTTCCACGTAATTTCCACGTCAATTGCAATGGAATTAGGTAGTTCTTCAAAATCTGATTTTTCAGATAATTTTCGTCTATTTCCACGTACTTGTGTCCACCATAATTGAATTATTGTAATGCTTCAAACAATTTTCACGTGCCTAATTTTTTATGTTTAGAAAATAGAATCAATTCACTTCTTAGCTTTGTCAGTTGCAGAAAAGTACCACGATAGCTCAGTCCGTTTGCTTTATTTTGTTTAGTTAAGTATTTTAGGAGAAGAAAAAATATATTAATATTTGACTCATTTGGTAGTTGACATTAAATAACCTAGCTTGTGCTCAAGAAAAAAATAAATTCGTACATGTTAAACCTAATTTACTGTCATTCCAAAAAAAAATAAAAATTGGGGCTTTGGTAATTTATTATTTTCCAATTGAAATGTGTACTTATTCATCTTATTTATCGAGCTATGTACCTTTGGTTTACATCTATTAAGGGAAAGAGCACTGCTACACGACAAGAGCCACATCGGCTCTGATGTCCGTCCGTCCGTTTATCTTTTTCCTAAGGGAGAAGGAGCCAAGTTTCATTGTCTTCTGTGATTAAAAAACTAAATGGCTAATCACATTAACATCATCATTGTAAGTGACATTTTTAATGCAATTTAAGAATTATCCTAAGGCCCGTTTGATTTCCACTATTCATCCATAAAAATGAAAAATATGATCGTTATTCATCACATTCAGTCATCATTTTTTATTTTACATATTTTGTGTGAGATCTATAACGATTATATTTTTCATTCTCATTCTACAAATAATGAGAATCAAACGGGACCTAAATGTAAAAATCACTACAGTCTAATGCGATACAGCTAGTGTTGTGGTCCTTAAGAGTACAATTTGATAATTTAATAGTTATTTTAACAATACAACTAGGATAGTGTTGTGGTCCTTGGGTAGTATGGATAATAATTTAAAATTATTATTAAATTGCATTGTTATATGCTAGCTGTATCGCATTAGATTGTAGTGATTTTGACTTTTATGTTAAATTGCATTAAAATTGTTAGTAGCAACGATGATGTTAATGTGTTAGTTTTTTAATTACAGAAGACAATGAAACTTGTTCCCTTCTCCCCTTGCTTATAGATGCAACCCAAAGGTGCATAACTCGATACATATTTTTTGGACAACAATAAATTACCTTAAACCTTTTTATTTCAAGTTCTTTATCGTGGATCTCTTTGATGTGATGCTAAAATTCCGATATGAGTCCATCTTTAGGAATATAATCGTTTTCTTCTAAAGTAAAGGATATGAGAATATGGCTAAAAAAAATAATTCAGATAAATTATTTATAAATGGTCAAATATCATTTAGAGTTTAGAAATATACAGAATAGAAATCAATTTAAATCCGAGGTCAACAATAACAAAAATGGCATAATGATACAAAAAAATATTAAATCATTTTAAATTCATAGCTAAAAATAATGAAACAACATGAAAAATAAAATAAAATAAATATGTTGTTAACTTCAAATTTTGTTGGGAAAAATTCTGAACAAAGCTTTGTAGGTGAGTGTGTGTGACGCACGTTTTCTTTTAACTAATAATAGAAGCATGAAAGAAACGACCAAACAATAAATGATTTGAATTTCAAAATTTGAATTTTCTTCCTTATTATCTGGATCCGACCCTTAAAGAACGCATTCATGCACATTCTTGAAAACGGAATGTAGTAATTATCTTATGCTAATTATCCTAAAACTTAAGATAATTAAACATGTTTACTTTTTAATGTTCATGCACATTCTAATGTTCGTTAAACATGTTTCTTTGAATGATAATTTTTACTTTTTCTTGCACACAACATACACTATTCAAAGGAGCCACGAAATAAGTCCGAAGTTGATATTTTTTTCTTCTCCTACGATCCTTAATTTTTAAATCAAACAAAATAAAATAAATGGATAGAACTATTATGCTACGACTTTAATGGGACTCACAAGAACAAGAAGTTGACCAATTTTATTTTCTAAATTGTCACAAATAACATGAAAAAATTAGGCACGTAAAAAAAATCTGAAAAATGAGATTAGTCAGGAATGCGTCGGAAATGACGAGGAAAGAGAGAACATTAGTCAGAAACGCGTTGGAACTGACGAGGAAAGAGAGAACAGTTGTCTTAAAAATCGGATTAGCTAGGAAGAAATTGACTACTTGCGTTGGAGATGACGAGGAAAGAGGTAATAATTATCTGCAAAATCAAATTAGTCAAAAATATAAAATGCCCACTTGCGTTGGAAATGACGAGGAGAGAGATTTTTCATATCAGTTAGAAATTAATGCCTGCTTGCTTGTAGATGTCAGGTCTTCATCATCTGCACTATAAAAGACGTTAAAAAGTGCAGAAAATTTACCAATTCGTATTCACAGCAAAGAAGTTCACCGCGTTAAAGTTCGTTGCGTTAAGTTCGTCAATGGCTGCATTTGTTAGAAGGTATAACTCTTTCATTCTTCAACTGCTTTCTGATAAAAAAAATTCTAACTATTACTTTGATATGTTATGAATATTGTACTGACGAAATGTTTGAACCCAGACTGGAAGGCAAGGTCGCTCTAATCACCGGTGCTGCTACTGGAATCGGCGAGTCAACTGCCAGATTGTTCGCCAAACATGGAGCTAAAGTTCTGGTTGCCGACGTCAATGACGATTTGGGAGAGAAGGTATGCAAGGAATTGGGAAAATCATCATCCTCTTATGTCCACTGTGATGTAACTAAAGAATCCGACATAGAAACGGCAGTTGACACAGCTGTTGCCAAATTTGGGAAATTAGATATTTTGCACAATAATGCTGGAATAGGGGGTGTACCAAACCCCAGCATTCTTGAAATCGAAAAATCGGAGTTCGAAAAGATTATTAATGTAAACCTCGTAGGTGCATTCTTGGGTGCTAAACACGCTGCTCGGGTAATGATCCCGAATCGCAGTGGGAACATAATCACGACAGCGAGCACTTGTTCGAAAATAGGAGGTGGTTCTTCGCACAACTACGTAAGTTCGAAACATGGGGTGGTGGGACTCACGAAGAATATGGCTGTGGAGCTTGGAAAATATGGCATTCGAGTAAACTGCGTGTCGCCACACGTTGTTCCTACACGGCAATCAAAGGATTTCTACAAAATGGACGATCAGGGATTCGGCAATGTATACTCCGTACTCAAAGGTGTTTACCTTAAGCCTGAGGATGTCGCTGAAGCTGTTCTGTTCTTGGCAAGTGATGAGTCGAAGTGTGTTCATGGACACAACCTTTTTGTCGATGGAGGCGTCTCAATTGCCAATTCCAAATTTTCCATGTTTGAATAATCTCCAAGCAAACATGGAAATTTACCTTAAGCCAGATATGTTTTGTTTTGTTTTGTTTGTTTTTTTTCTTTTTTTTTTCTTCTTTTTTCCCTGTTAAGTTCTCATGTCTAATTTCTCTTTAACTGAAATAAATATTATTTTATTACAAGGCAATGGAAGAAAGAACTGTATTTTCTGATATTTTAGATATTGTCCTCTATTGAATGGTAGTTGTTTGGTTAATACACATGGATCGGCGACTTAAAAGCAGTTGAATGAAAATAAAAAATAAACATGTAGATCTAGTTCCTTCGAAATCACCAACCATTCGGCGAATATGATGCATCAACCTCTTTGTGGCTTCCAACTTTTCATTGTCATCTTCGTCTTATTCTCTCTATTATTTAGAAAAAAAAAGTAACTTTGCAAATTTCTATACAAGTACTATCATTATTGTCTGGACAATTCAAAATATAATCACGTGATAACAAGTGACAAATCAATTGTAAGTGAAAAAGTACCAAATTAATATATGTAGCAAATGACAGATACATTAGAATATAATAAAGCAATTTGCATATTCAATCATATTAAATAACATTGGAGAAGTTCTCGTTCTAGTCACAAAGTTTATGTCTCGATCTCGATCTTCTTTGTCTGGATTAGTTATTCTAGAAGATGTGGGCTAAGGGAATGTGATTTTTCTTCTAAAGCTCGCCTATTTTCATTTTTCACCGAATCACAGTGAACTCAAATGATGTTTGCTGATATTTAGTTCAATTTTCTAAATGTATGAGGCACTGCTGTATTTGGGATAAAAAAAACTTCGTCACTTATAACTCACTCTCTTCTTTGCACCCAAGAACTTGGAGGTGCTGCCTGGTTCATGTTCTTCATGGATTTAATTACTTGGTCTCAAAATTGTTATGATAATACCCTTTTCCCCTGTTTTTTGGCACAATAAGTCGTGATGTCACACAAAGGGACACATAACATTTGACTGAGCTGTTGTTAAAGACTGCTTGACCTTTCCTATGTTATCCATGTTCCTAATAGAAGTAAATGTATTATGTCTTGGAGACAAAAAAAAAAAAAAAAAAATGGTTGTTGGCTGCACTGGCGAACCTACCTTCGGTCATGTGGGGTCAGCTGATCCAACAGATATTTGACCCTGTAGCTCTAGCTTTTAACCATTTGGGTCCGGGAAAAGGTGAGATTTCTTGACCCTTCGGAATTTTCATTTTGGGCCCCTTCAAGATTTTTAAAAGGAATGTATAACAAATTCCATAGTCTTGGGAGATATATTTGAGCCCTTTGAAATTGATAGAAAAATGGGAAAAATACACACACACACACACACAGAGAATTATAAATAGAATTATAATAATATATTATGTAATATATTATTATAGGGATATTTAAAAAGATTAAAGTATGGAATTTCTTATACATTCCTTTTAAAAATCATATGGTGTTAATTAAATAGATAATTAAAAATATTTTATTAATTAAACAGATAATTAAATATATTAAAGTTACAACATCATAAAATTTATGGTCATAATTATGTATGAGTCACCATCACAAGATGTCCGAATCACAATTTTTATAGTTCATAACTTATTTATCAATTACAAATTATTAAATTAATTGGTCACGCAATATTTCTCGTTCACAAATCACAAATTTATAAGTAACAACTTGTTTCATGATCACAAATTATCACATTAATTGCTCACAAATTATTTTAACAATCACAAATTATCAACTAATTGGTCACAATTTATTTATTGGTCACGAAGACACAAATTATAAGTTCTTTTATCCAAATTAAAAACATCTAAAAAAATTATTCAAACAGATCCAAAAATAATTTCTTAGTCTCTGAAGCGTTCTTCACTTTTCATAAAAATCCTACAAATTGGGCCCTTAGAATGCTTCTAATGGTCAATAGCCTAGCGGAGCTAAAAGATCCATGAGTCATTTACTTCCTTTCCTATAAAAGAAGCGTTGATAATATATTGAAAATAAGCATCTGCTATTCGACTATTCGTAGCATAGTCCATACAGCAATTCATGACTCATGGCAACTTATCAAGAAAATGAATACAAGATTGATCCTTAAAAGCTGTTTTGGCAAATGCAAAAGTCCCAACCTTTTCTCCAGCTCCATTAGTAGAAGTTTCTTTTTTGAGTTGATGATCGGGTCGATTTTTAAAACATTGCAAATTACCTTCAAAACAATAGTCAATAACTACATAAGAGAAACGAGAGGCTTCAAATTCTGCGTAAAGTGTAGGCAAAAAGGAAAAACCTTCTTGTCGCCCACTATAGGGGGTGCTAGGGCCCTGGACATATAGCACCTCTATAATCCAAATGTCTCGATATTTTTCTTTCAATCTCAATTATTTGTGTTTTCTTCTCTAGTGCCAACACCTCATTGTCCATAACTAGGGCTGGACAAAAGTTCCGAATCGAATCGAGCAGTTCTTCTGAAATTAAATACCCGAACGGGTACCTGAATCTAGAATCGAAAGTTTTGGTTCAGTTCTCGATTCTAGACCAAGAACCGAATCTTTTTAAATTTTTTATTTTTTTATATTATATAAATCAAATTATTTAACTTTTTCTAAATAAATTAGCAAATTAACAAATTATTTTCAATTAACAAATTAACAAACAGTTGGTAAGTATTAACAATACTTTAAAGTATTTTTATCTATGAGTTCTAATTTATATTTCTTTATTTTATGTAGATTCAAATGTTTGAAGCAAATAAATTATTTATATGGAATGGATCACCGATATTTTAGTATTAGTATATGCTTTTTGGTATTTGTATACATTTGTAAATTAGTCTTATTGTACAACTTGTTATTTATATGTTATTAAATTGAACTACGTCAATTTGTAAAATTAAGATTGAACGTGTTATTAGTTATTTTTATTATAAATGTTAAAAAATTTAATAATGGTACGGAACTGAACGGAACCGAATCGAACTGAACCCGAACGAGTCCATAATTATATCTGGACCCGACAGTTCCATTTACTGAATATCCGAAAATTTTTGGTTTAGTTTGATTCGATTTTCTTCAGAACCGATTCGAATCGGATCATGTCCAGCCCTATCCACAACTTCAAAGGGCTGCAAATATATCTTCCAAGACTAAATCTTGAACGGGCCCCAAAAATGAAGATTCCAAAAGCGTCTGGAAATCTCACATTCTTCCTAACCCTAAGGATTAAGGACCCTGCTACTTGGGCCAAAGAAGAATAATCCAAGGATTAAAAACTAATGCTAAAGGGTCAAATTACTGTTGGGTTAGCTGACCCCACATGACCACGTGTAAAAAACTAATTTAAACCAAGTAAATGTTATAAGATCAAAAAACGAAAAATGAATCAACACCAGCATCAGAAATTACAGTGATCTTTGTGTCTCCAAGACATAATACATTTACTTGTACGAGGAACATGGATAACATAAAAATTGTTAAATTATAGATACAATGATATGAACTTCATGACTAGAACGAGAACTTGTCAAATGTATTTAATATGATTGAATATGCAAATTGCTTAATTATATTACAATGTATCTGTCATTCGCTATATGTTAATCAAGAGAAACAAGAGAAATAGGTTGATTAAACATGAGATTACTCAAACATGGAAAACTTGGAATTCGCAATTGTGATGCCTCCATCAACAAAAAGGTTATGTCCATGAACACACTTTGACTCATCACTTGCCAAGAAGAGAACAGCTTCGGCCACGTCCTCTGGCTTAAGCAAAACACCTTTGAGGATAGAATATACACTGCCGAATCCCTCATCGTCCATTTTGTAGAAATCCTTTGACTGTCGTGTAGGAACTACGTGTGGTGACACGCAGTTTACGCGAATACCGTATTTTCCAAGCTCCACAGCCAAATTCTTCGTGAGTCCTACCACCCCATGTTTTGAACTTACGTAGTTGTGCGAAGAACCACCGCCTATTTGCGAACAAGTACTCGCTGTTGTGATTATGTTCCCACTGCGTCTGGGGATCATTACTCTAGCAGAGTGTTTAGCTCCCAAGAACGCACCTACGAGGTTCACATTAATAATCCTTTCGAACTCTGATTTTTCGATTTCAAGAATGCTCGGATTTGGTATCCCCCCAATACCAGCATTATTGTGCAAAATATCTAATTTCCCAAATTTGGCAACAGCTGTGTTAACTGCAGTTTCTACGTCGGATTCTTTAGTTACATCACAGTGGACATAGAAGGCTGATGATTTTCCCAATTCCTTGCATACCTTCTCTCCCAATTCGTCATTGACGTCTGCAACCAGAACTTTAGCTCCATGTTTGGCGAATAGTCTAGCAGTTGACTCGCCGATTCCGGTAGCCGCACCGGTGATTAATGCTACCTTCCCTTCCAGCCTATGTTCATACATTTTGTTAGTCTACTGAAAACTTGTGTGATAATTGCCAACCCAACTATCAAAATAACATGCCTTGTACTTTGAGAAAGAAATATCATGAAAAATTAAAGAGTAATAATACCTTCTAATCAAAGTTGAAGCCATTGAAGAATTTCCCACAGAGCTTCTTTGCTGTGAATATGAATTGGTGTTTCTCTGCACTTTTAAACGTCTTTTATAATGCTAATCGTGAAGATAATGAAGACGTTTACCCTCAAGTTGGCATTTATTTATAACGAATCTGATTTTCAAGAGAAAATTCTCTCTTTCCAAGTCATTTCCAACGCAATTAGGCATTTATTTCTAAATAAACTCCTGATTTTTAGGATAATTGTTATCTCTTTCCTCGTCATATCCAAAGCAATTAGGCATTTTTTTTCCTAACTAATCTGATTTTTCAGACTTTCAACGTCATTTCCAAAGCATTTATATTTGACCAAATTCATTTTATTATTCAGATAATTGTTATCTCTTACCACGTCAGTTCCAACGCAAGCAGGCATTTTTTTTTTTAAGTAATCTGATTTTACAGATAATTATTATATGTTTCCACGTCATTTCCACGTACTTGTGTCCACGAGAATTGAATTATTTTGTAACTTATATTAAAGTCTATAGAATGAAAGATTTATTTTGTTTTGTTTTGTCTAAATATTTGAATAGTGTAGGAGATAAAAGAAAATTTGTTCCTCATTTTCATACAAAGATAGATTTATTTTATTTAAATATTTAAAAAAATCGGTATTGAACTCATTTTGTAACTTATATTAAAGTGAAAAATATAAATACAATACTTTGGGGTCACAATTTCACATTTAACAAAATCATAAATAAGTTTTATAAATCGGGTGCTAAATAATAATATTATATATATTATTCGTCTATGTATTTAAATATTGTTGGAGATAAAAGAAAATCAATATTGGACTCATTTTGTTACTTACATTAAAGGGAAAAATATAAATACAATACTTTAGGGTTACATTTTCACATTTAACAAATTCATTAAAAAAAATTATAAATCAAGTGCTAAATAATAATATTATTCTAACTGAGATTTTAAAAATCCATAGTTTGAATTATTATAATTTATGTATCATATATATCATTAATATATACCAGATTCTCTCTCCACGCATTTTCTCCCTCTTACAATAAATAGCTCATGCCTCACCAAACAATCTCAAACACCTCACACTTTTTCATTCACTATCTTATCTAGGGCTGAACATGGTTCGATTCGGTTCGGTTCTGAAGAGAACTGAACCGAACCTAAATTTTCGGGTATTTAGTAAATGGAATCGTCGGGTCCAGATATAATTATGGACCCGTTCGGGTTCGGTTCGATTCCATTCGATTCCGTACCATTATTAAATTTTTTAACATTTATAATAAAAATTAAATTTTTTAACATTATTCAATCTTAACTTTACAAATTAACGTAATTCAATTTAATAACATATAAATGACAAGTTATACAATAAGATTAATTTACAAATGTATACAAATACCAAAAAGCATATACTAATACTAAAACATCGGTTATTCATTCCATATCAATAATTTATTTGTTTTAAACATTTAAATCTACATAAAATAAAAATATATAAATTAGAAGTTATAGAGATAAAAATATTTTAAAGTATTGTTAATACTTACCAACTATTTGTTAATTGAAAATAATTTGTTAATTTTACTAATTTATTTAGAAAAAGTTAAATAATTTGATTTATATAATATAAAAAATTTAAAAATTTAAAAAGATTTGGTTCTTGTTCGATTCTTTAGTTCTTGGTCTAAAATCGAGAACCGAATCAAAACTTTCGGTTCTAAATTCGGGTACCCGTTCAGGTATTTAATTTCAGAAGAACAGCTCGGTTCGGTTCGATTCAGGTTCGAGACTTTTGTCCAACTCTAATCTTACCTCATGCTTTTTTTTAATAATATTATTTGTATGTAATAGAATTATATAATGGTCTGAATATTAATGATGTGTCAAAAAGAGAGTGGAGAAGTTCTTTTCCGGTTGTGCTATTTGAAAATAATGATTTACATACATATGGTGTTGTGAGATATGATTGAGTCATAATTTCTTCAAAAATAAAAAAAAATTAAAAATTAAAAAAAAAAAAACTTCTTCACTCTATTTTGACACTTCATTTGTTTGTAAAACATTACATCACTCTATTATATAGAAATAGTATTATTTTTTTAAAATTGGTTGATGAAATTATGACTCAACCATAACTCATCATATCATGTGTATGTAAATTATTATGTACACGTTGCACAATCACACTTTTTTCTTTCTCTACTATATATCATTTAATGGGTTGTGCTACTTGTGAATAATGGTTTACTACTTGTGAATAATGGTTTATATACATATGGTGTGATAAGATATGATTAGATCAAAATTTCTTTAAAAAAAAAAAATTCACTCTCTTTTTTACACATCATTTTTACATAAACCATTATATAATTCTATTATATACAAGTAGCATTATTCTTTTTTTATTTAATTGAAGTAATTATGATATAATCATAATTCACCACATCATGTGTATGTAAATCATATGTACATGCAACACAATTATGCTTTTTTCTCTCTCTCTATTATATATTATTTAATGAGTCGTGCTACATATACATAATGATTTATATAAACATGATGTAAAAAATCTTCACGCTTTTTTTGATACTTTATCTGTATGTAAACCATTATATAACTTTAATATACACAAGTATCATTAGTTTTATTTCTCTCTTAAACCTCACACTTTGTCTCTTTCTACAATTGTGATCCTTTTTTCGAAACTAAGTGGTCACATTTTGTGACATCTGATAAAATTGTAACCTATAATTTAATTAAACATGTTACAGTCAAAATAATACATAATTTGTTATAACAGTCACGTGTCAGTCACAAACCACACAAAATCAATATCACAAAAACATAATTATAGGTCACAATTAAACATTTAGTTGTAAATTACACATTTTTGCAGATCACAAATTATTATTATTGGTCACAAATATACAAATTATAGGTCACAATTAAAAATTTAGTCACTGAACCCACTTATTTGTTAGGCTATACAATTATTGATTTTTTTGGTCACCATCACTCCTGCCACAAAAAAAATATCATTGTCACCTTACAATCACTACCGCAGCACCACCTTACAAATTTGTACCAAAAACACTGTTACCACCTCACCACCACCACAACTTCAATCAGCCGACCACTACACGCACACACATCAACTCTAACGCACCACCACTATCGCCTCCACACACCACTACCTCTTCCAATCCACTAACACCACAACTATAAGTACTGTCTATAGCCCCCTCCCTCACCACCATAACCACTACCACATCCACAACAAATCCAAATTAACACCACCACCGTAATCCACAAACGACAAATTCGTTGTCGAACTACAATAAAAAAATTGAAAAAGAAAGAAAAAGCTAGCGTAGAAATAAAAGAATAGATGCACACAACCGAATCAAATTTTGGTCCAATTGATGGAGACCCATGGCTAACTGGGGTGGTGACACCATGGGTATAGGTCCGCCCGGATGGGTCCCATTGACCGCGATTAAATTTGAAATTTCAAAGATCTACAATTCGCGAATCTTAATGTTTTCTCATACATTTTGTGTCTCACATGGTGGTGTAAAACCAATCGAAGGTAGAGTTTGTATTTGGGAGGTGATTGTTGGAAAAATGGGTTAAATGACTAACTATAACATAAATTTTGTATGGGACCCGTTTGTTTATTTTGGAAGATCAAAATTGATTTGTGTTCTCATTCGTGAGAACATCAAAATCATATATTTACTTACCAAAAATGATACTCGAGTGAATGAGAAATTGTAGCTCAAAATGTGTCAATTTAAAGGAGTTTGTGTGTTGGAGGGAAATCAATTAAGGTTTGTCCCATATAGGAAAGTAATAAAGGCAAAGACCACTTTAGGATTACACTTTGAAAGTGTGATCTATACACATGCGCGCGTAGGGGGTGCAAATTATTGATCGAAAAATGTTTCAGACTTTGAACTTGTGTGCGGACGTGACCTGCGTACATGAATGTCTGATCACATTGAGCAAAAATTAGCCCCTTAGGAGGACCTACGTTTTGCCAATTTTTTCCTCCAACTGATCTTTTAAATTCTAAAACTGTTGAAACTCCAATAGTTACTGTCATTATAATACAAGTTAATGGCATACTTATGGCCAGAATTAACTCACCATTAATAGGGGTTAAGTCTATATATGAGAACCCATTTTTTCACTATTATACACAAGAAACAATACAGTTTCTGCATAGTTTTTTTGATTTGCATACTGCATAGATTTACAGTCCCTTGTTTGTTCATTTTTTTTTTGTTCTAGTGATATTGTTCTGATATAAGTTCTATTCGCCGGAGTAGTAATTGAGGTGCTGAAATTCTATCGGTTCTTCTGCTGTATCCTGGGAGACAGACGTCCGAACTAAACCTCAAGCACCTATGGTGAGAGACGAATTTGTTTAAAGAAACTGTGTTCACACAAGCCTCGGTTTCAAAGTTCATTTGAATTTCTTTTTAATTTAGATTACTTGTTTTGTTGTAATTTAGATTAACTTATTCTGTTTTATTGCAATTAACAAAATTATTTAATATGCTATATTTTGACTAATATTCAGTAAGTTATTGCAAATCTGATATTTCTGTTGGTTGCATATCCGGTATGTGCAAATTCGATATTTCTGTTGGTTGCATATACGGTATATGCAAATTCGGTATTTTTGTTCATTACATATTCGATATATGCAAATCTAGTATTTCTGTTAGTTACAAATTAGTATGTGTCCATCCAGTATTCAATTACTAATATTTTGTTTAACAAACTTAAAACAGATTCATAACAAACAAGTTCATTTTAGTTTTATTGAGAACTAATATTCGTTTGATTTTCAGAAATGACAATCGAACCAATCAATACGGATGTGGCTTCTAAAAACCCGATTGTGGGTTCTGTTGTGCCTCAAGTGTCAAGTTTTGTTGTGACTCAAGAGCCTAGTTTTGCTATGGCTAAATTGTCAAGCTATGTTGTAAGCCAGACTGTGGCTCAACCAAATGGCCATGCCGTTACTGTTCCGATTAATCATAGAGAAAAATTGGAGAAATTCAATGGATTGAATTTCAAAAGGTGGCAACAGAAAATGTTGTTTTACCTGGCCACCTTGAATCTTGCTAGTTTCTTGACTGAAACGGCTTTGAAACTCAAATGGGTAAGGAAGATGTTCAAGCTGTTAGCGCACTTGATGCGTGGAAACATTTGAGTATTTTGTGTCAAGACTTCATCATGAACAGCTTTGCAAACTCGCTGTACCATGTGTATAATACTATGAAAACTACTAAGGAGTTGTGGGAGTCTGGATAAAAAATATAAAAATGAGGATGTCGGGGTTAAGAAATTCATTGTTGGCCGATTTTTGGATTATAAGATGGTGGATTCCAAAACAGTAATCAGTCAAGTACACAAACTCCAAGTGATTCTTCACGAGATCACGCTGAATTGATGATTGAGTGAAACTTTCCAAGTGGCTACAATTATTGAAAAATTGCCTCCGCGTGGAAAGATTTCAAGAATTATCTTAAGCATGAACGAAAGGAAATGAACGTCGAAGAACTGATTGTTAGACTTCCGATTGAAAAATATAATAGAAGTTCGAAAAAGAAGGGGTTCAATCCTATTGTGGCTAAAGTCAATGTTGTTGAGCACGATCAAAGTTCTAAGACTTTCAAGAACAAGTCTAGGATATTTGGTGGCAAAGGTACTAAGTTGGAATCGAAATGGGGCATTGCTAAGAAGAAATTTCAAGGGGAATGCTTCAATTGTGACAAAGTTGGCCACAAGTCTTCGGAGTCAGATTGCTAAGGAAGAATAATAGAAAAGAATCAAATGTGATTGACTACATTGCACATGATGTCTAGAAGATTAACTTCGCAGCAGTCATTTATGAAGTGAACATGGTTTGTTCTAACTCGAAAGAGTGGTGGATTGACACAGGTGCTATGCCACATTTGTGCTCTGATAAAGAGTTGTTTGCTGCGTTCGAAACAATTGATAATGGAGAAAAGTTGTTCATGGGGAATTTATCAATTTCTGAAATCAAATGTCAATGAAAGGTGGTTTTGAAGATGACTTCAGAAAAGGAGCCGACTCTTAACAATGTGTTGTATGTGTCGAAACTTCGCAAGAACCTAGTGTCCAGGTCGCTTTTGAATAAGCATTATTTTTTATTGTATTTGAGTTAGACAAAGTTATTTTGTCAAAAAGTATAATGTTTGTGGGAAAATGTTATGTTTACGATGATATGTTTAAACTAAATGTAATGGTTGTTAAGTAAAAAATGAATAAAGTAAACTCATCTACTTGTTCGAGTCTTCCAACTTGTGGCATGTTAGATTAGGATATGTTAACTATAATACTTTACGTAGACTAGTTAACTTGAATTGCATGCTCACTTTACACATTGAATCTAACCATAAGTGCGAAACTTGTGTTAAGACAAAATTAACAAGGTCATCCTTTAAATTAATTAAAAGGAATACATAACCACTTGATTTAATTCACAGCGACATATGTGACTTAAAATTTGTATAAACAAGAGGTGACAACAAATACTTCACTACTTTTGTCGACGACATCACAAAATATTGTTATGTGTAACTACTTAAAAGTAAAGACGAAACCATAGAGAAATTTATTCTCTATAAGAATGAAATTGAAAATCAATTTAATGAGAAAATTAAGGTGCTGAGAAGTGATCGATGTGGTGAGTATGAAACACCATTTACTGAATTTTGTGTACAACATGAAATCATACATGAAATCACTGCACCTTATTGTCCACAACAAAATAGTGTTACTGAATAGAAAATTCTAACATTGAAAGAAATGATGAATGCAATGTTAGTAAGTTCTGGGTTACCTCAGAATATGTGGGGAAAGTTGTGTTATGAGCAAATTACATTTTTAATAAGGTGCCCCTAAAGTAAATAAAAAAGCGAGTTATGGAAATGAAGAAAATTCTTCTATAAATACTTACGAGTGTTGCGGCGTCTTGCTAAAGTGGTTGTTCCAGTACCAAAGAAAATAAAGATAGGCTCAAAAATTGTGTATTGCATCTTCATTGGCTAAGCACATAATAGTAGTTACCCTCGAGCTCGGCTCATTAAAGTGACGAGCCGAGCTTGAGCTAGTTCAAGCACGAGCCGAGCTTGAGCTCTTTTTTTGCTCAAGAGCCAGCTCGGCTCGGCATATGAGCTCGTGAACTCGTGAGCCGAGCTCACAAGCTCTTTTTTTTCTTTTTCTTTTTTTAAATTTTTTGAAGATTTTTCAGGCTTTTTTGTCAAAATTTGTCCAATTTTTTACAAGCCCACGAGCTCGGCTCGTAGGCTCATGAACGACCCACTCGCGAGCTCGACTCGTTGGGTGCTCTAGCTCGTCGTTTTACGAGCCGAATTTGAACAAGCCGAGTCGGCCCAATTGCCACCACTAATAGTAGTGCTTATTGATTTATTATACATGAATCTAAAATTTCAGACATACACAAAACACAATATTGGAATCAGGAAATGCTTCATTCTTTGAACATGTATTTTCGTGCAGGTCCAAAGAGGAAGCAAACTCTCCTAAACGAACATATGAGACTATGATTGAAAAAAGTTAGGATCAAGAACTAGAAGAGGAGATTGAGGTTAGACGTAGCAAACGAGAAATGACAGAAAAATCTTATGGTCCTGATTTTCGAACCAATATGTTAGGAAGTGAACCTCAAAGTTATCAAGAAGCTATGAACTCTTCAGAGGAATTTCAATTGAAAGATGCCATTAAAAGTGAAATAGATTTCATACTGCAAAATCATACATGGGAGCTAGTGGTTCTTTCTCCAGAGAGCAAATAACTAGGCTACAAATGGATTTTCAAAAGAAAAATGAAAGGAGATGGAACTATCGAAAATTATAAGGTCAGATTAGTAATAAAATGTTACAGACAATGGGATGACCATGATTACTTTGATACATATTCTCCAGTGACAAGAATAACATCTATTATGATGATACTTGCAATTTTCGCTCTCCAAGATCTTAAATTATATCAAATGGATGTTAAAACTTTATTTTTAAATGAAGATTTAGAGGGAAAAATCTATATGAAACAACTTGATGGGTTTTCATCATCAGGGCAAGAAAAAAAGTCTTTAAATTGGTGAAATCCCTATATGGCTTGAAACAAGCACCAAAACAATGGCACGAAAAATTTGATAATGTCATGATGGAGTATGGATTTAAAATCAACGAGTGTGACAAATGTGTTTACGTCAAAGACACCGAAAATGGTTATATCATTTTATGTCTTTACGTTGACAATATGCTTACTATCGGTAGTTACAATAAGATAATTCAATCCACTAAAAATATGTAAAATTCAAGATTTGAAATGAAAAGCATGGGTTTAGCTGATTTATACTTGGAATCAAAATTTCAAGAACATTAGATAGGTTTGTTTTAAGCCAGTCACATTATGCGAACAATATTCTAGAAAAATTTAATAAGGATGATACTGGCATAGCTAGAATACCGATAGATACAAGTCAACATCTATATAAAAATAAAGGTGAAAATGTCTCTTAAGTAGAATACTTGAGAATTATTGAAAGTCTAATGTACGTGATGGGTTGTACAAGAACATACATAGCTTATACCGTTGGTAAATTGAGTTAATATACAAGTAATCCAGGAGCTGGTCACTGAAAATCAATAGTATGAGTATTAAAGTACTTAAGATATACTCGTAATTTTGGATTACACTATACTAGATATTCAGTGGTCATTGAAAGATATAATGATGCTAATTGAATTTCTGATATAAAAGACTCGAAGTCGACTAGTGGATTTGTATTCACATTGGGAGGTGCGGTCATATCCTGAAAACCCTCTAAGCAAATAGTTATAGTCATATCTACTATGAAATCTAAGTTTATAGCTCTAGATAAATGTGGTGAAAAGACTGAGTGGTTGCGTAACTTCTTAGATGATATTTCAAGATGGACAAAACTCATGTAAGCATTTTACATGTATTGTGATAGTCAATCAGCAATTAAATTAGAATGACACGGAGTAACATGTAAAATGAGAAGTCTAGACATATATGTCGTAGACACGATATCATAAGACAACTACTCTCAATTGAAATTATCACTATTGACTATGTAAAGTCAAATGATAACATTGCGGATCCGCTAACCAAAATGTTAAATAAAGAATTAGTTGGAAAATCATCGAGAGAAATGTGATTTAAGTCCTTGAACGGATAAATTATTACGAAGGAAATCCAACCTAATTGACTGGAGATCCCAAGATTTAGGTTCGAACGGATAACCTAATTTGTAAAGACTTAATTAAATTACTGTAGGGGATGTTACCTCATGTTCATTCTTATGATGCAACAGTGATGCCCGTAAGAAAGAACGATAAGCAACATGTTTTTAATAATTCTTATGCGTCGAAAATCGAGACAAATAATGCAGTTACTTGCAAGTAGAATAATTCTTCAAGAAAATTACAAACATAATAATATATATGTGCTACTTGGCCAAGGTGAGAGAGAACGGTTTGTGAGGTGGTTTTATGTCTAAAAGAATGCAAATTACTAGTGATTTAAAAATCGAACCAATCCAATCAATTCATCTGGGAAAATCTAAAATCGGTTTTGATTAGACTTAGAAAAGCTCTAATTAAAAACTCATCTCAAAATCCATTAAACCGACTGGTTTTTGGAAAACCCATGACTTGTTCCCGATTTAACCGGTTCAGTATATGTAAACCGACTAGAAGAGCAACAAGTTGTGCACAGGGATGGATCTAGCCATTCAAATGAGATAGGGCGGAGTGTCAAGCGGCCATTGAGCGATCGTCCAATATAACGAAATTGTTTATTAATATTTAATTAATTTATATTAAAAGAATCTTCAATCAATATATAAATGCACTAAACTATAAAAATCATATACATATGAAAATATAATTCAACACAATCCAAAATAATAAGGAATAGAAATATATTTTTTGAATCATATGCGTATGATCAAGTTTCAAATTTTTATGAACTTAAACGAAATAAGATGAAGTTTATACGTAAAATTTGATTAAATGATAAAGACAAGCTTTGAGTTTAGGCGAAGCCTATCCAAATTTTTTAAAACGTTGAATTTTAGAGCTATTTTTTACCTCAAAAAAAAAAGTATTTTTTGAACACTTAAAATAATAAATATCAGTACTTAAATTGTCTAAATTTGAATTTTAATTTGATAAAATATAAAAATAAAAGTATATATTATAAAGCAATAATTTGAGTCAATAAATTTTTTAAACGGTAATTTTTAGAGCTATTTTTACCCTTAAAAAATGTTTTTCGAACTGCTAAAAAAATAAAGATCAATACTTAAATTATCCAAATTTGAATTTTACAAAATAAATTGATAAAATCTAACAATAAAATATATATATTATGAAATAATAATTTGAGTTAACAAATTTCTTAAAGAAATTATTTTAGAAACAAAAACTAATAATATGTAATTGGGCAATGGATGTATTTGTTGTGATTTTGGCCAATTATCAAAGTTTAGTTTACCTTCTATTAATGGGCCACATTTTTTTTTTTTTTAAAAAAAAGCTCATTCTTCCCCATATTTCTGAAACAAAAAGGCCAATTCTCAGACTAAAAAAAATGGCCCAAACTTTATCTTCTCCAATTCTCTCTACCAGGCGGAAATCACAGATGACGGATCAAGTGCGCAGACACTATAAATTCCAGCGGAGCGAGCACGGGCGGTTGAGGCACCTTGCAATAGTGATGGTAAGGTGATGATGATATTTTTTTGTGGTGGGAAAAATGGTGGGAGTGGTGGTGGATGGACTAAAGAGCAATGATGACCAATAAAATTAGTAATTTGCGATCAACAAATAATATGTAATCTAACAAATATGTGGGTTCAGTGACTAAATTTTTAATTGTGACTCACAATTTATATATTTGTGATTGATAATAGTACTTTGTGACATATAAAAAGATGTAATTTATAAATAAACCTTTTAATTGTGACATTTAATTATGTCTTTGTGATCTTGACTTTGTGTGGTTTCTGATTGACATGTGACCTTTATGACAATTTATGTATTATTTTGAATGTAACATGTTTAATTAAATTATAGGTTACAGTTTTATCAGATGTCACATAATGTGATCACCTAATTTCGAAAAAAGAATCACAATGGTAAAAAAGAGATAGTGTGAGGTGTAAGAGAGAGAAATAAAAATAATGATACTTGCACATATTGAAATTATATAATGGTTTACATACAGATAAAATGTCAAAAAAAGCGTGAAGATTTTTCTCATCATATTTCTGTAAATCATTATGTACATGTAACACGACTCATTAAATAATATATAATAGAGAGAGAAAAAAGTGCGATTATGTTATACACATAATGTGATGAGTTATGATTGTGTCATAATTACTTCAATTAAATAAAAAAAGAATATTGCTACTTACATATTATATAGTTATATAATGATTTATATACAAATGAAAAAAAAGAGTGAATTTCTTTAAAAGAAATTTTGACCTAATCATATATCACTACATCATATGTATGTAAATCATTATTTACATGTAGCGCAATCCATTAAATAATATATATATATATATATATATATATATATATATATATATAGTAGAGAAAAAAAGTGCGCTTGTGCTATATATACATAATAATTCATATTCATATGATGTGGTGAGTTATGGTTGGTTTATAATTTCTTCAATCAAATAAAAAAAGAATAATAATATTTGTATATAATAAAGTTAAATAATGTTTTACATACATATGAAGTGTTAAAAGAGAGTGAATATGATTTTTTTTTTTTATTGAAAAAATTGTGATTCAATCATATCTCACCATATGATCATGTGTATGTAAACCATTATATACATGTAGCATAATCGAAAAAAAAAAAAAAAAAAAAAAATTCTCCACTCTCTTTTTGAAACATCATTTATATACAAATCATTATGTAACTCCATTACGTACAAATAATATTATTCAAAAAACGTGAGATAAGATAGAGGATGAAAAGTGGGAGGTGTAAGAGATTTTTTTTTTGGTGAGGCACGAGATACTTATTGTAAGAGGTAGAAAATGTGAGGAGAGAGAATCTGGTATATATTAATGATATATATGGTATATAAATTATACTAATTTAAACTATATATTTTTAAAATTTCAGTTAGAATATTATTATTTAGCACCTGATTTATAAAACTTTTTTTTATGAATTTATTAAATGTGAAATTGTAACCCTAAAGTATTGTATTTATATTTTTCCCATCAATGTAAGTTACAAAATGAGTTCAATTATGATTTTTATTTATTTTTATCTCCTACAATATTTAAATATTTAGACCAAACAAAATAAAGTAAATATATCATTCTATAGACCTTTTTTTTTTTATACCCAGGTTTCCCAACTTACGCCAGATATACCTGGACCACCAGTCACCGGTCCCTCAGTAACTGGCGAAAGTAAATCGCGGATTATGCCTAAGTTGACCAGGGTCCGTGCACCCTTTATACTCCTAGTCTCAAAGACTGGTGATGGTGAGAAGTGAATTAATTCTATTTTCTAAAAGGACAGTCAAAATTATTTTGAAGTAATGCAATAATTCAATTATTGTGGACACAAGTACGTGGAAATGATGTGGAAACAAATAATAATTATTTGTAGAACTGTGATAAATGTACATAAAAATATTTAACACAACCTTGCCATAATACATACATAGAGGTGTGCGTGGGGTATTTTTTTGACAATTTTTATTCACATTGGGACCGATATCACAAGAGTATTTCACAACATTTGGCAAATTTATTTTATTTTATTTTATTTTATTTTTCTGTACATCTGTATTAATCCTTATTTGTAAATTCAGATTACTTAGAAAAAAATGCCTGCTTGCGTTGGAAATGACGTGGTAAGAGATAACAATTATCTGAATAATAAAATGAATTTGGTCAAATATAAATGCGCTGGAAATGACGTGGACAGTCTGAAAAATCAGATTAGTTAGGAAAAAAATATGCCTAATTGCGTTGGATATGACGAGGAAAGAGATAACAATTATCCTAAAAATCAGGAGTTTATTTAGAAATAAATGCCTAATTGCGTTGGAAATGACTTGGAAAGAGAGAATTTTCTCTTGAAAATCAGATTCGTTATAAATAAATGCCAACTTGAGCGTAAACGTCTTCATCATCTTCACGATTAGCATTATAAAAGACGTTTAAAAGTGCAGAGAAACACCAATTCATATTCACAGCAAAGAAGCTCTGTGGGAAGTTCTTCAATGGCTTCAACTTTGATTAGAAGGTATTATTACTCTTTAATTTTTCATGATATTTCTTTCTCAAAGTACAAGGCATGTTATTTTGATAGTTGGGTTGGCAATTATCACACAAGTTTTCAGTAGACTAACAAAATGTATGAACATAGGCTGGAAGGGAAGGTAGCATTAATCACCGGTGCGGCTACCGGAATCGGCGAGTCAACTGCCAGACTGTTCGCCAAACATGGAGCTAAAGTTCTGGTTGCAGACGTCAATGACGAGTTGGGAGAGAAGGTATGCAAGGAATTGGGAAAATCATCAGCCTCTTATGTCCATTGTGATGTGACTAAAGAATCCGATGTAGAAACTGCAGTTAACACAGCTGTTGCCAAATTTGGGAAATTAGATATTCTGCACAATAATGCTGGTATTGGGGGGATACCAAATCCGAGCATTCTTGAAATCGAAAAATCAGAGTTCGAAAGGATTATTAATGTGAACCTCGTAGGTGCGTTCTTGGGAGCTAAACACGCTGCTAGAGTAATGATCCCCAGACGCAGTGGGAACATAATCACAACAGCGAGTACTTGTTCGCAAATAGGCGGTGGTTCTTCGCACAACTACGTAAGTTCAAAACATGGGGTGGTAGGACTCACGAAGAATTTGGCTGTGGAGCTTGGAAAATACGGCATTCGCGTAAACTGCGTGTCACCACACGTAGTTCCTACACGACAGTCAAAGGATTTCTACAAAATGGACGATGAGGGATTCGGCAGTGTATATTCTATCCTCAAAGGTGTTTTGCTTAAGCCAGAGGACGTGGCCGAAGCTGTTCTCTTCTTGGCAAGTGATGAGTCAAAGTGTGTTCATGGACATAACCTTTTTGTTGATGGAGGCATCACAATTGCGAATTCCAAGTTTTCCATGTTTGAGTAATCTCATGTTTAATCAACCTATTTCTCTTGTTTCTCTTGATTAATACATTGTAATATAATTAAGCAATTTGCATATTCAATCATATTAAATACATTTGACAAGTTCTCGTTCTAGTCATGAAGTTCATATCATTGTATCTATAATTTAACAATTTTTATGTTATCCATGTTCCTCGTACAAGTAAATGTATTATGTCTTGGAGACACAAAGATCACTGTAATTTCTGATGCTGGTGTTGATTCATTTTTCGTTTTTTGATCTTATAACATTTACTTGGTTTAAATTAGTTTTTTGCTAGTATCTTGAAATTTGGATTTGCAAGTCTATAACTCATCCTGTTTTTTTTTTTATATAAAAAAATTGTCGGTTGCACTGGCGGGCCTACATGTGGTCACAGTCAACTGACCCAACAGAAATTTGGCCTTTTAGATTGCCACATTTGCCATGTAAAATGTCACATCCGAGGAAAATATTTTTCACTTTGGCCGTTTGATTGCAACATGGAAATAGAAAATATTTTTTTAAGGTACAACCACTTTAAACTTGTTTTCAACAAATTTCATGGAAAATATTTTCCTATAGTTTTGGTGGATTTTTATTTTCCGACTTACATGGAAAATGTTTGTCTTTCCACCTTTGTTTGAGACGAGTTTTTAATTAGAGGTTTTATCAATTTAATCGAAACGATTTTAGTCACGATTCTAGATTTTCCCAGATGAACCGATCGGATTAGTTCGGTTTTTAAATCACTAGTAATTTGCATTTTTTTAGACATACAATCACCTCATAAACTCTTCTCTCTCACCTTGGCCAAGTAGCACATATATATTATTATGTTTGTAATTTTCTTGAAAAATTATTCTACTTGCAATTAACCCGCATTACTTGACTCGATTTTCGACACATAAGAATTATTAAAAACATGTTGCTTATCGTTCTTTTTTACGGGCATCACTGTTGCATCATAGGAATGAACATGAAGTAACATTCTCTACAGTAATTTAATTAAATCTTTACAATTAGGTTATCCTTTCGAACCTAAATCTTGGGATCTCCAGTTAATTAGGTTGAGTTTCCTTCGTAATAATTTATCCGTCCAAGGACTTAAATCACATTCCTCTCGATGATTTTTCAACTAATTCTCTATTTAACATTTTGGTTAGCGGATCCACAATGTTATCATTTGACCTTACATAGTCAATAGTGATAATTCCAATTGAAAGTAGTTGTCTTATGATATCGTGTCTACGACATATATGTCTAGACTTCTCATTGTACATATTACTCTGTCATTCTAATTGTTGATTGACTATAACAATAAATGCAAAATGCTGACATAAGTTTTGTCCATCTTGGAATATTTTCTAAGAAGTTGCGCAACCACTCAGCCTCTTTACCACATTTATCTAGAGCTATAAACTCAGATTTCATAGTAGATATGACTATAATTGTTTGCTTAGAGGATTTTCAGGATATGGCTGCACCTCCCAATGTGAACACAAATTCATTAGTGGACTTCGAATCTTTTATATCAAAAATTCAATTAGCATCATTATATCCTTCAATGACCACTGGATATCTAATATAGTCCAGTCCAAAATTACGAGTATATCTTAAGTATCTTAATACTCTTACTATTCATTTTCAGTGATCAGCTCCTGGATTACTCGTATATCTACTCAATTTACTGACTGTGTAGATTATGTATGGTCTTGTACAACTCATCACGTACATTAGACTTCCAATAATTTCCCAGTATTCTACTTAAGAGACATTTTCACCTTTATTTTTATAGAGATGTTGACTTGTATCTATCAGTGTTCTAGTCATGCTAGTATCATCCTTACTGAATTTTTCTAGAATTTTCTTCATATAATGTGACTGACTTAAAATGAACTCATCTAATGTTCTTAAAATTTTGATTCCAAGTATAAATGAGCTAAACCCATATCTTTCATTTCAAATCTCGAATTTAACATATTTTTAGTGGATTGAATCATCTTATTGTCACTACCAATAGTAAGCATATCGTCAATGTAAAGACATAAAATGACATAACTATTTTCGGTGTCTTTGACGTAAACACATTTGTCACACTCATTGATTTTAAATCCACACTTCATCATAACATTATCAAATTTTTCATGCCATTGTTTTGATGCTTGTTTCAAGCCATATAGCGACTTCACCAATTTAACGACTTTCTTTTCTTGCGCCGATGATGAAAACTCATCGGGTTGTTCCATATAGATTTCTTCCTCTAAATCTCCATTTAAAAAGACAGTTTTAGCATCAATTTGATATAATTCAAGATTTCGTAGAGTGAAAATCGCAAGTATCATCCTAATAGATGTTATTCTTGTCACTGGAGAATATGTATCAAAGTAATCATGGTCATCCCATTGTCTGTAACATTTTATTACTAATCTGACCTTATAATTTTCGATAGTTCCATCTCCTTTCATTTTCCTTTTGAAAATCCATTTGTAGCCTAGTTATTTGCTCTCTGGAGAAAGAACCACTAGCTCCCATGTATGATTTTGCAGTATGGAATCTATTTTACTTTTAATGACATCTTTCAATTGAAGTCCTTCTGAAGAATTCACAGCTTTTTGATAAATTTGAGGTTCACTTTCTAGCATATTTGTCAGAAAATCAGGACCATAAGATTTTCTATCATTTCCCATTTGCTACGTCTAACTTCAATCTCCTCTTCTAGTTCTTGATCTTAACTTTTTTCAACCACAATCTCATATGTTAGTTTAGAGGAGCTTGCTTCCTCTTTGGAGCTGTACGAAAATACATGTTCAAAGAATGAAGCATTTCTTGATTCCAATATTGTGTTTTTTTGTATGTCTAGAATTTTATATTCATGCACAAGAAACTGATAAACACTACTATTATGTGATTTGCCAATGAATACGCAATCTACAGTTTTCGGACCTATGTTTACCTTCTTCGGTGCTGTAATAATCACTTTAGCAAGACGCCTCCACACTTGTAAGTATTTATAGGAAGATTTTCTTCATTTCCATAACTCATAAGGGGTCTTTTTTGTTTTTTTCGGGACACCTTATTTAAAATGTAATTTGCACATAACACAACTTCCTCCACATGTTCTGAGGTAACCCAGAGCTTACTAACATTGCATTCATTATTTCTTTCAATGTAAGAGTTTTTTGTTCAGCAACACTATTTTGTTGTGGAGAATAAGGTGCAGTGATTTCATGTATGATTCCATGTTGTGCACAAAATTCAGTAAATAGCGTTTCACACTCACCACATCGATCACTTCTTAACACCTTAATTTTTTTATTAAATTGATTTTCAATTTCATTCTAAGAGAGAATAAATTTCGATTTCGTCTTTATTTTTAAGCAATTACACATAACAGTATTTTGTGCTATTGTCGACAAAAGTAATGAAGTACTTGTTGCCACCTCTTGTTTGTACAAGTTTTAAATCTCATACGTTGCTGTGAATTAAATCAAGTGGTTCTGTGTTCCTTTCAATTAATTTAAAGGATGACCTTGTCAATTTTGTCTTAACAAAAGTTTCTCACTTATGGTTGAAATTAATGTGGAATGCGGGCATGCAATTCAAGTTAATTAGTCTACATAAAGTATTATAGTTAAAATATCCTAGTCTAACATGCCACAAGTTGGAAGACTCAAATAAGTAAGTAGATGAGTTTACTTTATTCCTTTTTTACTTAACAATCATTATATTCAGTTTAAACATACCATCAGAAACATAACATATTCATACAAATATTATACTTTTTGACAAAATAACTTTGTTTGACTCAAATACAATACGAAAATCATGTTTATTTAAAAGCGATCCGGACACTAGGTTCTTGCGAATTTTCGACACATACAACACATTGTTAAGAGTCAGCTCCTTTCCCGAAGTCATCTTCAGAACCACCTTTCCTCGACCCTTGATTTTAGAAGTTGCTTAATTCTCCATGAACAACTTCTCTCCATTCTCAATTGTTTCGAACACAGCAAACAACTCTTTATCAGAGCACACATGTCGCGTAACATCGGTGTCAATCCACCACTCTTTTGGGTTAGAACTCACCATGTTCACTTCAAAAATGACTGCTACAAGGTTCATCTTCGAGACATCATGTGCAATGTAGTCAACCACATTTGCTTCTTTTTTATTATTCTTCTATGACAATCTGTACTTCGAAGACTTGTGGACAACTTTGTCACAATTGAAGCATTCCCCTTGAAATTTCTTTTTAGAAATGTCCCATTTCGGTCCCAACTTAGCACCTTTGCCACCAAATATCCTAGACTTGTTTTTAAAAGTCTTAGAACTTTGATCGTGCTCAACAACATTGGCTTTAGCCATAATAGGATTGAACCCCTTCTTTTTCTGAACTTCTATTATCTTCTTCAATTGAAAGTCTAACAATCAGTTTTTCGACGTTTATTTCCTTTCGTTCATGCTTAAGATAATTCTTGAAATCTTTCCATGCGGAGACAATTTTTCAATAAATGCAGCCACTTGGAAAGTTTCACTCAAAATCATCCATTCGGCATGAATCTCGTGAAGAATCACTTGAAGTTCTTGTACTTGATTGATTAATGTTTTGAAATCCACCATCTTATAATCCAAGAATCGGACACCAATGAATTTCTTAACCTCGACATCCTCATTTTTATATTTTCGATCCAATGACTCCTACAAGTCCTTAGTAGTTTTCATAATATTATACACATTATAAGGGAGTTTGCTAAGCTGTTCATTATGAAGTCTCGACACAAAATATTCGAATGTTTTCACGCATCAAGTACATTAACAACTTGAACATATTCCTCACCCCTTTAAGTTTCAGAGCCGTTTCAGTCAAGAAACTCGCAAGGCTCAAGGTGGTCACGTAAAATAACATTTTCGATTGCCACCTTTTGAAATTCAATCCATTGAACTTCTCCGATTTTCTCCATGATTAACCAGAACATTAACTGCATGGCCATTTGGTTGAGCCACAGTCTGGCTCATAGCATAGCTTGACAATTTAGCCATAGCGGAACTAGGCTCTTGAGTCACAACAAAACTTGGCACTTGAGGCACAACAGAACCCACAATCGGGTTTTTAGAAGCCACATCTGTATTGATTGGTTCGGTTGTCATTTCTGAAAATCAAACGAATATTAGTTCTCAATAAAATAAAAAGAACTTGTCTATTATGAATCTATTTTAAGTTTGTTAAACAAAATATTAGTGACTAAATACGGGCTTAATAAATACCGGATGGACACATACCAAATTTGTAACTAACATAAGTACTGGATTTGCACATATCAGATATGTACTGAATAAAAATACCGAATTTGCACATACCACACATGCAACCAACAGAAATACCGAATTTTCACATACCGAAAATGCAACCAACAAAAATACCAGATTTGCAATAACTTACCGACTATTAGTAAAAATATAGCATACTAAATAATTTTGTTAATAACAATAAAACAGAATAAGTTAATCTAAATTACAACAAAACAAGTAATCTAAATTAAAAAAAATTCAAATGAATTTTGAAACCGAGGCCTATGTGAATACAGTTTCCTTAAAATAGATCCGTCCCTCACCATAGGTGTTTGAGGTTTATTTCGGACGTTTGTCTCCCAGGATATAACTGAGGAACCGATAGAATTTCAGCACCTCAATTATTACTTCGGCGAATAGAACTTATGTCAACAATATCACTAGAACAAAAAAAAATTCAAACAAACAAGGGACTGTAAATCTATACAGTATGCAAACCAAAAGAATTATGCAGAAACTATATTGTTTCTTGTGTATAATAGTGGAAAAATGGGTTCTTATATATAGACTTAACCCCCATGAATGGTGAGTTAATTCTGTCCATAAGTATGCCATTAACTTGTATTATAATGACGATAACTATTGAAGTTTCAACGATTTTAGAATTTAAAAGGTCAGTTGGAGGAAAAAATTGGCAAAACGTAGGCCCTCCTAAGGGGCTAATTTTTCGTCAATCTAGTTCGACATTCGTGTACACAGGCCGTGCTCGCACACAAATTCAATGTCCGAAGTCTATTTTGGTCTGTGATTGCACCACATGTGCGCGCACGTGGAGAGATTATTTATGCTATACATGATTACACACTTTCAAAGAGTAATCCTAAAGTGGTCTTTGCCTTCATTATTTTCCTATATGAGACAAACCTTAATTGGTTTTCCTCCAACACACAAACTCCTTTCAATTGACACACTTTGAGCTCCAATTTCTCATTCACCCAAGTATCATTTTTGATAAATAAATATATGATTTTGATATTTTCATGAAGGAGAACGTAAATCAATTTTGATCTTCCAAAATAAACAAAGGGGTCCCAAACAAATTTTATGTCATAATTAGTCATTTAACCCATTTTTCCAGCAATCACCTCCCAAATACAGACTTCACTTTCGATTGGTCTTACAACACCATGTAAGGCACAAAATCTATGAGAAAATATTAAGATTCGCGAATTGTAAATCTTCGAAATTTCGAATTTAAGCGCGGTCAATGGGACCCATCCAGGCGGACCTACACCCATGGCGTCACCACCCCAGTTAGCCATGGGTCTCCATCAATCGGACCAAAATTTGATTCGATTGTGTGCATCTATTCCTTTATTTCTATGCTAGAATTCTTTTTCTTTGTCAATGTTTTTATTGTTGTCCGACGGCGAATTTGTGGTGTGTGGATTGCGGTGGTGGTGTTAATTTGGATTTGTTGTGGATGTGGTGGTGGTTATGGTGGCGGCGGGGGCTATATGCAGTACTTGTAGTTGTGGTGTTAGTGGATTAGAGGTAGTGGTGTGTGGAGGCGATAGTGGTGGTGCGTTAGAGTTAATGTGTGTGCATGTGTATGTGTGGTGGTAGGCTGATTGAAGTTGTGGTGGTGGAGAGGTGGTAGCAGTGTTTTTGGTACAAATTTGTAAGGTGGTGGCGCGGTAGTGATGGTAAAGAGACAATAGTATTTTTTATTTTTTTTTGTGGTGGGAGTGAAGGTGATCAATAAAATCAATAATTTGTGATCAACAAATAATATATAGCCTAACAAATATGTAGGTTCAGTGACTAAATTTTAAATTGTGAGTGACCTATAAAAATATGTATTTACAACTAAATTTTTAATTGTGGCCTATAATTATGTCTTTGTGATCTTGACTTTGTGTGGCTTGTGACTGGCACTTGACTGTTACCACAAATTATGTATTGTTTTAATTGTAACATGTTTAATTAAATTATAGGTTACAGTTTCATCAGATGTCACAAAATGTGACCCCCTAATTTCGAAAAAAGAATCACAATTGTAGAAAGAGACAAAGTGAAAGGTGTAAGAGAGAGAAATAAAAATAATGATACTTGTATGTATTGAAGTTATATAATGGTTTACATACAGATAAAGTGTCAAAAAGAGCGTGAAGATTTTTTACATCATGTTTATATAAATCATTATGTACATGTAGCACGACTCTTTAAATAATATATAATAGAAGGAGAAAAAAGTGCAATTGTACTACATGTACATATGATTTACATATACATGATGTGGTAAGTTATGATTGTGTCATAATTACTTCAATTAAATAAAAAAAATAATACTACTTGTATATAATAGAATTACATAATGGTTTACATAAAAATGAGGTGTCAAAAAGAAAGTGATTTTTTTTTTAAAAGAAATTTTGATATAATCATATCCCAAGTCTTAACACACTATATATGTATGTAAACTATTATTTACAAATAGCACAATCCATTAAATGATATATAATAGAGAGAAAAGTGCGATTATGCTACATATATAATAATTTACATACACATGATGTGATGAGTTATGGTTGAGTCATAATTTTTTCAACCAAATTAAAAAAACAATAATACTATTTGTATATAATAGAGTGACGTAATGTTTTACATACAAATGAAGTGTCAAAATAGAGTGAAGAATTTTTTTTTTTTTTTTAATTTTTTTTGGAAGAAATTCTGACCCAATCACATCTCATGACATCATGTGTATGTAAACCATTATTTACAAATAACACAACTGGAAAAAAACTTCTCTTCTCTCTTGTTGATATAATTCTATTACATACAAATAATATTATTCAAAAAAGCATGAGGTAAGATAGTGAATGAAAAAGTGTGAGGTGTTAGAGATATTTTGGTGAGGCATGAGCTATTTATTGTAAGAGGGAGAAAATGTGAGGAGAGAGAATCCGGTATATATTAACGATATATATGGTACATAAATGATAATAATTCAAACTATGGATTTTTAAAATTTCAGTTAGAATAATATATATAATATTATTATTTAGCACTTGATTTATAATTTTTTTTTAATGAATTTGTTATATGTGAAAATGTAACCCTAAAGTATTGTATTTATAATTTTCCCTTTAATGTAAGTAACAAAATGAGTCCAATATCGATTTTCTTTTATCTCCAACAATATTTAAATACTTAGACGAATAATATATATAATATTATTATTTAGCACCCGATTTATAAAACTTTTTTATGATTTTGTTAAATGTGAAATTGTGAGCCAAAGTATTGTATTTATATTTTTCCCTTTAATATAAGTTACAAAACGAGTTCAATATGGATTTTTTATTTTTATTTTTTATCTCCTACAATATTTAGACCAAACAAAATAAACTGAATCTATCATTCTATAAACTTTAATGTGACTGATAATGGTAAGAAGTGAATTAATTCTATTTTCTAAAAGGCCAGTCAAAATTATTTTGAAGTATTGCAATAATTCAATTATTGTGGACACAAGTACGTGGAAATGACGTGGAAACATATAATAATTATCTGTAAAATCAGATTACTTAAAAAAAAAATGCCTGCTTGCGTTGGAAATGACGTGGTAAGAGATAACAATTATCTGAAATATAAAATGAATTTGGTCAAATATAAATGCTCTGGAAAGGCTGAAAAATCAGATTAGTTAGGAAAAAAATGCCTAATTGCGTTGGATATGACGAGGAAAGAGATAACAATTATCCTAAAATCAGGAATTTATATGCCTATTTGCGTTGGAAATGACTTGGTAAGAGAGTATTCTCTTGAAAATCAGATTAGTTATAAATAAATGCCAACTTGCGGGTAAACGTCTTCATTATCTTCACGATTAGCATTATAAAAGACGTTTAAAAGTGCAGAGAAACACCAATTCACATTCACAGCAAAGAAACTCTTTGGGAAGTTCTTCAATGGCTTCAACTTTGATTAGAAGGTATTACTCTTTAATTTTTCATGATATTTCTTTCTCAAAGTACAAGGCATGTTATTTTGATAGTTGGGTTGGCAATTATCACACAAGTTTTCAGTAGACTAACAAAATGTATGAACCTAGGCTGGAAGGGAAGGTAGCATTAATCACCGGTGCGGCTACCGGAATCGGCGAGTCAACTGCCAGACTGTTCGCCAAACATGGAGCTAAAGTTCTGGTTGCAGACGTCAATGACGAATTGGGAGAGAAGGTATGCAAGGAATTGGGAAAATCATCAGCCTCCTATGTCCACTGTGATGTAACTAAAGAATCCGATGTAGAAACTGCAGTTAACACAGCTGTTGCCAAATTTGGGAAATTAGATATTCTGCACAATAATGCTGGTATTGGGGGGATACCAAATCCGAGCATTCTTGAAATTGAAAAATCAGAGTTCGAAAAGATTATTAATGTAAACCTCGTAGGTGCGTTCTTGGGTGCTAAACACGCTGCTAGAGTAATGATCCCCAGACGCAGTGGGAACATAATCACAACAGCGAGTACTTGTTCGAAAATAGGCGGTGGTTCTTCGCACAATTACGTAAGTTCAAAACACGGGGTGGTAGGACTCACGAAGAATTTGGCTGTGGAGCTTGGAAAATACGGCATTCGCGTAAACTGCGTGTCACCACACGTAGTTCCTACACGACAGTCAAAGGATTTCTACAAAATGGACGATGAGGGATTCGGCAATGTATATTCTATCCTCAAAGGTGTTTTGCTTAAGCCAGAAGACGTGGCCGAAGCTGTTCTCTTCTTGGCAAGTGATGAGTCAAAGTGTGTTCATGGACATAACCTTTTTGTTGATGGAGGCATCACAATTGCGAATTCCAAGTTTTCCATGTTTGAGTAATCTCATGTTTAATCAACCTATTTCTCTTGTTTCTCTTGATTAACATATAGTGAATGACAGATACATTGGAATATAATTAAGCAATTTGCATATTCAATCATATTAAATACATTTGACAAGTTCTCGTTCTATAGTTCTATAATTAAACAATTTCTATGTCCATGTTCCTGACACAAGTAAATGTATTATGTCTTGGAGACAGAAAGATCGCTGTAATTTCTGATGCTGGTGTTGATTCATTTTTCCTTTTTTGTTCTTATAACATTTACTTGGTTCAAATTATATTTTTAAAAAGTATCTTGAAATTTGGATTAGCAAGTTTATAGCTCATCTGGTATTAAAAAAAAAAAAATTTGTTGGTTGCACTGGCGAGCCTACATGTGGTCATGCGGGGTCAGCCGACCCAACAAAAATTTGACCCTATAGCTTTAGTTTTTAATCCTTGGATTATTCTTCTTGGCCAGGGCCACCTGGCCAAGTAACTTAATCATTAGGGTCAGGAAGAAGGTGAGATTTCTTGACCCTTTTGGAATCTTCATTTTTGGGGCCCCTTCAAGATTTAGTCTTGGGAGATAATTTGCAGCACTCTGAAGTTGTGGACAATGAGGTGTTGGCATTGAAGAAGAAAACACAGACAATTGAGATTGAAAGAAAATCTCAAGACTTTTGAATAATCATTTTTGCCTACACTTTATGCAGAATTTGAAGCCTCTCGTTTATCTTATTTAGTTACTATAGAAATAATCTTCTTCAAATCGTGGATTCGGGCTCAGCTTTACCTCCAAAACGACACCAACCAAGAATGCTCAACCCACAACTTCCTACACCCAGTTGCCACAAAGTTCCACTCCACAAAGGAGACTTGGTGATTGGTTTGCAAGCCACAAAGGAAGAGAAAATAGAGTAGCAATTGAACCTCAAGGAAGAAGAACAAAGAACGGCCAAAACTCACGTATCTCTCTTTTTTGCAAAACCAACAACAACACACAGCTTAAACAAAATAAATGGGATATATATGTCAATTAGGTTATCTCAAATTGGGCCAAGAATAATGGGCTAACAACCAAATAGCTAATGGACCAACAACCAAATAACTAATATATCACCAAAATGGAAACCAAAACTTGGGCCGTCCAAAAGTGTTGGGCCACGAGCAACATTAACTCAATTAAGTTACTTCTAGTGGCCCAAAGTTGTTTACGGGTCGAGCATTACTAAGGTGTCGGTATAACTTATCTTGTTTTTACATCATCGCCCGAATTTTTGGGTATCAAAAACTCAACAATCTCCACCTTAATTCTCAATAAACCTGCAAGCAAACAAAACACATAGTTTATACTTGCATAATCAAGGTAACCAATAAAATTGGTGTCACAGACCTCACCTCGTGTTTTCAACCTGAAACACATACCATACTTGCTCCATGTACTCACTAGGGCTAAGGTCAAGAACACCCAAGTAGAAGTAGATAGTCACAGTGACAATCAAGAGCAAATAACCATGCGATGATGATATACTATAGGATAACACATTCCGATCTTTTTCATAAACACGTTCACACAGAACCACAGATTAACACCGAGTTAATCAAGAGGCCAACACATATGCAACAATGCATAAATGGCCCTACGAAAAAAGATCTCACCACACTTATCCCATCCCATTCCGTGTTCTTCCCACCTCGAGAACACATATCTCCACTCATCGCTTCACCATACTCACTAGACTAATCACTCAACTCATGTCTAACCGGTAAGTCACAATAGATCCTAAGTTCTTGGGATAATCCTTTATCACCACATCATTTCTCCCAAACTACGTGGATAATGGGGCTCCACCTAATAGAAGTGTCCTCTCTCACACTCTACCTGATCAGGGTCTATTTCAAGTAAAAGATTCTAAACATTTAATCACATCTCAACTCGTGATCTAAATGTCACACTCCACATCTCCCGGTACAAACTGATAAGTGCGCTTTTGCACACCTATTAGACACTTTTTAGGGATTTAATGTTGATGAAATTGAGTATATTTCTACCGATAATTGTGTACTTTTTGTATTTATAGGCCAAAATCCTGAATTGGAATGAAACGGATGCAAAACGAGTGAAAAAGGACTTAAATTGCACACTTTTGTGAAGTTGGGGACTAACTTGCACTTGACCAAAAGATGGAGGGCTTTGACTGCAATTTGGTAAGGGCTTAAATGAAAGAAAGTTCAAAGTATGAGGACTAAATTGTACTAAATCAAAGTTGAGGGATGAAATAGTGCAAGGACGGAACGTTCAAGGACCTGAGCTGCAAATATGGAAAAATCCATGCGACCGCATGGAATTACGCCATGCGGCCGCATAGAGATAAAATTCTAAGGCGGTCTATTTTTCTTTCCACGCGTTTTTGATCAACTTTGGCAATATTTTGGGACTTGTTTAATAGAGATATTTTGGGATATTTTGTGGTGTCTCACATAATATTGATATATCCCATATCTCTCTCACTTTCATGTATTAGGAGTTAGAGATAGTTAGTTTAGTTTAGGTTTTCTCTCTAGATTTCTTTCTCTTTTCTTTCTTTTATTTTCTTTTCTTCTTTTAGTTAGTGTTTCTTTGGTTGTTTTGGCTCATGGTTGGAAGGAAATTGAATAGCAAGGAGACTACAACAAAGAACTTGGTGGAAAAATTGGAGAATTCAAGCCATACTACAAGGGTTTAATCTTTATCTTTGTTTTCTCTTATTTATTTTGCCAAGATTGATATGTATTGTATAAAAGAATCTCTTTGTTATTATTTATATATGATGAGTTAAAGATTTTGTGTTGGAATTTATGTTAAATCTTAACTTTAATTTCATTAATATCGATATATATTGTTAGAAATGCATTTGTTATCAAAATAATGGTGTATTGATTATTAGTTTAAAATCACTTCATTTACTTGATCATTAGATGTTGTGGTTAGGTGGTTTGGGCAATTATTGAAAAATAGTTGCACTTGCTAGATCGAAATAATTGATACCATAGATTTGTATGGTTCCGACTATACGCGTTTAGATGATCTAGAAATAGACATCTACCTTATGTGACCCGTTGAGTATTCTCACAATAATTGAATGATTTGGTTAAGTTTTTATCTGCATATAGATTTGTGGATAACTAAATCAATAGGGTTGATATCACTCGAAAGAGGTTATTGACTAAAATTGGAGAATCGGGTCTAATCATTTATTTTGGTAATTTGCATGCACGTTATTGAATTGATGTTAATGAAATAAAGGTTAAGTGAAATCAAAAATTCCAACCACTTCTAAATCAAAGATTCAACTTCTTTTTAGTTTGCTAGTTTAGTTTTTTTCATAATTAGAGTTTTATTTAAAATCATTTAATTGTGTGTGTGCGTCTATCGTTGTTAGAACCAAAATCGATTAGAGTACGTAATTTCAAAGTAACATTCCTCGTGGGATCGATATTCGGACTCAAAAAGTCCACTATATTACTTGTTCACGATCCGTGCGCTTGCGGTACACTTTTCAGCGAACACAAACAACAATGTACCCCTAGATATCTATACTCCACCTCACCAATAGACATCCAACACACTTACTGCTAATGCATCACAAACCCACTATGCATGCAAACACATACACCAAGTATTCGAGTCACTTTAATTCATGCAATTAAACACATTGAAAGTGTAACATACAACATGCAACATAATCAAGCACTCACACACATGTAAAAAAAAGGAATACACACAGATGCAATGCAGTAACTAGGTTTACTCTCAATAAACCTCACTAGGGTCATAACTAGACCCTATAGTCACATTCACCTCATCTCTTATCTTACCCTTCTGCTTATCCTTCTTTTTGGGACAATCCATAATAAGTGTTCAAACTTACCACAACTGTAACACCTTCTATCACTAGACTTGTCCCATCATTTGTCTTTCTTCTTACCATCCTCATCACTCGAATCACTATTGTCTTGAGCTCTACCCAAATTCATTTGCTTAAATTTCATTCTACTCCTCATCACATGTAACTCACTATTCCTATTATCTTCCTTTTTAACCTTGATTTCTATCTCCTTACTCCTAAGTGAGTCTATGACAATTTTGGGTGTTAATGTGTCCCTATTGTACTTAATAGCTCTCTAAATGATTCAAGCATAAAATTAAGCAGGATTATAGCTTTATAGGTTTCAGACACTTTTTCATAACTATTAACAATATCTTGCACAAGTTTGTTAAAGACATCCAAATTGTCATCAAGATCCTTTGAAAGATCTATTTTAAAACTGAAAAGCTTTTCAAACAAGTACAACTTATTAGGAGTAGACTTAAGCAAATATAAACTCTCCAACTTTTTTCAAAGTTCTTTTATAGAGTCGAATTTTTCAACTTTCCTCAAGACAACGTCAGATAAGTGTAAAATAATTGAAGTGTAAGCAAGTTCATCATATTCTTCTTTTTGTACTTCAATCAAATTTTCATAAAATTTGCCATCTATGGCTTTCGAAACCTGAATTCAAATTTTCACGCAACGCAGTCTCACATAGTGACTAGATAACAATTAAAACACAAAATCAATAACCGACTTGCAATCGAAATTCAATACTTCAAATATAGCAAATAATTCCTAAATTTCTAGCACAAGCAATGTTACCCCTTCACGGTAACCACAATCCTATTGTCACCCCACACGATGACGCGTTAATACTGAAATTTAACGTGATAAGCCAATTTACGAGAGCGAACCTATCTGATCCATAAATTACAAGATATGTGAATCTGCTGCTTTAGGGCCACTACTATTCTCCCTAAAGATTCAGCAAATATGCAACAATTTTGACCGGCGACCCACCAAGGGCAAAATCGTCCAACTTTTTCTGCAGTACCTGAAACAGAAAACTAAAAACACAAAAATGTTAGAAAGATTCTGCCTGAAGACACTATAGCCGAAGGACACCCTACATGCCCACACGCTGGTCGCCGGAGGAACACGCATCGCCGCCACGCGTCGTTGCGCTGGTCATGAGCCGCACACCCAGAAGCGCCTCCACTTGCACGTTTTAAATCCGGTCTCCATTTCACCAATGGATGTCTGGTTTGTCCGAAAATCGCGATTGCAGGTACGAATTTCGCACAAAAACTGGGCAGTTTTCTTTCTTCGTTTCTGCTGCGATTTTGCCGGTTTCTGGCCTCAAATCCACCCCAACATCGCTCTGATACCAATTGTAGAAATAATCTTCTTCAAATCGTGGATTCGAGCTCAGCCTTACCTCCAAACGACACCAACCAAAAATGCTCGACCCATAACTTCCTACACCCGATTGCCACAAAGTTCCACTCCACAAAGGAGACTTGGCGATTGGTTTGCAAGCCACAAAGGAAGAGAAAATAGAGTAGCAATTGAACCTCAAGGAAGAAGGACAAAGAACGGCCAAAACCCACGTATCTCTCTATTTTGCAAAACCAACAACAACACACGGCTTAAACAAAATAAAGGGGATATATATATGCCAATTAGGTTATCTCAAATTGGACCAAGAATAATGGGCTAACAACCAAATAGCTAATGGGCCAACAACCAAATAATCAATACATCACCATAATGGAAACCAAAACTTGGGTCGTCCAAAAGTGTTGGGCCACGAGCAACATTAACTCAATTAAGTTACTTCTAGTGGCCCAAAGTTGTTTCCGGTTTGAGCATTACTAAGGTGTCAATATAACTTATCTCGGTTTTACATGATCGCCCGAATTATTGGGTATAAAAAATCCAACAATTGGTATGCGACCAAAGTCCCATATCGGATAAAAATGGGGAAAACCATGGATTTATAAGTGTGAACATATATTTCCATTGGTATGAGGCCTTTTGAGTAAGCCAAAAAATAAATCTATGAGGGTCTAGGCCCAAAGTGGACAATATCATACTAATGTGGAGATATGTGTGAGTCCATACTTATAACAAGTATGTGGTATTATATATTCCTAACAGTGGTATCAAAATCATGCCCCAGAATTAGCCATGTGGATGAATCCTCGGAATGTCGAACGAAGGTGGTGCCTCGATTAGCTCTCGATTGGATACGTGGATGAGCTCTATTGGACATGCGGTGTGCTCCGGATGCTTTACATAAGACGTGTGCTAAAACGTGGTGGAGAAGAGCTGATCTGGATAGAGCAAGCTCTCAAGGTAAGACGGTACTCAGGTACTTTAGATAAGGCGTGTACCTCAACGCGGTGGAGAAGAGTAGTTGACCTCGATGGAACGAGAATCCTTCCTGGTAAAAAAGATGGACAGATAAATGATTGTTTGAGGGGAGGTTCGATGGTCCTTTGTTTAAGGGGAGGATTATTGGGTATGATACCAAAGTCCCATATCGGATAAAAATGGGGAAAATCATGGGTTTATAAGTGTGGACATATATTTTCATTGATATGAGACCTTTTGGGTAACCCAAAAGCAAATCCATGAGAGTCTAAGCCAAAGTGGACAATATCATACTAATGTGGAGATATGTGTGAGTCCATACTTATAACAAGTGGGATATGTGGTATTATATATTCCTAACAGTTACTAAGTATTGTTTTGGAGTTAATTTTCAATGTTTTAAAAATTGACCCGACTATCAACTCAGAAAAAGAGAAAGAGTCAATGTCAAAAGATTGAACTGAGGTCGAACCGGTGATTAACAGAAAATTAAAAAATATACATTTATGTGGATTGATCCGGTTAAACTGGGAACAAGTCATGAGTTTTCCAAAAATCGACTGTGTTAACAGATTTTTAGATGAGTTTTTAATTAGAGGTTTTATAAGTCTAACTGGACTGATTTTAGTCTCGATTCCAGATTTTCCAAGTTGAACCTATCGGTCGGTTCGATTTTTAAATCACTGGTCATTTGCGTTCTTTGAGACATGAAACACTCTTCTCTCTCACCTTGGCCAGGTAGCACTTATATATTATTATGTTTTTAATTTTCTTGAAAAATTATTCTACTTGCACATTATTTGTGTACATCATGGTTGACACTGTGTGAGATATAAAAATTGAGGCCATTAATTGTTTTAAGTATTACTAAAATCAATGGTAAAACGGTATGCCACACCACATGTCAAAAAAACTATAAACCATTGATGTACACCAAGTAAAACTGTTTCTTGAATGACTAAACAAATATTAGAATAAAGTGTAATTTACTTCATTTATTTGATTCTCAGCTTATTCTATTTAGTTAAAAATGTCTTACCTTTCTTTCATGAAGATTTTCATTACCCCTCCTTTGTAATCGTTTGATTTCTGCCTTGTGTCCCTGCATTAGTTATATTTGATCTGGGCTTTATTCAATTATTTGAAATATTTTGTGGAATTCATATATTTCGTGATATGAAATTGGTTGTTTATTTTTGTCGAATTTGGTAGTTTAAGGAGTTAATTTGGCTGCAGCAAAGGCAATTTCATTCATCGTATACGGTTAATTTGGGAGGATATTTTTGATTTGTTTGCCATTGATTAGCCTTGAATTAGATTATTGAATTGAATTTTACCAGTAGTATATTATAGTGTTTTCCTCCTTGTATATGCTCTAGAGATATGGCGAGTTTAGATATATTTAAGTATACCCTAGCCTTAATCTTTTACTCGAAGAATTTTTGGCTCTGCCACTGATTGATTGGCAGTTTCTCTAAACTTCAAGTTACTGGAGGAACTTGAACGTGGGGAAAAGGGTACTGGAGATGCTTATGACATTTAACATGCGTTCTTGGACTGGTACCATAAATGGTCCACACAATGTAAGATGTTTGAACTTTGCTCTTTATGTATGTATGTTATTTAGTAAAAATAACTCCTAACACCTTAGAATTATGTCACACTTTAATCCAACTCACTTATTATATCCCAGACTTAGATCTAGCAGATTATCAAAATTCTAAAAAGTTGATTCTACGCTATTAGGTTTCACGTAAAGATTTTAGTTGTTTGAGCCAATCTTTGAAACTTTCAAGAGAATATTCATTTTCAAGACAATTACGAGTACGCTAGATAATTCTAACTGTCTTAGAAGACAGATCTAACCATCTCCAAAGATGAAAAATAGTTCTAACTATCTTGGATGTATCTTAATTAGTCGAACTATCAGATTACCACCGAAATATCTTTCAGAATGAATCTTGTCTTGGCGGCTTTCAAGATTTGCCTCAAAAGTTGTGGACCTATCAAGTAATGATTTGATTTTATGTAAAATTATAACATTAAAGGTATTTTCAGTAGTTTCATTTAAAAGTAGTCATTTTGCTAATTTTCAAGAGAAGTGCTCATTTACTAAAATTGACATCGTGCAGTGGTCATCAAGCGGTATTTTCCTTGAAAAATTCTTAGTAATTTAAAATTCTCGATTCTCAATGTGTCTTTTAGTTTAGTATAATGTCTATCACATTTGTCATTTGTTGTTTAGAAATCGTAACATCACAATATTGTGGATAAGTAATCAAGAGCAAATAGAGTATTGATTCCATGAGAACTCATAATTAGTTAGGAAACTAATTAAATATAGTCTTTATACCGAAATTTAAATAAATTTTGATTTTAACTAAAAATTACTTAAGCTAAAATTTCTTTGAGGACATTGGAGAATTTTCAAATATAACTTTGATTTCATCTATACTTATCTACTTTAATTCAACAATCACATAATTGACACTAATTGTTTATATTGACGACGATATCCCTGAATTATTTCACAATTTCTCTATATATTCGAAGTGATCAAACAAATAAGAGTTTAGCTTGACATAACCAGTATAGAGAAACAAGAAGGTTGTAGATTCTTCTTGTTCAATTCACCAAACCCTAGGTCTAAATTTGTATCTCCTCCAAGCTCCCTTATGAAGTAGATGGCTTCTTGTATATAAAGACCGAAGATTAAGGTGCAAAAACCGTGTATGAAATGACCTAGAAGACCCTAAGACTACTACAATAGATAGAATTCTCGAGGCTGAAAATAGGAATTTCGCTCGAGTGCCAGATTCTACCTAGTGTGGCTGTCCAGAACAAAACAAACATAACTCGTGGTACATAATTTCAAATTGAGATCCATTGCATGAGTTGGACTCCTAACCAAGCTTGGTACTCTAATTTCTCCAAGTATTTTCACGTATTCAGCTCCACTTTACTTCTTTCTTTTTCCTTTACGTTCCAATGCCATGTGAACTTGCTTTTCTGATCTCTTTCATCAATTTCACTAACGACGTCATTAAATGTTCAGGGCCCTTCCTAAACAAACAAAAATCAATAGAGTTGAACTCAAAAAACTAACAAAAGACTTGTAAAGAGTCGAGATAAGTGTCGGATTTGCACTTATCAAACACCAGCTTTGGAAAAAAATTATACTTGCTTTATGAGTTGAATGGTATTCGACTAGTACTGGTTCGCATACAATTATGAACGATATTGGTTAAATGTCCTAAAATTATTTAAGTCATTTTGTTATTCGTTTATCTTAATTTTTATTCACGTTTCTCATGTCATATAATTTATCTTTTTCTTTCTTTTTGGAAAATTTAATTGGGACGACTATAATGATACATTTAGTATGTTAAAGAATAATATTATTACATAAAAGATTTGGGGCTTCTTAATTTTTTTTCCAATGGCTAAGGGACCTATCTACAATTGCATCTAATTAAAATTCAGTGCATATTGATCTTTTCTTATTAATTGATCAATTGAGCCCCCAAGACACAATTTAGAGATGATCAAGCCAAGAAATAAATGGTAGGGACCATTTGCGCCGAACGTTTAGGCTGAGTTTAATAACAAAATTTTTTGAGGGTTTTAAGATAAATGTAAATTGCGCTGTATAAAAAGGGGTCAGAAATAGATATATTGGTCAGTAGTCACTCTCTCTCTCACTCTCTCTCTCTCTCTCACTTTGCAACCCCCTTCTCAACATTGAACAATAAGCCCTTTTGTTCTTCAATTTTGCTCGATAATGGAAACTTATGCAGGTTAGACTTCTCGATTTCCAGTTCTAAGTCCAGTTTCAACTGGTTCAGGGTCAGAGCTGTGAAGGAAAAAACAGAGCAGATCAAGAATAAGTCTTCTGCAGAGGAAATTACACTTACACAGAAGTATGGACTTGAAGCTGGTCTTTGGAAGTTAATATTTTGAACCATCCCTTTTCCTTACAGTGTTCTCTTGATTATACTTCTTTTCATGGGTTTCAACAATCAGAATTCATCCAATTCAAAAAGATTTCTTGATTCCTTATATTGTAGATTTGTATGATAGTATCAACACTGTTGTAGACATAAATAAGTTTCGTTTTCTCTAATAACTTTTAGATGAGTAATTCAACACACTAGTATAAAAAAGACTAGTTCTCGAGACCAAGTCTAGTCGCTACCCATTTTATGAAAATTGTGCATGTAGGATTATATTCTATTTCACGATTTAAGTTTTCAGACGAGACGGTATACTATTGTTGTGCACCTACCATGATTCCTTTTCTGGCCAATATGCAGATATTCTACTGAAAAGGGCGAGGTAATGAAGAAAAACAAGAAAATAAGTCAAAGGGAGACCAAGATAAGGAGCTTCTAGCAAAATATGGAGGAGCATATTTAGTCACTTCCATTACTCTATCCTTGATATCTTTTGGGCTATGTTATGCTCTAATTTCAGCTGATGTGGATGTACAAACTTTGCTTCAAAAGGTACTACACAACTTGTTGCTCTTCTAGCATAATCATAGTGAAATAATACAGTCTAGTGGAACTGAAATGGGCATGGTTTTTGTGTATTACAGATCGGAATTTCTACCAATGAAACGGACTTTTGCATTGACCTATGCTGCCCACAAGGCTGCTTCTCCAATAAGATTTCCTCCTACTGTATCTCTTACACCTGTTGTTGCTAGTTGGATTGGAAAGAAAGTTGATAAAGAGAATTGGTAATGTAAAAGATTTTGAATTACTTGGTCGTTTAATGTCACAATTTTGTTGCCAAAAACAGTTTTTAAAGATCAATAATGTGTTCATTTTCTTGAAAAGTTGCCATGAATCATGAGTTGTTGTATGGACATATTCAAATAGCCTATGCTTATTTTCCATATCTTGTCAACGCTTCTTGCCTATAGGACGAGTAGTTAACGACTCCTGGATCTTTTAACTTCGCTTGGTACAACAGCGTTAGACTTTCGAATAATACATAAAAAGTTATATAATCGTTTAAATACAAATAGGGTATCAAAAATAGATTCATGAAGCCTTTTTCTTATCTTGATTTAAACAATCAATGGAGTTCAATTAAGATAGGATAGGATAGGATTATTCACATATTGAAGATAAAACTTATCTTTTGTAATATAACGGTCATTATCTTAAAATTTAAATTACTGCTTGAAAACCATTATTTTAGGAATTTGAATAGTGATTTTTAGGAGAATGTGTTATTAAAAAGTGTGAAAATGGATTTACGTGTTGAATATTTTATTGTCTGAATGTGTGATGAAAAATGATATATAGGAAATAGTTTGAAAATAATGGTAATATTTGTTAAATACGTCTCTTCGAATTATAATAATTTGGACTTAGGTTGTACGAATTTACTTTTTCTCGAGTCCAGTCTACGTTATTTAGTTTGAGCTACAAAATTAACTCAATATTTATATACATTTTCTTCTTCTACAATAATTAAATATATAGACGTGGTCATTTGGAAGTATTTGGAAATGAGTAAAAATTATTTGGAAGTATTACAATAATTGTGGTCACAAGTACGTGGAAATGACGTGGACAGAGATAATACTTATCTGTAAAATCAGATAAATTAGAAATAAATGCCTGCTTGCGTTGGAAATGACGTGGAAAGAGATAGTAACAATTATCTGAAAAATAAGATTAGGCAGAAATAAATGCCTAATTGCGTTGGAGATGACGAGGAAAGAGAGAATAATTATCTTAAAAATCAGTTTAGTTAGAGGTTAATAAATGCCTAATTGAGTTAGAGTTGGATATGACGAGGAAAGAGAACAATTTATCCTAAAAATCAGGGGTTTTGATAGAAATAAATGCCTAATTGCGTGGAAATGACGTGGAAAGAAATAACAATTATCCTAAAAATCAGGAATTTAGTTAGAAATTAAATGCCTAATTGCGTAGTCCTCTTAGAAGTCAGTTTAGTTAGAATTAAATGCCGACTTGTTCTCTTCACGATTAGCATTATAAAATACGTTTAAATTTACAGAGAGACACCAATTCACATTCACACAAAGAAGCTCTGTGGGAAGTTTATCAATGGCTTCAACTTTGGCTAGAAGGTATAACTCTTTAATTCGAAAAATGTATAACTATTATTTATAAATATGTTATGAATATTGCACTGACAAAATCTATGAATCTAGGCTGGAAGGCAAGGTAGCCCTAATCACCGGTGCTGCTACTGGAATCGGCGAGTCGACTGCCAGATTGTTTGCCAAACATGGTGCTAAAGTTATGGTTGCAGATGTCAACGATGAATTGGGACAGAAGGTATGCAAGGAATTGGGACCATCATCAGCCTCTTTTGTCCATTGTGATGTAACTAAAGAATCCGACGTAGAAACTGCAGTTGACACAGCTGTTGCCAAATTTGGGAAATTAGATATTCTGCACAATAATGCTGGAATTGGGGGGGTACCAAATCCGAGCATTCTTGAAATCGAAAAATCGGAGTTCGAAAAGATTATTAATGTAAACCTCGTAGGTGCATTCTTGGGTGCTAAACACGCTGCTCGGGTAATGATCCCGAATCGCAGTGGGAACATAATCACGACGGCGAGCACTTGTTCGAAAATAGGAGGTGGTTCTTCGCACAACTACGTAAGTTCGAAACATGGGGTGGTGGGACTCTCAAAGAATATTGCTGTGGAGCTTGGAAAGTATGGGATTCGCGTAAACTGCGTGTCACCACACGTAGTCCCTACTCGTCAATCAAAGGAATTCTACAAAATGGATGACGAGGGATGCCGTGGTGTATATTCCATCCTCAAAGGTGTTCATCTTCAGCCAGAGGACGTGGCTGAAGCTGTTCTGTTCTTGGCAAGCGATGAGTCGAAGTGTGTTCATGGACACAACCTCTTTGTTGATGGAGGCATCACAATTGCGAATTCCAAATTTTCCATGTTTGATTAATTTCCAAAATGTTTCCTAGACATGATTTTCCCATTCAATTCTCATGTTCAATAAAGGGTTCATGGAGGACTGCAAGATATTTCTCCTGTTTCTCTTAACTTCAATGAATATTGATTTTATTGATTTTTTTTATAGATAATATCATCTAGTAAATCGTAGTTCCTTCAAAATCGTTGATCATTGATTGGGGAATATACAGTATCAACTTCTTTGCGACTTCTAACTTTTCATTTCTCTCTATTATTTAATAAAAGTCAGCTTCCAAATTTCTATACAAGTACTATTATTATTGTCTAGACAATTCAACATACAATCTGTAATTGTGACAAGTGACAGAGCGGAGAATTATCAAATGAGACGTATTAAATATACATGTAGAACAGTAGAAGTTGTACATAATTGTTATTTCCTTTTTTGCATTTTAATTTTTCCTTAAAAATTGAAAAACTAAAATAAGCAGAAACGAGATACATGGATTTCATTTTCTACATTAGTCAAACTCATGAATGAGGAAAAAATGTATAAGTTGGAACTGCGTCAAGGAAGAAAGAGAAGGGTTAGGAGGCCAAGAAAATAAAGGGACACGGCAAGTTCTTCATCATTTTCCATTCAACAGACTGGTCATTGGAGGAAAATAAAATATATTGTACCTCACAGAATTAGCATGATGTGAAACTTCTAAAATTTGCTGAATTTCATTGGACCATAATATATAGAGTATAATCGAGAATATAATATTTTACAAAAGACAGCCTATCCATTTGTCATGATGTTATACTACAGTGCGACAAATTAAAAAATATACAGAGCCTAAATTCTGTCAGCAGCTATTCGTTTATTTCTATTACAGAAATTATTTAAACAAATACTGTAAAAAATACCCTCTGTCCCTCTATTCTCTGGCACTTCTGACTTACCAAAGAACACTTGGAAGGTAACCCAAGAAAATGATCCTGTTGAGGCACTCTTTTGGGATCTCAGTTTTCAATATCTTACAAAGAGCAATAAGCCCGAGTGTCTTTATTCAGGATCATTACCTATCTCATTTAACTCCCTGAGGTGCTGGCTACAGAAGGCATTGCAGTTGTACTAGGCACTGGAGTTTGGGGTCTTGGCACACTGACATTAACCATACCATAGCCCTCACGAATGGTATCCAAGCTATTCCAGTCAACCTCAGCTATAATATGGAGTCATGGAATGTGGTTACATGGTTAAGAAGAGTATCTTTGGAGGGGAAAAAAAAGAACAAAGAAAGCTAAAATTGATTTAAGTTAGGATACATTCTATCCTCCACATATCTGTGATGCTTACATCAGCATCTGACAATAGCCAATAGTCCGTATCGTTCTACAATTGCCAAAGAAGGGTATATTTAGTAATTGGAAAAGTACTCAATGTGAAAAATATGTATACTACTTTTCTAACAGCTCAACCAGAAAAGCTAGGATATTAATGCTTCCATGCGAAAATTTCTAATACTCCCAGGATATGGAGTACTTGGTATATGTGTATTAAGTAATTGGGACCCACAATTAAATAGTGGCAGGAAGTACTGAGTTCCATATTCCAAAAAGTACCAGAAATTTCCTCCATACTTGTCTCACCATTGTAAAGGCTCTAAGAAGATGATTTGTTATTAATACAAAATTGTAACTCTCATAAAATGTTGTGCTTGCTTTGAAGCAATTTTCATTTTCGAATCTTTGAATCCCTGAATATTTACCAAAAAAGATTTCTTTGTTATCACAATGATGACTTACATCAACATCAGGCACAATCTTCATGATTCCACTCACAAAATCCTGTGATGTGGTCATATCTGAGCATAATCTTTGAGCTTCTATTCCTTGCAAATCAACTTCATTTCCTCTGCTCTCCTCAGTTGCTGGTAGTGCAGAAGCGTTCTCATTGGCACCTGATGTTGAAGGAATGCTTGCTTCCACTTCAGACGCATTTATCTCCTCAAACTTTTCCTCAAATTGGCTAAATCAATTAACAGTGAGAAAAATCGACCTCAAAATTAAAAAAACTGGATCTTCTTGGTGGAGGTTAGCCTTGATTAAGAGATGCTAAGCAATAGAATAAGCAATTTTCCCTAAATAAATAAAGAAAAAGAGGAGAAAAATGCATATGTAAATTACCTGACAAGGTAAACATCTATGGGGCCCATGGTGCTCCGAAGAACTATTCTATATCTCCTCTGTGGATAATCAATGGCCTGTAGGGGAGATAATTTGCATGAATGCATTTTAAGCGCACAATTTTTTCAACAATATAATAACTCCAAGAGTCCATGTTATTGGTTACTAAATCAAGAAAAATTAGGAAAATTACCTCATCAGGGTATGGAACTTCTAAAGTAGTGCCATGTGGAGCTTTAATTGCTATAAGAGTTTCATTCTGATGAAAGCAAAAGCAACATCTCCATGTTTAGTACTAGTTAACCAGTGAAAGCTGCGGGTTGAACTGATACCATATCTATACCTGAAAGCAAGGTAAGTTCTTGATATCTTCTTCAGTGACAAAGAGCCACCTGGCAAAGAGGAAAAATAAGAAACGTAAGTAACAATCAAAATGTGAGTTATCCACCTGAAATTATAATTATTTAGTTGAATAAAAAGGCAGAGGTTTACTTTTGATTGTTTTCATCTTCACTTAGGCTCCTCAACTTTCCCTGCATTTCACTGAAAACAAGAAACATAAATGGAAAAGTCGTGTGATCAAGATTGCTTCAGGAAAAATACATGTCTTTTCATGAAATGAGAAGAAGTGTCAAATTATGACCTTATTCGTTCATTGAATTTGTGCTCCTCCATGTTCAAGTTTTCTACTTCTGCCTGCGAAGAGCAAAAAATTGATGAGGACTAATCTAACTCATGACCAGAATATAATTGACGCTCAGTTCCCTTTAGCTTTCAAAATTTTTAGCTCAGTTATGTGCATTATTAAAGATGCATCCACCGTCAAATGAAATTGGACGCAGCATGAGCTACGTAGAACAAAATAAATGAATGAATAATTCAACTAATAGATGTTTCTTGCAGTTAGCTATGAGAATTTCAACATAACTGATCCCAGCTGTCAATCTTCTAAAGCAGATGAGCTACACTTAGGTCATTTGAACTCATACAGCATGGATGGGACAATTTAAGTTGTATGTTTATAACAAACAGGAAGAATAAAACAACAACAATAAACTGTGAGCGTTATATGCAGCTGAGTAGAATGAAGAAAGAAATAGCCAACATCATCAACAACAACAAACCGAGTCCTATTACAATAAATTTGGACAAACTATACCCAAGTCATCCAGTGTGCAAATGTCAAGGACCAATTTATTTATTTTTAAGTTCATACCTGTAAGCTGTTAAGACTCACGTCAACGTCCCCTGGTCTCGAGACATCTGCACCCCTATTTCATAATTGTACCCATTAGAAACTTCTCATTTTCTGACCAATTCTTAAAAGAAACTTCTATAAAATTTATTTACTAAAAAAGTAGTCCATACTTCCACTGGATTCTGTTCTTGAGTTTCTTTTCTATAAGACCAATGCCTTCGAGAACATTTGTAATATCATATATACGCCTCTTCTGCACCTGTTGAAACAAGAACTTTCAGCCACTTGGACTTAGTCGAAAGTGAAACATTACTTGAAAGATACAATTACCTCTAATGTATTGGCAGCTTTATTTAAATCAAGAATACCATCTTCTGCACGTTTGATCAGGTTAATGAACTTCTTTGTTAAGAGACCTGAACAAGTAAAATGACAGTATAATAAGTAGTTCTCAAAATAAAACTGGAGCAATCAAAGAAGTCAAAATTTACTAGTTTTTTGCAAGACTCAAAGTCTTGCAGTGGGAGGGAGAGAGAGAATTTATAAAACAGAAGAAGCATAAATAATTACCGAGGGAGCTATCATAACGACAAGAGCCCAGTGGAATGAGAATATTCCCTGAAGAGGAACCTGAATGGTAAACATTTGTCAAATCTATAATCTTTTTCTTCTAACTGATACTACTGTCACTAGCACAAGAATAATAAATAATTAACTTAGAGCCCAAAATAAAAGTTGATAATACTACTCACCAATATTTTCCGCCAGAGTTTGAGATCTAGCTTTATTAGCCTTTGTCGTCCTTGGAACTTTTTGGGCCTTTCCAGTTTTTCCTGACACTGGTGTCTGAAGCTCAGCCTTAATGACACCAACACATCCAGGACCTATGATCTGCTCTGCGAATCCTACTTCACAGTCTCCCATTCCATTCTTCCGCTTTAGTGGCTAGTGGACACAAAACTAAACAAGTCAAACTTAGCAATATGTTTTAAAACTTAACTGAACAATTAATCTCACATAAATTAAAGCACCTCTCAGAAGAATAAACAAGAAGCATGAAATACAAGAAGGGATTTATAATCCTTTTCAAGTACAGAAGCTGCAAGATAAAAACTTTAGCATTACTTAAGACGCATTTATCATGACCAAGTTACAAGATAATAAAGAAAATAAAATCACCAAATCCACATAAGGCCAATTAATATTAGAATATCAGACTCTATTAGATTTGTGAGGTGCTCGTGAGAAGCAATGATAAAATTGGAAGCCTACATGTAGTGACACACTAAGCACATCCACATAAGGCCAACTGATATTAGAATATCAGGCTCTATTTAGATTTGTGAGGTGCTTGTGAGAAGCGATGATAAAATTGGAAACCTACATGTAGCAACACACTAAGCTGGAATGCAATCCACAAATTTAATAAGCTAAAGTTGCCAACCTGCAAAGGCACATAGAATAAACTCCAATTTCTCCATTTCAATATGGATTAAGTACTCCTTGAAAAATCAAACACACTGCACTTATTATTGGTGGCAGAAAAAAATCGTCAACTCTTTCAATGCTCTATACAATAAACTAGCAGAGCTAGTCACCTAGACTTGAATATTGATTCATATTTTGAATTGCACTCAAGCTTCTGAAAATCAATTTTTACTTCTAAGCAAATTGCAGAATTGGCCTCCAAACTGATACAGCATACTCAATCAGGGTTTCTGAAATTCACCACCTCTATTGCACGGACACTTCATCTAGGATAGCGTGTTCGTGTCCGACATGTGTTGATACCGACACTCCTTAGACACTCTACCATAATGATTTTTCTTTTCTTTTTTAGAAATAGTATATATCATGTAACTCAAAGTTATTAGTAATTAACTACTCATATTTAAAAAAATTCAACATAAAAAATTAATAACAAGTATAAAACTAAATTTATACTGTATAAATGAAGAATTTTTCAAAATTAATCAACTTGTCGATAACGTATTGTGTTAGTACTTTTTTGACAAATCGTGTGTCAGCGTATCATGCCTTACTGAGGGTCATAAAGTTTACTAAGCCCATGAAGTTGCTGTTTTGCATAGTTCTCTTTTACTTGCTTTCATGAAAATCTCAAGCAAACAATTTCCAACAAATTAGTCCTCTTCGCCGCAATAAGTGCAAAATGCATCATGTATTTTTGCACGTCCCTAGATTTTCAACTTCATCTATTGCTTGAGAGGAATAACATCTACTTCTGTGTTCACTTTACATTTTTATTGCAGAAACACAAGGAACATTGAACTTTTAGTTGACAGTGGATAGAGTAATACACGGATGTAAGGATACAAAGATACAACAAATAAAAAGGGAAAGCTGAAAACACAGAGCCACATTGGGAAAGGAGGTTGAAACGTATGCAGATAAAATCAAATAGAAGTAAAGCTTTTTAATCCAATTAAAATCGAAATTTTACATGTATTCACAACTAGAGGAGTCAAATTAAACTCTCGAAGAAAAAAAAAATCAATCGAATCAAAAAATCATATGCATCGAAGAACTTATAAAAGGAGAGGAAACAGTTGGAAACAGGCCCTAAAAAACACAAATATCATAGTGTTAGAGTCAAACAAAACTAAGAACTCCAGACATAAATCAAGTAATATATGAATATCAGCAAAATAAATTTCACTGAAAGATAATAAACAGATACACTTCACAAATCTACTTAGATAACAGAAAAAAATGTGATATCTTGACAACTAAAACAAGTTAAAGTCAAACCCTCTGTGATTTATATTAATACCCTAATCCAATTCCAACACAGTGCATGATAGTTCCTTAGACAGCAAAAACTTACACCTTTTGCAACTAAAACTAGGTTGATCCTACAAATATTGAAACAAACCTAGAGACATTGACCCCAGATTTCAACATCAGCAATTTGATTAGTTATTCTTTGTCCTAAAAGTGAAGAACACACACAAAAGAAGCCGTATAAATGTTAATCGAATAAAACCCCATTAATTATATCTATGATACCTACTAAATCAAACACAAAAAGAATATGTACAGAATAAAATTATTTGTGAAAAAGATAAAAATATAAGGGCTTACAGGAGGGGTCTTTACGACGATGGCTTCATCAGGTTCTTGACTAGCCAGTGGACGACCATAATCGGTGGCAGCCGAGGATGAGAAGTGGTGGTAGTCACTGTCTCCTCCTCCTCCAAACGGCGGCTTCATAGAAGTGAACGACAACTGTTTATTCATAATCTGCTTCTGTTGCACAATTTTATCTTTTTTCAAAGCTCAAAGACTGAGCCGAATTTTCCCTTTTATCTTCAATTTCAAGAATCGATTTTTGAGGTTTCTATGAGGGTTTGGAGCAAAGCAAAAGGGAAGGAAATTAGAGGTGGACAACAGAATAAGAATTCGAGGGGAGAAATGGGATTTGGTTAAGAATTGAATTGGATTGAAGAGTTGGGGGAGATCTGATTTGGATGTAGAGAGAAGAAAAAAGCGGGAGAAGAGAGAGAAATAATGGGGGAAGAAAACGAGGGAGAGACGATGGAAGGAGGGAATTTGGTTCGGATGTAGATGTGGAGGGAACCACAATTTATGTTACCATTCAATGTTAGAAATTCATACAATTCACCTCATAATTTCATGACGAAACTAGACCAAACTAGCATGTTTGGAATACTAAACTGAATAACGTTGTAAAAGTTTTTAAAAAAAACATCTAATAGGGTTATTTTCTTTGATTTTAACTATAAAATATTATTTGCACATTGAAATAGAGAATCGTAATCTTGTGAGTAACTTACTCCTAGTATATGTCTTTTTACCGAGATACAACTTGCCTGCATAAAATTGGAATAGCTAATAATATAAAATAATCATATAGGTGAATTTGTTCTTAAATCTTTTACGCAATGTTCGACATATACTATGAAAATTGGTAATATTTGAAGCCGTATGAAAGTGGTGTCGAAATCAGGACTAATAATTGGTGGGAGTGAAGTCATATAGTCGTTTTTTTTTTTTTTTAAACATTTAATTTACTCTACTACATTTATAAAATCTTGTAGTTTGGCCATTTTTGTCATATTTTTTTTCCCCTCATGAGTTTGGGTTGATAAGCACAAAAAGCCGAAGAAAGTGTCTTTTCCCATATACTTTTGATTTTTGAAACTTATAATCTCAAAAAATCTTTATTTAATAGGGACTTATTATAAAATAAGCTATTTGCATAATTAGTTTCAATTTTGGCGATCGAATTCTAAATAAATTATTTATTTTTTGTAATAGTTTTCTGATTTTTAGTTAGTGGATTGTGGACTTTTTTTCCTTCTTTTTGGTTAAAATAGTTATTAAGTGGGTATCTAATCAGGTTCGAACCGGCGATTCGCGCCCTTAATTCGCACCGTTAAGCTGGCGGTCTTTTGGCGCGTTTTGCTTCACTTTTGACTTTAACTACACAAATCGCCACGTGTTATGCGTTGAGGGCCTGAGCCAGTAAAATAAAAATGGGACTGGACAAATGTTAGTGGACATGTTTTTTGGACTCGGCTGGGCTTCTCCACTTTGACGTTACTGTGACCCTTAAAAATGGGCTTAGATAGAGGTGACAAACAGATCGAACTATTATCAGATTAGGCTCATTTGAATTCGATTTGTGAATCATTTTAGGTAGTATTTAGATGAGTCATAAGTTGACTCAAAAAGAAATACACGAGCCGAGCGGGCTCTACTCACAGGCCAGCTCGTCTTGATCTCATGGATCAGTTCATGTTTTGACTTATTTTCTTAATTTCTTAAAAAGATAAAAAATAAAAATAAAAATGGGTTGAGATCAAGTCAACTCTTGTTTGTGAACATGAGTTGAATTCAAGTGTGTAAGGATCGAACAAACTTGGTTCAGCCCATTGCCAAATGCCACCCCTAACTTGAGCATTGTGGCAATGATTTTGTAAAATTCATATTAGTTCTTGGATGTTTATCTAAATCTCAAGTTAGTCCTCAAAGTTTATAAAATAGTTTTATTGGTCATTTTCAATGGTGAATTTTTTTTGTTTTTTACCTACAATTAATGGTTAAATCTTTTTGAATAATGTTATTTGCAGTCGTTTGATACTGCAGTGAGCAATTATGAATAACATTACTCAATTTTCTTGCCTTAACATTTTTAATATCTTGTGTGAACGTATTTAGTACGTTGAACTTAATATGATAAGACAACTAATAGATTTATTACACAGTTTCACCTCATGATTATTTCCTTTTTTTCGACGGAAAGAATTTGAATTCCATTAGAAAAAAATATAACTGATGCTCATTTGCTTCTCCACGAGAACCTTTTTTTTTTTTAAATGGTAAATTAAGAGCTTGTACATCTCTAAACAATTATACGAATTACTTATATTTATTAGAAGCACGTGATACGAAATAATACTTAGAGCTATACTTGAAGTCTAGTATTTTATGTGTGTGTACTCAGACTCACTTGAAAACGAAATAATATGTAAATAGAATTTTTGAAGTGCTTATTGAATTTCAATTGATTTGATAAAAAAAAAAGTATTGAACCATATGAATTATAAAATTAAAAAGAAAAAAAAAATGAAGCTAGTTTCGAAATGGTGCAGATTTTGGTGTCAATCTTCGTGGAACATGATCCTAAAACTATGCTGTAATTTCATAAAAATAATAATAATAAAAGTAAATTTGAATAAGGTAATTGACTAGGCACTTTTTTCTAGTAAATAAATCCCTGCCAAGAAGTTTAGTAATTAATACTAGTTTATTTCCTTTAGCTATGCACATTGTCTTAGTCATAAGACCATGCTGATAACATTGTTGGCATTTTAAAATTACTCTCGCTTTGATGGGAATTCAAGTAAGATGTTTAAAAGTTGATAAAATGTGTATTCGAAAAATTGTGGGTTGAAGTGCTTAAAAATAATTGTTGACTATGATTTAAATTTAAAATTTGATTTTAATCCCTACCAAATATGAGTTTAATTTCACAATACATATATACGAAGGGAAATGATGGGAGAGTGTTTCGTGATGAAACTATCTTGAACTGGCCAAAGCAATTTGGGTGGCAAAGCATGGGATTGCCTTAGTTGAGTCTCTCATATGGAAAAAAGGAGGAAAATAATTCGGTAGATGTCGTAGCTCGATCTCAACTCGTTAACAAACGCGACTTTATTATCAATTTTGACAACTCCACTTTTGGGCATTGTTTTAGATTGCGCTTTTCAAGATACTTATGAGGGGTTCCTTTTACCTTCTAATTGAAGTTACCCCATTTTTTTCTTGCCCCATCAAGCTTGTGTTTATGTTGATTCACCATCTATGCAGAACCCTAGCAATTTGTTCATGTACAAAGATGACGACTAATCCTAAATTTAAATAAATGAATCTTAATCTCTTTAATAACTCGTGAGAATTTATGTTTTAAAATTTTGCATGAGTCGAGTGGTTGAAGATAAAACAAATCCACGTGGCATGTGGAAAACAATATTCACCTAGACACATGTCAAGGTATCGTAAAAAATGAAATAAATGTTGCACATAAAAAGAAAATATAGGAATCATGCTACAGTGACATAAATTAATGCATAATATAACTTCAGAACAAACCCAAAAGGGCTTCAAGATCACACACACACACACAAAAGGAAGGAAAGAAAAATTAAAATTAAAATAAACCAACAATATGAACTAGCCATTAGCCAGTTCAAACATCATACATCAACATGGCAGCTCATAATCAACTGATACTTAATGGCATTTCCTACAGCAATGCCACTGTTTTTATTACCAAAATTTATATAAGCCGGACAGTTCACATACAAATGATACTTCCCAGATACGAAAGTTCCAACTCTCCACCGTATTCTTCCATCCACCTTAAAGTTAATCAACACTGTTCCGACCATTTGATCCTGGTTCAAAGAAACAGCAAGGTACGGCGCCACTGGCACTGCACTCCCGAACAGAACTGGCGACCAAACTGTAATATCATTGTGTCCCAGGTAAGTAGAAGGAAGACATTCGGGGAGGGTAATTTGTTGGCTGTGGTACGAGGCATATATGTCAAGTTTATCGTAATATATGCCGATTCTGCCATTAGGATTGCTAGAGGAGAGTGTGATTTGGAGATTGGAAGTAAGAAGGTTGGGAGCGGAGAGGTTGAAGGCATAGATGGTGGCGTCTTGGAGGATGAAATGAGGATTTGTAGGGCGGAGGATGAGCCATACAAGGAGGATGATGAAGAGGACGATGAATATAAAGGCAGATATGGCGATCAAGAGGCGAATAAAGAGCTTCTTCCTATCGTTGTGTTGGCCGCAATCTTCCTTCATGATAGGGAACAAGGCTTTGTAGGGGTTGAGAGCTTTTGGGTTAGACAAATGGTTCAAGGTTTAGTGTGAGAGTATGAACTATGAAGATTTAATGTAGCAAGTGGACCTAGTGCATGGTGCCATAATATTGAATAGTGTTATTTAGTATCAATTAATATTGCTAGAATACCAATTTAAGTTACCTCGCTATAAGTTCAATTAAATTAATAATGTGATATTGACATTGCATTTAAGTGAATATATCATTAAATGACATACAATTGTCACTTAAACTGGCGTTTGACACAAGTGGTACTGAATAACATTACTCCATAATATATGTGTATTGAAATTATAAAAGCATTATATCCGTACAATAAAAAATTTATTGAAGAAAGAGACATCGATCTCAATGTATAAAGACAGTCAACTCTTCAATGTTATTTTTATGAATAATGCAATCTGAAAGTTAGGAAACCTTAATTAATTGATATCCATTTAATAAAGAAATTGAAAGCAAAAGATTAACCGATGAATGAATATAATATTGTAATGAAAATGGTTTAAGCCGAGATCAAGGAATCTAATATGTGGATGTTCGTCTTTTTCTTTGAAGACTATATTTCTCATTTTCACACGATGTAACAACTACCTATTTAAATAGTAATTGATTGAAATAGTTTTAGGTGATAATATGATAAGAAATGACCAATCCTACTGGGGCTCTACTTGATCTATGCAACTTCATGGCGGACGGTGGCGGGGCCACCTGTGGGGGTGGTGGTTGCTCGTGGTGGTGGACAGACATTGTGAGCAGAAACAAACGTGCAAATCCAATATTTCCCTTTGATTTGAAGGATATATAACATTAAGATGATGATGCCAATCGGACTTGTTCTCGAAGTATTATAACATACTATGTTGTAGAGACATGTTCGATAGATAATACTGAATCATACTACCTACTAATTAATAACATTTTTTATTTCTTAATACTGTTAAGCATTTTACACTCTAAGCGACGAGACATGTATATAAAGATTCACTCAAGTTACAATGATTAATCTTCAAGAATCAACCTTTCATTCATAGTTATGAGAACACACATTGAAGACATATTGTCCCACCCTCCTTTATCTTCCTGGCTCCCACTTCGTTTTTATATGCCTGCATTTTGGTTTTTTGAAAGAAGTTAAATGGCATATGACCCTTTGACAACAGATGGTATTTGCCAACTTTACATCTTATGTCCACTTCACCACAAAATAAAGGGTCACTGATAAAGAAGATAAATCAATCTTTGGCCTCAGGACCACCTCTTAATATTGAACTTTGTCAGATCCCATTTACTTAACTCACACATGAAGTGATGAAGGTGAAAGTACTATTCCATTGTACAAAGATGACTGAATAAATGCAAGAACAATTCTTAATTTAGGCCATACACAAAACGGCACGTGAAAAGTTGGGACCTCTGCTGATATCTTTCTTCGACCGAATGAAATTGAATTCAATGTTGAAAAAATATAATTGGATACCTGTTTGCTTCTTTGCAAGAACATTGTGAGTAAAATGATAAATTAAGAACTTGTGCATCTCTAAATAGTACGACTTAATTATCTTCTTGGCAAGCACTTGAGACAAAATAATACTTAGATCAATACCAGACCTCTACATGTGTACTAAGACTCGCTTGAGAACCAAATACTATGTTAGATCTTATACGATTTGACATCCCTTCATTCCTTACTATGAAAATGAGATTTTTCAAGTACTTATTGAATTGAAAATCAAACTCATTTCGAAATAGTAGATTTTCGTGTCAATCTTCATGGAACATGATCCTAAAACTATGCTGTTATCTCATCAGAAAACAAAACAAAAGTTGAAAGAGGTAATTAACTAGGCACTTTCTTCTAGTAAATCCCTTCCAAGAAGTTTGAACTAATTTTGTTGTTCTAAAACACATTAAGTAAAGGGAATAATCAAGGTGTTGAAACCTGTCTCCCTTTAGCTTTACGCATTATTTTAGTCATAAAGAACATGTTGAAAGCATAGTTAGCATTTTGAAATTAATTGCACCACGCGAATGAAGGGCAATGAGGTGCGAGAGTTTCGCTAAGTGTCTTGACTCAGCGAAAGTACTTTAGGTGGAAAAGCATGGGATTGCCTTAGTTGAGTCTCTCGAATAAAAAAAGGAAGAAAATAATTGGCCTCGCCGCCTCACCACATAGGCCATATGACTGACCCCCTGAAGCCTTTGCTATGAAGCCACGTGGATTATGGAAGTCTGTAAATTCGAAGTGCCAAAGCCGTAGTTACCAAAGCAGTCTCATGCTTACAAAGAAGCTTCGAAATCTCCCCGTCGAAGAGGTGAACCTCAACAAAAGTCAAAATCGAAGCTCAAATGATGATCCACACGTGAAGATCTTGAATTTATGTATGATACTTTTGGAATGATTGATGAGATCTTTGTAATGAGTTGAATGTCAAGTCTGTCAGTTTAAGTTGTAAGGTGACTACTCCTTTCAAGAGCAATTAATGCGCCATATGCTCTCAAATTCAAATGAATGTTTAGGATTGGATGCTTTAGTTAAGGATATGAGGTCACGAGTTTTTTCATCCAATGGACACCATTTCATATATTACATTATAAATACCCCTTCTTGTATCATTTAGGGGGTAACGCAACTCAATACACTTAAAACTACTATTTGCATTCTCTCTTACCAATTATACGCTTACTTGTTGGAGATTAGTTCATCTTGCCTTCTTTGAGTTGTTTGTAATCGATTATTATTATTATACAACCATTCCCCAAAATATATTATAGGAGCCCGAACATATTTGTCGCGTGTTATAAAGCTTCTCCTACGTCTGAATTCGGAGTATTGTCAACTAGCAACATGTCCATACGTATTGGAATTTGCTTACGTGCACATGAGTGACTCGATATCTATTGTCTGTGTCACCCTAACTGAAAACGAGGTCAACAGGTTCCATTTCCCTTTCTTTAAGGAAAAGATATCATAGCCAGATCTCAACTGTTTACTAGACACATGACTGAGTTATTGATTTTGGCAATTCTACTTTTGACATCGGTTAACTATTGTGCTTTCCAAGGTACTTCTAAAAGGCACCTTTTACCTTCTAATTGAAGTTACATAAATTTTGATTCATTTGTCACCCTTAAATTTTCTTGTCATTTCACATGCCCCATCAACCTTGTATAAAGTCAATTCACCTTATGCAGAACCCTAGCTATTTTGTTCATGCATAAAGAAGAAGATTAACATTAAGTTAAATAAATAAATCTAATCTCTTTAACAACTTATGAGAATTTAAAAATTGTGCATGAGTCGAGTGTTTGAAGATAAAACAAATCCAACCTCCAATCAAGTGGGGTGTGGAAAACAATATTCACTCTTGCACGCATATGTCCATAAACTGTAAAAAAAAATGAAATAAATGTTGCACCTAAAAAATTAATCTAGAGAGAGTACTGGTTGAAACTTCTTTTTCCATATAATACTAGAGCGTACATGATACATAAATTAAAATGCATTACTACTTCAGAACAAACCCAAAAGACTTCAAGATCAAATAAGATGAACAAAATGTAAAAATTAAAATAAACCAACAATAAGAGCTAGCCATTAGCCAGCTCCAACATCATACATCAACATGGCAGTTCATAAACTGAATAGCATTTCCAACAGCAACGCCACTGTTTTTATTACCAGAATTTATATAAACCGGACAGTTCACATGCAAACAATACGTCCCAGAAACGAATTTTCCAACTCTCCATCGTACTTTTATACCCATCTTAAAGTTAATCAATACTGTTCCGACCATTTGCTCTTGGTTCAAAGAAACAGCAAGGTACGGCGCCAATGGCACTTCATTCCCGCACAAAATTGGCGACCAAACTGTCATTTCTTTTTGTCCCTGATAAGTAGAAGAGAGCATTGTGGTGAGGGTAATTTGTTGGCCGTGGTACGAGGCATATACTTCAATTTTATCGTAGTATATGCCGATTCTGCCATTAGGATTGCGGGAGGAGAGGGTGATTTGGAGATTGGAACTAAGGAGGTTGGGGGCGGAGAGGCTGAAGGAATTGACGGTGGCTCCTTGGAGGATGAATTGAGGCTTTGTAGGGCGGAGGATGAGCCATACAAGGAGGACGATGGAGAGGACAGTAACTATGAAGCTGACTGTGGCGATCAAGAGGCGATAATAGAGCTTCTTCTTCCAATTGTCGTGTTGGCAGCAATCTTGTTTCATGTTTTGGTTAGGGAACAAGGCCTGGGTGAGAAAAATGGTTCAAGGTTGTCTAAAAATTTGTCTAGAGCTATAATCTCATTTATAGTGAATTTGTTTAGGGGGTTATGTTTTGCCAAGACTTTTACATTTGATAGGCACTCGACCTTAATGTATTAAATAGTACAAACATGATAACCATTAAAAAAAATTTCAAAAAAATATTCTTTAATTTTGTTCTGTATTGTTAAGTTGAGGCTTGAGTGAATCAACCACGTATACACGATAACAATGTTTTCCTTTAGGACCTGTTTGATAGAGTTAATTATCTAGGGAAGTAGGTATATTTTTTTTTTTTTTTTCATTCTAGGCAATTTTTTATGTTTGATTGAGAAAATGTTTCAGGGTATCCCTTTTCCCTCCCCTGCCACCATGCGTCGTTTTTCCTTATTTTCAGTGACAAGTCTTTTTCACCTTTTTGGTGGGAAAAGCAATTCCATGTTTGTCCCCCCAACCCCCCCCCCCACCCCACCCCACCAACTCCCCTCCTTGTTGTTTTGTTTTTATTTTTTTGTTTTTTTTTTTTTGCAATTAGAATACATTCTAAACTCAATAGTAAAAAAATTATTCATTTAATTGACAATTTGCATGAAAAATAAAGTCAAACGAACACAAAAAAAAAAAAAAAAAAAAGTCGTTTTTTTTTATAACTTTTTGGCAATCAAAACAAATTTTATCCCCAAAAGAAAAAAAAATTATCCCAAAAATTAACAATTTGCATGAAAAACAAAGTCAAATGGATTAGGTGAAAAATTATACCAATCAAACACAATTAATTACAATTCACAGTATAACAAATTTTAGGCAATTCAATTCCCTGAAATTTATTTTCTTTCTACCCAAATTTTATTCTTCCTACCAAACGGACCCTTAGCTTCTTTCTATGGCATTTTTCTACACAATGGCTAAAGATTTTGGAGAAGCATAATGAGGTCCCATGCATGCAAAGATTTCATATATGATTGGATCATGAGAACCTAACCAACCGTCATAGCCCTTGCATTAAATGAACTTTGTTATCTGTACACCTCCTTTGACAGATAGGTTGACAAATATAAATCAATTTTCAGTAGAAGATTAATAACTCGAACTAAATTGTTTACTTTACTCGTGGCACTTTATGTACATATTAACTTGTGAACGGAACCATAGTAATAAATTGAAAAGAAATTAAAATTAAAATTATATTAATTGTCAAGTTCGACCCTTCCTTTTCTTTTTTCCTAATTACTTTGGGGACACTCTTAAATTTGGAAACGATAATTGGCACAAAACATTTCTATCATTTCCATGTTTTGTGCAAATCAGCGATGTGTTGTTTTTAGTGTGTATTGCATTAGAATGAAAGGATAGAGTTTCAAACCATGAAACATGAAAATAATGGAGGTGCTTTGTGCCAATTTAGTGGGAGTATGACCTATGAAGCTCTGATGCAGGAGGTGGACATTGTGCATGGTGTGAAGTAGGGGAACAGGGCAGTGGGCGCCAAGGCGTGCTAGCCATAAATACCAGCCCATTTTACTTGTATCATAGCAAGAAAAACCAAGAGGAAAAATTAGAGAGAGTCAATAGTGAATTTTACAAGTTATTTTTTGGGTATAAATTCAAGCTTTTTTATTTATTCTTGGGACTAACTTGCGGGTTGTGCAAATAGTTGAATTCTTCATATTTATATATTGAAATCTCAATTTCACCCAATTGTTTCTTTTTCAATATTTACTTTTGGGATTATTTAACCAAGTGGATGCTTCCAATCCGGTTTTAGGTATTGAACTGGTGCGTGTTTTCTAACGGGTTAATTTCAAAAATGGTCACTGAAGTTACATGAAAATTACAAAATGGTCACTGAAGTTCAAAATTTTCATGAACGGTCACTCAAGTTTTAGGTGCTTTCAGAAATGGTCACTGAAGTTTAAGATTTTCACCAACAGTCACTGAAGTTTAGGAGATGTTTCACTAACGGTCACTGAAGTTACAAAAAGTTTCAGGAACGGTCACTGAAGGGTCATGCATTTTTTCAGTTTTTTGGGCGATTTTTTCGGCCACTTCCGACCACCAAAATCGCCGGATTTTGATACCTTTGGAAAGCCCACAATCTCCTCTTCAATTACCATCCAAAATCTCCCCCAAACTCTAAACGATTCGACCGAAAAATCGCCGCAAAAGTGGCCCAAAAAATTGGAAAAATCTGTCCAGATTTTTCCAATTTTTTGGGCGACTTCCCGGCAACTTCCGACCACCAAAATCTCTGAATTTTGATACCGTTGGAAAGCCCACAATGTCCTCTTCAATTACCACCCAAAATCTCCCCCAAACTCCAAAAGATTCGACCGGAAAATCGTCGCAAAGTCAGCATGAAAAATATGGGCAGATTTTCGGCCTTTTTGGGTAACTGACTTTGCGGCGATTTTTCGGTCGAATCTTTTGGAGTTTGGGGGAGATTTTTGGTGGTAATTGAAGAGGACATTGTGGGCTTTCCAACGATATCAAAATTCGGCGATTTTGGAGGTCGGAAGTTTCCGGAAAGTCACCGCAAAGTCGACCAAAAAATTGAAAAAATTTGGGCAGATTTTTCCAATTTTTTGGGCCACTTTTGCGGCGATTTTTCGGTCGAATCGTTTGGAGTTTGGGGGAGATTTTTGGTGGTAATTGAAGAGGAGATTGTGGGCTTTCCAAAGGTATCAAAATTCGGCAGTTTTGGTTGTCGGAAGTGGCCGAAAAAGTCGCCTAAAAAACTGAAAAAATGCATGACCCTTCAGTGACCATTCCTGGAACTTTTTGTAATTTCAGTAACCGTTAGTGAAACATCTCCTAAACTTCAGTGACTGTTGGTGAAAATCTTAAACTTCAGTGACCATTTTTGAAAGCACCTGAAAATTGAGTGACCGTTCATGAAAGTTTTGAATTTCAGTGACCATTTTGTAATTTTCATGTAACTTCAGTGACCATTTCTGAAATTAACCCGTTTTCTAACACATGGTGCCATAATATTATGCATTGAAATGACAAGAATATTATATATTGACGAAATATTCATTAACTTTTACTACTTAGCCAAACTTTTTATGTTGGCACAATACCTCCGAACAACAAAACATTTTGGAATACAACATTTCTGTTCATTGATCTCCACAAAGCCTTGTTTTAATTGAGATTCCTATGCACTTTTTGAAAACTTTTAGATTATGACTGCAATTAGTTACTTTTTTTTTTCCGACAGGATGATAAATTCGTTATTTTACAAAATTTACAAAGACAATGGTCGAAAATATTGTATTCCATAAGTTTGGCTGATTTAGGTGTATTCGTCAAAATTAAAGGTTAGGGACATTGCGCAAAACAGTAAAAATTAGAGGGTATTTAATCAATTACCCAAAAATTTATTGAAGAATGAGAAGTAGATAACAATGTATGAAGACAGTCAACTCTTTTAACGACATTTTTAATTATGCAATTTGAAGGTTAGGAAAGCTTAATTAATTCTGTCCATTTAATAAAGAAATTGAAAGCAAAAGATTAACCAATTAATATATAATATAGGGATTGCCGCCGGTAGTCAATTTTTTGTTTGATCTTCTTAGTCATATTAAATCTATCGTAATGAAAATGACCTAAGTCAAGACCAAGGAATCTGATGTGTGCATGTTGGTCTTTTTCTTTCAAAACTATATTTTTATTTTTTTCACTCTATGTAACAGCTATCTATTTAAATTGCGATTGATTAAAATAGTGTTAGGTGAGAATATGATAAGAAATGACCAATCCCACTGAGAGGTTCCACTTCAATTATGCAACTTCATGGAGGATGGTAGTTAGGCCATGGGTGGGGTCATTAGGGGTAGAGCAAGAAAAAGTCATTAAGGTAGGATGAAATTTAAAAAAAATTAAATGAACTCGCGATATTAGAGATGCTCTACGCCACACAAGATCTAGTTTAAAAGGCTAAGTTTATGAAATTCATAACAAAAATGGTCAGATACTCAAGATAGCTAGAATCTAGCTATTAACCATAAGATGTCATACTAGATTTTGGCAGCTTTCGTTGTCAAATAGAAAATCGACACTCTCCCTAAAAAATATAAATGGCGAAAGCACGGTACGTATGTGCAAATGATATGTACGCACTAATAAAAAATTTAAAAAAATACTAATGATCAATCTTATTAGACACAAGTCCCAAAACAAGTAATTTTTTACACATAAGTATATGAATTAGTAATATAAAATAACATAAATAGAAACAAAACTTTGATTATTTTTAAGCTTAGCCAAACATGTAGCATCTTTTATTGTTAAATAAGTAATTTATTTTAGCTTTAATCAATTAGAAAAATATTATTATAAAACTTACTTATTTATGTGTGAGCTTTTTAAACTTAGTCAAACAGCATGAAATAAAATAAGGCAGCATCTTGACTGTTGTAGTGAGCAAGTGATTGAGACATGAATGTCAAATTTACTTGATGGCGACATCACAAGACATAATTTGGGGACGGAAGTCACATTGGTGGATGGATAAATGTGGGCATGTGTTCGACAACATTGTGATCTTGTTGTCCACTGGTTTTCAGTATTTGAATTCAATGGAAAATCACGCACAAGGAAAGCACATGATAGCTGTTAGAGGCAGTTATTGTTAGTGCTTGAAAATGGGGTAATTTTGGCCTAAATAGGGCTAAATTGTGAGAAAATTACCCTAGCAGATGGGTTGTCAACTGCAATCCGATTTTGGCTTTGTATATTCTTATGTCCTGTTTTATACTGCAGCATTTTCCATTGAAGTTGAAAAATCAATTTCATTTCCCACTTCTAGCCTATTTGATAATTTTTTTTTTTTTCCATGGAATTGGTTTTCCATTTTTCCTCCCATTTTTCTTGATTTTGTGAAATTGGTTTTCCCACCTTTTAGGTGGTTTTTTTTTTTTTTTTTTACAATCCAAACAAATTTTATCCCCAATTGTAAGAAATTATATTCCTTTAATTAATAATTTCCTTGGAAAACAAAGCCAAAATATAGAAAATTTCAACATTTTTTCGGTAAAAAATTATACCAATCAAACACTATTAATTAACAATTTCTAGTAAAAACAAATTTTAGTCAATTCAATTCTCTGCAATTCATTTTCTTTCCACCCAAATTTCATCTTCGAATCAAACAGACCCTTAGTGTTGAGTACTCGGAATAAGTAGAAAAATAGAGAGTCTTGAAGCAACAAAGAGTGTGTTGTCCTTCACTATTTTTGTATGCGTTTTTTATTTTAGAAAAATAAAGTTAGGACATTCCGGTAATTTTATTTTTTGCTTTAATACTTCAATATTCTACATACTTGTCTAAATTCTGCTCGTTTTCAATATATGAAAGTGCGATGACGTGATATAGACTAACTACGATGGGAAACCTCGACGCCATCACAAGTCTACTGAAACTTGAGTCAACAGACATTGTCAGCGGAAATAAACATGAAAATCCAAAATTTCCCTTGAATTTGAAAGCAAATATTAAGACAATGATTCCAATTTCCAATAACGCGTTCTCGAAGTATTTGACATTTTTGAACTTTTCCAATTTAGATTAACAACCTTGTGAATTTTCAATTACAGTTCAGACAGGTGCCACAATTGAACAAGTTTGATTCATATCATTTAGAGAAATAAGATCATCACTAACAGAACTGTGTTCATGGGATCTTCTTGATTTACCTATCCTTCTAAACCACAATTCACTTTAATTTTCTCATAGTTAATTATAAGCACCATGGCTGCTCAATAGATAATAATGAACCAAGCTACAGACACAATAATATTTTTTATTCCTTGATACTATCAAGTATTTTATCAAGAATACAGTTTATGCCTTTTCTCATTAGAGAATAAACCTTTCCAAGCCACACTGACTGCGTATATCTCATATCTCCTCACATCTTCAGATCATTCATATGGTAGAAATTGTTCTACATTGTTTATGGGGACGGAGAAAAAAAAAAGCTCGATGTCAATGTGCATTATGAAATCAATTTCCTTCAAATGTACAACATGAATTCTAGCTATGCAATGGTCAACTCTCATGTCTATTCGAATGGATCATCCTTTTGCATGTGTGGAATTTTTTTGCGTGCAAGGCAAGATTCGATCAATGGACAATAGAGAAGTAATGACAACAGAGAATTGATGCAATATTCTGAAGGGGAAAATTTTCTGATAAGAGTACAGAAAAATAAAATGAAAAAATAAAAATAAAAATAAAAATAATTGAGAAATAGGAACATGTCAATCCTTGAAACTCAATTTAGGGAAGGTGAAACCATGTCTTGATTTATTGATTTATATGGATGGGGGAAAATTTCTATTGCATCCCAAGGAAAATTCACAACCAAATTTCTATTCCACAGAGTATACTACCACAAATTAGAGCTTTACTCCCAATAAAATTGACGTCAACTACATGAACCCTTCTTTCTCTACTATATTTTATTCTTTTTTCGATCTAGAAACGGACTACGATTCTTTCTGATGGCTACAGAAATGAGAATCGGTGACAAATAAAAGATATATTTTAGAACTGGAAGCTCAGAATTTAGCTCAAACCAACATAGCTAGACTATAAAACTTCAAATAAATTGCAACAATATTTGTCCCACCAGCTCAATCTAACATCATACTGAACAAAGAGCTTCTTCCAAACAGTGATTTAGCCTTTCTAACCAATTGTAAGATAATTACACCGAAACAGACAGCCAACAATAAAATCCATGGAACTATTTAGCTAGCACTAGGGGTAAATTTTCCGATACTATTTCTGACCTCTAAAGATGAGTGAACTCATAAACATGTACTCAAACAAAAAAGAAAAGAAAAGAACAGAGTGAACTGGAAAGTTCAAACTACAATGTAAACAAAGATAAAAAACAATGAATTAAACTAGAAGAAAAGTAAATGGAAGAAATGACAGGGAACTGAGTCCATTTTTAAAAGAGAGTCATTAAGTCACACAAAATCTGTGAACTGATGATTGTCCGACAAATTCATAACTCAGAATCGGTAAACAGCATAAAAGAACGTGAATAAAACATACCCAGAGAAAAACAATATCAAATTTTAAATTAGAGCATTGACTTATGTTGCAAATGGCGAAAGTTCACAAACTTCCATCCGCTATCAATAAAAGGACAAGAAACCATTGTATAAGAGTATGCTGCTTCTTGGTCATTGTCCAACATCCATGGAAGCGATGGAATTCACATAAAAGACCAACAATGTAAACCTCAGCTTAAAGGGCTAGCAATTTTGCAGACATTCTCATTTCTACAGAACTCCTTTGTGACTTGTCAAGCATTAAATTCTAGAGGGACTGAGATGCAACATCGTGGCAAGTTTTTCTAAGACGACAAACTATTAACAAGTAATAACGGCTGTGTATCCACCAATACATTAACCACATTAATATTTCATCTCACAGGACAACACTCGGTATAAGCCGTCCTTTTCTTTTCTTTCCCACAGAGAAACAGGCAAATATTGTAAATCATTACGAAACTTAACTACTTTCAGCACTAAATGTTCCACATGTACAATAAGTCAATCATGGAGCAAGACCAAAGTCCAATCTTTGACTATCAACAGAACTATGCCCCTAAGAAATCAAAATACAAAAGACCCGATAATTCTTGTTTGTCTTACCATTTAAGTAAAGTGATAGCACTCGTATAACGGAAATCTAACAGGATTTCTGTTTATTGAAAAGTACAAGTCAAAATCAATCCAAAATAGTATTTGGAAATACACCTGCCTTTTCTTTTTTCTTTTTTTTCTAGAAGTTGCTCTTAATGAAGCATCACATTAATTGAGAGCTTTAAAATCCAGAAAAAAATAATTGTGAAAAATGATGTAGCTAATTTCAAAACTCAGCTAGATAGTTACACTGCCATTAAATTGTCATAAAAGTCAATCGTCATGAAAATCCTTCTACTCTATACGGCTAGAAAAAAATCCCTGTAGTAGAATAATAGTAATGGCCTTTCAGGACATGCAGGGCTGTAGTAAGTGAACTTGTGACATTGAATGTCGTCATACATCTAGGGAATAAAAGGCAAGTTATTTATCAAGAAGGTAACCACCTTTCAATATGCAGCCATCTTAAAAAACAACAACTAAAGACTTCAAGATTTATTATCCTGGGGGTTAGGGTCGTGCGCTAGTGAGTGTCAAGAGGTTCGGGCTATGGCCAGAGGGAATCAGCAGGAACGATGTAAACAATCTGAAAATATCATTAATTCAACTTGATATCATTTGACACCATAGTACACACAATTGATGAATACTCAACTAACAATTTGCAGTAAAATTAATTAATCATAAAATCCAGCCCAAACAGAACAAACTCACTCTACATTAATCTCTTCATAGCAATAACTAAATAACCCAAACCAGCATTGACCATGTGTTCCTCATTATTTTGGGATATTATATATCTTAACAATAAACTTAGGAAAAGGAGTGAACTAAAAAGATAAGTGACCAATGGACAATGCAGAAGACCTTAACTTCATATACTCTTTAAATGATATAACATGATACTACAGTTTTGAAAGAAGGTAGTGGAACATGTGAAAATAGAATTTTGAAGGAACAGAAATAGGATATAGACAGGTTAGTAGAGTTTTGTAGATAGCGAAATATGCAATGTGAAAAAAAGGAAAAAAGGAAAAAAGGACAAGTGAATTTTCAATTTGAATGAAAATATGATATAGACATATAACATCATGATGTCGAATGAGATGGCATTTGAAACATGTCAAAGTGGTATTAGGATAGTTTAAAGGTGTAAACCACCTAATAATGAAACTTGGTGGTGGAGTGAGAATGTTCATTTTCAATAATTAAAAACTTACCTACATATGAATTGACGACACTTTTAAAAAAGCATAAATTAACTAACAGCGAAGCAAAGAGGGGTGATATGGGAGTTCCGTGTGGAAGCATATGAGATGTAGTTTAGATGTCTAGGAACCAATGATGGAGGGAAAGCTATCGCAAGATATCTTGCCTAAGGGAGAAGGGAAATAGAAATATATTCGATTCAAGTGTGTTAAAACATGTGAACCACAGAATTAATTTTGTTGGAGTGACATCAGAATGTGTTTTGGTTAATTCCGGCATGCCGAAAATGTGTCAACAATGTATATCCTGTCATATTGGCATCATGTCCAACTGTACAAACATCAAAAATAATTTGGACAGTCTACCTAGCATTTTCGATACTTATCGGTGTCGTGTCGGCATCTGACAACTCGGATGCCGTAGGAGGGTGTTGTGCATGCAAGCGAATAAGTTTAAAAGACAAGTTACGCACAATAGTTATTAGCCATGCAACACTTTATGCTACTGAGAGTTAAGTTGTTCGTGGATACTGTCTCTATAAGAAGAAAAATGAGAATATATATTAAGTATCAACAAGTGATCAATAGGAAATATTGTTCATTTAACTTTCACACTGTCAAAGATCTATAGATAATACACCTCTATAAGTTTACATGTAAAAGTGCATCAGCACATATAAAACATAGAGCATTCACTTCTCTCTATTCTCTTCTAGTGTACCACAGGTTTGGACAAAGAAGTTGGTACAGCAGCTGTATTCCAATGTTAATTAGATTTGATATTAATTTCGTGAAAGCGTTCTGGTCCATGCTTGGAGGTCTGATAATCTTGAAGCACGAGACAAGGCATCAACTATTTCGATTTACTATCAATTGGCACCGATGACAAAACCCGTGTTTCTTTTTTCCTTTGGATTACGCTGAATATAGATACATGAATCAAAATCATATTACAATGCAAAAACAGTATATAATCGACCACCCAAAATAACAAAAACAATATGTGAACCAACAAATATTATCCTACAAATCCACATTTCTTGTATACCAAAAGTACGCCAATCCCTTACATTAATCCTGATTTAAACTAAAGCCACTTAGTAATTAATCAAAAAGTGTATGGAAATTGAATAATTCACCTCAAATCCCAACGCGACACTGCTTCGGGCCATTGGTTAATGTCCCTGATCTCCCATTACTCGGAAATGCAACACCCAAATCCTCGCAAAACACCTTCAGCGACCTCTTTCGCGTTGGCCATGCCTTCGCTTCGAGCCTAACCCTCGAAAGCATTCTCAAGCTGAACCCCACATTCCCATTCTTATCCCTCTCATTATTTATCCCATCCACTACTGACTTATCCACAAAACTCCCAGCGGCAGCAAAATTTGCCTTTAAAGATGTTTCATTTTTGGTATCCTGGAAAAAGGGTGGAACAGTAGTATACGAAAGGGTCTCTGATTTGTATAAAATCAAGGCATCGATATGATCGTAATCAATTGTCATCTTCTTATTCGGGTTCCACGCAGTAAGCCGGGCTTCTGAGGTAAATGAAACAAGAGAATCGTTCGTAATAATAAAATTGGAGAACGAAAACGAGTCGACCCGGAACTCAGGAAGCTGGGGGCGGAGGACAATCCAAACAATGAAGGCGATGGTACCAAACATGATGACAAGTCCTATAATAAACGCAAAGATGCGGCGGACACAGGTGGCGCGTCGGACCAACTCAGCGTCAGGTTGGTAACTTTGTTGGGAGTACGGGTAGTTTTGGTAACTGGTGTAGGAATTGGGGGCGGCATAGGTGTAAGCTGTGCCGGCCGGTGGCGGATTAATGGAGTAACCATTGGGATTCACAGGATAACCAGTGACCGGTCTATTGAGGTCTTCCATAGGCACAAATTAAAACATCTGTTGAATAATTTGAGATCGGAAGAAGTTCCCAATTACTGTACTATAATGTTCCTTGGACGGCAGAATCGACTACTATGCTGAGAGAAACAAGGTTGAGACCGTGACTTCCAATACAGAAATATTTATTATATATCTATAATTAATTATCAATGTTTTGCTTTCAAAAAAAAAAATTATTTATTAATGTTTTAAAATACGATGAAGTTAGCCGGACATCTAAAAGGTAAATTCATTAGTCGGTTCTTGCATTGTTTTAACTTTTATCCATTTCTCTAGTTCGGTCTAGTTTCAATAACATTATTTATTAGTGATGGTACCAAAAATCTTGTGTCGAACTTGGCGATTGGAAATGAGCGCAAGCAAAATCTTCAAGACTTGAAACAAAGATATCGATGTGTGTCCTTGTCATTTTTCCGATGCTTAAGTTAGTGAAATAAAAAAAATAAAAACGTGAAACTGTGAATGAAAATAATGTAATGTGTACCTGAATAATGAATAAGTATCTTATATTTATAGAGTTAGACAGTGCAATCTAAATAGGATTAGATTACTTTGATACCTTGTTTATTCAAAAGTTCTAAACCATGTGAGAGTACTATGACATATAGACATTGGAGTTTCGTTGGAACTGTGTGACTGTAATAGTAGTTTAGGATTAGGACTATGGCAGTATAGTCCTCCATGAATCATGGTATTTGTACAAAGCATATTAACAAATTTAATTTACAAACTATGTGTTGACAATATTTAAGCCATTGATTTCAAAAACTGTGTTAGCCTAGAGTTTGTCAACACTTAATTTGTACAACTAAATTAATTCAATCCTCCATAGGCCAGTGATTCTTGGAGGAAAAAGAGCGAACGGATAGGCAATGAGCACTGTATGTGGCCCATATTTGACGACATATCCGAGCATGACTTAAGGTGAGGAATCCCGAGGGAAATATAAGACGTTGGCAGGGGCGAATTTAGCATTAGAGTTCAGCTAGAGCGGAGAAATTGACTGTTGATCGTTGACTTTTCTTCTATGTTTGTGAGAGATCTACGGCGCGTTAGCCTTAATATTAATAAAATAAGAATAGAAAAAAAGGAATTTGAAACATTGTATGCTTGGATAGGAATAGATACGAGTAAATCTCTTCACAATAGAGACAAAGAATATATAAACATATTTTGTGCATTCTTGGGGGCTGCCTTAAAATCCATCCTATAAACATAAAACCTCTAAAAGAAATTTAGAATCAGCTAGCTCAAACTCAAAATTGAGTGAACGAAAATTGACTTTTCCTGTTCGTTTTTAAAGAAGAGGCAAATATTTTTTGACTATTAATTACATCTTCATTTGACACTTGATCATTTATATTTTTCGATCAATACTCATGTTGATTTATAACACATTCTGTTTATATGAATTGAAAATAGAATTAAAAATATAGGAGAATATCCATTTATTTCGTTGTTCAAACATAATCGACCCAAGATTTGGGTGATGTATTTTTAAATTTTACATTTAAAAAATAAAGAAGAATATATGATGTGTATAGGAGAATTCTTTATAATCTTTAAATAAAGTAGTGAAAAGGACATTGGTGTCTTTGGTATGTGGAGTCATAAGCTAAAAGCATATTCCAATTATATTTAGCAACCGAATTATTTGTTTAAAACGGCTACGTCCAATTATTTTTATCTCACAAAGTTTAAAAAAAGAGGCCCATGTCTCCAGCCATCATCAGCCCAAGCCTGAAGCCCAAAGAAAGTAAAATAAAATTGGAACAGTTCATCTTCCTCACCTTCTCTCACTCTGCAACTCTCCACGCCTTTTTCTTCATCGCCTTCTCTGCAACTCTGCCGCTGCTGGCAAATCCTGTTAGAGCGGCCGCTCTAACTCGCAACCTCCTAAATCCGCCCCTGGACGTCGGGCTGGGTTGAATCCTGGTAAGGTCAACATAAAACTTACACACCAGTTACCATTAACCCTCTGTTTGATAGTCATTTTTTGGGGAAAAAATGAATTTTTTTTAATATGATGGATGGTGAATATATGATTGAAAAAGAAGGAAAAGTTGTTGATATGATGAAATATTATTTTATTGAAGAATGTGTGGTAGAAAATGAGTAGAAAGATGAGAATGAAAAAAAAAATATACCAAACAAGGGCTAAATGATATTAACTTAAGCTTTTTACTTTTTTTCCAATACTATTTATTAATATTTGTAATATTAATATCTATTGTGTATACTTCGTTGCAAATTTTATGTATATGACTAAAGAATTGATACTTCGTGCTTAGTTTACACTTTACATTGAAGTTAAGAAAAAAAAATACCCAATCAAAATTGTCATTATACATAATCATATTTTTACAAATATTTGAGATTTTGAATTTTTAGATATATTTTTAAGAATGTGGGAAGTGCCATTTGTGTACATTTGAAATTTCTACATTTTTAATATTTTTAATTTACAAAGAATAATTAAATAATTAATAATATAATTTATATTTTCATAAATTTAGTACAAATTTGTGTTGGATTTATTTTCGTAGAAAACTTTCATTGAAAATTAGGAATGAAAATGAGAACGGAATTAATTCTGTAAGAAATAATATATGATTTTATCAATGAAAATAACAATAAAAATTTCATCGAGAATTTTTCATTGAACCAAATAATTGCTAGAATTGTTGCTGATAGTCACTATATAAATTCGTAGATATTTTTCGACTAACTTATGTGTAGATAAATTTATCGATATCATCAATGGGTATATTATTGTCGGAAAATTATCGACAAGATTTTCATCTACGATATGTACTGTTGAGAAAATTCCATAGTAGTGAGAAAATATCGATCTTTAGTGATGGAAAATACAATGTCGAAGCCACAGTTTCTAGCAGTATAAACACACGAATATTGAAATTTATCTATAAGTAAAGCAATTTCACATTTTTAGGTCATACAATCCAATAGTCTTAAAACAATAATAAACCTCGAACTGTACAAGATTATACCATCCTGCTCTACAAGGTCTTCTTACATTTGGCTGGGAACAAGAAAAAAGAAAACAAACTTAGAGCTTCTTTGAACCCCATTTTATGATAAAAATGCATTTTGAAATATTATTTTGATGGAGAACGCGTGGTTAAAAAATAAGGAAAATTTTGATTTTACGTGTAATATTATTTTATTGAAAAATGTGATGTTGAAAATAAGAGAGAAAAATGTATTTTGAAAATAATGGGTACCAAACAAAGGATTATTTGAATTGTACAATACCATACAATACATTAGCAGGGTGTTTGGTGGAAATTAAAATTAGATTTTTTTAGTAGATTGTAATAAAAGTTTTTGAAATACGTGGTTAAAAAGTTGTGCGGCCTATAAAAGATGTGATTAATATTGATTATTTGACTTTGACTCAGATTTTAATCATGCCCAAACAGGCTCTAAATTGAATGAATTAGAAAAATTTAAACAAGACATGAAGATAAAAACGTCAATGTTTTCTGTGGAACGATTAGAAGTCTAAGAACTATAAAAGCATAATGAATATACAAGAAAAGAGAGAGAAAACTAAGGGTCCGTTTGATTATAAATGTGAAATTTGGGTAGAAAGAAAATGAATTACAGGGAATTGAATTGTCTATAATTTGTTCTACCGAAAATTGATAATTAATTGTGTCTGATTGGTATAATTCCACCAGCATTTTTTTTGAAAATTTGAATCTTTTGGTATTCGTTTAACTTGGGGGGTGGAAAAATATTTTCTAGGAAAAAAATGATATCAAACAATGATAATTGGGTGGAAATGAATAATATTTTATATTTTCCCTAGAAAATGGACCCTATCATGTGTGTTTTTTTCACATTTATTAGATACTTTAACAAACTAACTATTGATTAAAATAGTGGATATCGACTTACAATTGGATAATTTTAACTTTTGTAGGTCATAAACCCCCAAAAGGAAAGAAAACAATGCAAAAATGAGTAAAAAGGACCAAAAGCGTACAAAAAACATGATGTTGGGAGACCAAAATGCATAATTATAGAAAGTTGAAGGACCTTTGATGCAATTTATGAAGGGTGTAGTTGAATAAAAAGTCATAAATCAAATTGTACAAAATCATAGTTGAGTAACCTAGTGTGCAAATGTTGGAGGATCTGAGCTACAAATTACTAAAAAAGGTAGCGCCTAGGCACCCACTCACTACCTATTTACATATTTTGGGCGCTTATGCGTCACTGTAGCAGCTCCTAGGCGCCCCAGTTGCTGTTTTGAGTGTTTTATTTTGTTTTTCAAAACTTGGGGACCATTTTGCAATTATCGGGACGATTTTTGGACACATTTTTAGGACTTTTAAATGCCAGTAATCCAGCTACTAATTCTTATGCTTCATATTCTTCTTCTTCTTTTCTTTTCTTACTTTTTCTTTCTTCTTTCTTTCCCTCTTTCATTTTTCTTGGCATTTTGGGGAACAACCAAGAGTACAAGGTAAATACATCAAGGAAGGTGGAGAAGTATTTGTGGAACTCAAGTTTAATCTATGGCAATCTTCAAGAATTCAACCAAAAAGGGGGTTTCACTTTTATCCTAAATTTACTCCATTATTTTCTTCCATTTGTGACATATTGTATGAAATATTCTCTTTTCCATAATTTGTATAATATGGGATAAATTCTTGTGTTGGGATTTATGGTTGGAGTTTAACCTAACTTTGTTAATATTATTATTTGTTTTTCAATGTTAAAATCTTATTTCCACATGTATCTATTATTGTACTTCTTGCATTTTTATTTATGCAGGTGACAGTTGGCATTTTTATTTATGTAGGCAACAATTGATAGTTTGTTGACTACATATGAGATATCTAGGCATGTGAGAGAGAGGTGCTAAAGAGCCCATATTATATGGCGAAATTATGTGCTCTCAAAAGTAGAAGTGCCATCAATTAATTTCAGAGCAGTGCTGGTAAACAACAGAGTAGAGACATCCTTGGCACCAAGCATATTGATTTTGGACAGCATATCACATATATATTTGTGTTGAGACTAAGCCAACTGTGGTGGAGATGACCTCCACACCTACAAAAAAATGGAGTTGGCCCATATCCTTGAGAGAAATCTGACTGCCAAGACAATAAATAAATGAGGTGACAACTTTCGGATTGCTGCCTGTAATTACAAGGTTATCCACATGGACCAGAAAATAACAATCGTTCCGATAAATAAACAAGGATGAATCTACTTTTGAATTTTGAAAACCAAGCTCAATCAAGGCATGTTTCAGAGCATAGTACCATGCTTGTGGCACTTATTTAAGACCTTAAATGGTCTTGTGCAATCTACACACATGATCTGGATTGGACATATCCTTGAACCTTGGAGGCTGGACCGTTTACACATCTTCAGTCAATTCATCATGCAAAAATACATTGTTCACATCAATCTGTCTTAATAACTACCACTCCCTACACCACAACAATTGTCAGAACATTTCTAATTGTAGCTAGTTTCACAAAAGGACTAAATGTCTCTTTATAATCTAGCCCGGGTCATTGAGTATATAGCCCTTAGCAACATGCCGAGATTTAAATCCATCAATGGACCTATCTGCCTTTCTTTTAACCCAAAATACCCATTAACAACCCACTAGATTACATTTTTTAGGAGATGAAACCAACTCCCATGTACTATGCCTCAAAAGGACAGCGAGTTCATCCAACATGGCATTATGCTACTAGGGATAAAATAGTGCTTGACTCACACAAGTTGGTTCAATAGTGGGTTGTACAGGATGTTTTGTGACTAAATAAAATTGTTTGGGTTTGTAAATGTGGTTTTGGGATTGCATAGTCATTAGGTAAGTTCTTTATGGTAGTTTAGGAGGTATTTTTGTCTAGACTGAGACAAGAGTGTATAGTGAGGTCGACATAGGAGAAAGTGGTATGGTGGGTATACCTGATGAGATGACCTCGCGGTGGTGCTGGACTGTTGAGTTAGTTCAGGATGTATGTGGGGTAGATTGACTTAACAAGGAAGTAGAGAGCACGAGAGTTACCTGGAGATGATGTGGAAGCAGTAGCAACACAATCCGAAGTTGCTGGTGGTGGAGGTGGTGGTGATGCATGCATAGCATCCTAAATAGATGGACGGCACTTGCTGTGCAACTCGATCGGGCTTTGGCTCTCATCAAATAGAACATGTTTAGAGACATATAACCTGTTGATTTATAGATCTAAACACTTATATGCATTTTGTGTTTGAGAATAGCCAAGGAATAAGTAGAGAACAGATTTGAGTTGGAGTTTATGGATATTGTAGGGCCTGATGGGCGGAAAGTAAAGGTAACCAATTTTTTTTTTTAATTAGAGATGGTTAGAGCCCTAGCCAAATAAGACTTCGTATAGAGATTTGTTCCTTAACAAGGGTGTGGGTTGATGATTTATGAGATATTTGACAATATAGAGGGCATGAGGCCAATAAGAGAGGGGTAATGAGGCATCATGTAGTAAGATGAGACCTGTTTCTCCCAAGTGACAATGATGATGTTTAGAGACCTAGTTTTGCTTTGGTGTATGAGGTGTTGTAGTATAGTGGCTAATTCTATGAATTGAGAGATATTGTAGTGAAAATGATGATGTTTAGAGACCTAGTTTTGCTTTGGTGTATGAGGTGTTGTAGTATAGTGGCTAATTCTATGAATTGAGAGATATTGTTTTAAGGCAAGAATTCACCACCATTATCAGAGTAAAAACTTTTTACTGTGTTTTGAAATCTATTTTCAACAAGTTTTTTGAATTGTGGAAAGATACTACGAACACCAGATTTGGTGGCCATAGGATAGAACCATATGTATTTGATAAAGTTATCAACCAAAATAAAGTAGTATCGGGGACCATCAAGACCAACAGAGTTAGAGGAACCCTAAACATGAGTTTAGATAAGATCAAGTGGAGCATGATTTTGAAGACTAGTGGAACGAAATGGTTGTTTATGTGCTTTATTGATTGAACATGAAGTATATAGATGAGACAATCGCTCTTTTATTATTGGTGATGAAAATGAATTAACTAAATTTTGAACAATTTTGAGAGATGGATGTCCAAGACGTTTGTGCCACCTCCGCTCATTCACATTTGCAACCATTTTTTACGAATCCACTAATGAGTTTAGGATGGTGTACACACAGTTTTTACATACATCTCTGAGCCCCCACGATCTGATCCTTCACAAGGAAATAAAAGGGTTGAAATTCAATAAAAACATTATTTTGAAATGTAAAATGATGGACATAAATCAAACTTTTACGCGCACTTGAAAGACAAAGTGTTTGCTCTAAATGAAAAGTATGAATGGGTGTTTGAAATACCAAAGAATCGGAGACATGCAAACCTGATTTGTCATCAATGATAACCTCATCTGTCCCATTATACTCAAAATGAGTGGATAGATATGTCAAATCACCAGTAATGTTGTGAGATGCCGAAGAATCAATTAGCCATTTATTGTCTTTGATGTGAGACGCGGAGACACAATTTATGGTGACATCGAAAAGATGCAACCACATATAAATTTTTGCAATGTGACCCCATTGATCACAAAACTGACATTTGGGCTGATAACGCTGGCCCGAATTAAAATGGCATGTGGAGTTTTGGGACCTCCTATTATCACGATTTTGGCCATTGATGGGGAGGTAAGCCTGAATGTCAAAAGGGCCATTGTCCTTATAAGAGCCATATTGCTGGGGGCTTCCACTTCCAGTTGAATTATGAAAACCAGAGGGATAGTGGGTGGAGTTAGCTGTGGCAACCGACTCATGGGTAGCGATTTCGAGGCTGCGCAGGTAACTTTCATGGCCGACAAGGAGATCATGAAGTTCTTCGAAGGTTGATGAGTTTCCCAAGCACAAATAAGGATGACATCACGAAAGTCAAGACCAAGACCATAAAGAATGTAAAGGGTGAGATCATCATCAGAAATGGGATGATCGATGAGGCAATCTCATCTACAAAAGCTTTCACCGTGTGCAAATAATCGGGCATGGATCGATTGCCCCGCCGAATCAAGGTAAGATCCTCTGTTAGTTGCATTGCTTAGGTTCACAATTTACTCGCATACATGGAGCTTAATTTCTTCCAAACTTTTTGGGATGTTTTGGCACTTGAGATAAATGGGTGATGGTTATGGTGGTAGAGGCTAGGATAACATTAAGGATGAGTTTATCCAGCCGAACCCAATGGTCCTTTTGGAGGGCGAAAGTTGCAGTGCTAATAGGAATGAGACATGGGTTGTCTCTAGTGACATAGTCAAGGAAATCATAGTTGATGAGGAGGGTATTGAACGACTACATGGTTGTGCATATGTTTCCATAATCACAGCAATCCTTTCCTTACCTTATTTTTTCCTGCCCATATCAATTGTAATATTTTATTTACGATATTGCTGAAGACATATAAATACCACTTTTGTGGTCATAATAAAGTTGAGTTTTTATTGTGTCTCTTTAATTTATCATGGTATCAGAGCAGTAGAACCCTAGGACCAATTACTATGGCTGAAGAAACTCCTTTACCAGCGGCTTCCAATGCCTTAATAAATAATTCAAACAACAGCCAACCCAACTGTGATAATTCATCACCATATGTACTCCATGCCTCTGATAATCTAGGTACGACTTTGGTAACATGTTTGCTCAGGGAAGAAAATTACTTAACATGGCGTCGAGCAATGACCAACGCCCTTCAAGCTAAGAGCAAGTTCGGTTTTGTAGATGGATTGGTCACACGCCCAATACCTGGTTCAGCAGAAGAACTTGCCTGGATCAAATGCAACTCTATGGTAATTTCGTGGAAATTCTCTTCATCTCACCCTTCATGATAGCGTAGCGTATTTCATGACGGCACATGAAATGTGGGATGACCTTGAGGAGCGTTTTTCACAAGGGAATGCTCTCAGTGTTCATCAGTTGAGGACCAAGATGGTGAGTACTCTACAACAAGGGATGACTATTTCGGTATATTACACAAAATTGAAAGGGATTTGGGATGAACTCAGTACATATTCTCAAATCCCACCATGTACCCGTAGTTCTGCAAAAGCACTTGCTGTGGAGAAGGAGAAGGAAAAAGTGCACCAATTCCTGATAGGTTTAAATGACAAATACAGCACCATGCAGTCCCAGATCTTAAATACAGACCTACTCCCTTCTTTATCCCGTGTTTATGTGCTTGTAACACAAGAGGAACGCCAACAGTTAGTAACAGCTTCCAGGCTATCATCTGTCGAGGCGGCAGCATTCAACACAAACTTCAGCAAAACCTACAGCAGCCGTAAACCCACAGGACCTTGTGACTCCTCCAAACAATTTTGCGAGTATTGCAAGAAGATGGGACATGCTTAGGACACCTGTTTTGAGTTAAACGGCTACCCAAAATGGTGGGATAAGGGAAAGAAACCAACCAGAACTAAAATGGCACATGGCTCGCAACGTGTGGATATTGATGAGGTTAACAACGCCATACCAGTTAATGGGCTGACTAACGAGCAGTATGCTTAGCTCATAACCATGCTGAATTTGGATAAGAAACACGATTCCACGGCCAACTTTGCGAGTAAGACGACCCCTCTGTCCAACTGTGGGATCGAATGGGTTTTGCACTCGGGTGCTTCCGACCACATGACGTGCGTTGACACGATTCTTGCTTCTCCTAAAAACGTGCCCCAACTCTCTCAAATTAAAATCCCAGATGGTTCCTTTATACTGGCACATTCCTGTGGGGATGTCACTCTTCATCCCCTTGTCACCTTAAAGGATACATTATATATACCCTCATTTACTTGCAACCTTATCTCAATTAGTAAGCTCACCAAATCGTTAAACTGTGTTGCTCACTTTTCCCTTCTTTTTGTGTGTTACAGGACTTAGTCACGAGGAAGATGATTGGAATGGGTGATTTGCGAGATGGACTCTATTATTTCCGAGCAATCAAAGTCTTCACAGCTGCTTCCAGCACCTCCACCACCTCTCGGCTTCTCCTTTGGCACCAATGTCTTGGACACCTCTCATTTGACAGGCTTTCTCTTCTTAGCAATTTAAATTTACCTTCCCTTACGTCGTTCAATTATTGTTGTGAACCTTGTCATAAGGCGAAACAAACTCGCAAACCTTTTTCTACTAGTTTTATTAAAATGCATGAATCATTTGAGCTAATTCATTGTGATGTTTGGGGACCGTATCACACCACGTCTTTGTCTGGTGCAAATTATTTTTTAAGTATTGTCGATGACTACACTAGATGCACTTGGGTTTATTTGATCAAAACCAAAGCCGAAGTCTATGCTAAGTTAACTTTCTTCATAGCCATGGTCCATAAGCAATTCGGGAAAGCTGTTAAACAAATCCGTAGTGACAATGACACTAAATTTGTGAACCGTAACTTTCAACTCTTTTGCCAACAACATGGGATTTTAACCCAGTTTTCTTGCGTCGCCATACCTCAACAAAATGGGGTGGTCGAACGTAAACATAGACACATTCTTAAGGCAGCTAGAGCCTTATGTTTCCAAGCTAGTTTGGATATCCAATTTTGGGGAGAATGCGTCTTGACGGCGGTCTATTTAATTAATTATACCCCCACGCCACTCCTCCTAGGCAAGAGTCCTTTTGAAATTTTGTTCTCTAAAATACCAGGTTATTCTCATCTTCGTGTTTTTGGGTGCCTTTGTTATGCATCCGTTCTCCCTAGTTCCAGAGACAAATTTCAAGCGCGTGCCTCTGCTTGCGTCTTCTTCGATTACCCCCATGGCCAAAAAGGGTACAAAGTATAGGATTTAGCTACGTGCAAAATTTTCACTTCTCGGGATTTAACGTTCTATGAACACATTTTCCATTTTCAACTTAAATCTTCCGCTCCCGCTCCATCCTTAACCCCTCACATATCACTCCCATACCGTTACCTGTTCGTGGCCTTGACCCTCCTTCCCTCTTTGTCCAGCCCACCAACTCCATGCACCTGCCTTCTGACCCCGCTATTTCTGACCTTCCCTTAGCTGATAACATACCTCAGGCAACCACCATTTTCCCAGATTCCATCCCCACGGATCAGCCTCCCATACTACCACCTCCACTCCCCTCGCGCACTAGGAAATTACCCTCTCATTTTCGCGATTTCCATGTCGACTTGCCGTGGGATAATAGACCTTCTCCCGCCTCTTCCAACCAGGCTTCCTCAGGTATGTCCTATCCTTTACATGATTTCCTCTCATATTCCAAATTTGCTTCACCACATACCAGTTTTCTTGTGGCCATCACTGCCCATGATGAGCTGAGATCTTATAAACAGGCAATTCAGGATACTCGTTGGCAGGAAGCAATGAAGAAGGAACTAGAAGTACTTGAACAAAATCACACTTGGTCTTTGGTGTCATTACCCTCTGGCAAAAAGGCAATTGGTTCGCGGTGGGTTTACAAGATCAAATACCATTCCGATGGGACCATTGAGCGTTACAAAGCTCGCTTGGTCGCCAAAGGTTATACACAGGTTGAGGGACTTGACTACATCGAGACTTTTGCGCCGGTTGCCAAACTTACAATTGTAATGACCTTGTTGGCTGTTGCGGCCACCAAATCATGGGAATTACACCAACTTGACGTCCATAACGCATTTTTGCACGACGACCTTGATGGGGAGGTCTACATGGCACCTTCTCCTGGCTACTTGCCTTCCCATGACAACCGTGTGTGTCGCCTCCGTAAGTCCATCTATGGTTTGAAGCAGGTCTCTCGCCAATGGTTTGCTAAATTCTCCCATGCCATACTTCGTTTTGGCTTTACCCAATCTAGAGCTGACACTCCCCTCTTCCTTCATCGCAAGGGCTACTCCTTCACTACCTTGCTTGTGTACGTGGATGATGTTATCATCGCTAGTAACAACTGTGCCCACACCACAGCCCTCAAGGAATACCTTAACACCTGGTTCCACATCAAGGATCTTGGCCCTCTCAAATACTTTCTTGGTTTAGAGGTGGCTCGTTCCCCGAAAGGCATTGCCCTATCTCAACGCAAATATACTTTGGACATCCTTCAGGAGGCTGGCCTTGTTAGTGCCAAGCCCGTGTCTTTCCCCATGGAGCAACATCACCGTTTAGCCTTGGATGACAGTAAACTTCTAGATGATCCATTTTCTTATCGTCGTCTTGTTGGGCGACTTACTTACTTGACAATCACACGGCCGAAGCTTTGCTATTCAGTCCATATTCTTTCTCAGTTCATGAACCAGCCTCGACATGGACATTGGGTGGCTGTTCTTCGTGTTCTACGCTACCTCAAATCTGCCCCAGGTCAAGGCATTTTTCTCTCTTCCACATCTGATTTTCGGCTTCATGCTTACTGTGATGCGGACTGGGCAGGTTGCCCCCTCACTTGCCGATCCCTTACTGGCTACCTTGTCTTCCTTGGTTCCTCTCCCGTTTCCTGGAAAATCGAGAAGCAAACTACCGTCTCCCACTCTTCGACTGAGGCTGAATATCGTTCAATGGCCACCACTGCTTGTGAACTCATTTGGCTTTGTCAACTACTTCGGGACTTAACCATTTCCACCTCTCTCTCTCTCAGCACATCTTCATTGTGACAACCGGGCTGCCTTGCACATTGCAGCTAACCCTGTTCATCATGAGCGCACTAAACACATCGACATTGATTGTCACTTTATTCATGATTGCATCAAGTCTGGCTCCGTCTCCACGTTCCATGTCTCTTCGGACCGCCAACTCGCTGACCTCTTCACTAAGGCTCTTGGCAATGTCCAGTTCCATTTTCTTGGCAAGTTGGGCATTCATAACCTCCATGCTCCAACTTGAGGGGGCATATTGAACGACTACATGGCTGTGCATATGTTTTCATATCACAACAATCATTTTCTTACCTTATTTATTCCTGCCCATATCAATTGTAATATTTTTATTTACGATATTACTGAAGACATATAAATACCACTTTTGTGGTCATAATAAAGTTGAGTTTTTACTGCGTCTCTTTAATTTATCAGAGGGCTTCAAATTGGGCATGTCACTGTGGAAAGATTGTGGGTGTTAGCTTCTCATTAATCTAAGTAGAAATGTTAAGGGCAATCAAGGGTTTATCAGTTGGAAATGGTGGCTGGGTTTGGGGAGAAGTCAGAGGTGTCGATGTTGTGGGAGAAAGCAGTTCTGAGGAGAGGATCAATTGCTTGTTAAAGCCTGCAAGTTTGATGCCATAATGAAATTTTAAGTTAAGTTTAATTTCTAAATACTCAAGTCAATGAGAAATTTCCACACTTTATTCTAAAAATTGTATAGCAATATATATATATACTGATTACACGTGAAGGCAGCAGCCTTGATTTTGGCATAGGAGTCCAGCCTTGATTCTTGCAGCTTTGTCTTTAGCTTGATTTGTGCAGCTTGCTTTGTTTACTAGTGCTTGATACATTCTAAGATTAGCCTTGATTTGAGCCTAAGAATCATCTTCCTTGTCTTTTACTTAAGCAATTTTCCACTACAAGAATTAGTCAATGCATATTACGCACTTATGTGAGTTTCAATTCTTAATTATTTATTGTTATATTGAATGGATATCTATTTAATTTTGTGTAAATATGTTAGTTATAGGTAAAATTCGAACTTGGATGTAATTGACTTGAAAATGGTATTTTAAAGCTTAGTTGGGATTTATTCGGTGCAAATTGAAGATGATTCGAATTGCGCAATAAATTTGATTCCCTTGTTCTTCTCAACTTTTATTTGGAAAACAACTATGTTACGATTTTTGGCCTAATCTTGAGGCATATAAGTACTTGTCTTCATCCCACAATTGAAGAAGAATTGTGGATTCCATATACATGTATTATTCAAGACAAGAAGGCTGTTAGGGTTACAAATCTCATTATTCTTGAAAAGGAGAAAAGCCACACGGGAAGCCTTGATCAATATTCTTTTCGAAGCTTCGAATTGTTACATAATACATCCACATCCACAATCACAACCATTTATTATTTGTTTGCATTGAAAAGAACAAGAATCAAATAAGATTGGTCAATGAGCCATTGGAGATATTCAAGATTTTCAAAATTTATTTTCGTTTTCTTTTCAAACTTTAATCATAGGTGATGTTGTACCAATTTATTTTGCGTTCTTGTAATTAATATGATGCTTGGTTAATTGTATATATACGAGGATAATTGTTGAAACCTACTTTAATTATGAATTTTTGACATTAAATGTGTGTTCGATTTTGAATGATTGTTAGGAATTTAATGTTTTTCAATTAATTGATCACCAATTCAATTGTAAGTGGTTTCTATTGACATTCGAGAGAATGAATAAGAATTTAACACGTAATGATAATTATTGTAAGATCCGATAGAAATAAAGACATACATCTATAGTTTGCATGATCATTTTAATATTCTTGTGATTTAACGCATCATTGCATGTTCCCATCCTTACAGAGATATAACATAGTTACATTAAAAATAGATTTAGTTTTACTAGAGAGAGATTATTAAACAAATTATGTATATTAATATTCATATTCGAATAAGTGTTGTCAACTAAAGGAATTGATATTAAAATAGATGAATGTAGCGAGATTCAAACTTCAGATGTTCGTTTAATTACATGAGTTCATATCCGTTAGTTATAGATTTTTATTTATTAATGTAAAACTCATCTATTAATCTTACTATTCGATTGAAACTAAATTTAATTGGAAACTCATGATACTTAGTCCTCGAAATAATATACTTTATTCACTCATTATCACTCGACTGTGATATCATACTGATGTAGGACGGATCGCCTTGGAGTTCGAAGAGGAGATGGATAGGAAATTAGCCAAGAAATCGAGTGCTAACTTCAAACGGTCATAACTTTTTGCACCGGTGTCAGAATCGCTATTATAATATGTTTTCGGAAACAGGAAGCGGAGCCCCATACCGTCCCAACCCAGCTTTGCTCGGTTGATGCCGTTTTCAGCTTCAAATTCGCAGTTTAAGTCCAGTCGGCGGCCAATTGAAGTTTTCGCCATTTTTGTCAATTTTGGCGTTTTAGTTATTTTAAATCCCGGAATGTCTATTTTCGTCTTTTTGCTCATTTTAGGTTTTCTAGAGGCTATTTAAGCCGCGTTTTGTCATTGCCGTCGATTTTTATTGAATAAAGATTTTTCGTGCTTCTTGAGTTCGTTTTTTTTAGATTTACGTTGGTAAATCTATTTTCTTCTTCCGTTCTGCGTCACATGCACTTTGTGAAATTTTAGCTATCAATGTAAATGGTGGAACTAGGCTTTTTGGTCTGGATGCCCAATAATTATTAATGGTGCTATGATAATCAGTGATCGAAACCTAGTGGTAGTTGGCAGAGAGAGCGTATTTCAAGTAAATAATAAAATTGTTGAAATTGAAAATGAATAAAATATTTATGTGAAAGATTGCGTAATGGGTCAAGTATGTTGTTTTGCCTACTTTACATGTCTAAAAATTAGTTCGTGCATCTTGTGCATGGAAAAAATTAATGCTAATGTTAATAAAATTATCTAAAAATGACCAAATTAGCAAATTGGACTAAAGAATGGAGATTAAAAAGTTTGATTTTAAAGGTTGGAATGAATTTTCTAGATGTCCTATAGGTTGAGGAGTAATTGCATAAATATCTAGATCAAGTGTCCTACCATCTACCTTCTCTTGGAAAATTCTTGTAGGTGTTAGCATTCGTCAAACTTTAATCTAGTGCACTATTTTGCTCTTCAAACCTAAGTCTAACACGCTCTTTTCATCTATATATCTATCAGGAAGGCCCTAGTCCCTGTACACTAAGCCAACCCCCTCCACTTAATATCGTTCACTTAGTTCCATTCTTGAATATCTACATACGAGGGCTATTTCCACATGAGCCTTAGTTTCAACCTTTATCGTAACATAGACAAACTACATCTAAATGGCTATTTTCTTTGTATGTGTTTTACATTTATAACATTTCGTAGTCTTAGTAATTATTTAGGATAATTTAAAAAGTTGACATCAACGTTAACAATTAATTTTAACCATACATATCATAGGATTCACATTTTTATCAACTTTTCAACAATACATTTCCTCGACTTCTATCAAAATTTATAAAAACTTGAATAAAATTTTTTGTCAAACAACTCCTTAACATTGAAAACAAATTCATCACGTGTTGAATATTTGTAGTATGACATGATAATGATACATTCAAAAAATATGCCTTGTTGTAATAACTTATAAAATGCAAGAAATGTACTATGCTATGAGAAAATCCACTTCTACAACAATGCTAAAAAAAAATGTATAAGTATTTAAAAATTAAAACTTTGTTACAATATTTTTACCTAAACAAAGTAAAGTAACTTTTTTATTTATAATCATGATAATTTACTCTTATTCTTAAGTAAAAATGTTACTTTTCTAAAAGTAAGCACAAAATTTAAGTAACATTTTGAACGCAAACATTCAGTAACTTATTTTTACTTTTTAAGTAAAAAGTTGCTCTTTTGAAAGAAAATATTCTTATTTTACTATCAAAATAAGAACTTACTTATTTTCATCTTTAGATAATAAGCAAATTGTTTATTTCAAAATTTACTTATTTTAGTGTAATTAAATTTACCATATTTTTTTTGTTGATCAATCCAATTAAATTTTCTCGAGTAAATTCCACCAATTATATGTGGCACCAACGTCCTCAACCTACCATTTGTTACACTCTTATCCTTAACCCTTTAAAACTGTAGCACCTATGTCCCTGAGTAATAGAGAGAGTTTATTTTGATACTTAATGGTCATATTTGATACTCTTGTAATGGTGAAGTACATGAATATGTTTCATGAACATTGAAGTTGAAGTTATAGTTTTGTTTGTTTTAGAATAAAGGAAGGGAAAAATTCATATATCAAGTGTTAAGTTTGGTCCAATTCAATTTTCAGGCATTAAGTTTCAAAATGCAAAACTCACGTATTAGTTAATTAATTAAAAATATTTATCAATTAAAGGTCACATATACATAAATATTAGTCACAATCACGTATTATCAATTTAATTGGTCACATATTATTTTGAGGTCACAAATCATTAATTTTGTAGATCACGGATTATTTCGAGATCACAAATCGAAATTTATTAGGTCACAGATTATTGTCGAAGTCACGGATCAAAATTTTAATAAGTCACAATTGGTCACAGATTTGTTATTGATCACATATTAGTTAATTTAGTGGTCACAGTTATCAAAATAATCTGTGACCACCGCCCGACAACCTTCACCGCCCACCACCGCCACCTCAACACCATTGTCGATCGCCACCTGTACCACCACCAGATCCGGCCACCCACCGCACACACAGCCACATCCCAGATCCACCAAAGAAATCACAGATCTATGCCGCCAACATTCGTCCCATTCCATCGCCGCCAACAACAACCAAAACCACCTATTCTCTTCTTTGGTTCCGATTTGAAGTAATCACAACCAGATCGAGCATCACCCATGCCATCCCACACACAAAGCACTCACGACAACCACCACCACCTCATTGCCGACCACCGCACCAACGCCTAATATATCAAATAAAAAAAAAAATCCCAAAACAACGATCTGCAATGTTCACATCGCAGCCATCACCACTGAATTGTACCAATCACCTTAGCACCACTATCACCACCGAACTGTAGGTGCGACAAGGCGATGCCCAACTGTAATGTTCACATCCTCGTGCGAACGCGCGTCGCATTAGCGACGATGCTGCTTCACATCGCTGCGTGTTCCCGGTGCTGCAGTCATCGTCGGCGTGGCGATTAGAGAGGAGAGAGTGCAGGGAGAACAGTGAGAGGAGAGAGTCCAGAGAGAGAATGGCGAGGGACGAGAGAGAATGGCGAGAGGAGAGAGAGAACGGCGAGAGGTATTAGGGTTTGGGGGTGGGCGTGGGAAGGTTGGGGTGGGTGATTTTATAATTAGGTTGATACCTGATGTTTGAATAAATAAACTTCATATCTGATGTTTGAATTGTATATTTTAAACACCTGATTGGGTGTAATTTCCTCATATAGGAAATCATTTTGGATAACTACATAAAGATCACTTTTTGGTATGGCCCAAGGCCCAAGGCTGCCTTCATAAGGTGTCATTTGAAGTGGGCTTGGGTAGATTATCAAACCTGATTCTAATAAATAATAATATATGATTTGATTGTGCTTTTTATGAGTAACTTTTGGGCAAAGTGAGCGTGAGTCCTCACATCAGTTGGTATTAGAGCTAGATATCCCTTAATTGAGTGGATATAGAAGTATTTATGTTTAGTGAGTGCATAATTTAAGATAATGCTTGAAACGAGAATGTGCTTATGGTCGCTATTTAAATATGGTCTAATGGTACCTTCAAAAAAATATCCTTTGAGAGGTTTATAATTGATTATCGAGATAATATAGGATGTATTGCATCTTCTTATGAGCTATAGGTTTTTGACGAAGCAATTGCATTTCTATGTAACAAGAAGTCATCTGAAGATACCATCTCTTAATTTTTTTTGTATGTTCAATTTTAAATCATAAACAAGAAGAGAAATAAGAATTAATCTCCGACTCACCTTATGCAAATCAAAAGCTAGACGAGAGATAAGGAGTCGTCTTGCAAGTCTCGTGCGATCCTGCTCCATTGCCACCCCTAATAACAATTTAAATCCATCGCCTTGGACAGATTACTTTAATCTGCACAACTAGTGAAAAATTTAATTATGATACCATTTGCATCAAATATTGGATTAAGCGTATGTTTGATTTAACTAAAAAAATTAATAAAATCAAAAATTAATTTTAATCATATATTTCGTAGAATCTATAATTTATCAATCAAACATTCCATTTATTTTATCAAAATTTATTAAAAATTTAACTTTTAGCTCTGGTTTGATTTTCATTTTTTCAAAAATTCATTTCTCTCTTATTTTCAACTACACATTTTTCAATAAAATAATATTACATGCGAATCCAAATTTTTTTCTTAATTTTTAATCATATATTTTTTATCAATCAACTATTCAAAATATATTTTTTTTTTCTCCAAAATGAGAGTCGAACGGGGTTGGTAAAACCAAACGGGATAAATAAAAGTCATTCTAAACCAATCTTATTTGACTTACCAAGCGTATTATGAATATTTTACTGACAATTTACTTCAATGTTTGCATCATTGCCCGGGTCTATGACGTCAGAGCCACCCAAATGGCCAAATTAAAGGCTGTTCACCTGCATCTGCATGCAATTACAGCTGAGGGAAGAAGTCCCTGTAAAGGGTATATCTAACTCACAACCATCAATCAGTCTCTTCTCTTGAGTTCGACATGATCTGATACTAACAGCTAGCTCCATGTACATGCATACAGATTAATATATTGAGACATTTTTAAGAATGTCTAGTTTAAGAGTGTGAGTTGAAAAATGTCTAATTTTCAAATTTAATATTAAACTATTTATTATGTCCTTTAATTAAAAAAAAGAAGTTTTCATGAGGAGTTACATCAAAATTATATTCTTGACATTTGAATCTCGTTTTATATTTTAAAAGTATACACTTCAAATCACAATATTAAATATTTTCGACATTTCAAAACGTCATTCTCGACATTAAATGTCTAGAATGACATTTCATTCCAAAACATGATATTTCTCTACACTTGAAATGTCGTTTCAGACATTTATGTGTTATGCGAAAAATAGTATTAATTGTGATTTGACATCTTGACATTTTGCAAAAATGTTCATTTTTTGGACTTGTGTGGAATCATAAATTGTTGACAATGGTGTTTTGGTGTAAATAATGTCAAAATGGACATTTTTGCAAGGATTTTTGAAAGTGATCATTTTTGCAAGTGACTAGTTAAAAGTGGACATTTTGTGAAATTACTTCTAATATATTTATTGAGGATAATTGCAGTTGAGTCTCCAAACCTTTCAAACAGTGATAGACTTTCTCCGAACCTTTCAATTATTGCAGTCGTCACTCCAAACCTTTCAAATCGTAATAACTGAAGCTCCAGTGGATGGTTTCCATCCAATCTGTTGTTAGTTGACCCAAAACAATAGTTTTAACCTCATTTTAATCAATTTTTAAAAGGGAAAAATAGTAATTTAATATTTTTCCTATAAAATAATTAAAATTTTAAATAAAAAAAGGAGGAAAAATTGTCTTCTTCATTGACCCCAACGTCCACAATCCCAAAACTAGAAATTTGCCACCACCACAGTCGATGTCGCCATCTCCATCGACCATTGTCATGAACATAATTAGGGCTTGTTCGGTACAGATTCTCAAAATCAATTCTCAATTAATTCTCATTTTTAATCACACATTTTTCAATAAAATAATATTTTCCATCACATCAATAATTTCTCCTTCTTTTTCAATCACACATTTTCCATCATATCACTATTCAAAAATCAATTCTTTCCCCAAAAATCACTCACAAACACTTCAGATAATTAAAATCCTACATATCCTAGAAATCTCTTCCTTTCACATATAATATTTTCTTCACCAGAAATATTGCACTGTACATATTTCCTTCTCCCTAATTATAAGATAACCAGAATTATTTATGGTCCTTCAGTTAATCTGAAACAAGATTCAATCATTTTTTGTTTTCCACTTTCTTCAACTCTTCACAGATCCAAAAATAAGCCGAAAGTCAACCATGAAGAAACATGGATCTAGCTATTTTCCAAGCTTAAGTAACTAAGTAAAACAAGTAAATCCGGACTGAAATAAATCTAGCAAATTTGCTAAAATCCAGCAGGTGGACTGCTTTGCCTGACAAGATTTAAGATGGAGATGGAGATGGAGATGGCAACGGTCGATGGTGGTGACAAATTTCTAGTTTTTGGTTGAGGGGGTTGGGGTGGAATGAAGAAGATAATTTTTCCTTGTTTATTTATTTATTTTGTTTCTAATTTAAGTTTTTAATTATTTTATGGGAAATATTAAATTACTATTTTGCCATATCAAAATTGATTAAAATGTGGTTAAAATTAATTTTTTGGGTCAACTAACGACAATTTATATGGAAATTGTCTACTGAGGTCTCAGTTGTTACGATTTGAAAAGATTAGGGTGACAGCTACAACATTTGAAAAGTTAGGGAAAAGTTTGCTATTGTTTGAAAGGCTTGGGGCCTCGACTTCAATTATCCCTACTTATATTACAATCATATTTTGCGCACATCATGAATTGCACTTTGTCATAAGACATTATTCAATTGGATAGTTTAAAAGATAATTTTTTTTAACGGATAAAACTATTTTGACAGAAGATTTTGACAGAAGTTTGACATAAATTGCATGTGAAAGAAAGTGATTAGATGAAAAAGTTGATTGTGTTTAAAATTGTCCAATAATAAAATATTACATGACATTATGTTAAATTTTACGTTCCCATAACATGATTATTTTTCAACCAATCATTTATTGACAATACAATAAATGTCAACAATAATGTAATAAATGAGTGTACAAATTGTTTTTCCATTAATGATTACATATCCTCAGCATTACCACTATTGACAAAATCCCAGGTGTACTATCCTCAATATCTCCCTGCTGCAACCAAATGATACTCTTTTCCTCAACTATGAAAAATGCCCACATCCGTATTCTCCATGCTAATCTTATAGATAGTACCAAAATGGAATCTATTTTATAACAGAAACTGCGAGTAAAACTTTGAATTTTAATCTACTTTATTTTGCATGCTGAATTGATGGTGGTGATGTCATCCCACCTAAAACGGCGCCGTCATGTATCCACTAGGGTTGTGCTGTAAAAGATTTACATTTTATGGCGTTTGTACAGTGTCTTATCATATAAATTTGGTGTTACTAATTACTATCTCTAAAATATGGCTGCTGGGCAATCATAATTGCCAGACCTTAAGTCAAAATTTCCCTATAAATTGGCTCTTATTCACATTTATCTGTCCAACTTATTTACCTGCATATTTGTGCACTTGTTAACTACTTTTTGAGACTTCTACTCTGAAATGGGGATTACCAAAGCCAAATGCTTTCTGGTGCTGCTGGTTCTTACACTGGTGATGCTACAAGCTGCTGGTATCTCTCTTTCTTTTAGACACATTTCCGCCAAGCTATCTTTTTTCTTATTGAGTCGAGTCTTTTTCAATATTGCATATGAGACGTTCTTTTCTTGGGTCTTTGAATTTTTTTATTTTTATTTTTGCATTGATAAAGCTTGTCATATTTTGCAGAGTGCAAGAACAGGAAGGAGATGGTTTTTAAGAGTGGTGGACCAGCTGCAATGTTTCCAAGCTTCAAAAATTTCAATGAGATGCCTGAGGATTGGGAACTGAGGAGAGTTCCGGCCGGTCCCGACCCATTGCACCATAATGGCCACACTCCAACAAAGCCCCGGACGCCATGAAAACTAAACTCTTCTCCCATTTTATTTAAGTTCGAAAGACAGGAAAAAGAAAAAGAAAAAGAAACAAAAAAGAAGTCGGTCTAAATATAATTTATACGTATGTGTAGAGTAACTTGGGTCCTTTGTTCCTTTTTCTTATGTGTTTTTTTTTTTTCTTTTTTGGTCTTGGAATCTATGGAGGACCTTCTACTGTCAAATGTAAGTACCATGTAGGCTTTTTGAGGGTTTTAAGGGGGCATTACGCCCCGTTTTGTCACCTGCTGTTCATGGTATTTGTTAGGGTGTACACAAACCAAAGGGAATGTTAATTAGTAGTCTATCTTTTCAAGTATTTGCATGAATATTTTTCCCTACCTTAACATTTTTGCATTCCCATTAAGAGAAGGCCCAAGAGAATAAACTTGTGATGGTGTTAAAATATGCTTTTGACAGCATAATGACAAGGAATAAGCTATTTGTACCCTTTCTCTTACCCTTTCCCTTACCCGACCCCACTTTCCCCCCTCACATGGAGTGCAAAAATATTAAATTTAATGAAGTGGGATCCGACCTCCATGTGAGTGCTCAGGTGAGACCGTGTCAACCAAAGGGTAAGGAAAATGGTACACATAGCAAGACCCTAATGACAATTGACATGAAACCACAGTAAAATCACATAGTCTAATTTTGGAATTTAGTTGAACATGTTGAAATAACAGAATGCATAGGCTACAGACTTTGACATCTGGGCATTTGATCTCTCCAACCGCACAATAACAGCAGCTTATCATGTGCATCGACACGAAATATGCTCATCAATCCTATAATGGATCACTTCAAATCCAAATGCTCGTATTCTTCTCTTGCGATGACATGGTGTCTAAGCATTCCTCAATTATGAATCCCATTCGACTCTCAAATGACACATTGGAAGATTCTGTCGGGTGTTCTAATATCAATAATGTTTCACTAATGCACAAATTAGCATAAACTGATAAAGGAAACAAGCATTTTAGCAGGTAAATGCAACATACATTTTTATGGAAAGGCTTTCACTTAGCGGGCATCAGCAGAAGTGAATGAATCTGCGAAACCTGATGGTTTAGAAGGAATGCTTTCTTTGCTATCTTGACTAGTGCCACTAAAATCTTGAGTAGCAGGTTCTTCTTGCCAGCCCTTCAACATTTGTGGGAGAGCTAAAGAGATGTCGAAATCAGAATACTGATCTGTTTCTTCAACTGGTTTCCATTTACCTATCAGTGGAGCCAACACATTCACAACATGTCCCATGTCAGGACGATGATTTGGGTCGCGAGCAGTGCAATGTCCAGCCAGTTCAGCTATGATGTAAATACTTTCATAAATATCCTCTTTCGCATCAATGGCAGGATCGAGGGAAGCAATAAGACTCTCTTTGTTTGATTTTCTCTGCCAGAACCACTCGGCCAAGTATCGGCTTTCCTCAGGACGTTGCTCATCAAGTGCCACTAAACCTGTCAAGATTTCCATCAATATCACTCCAAAACTGAAGACATCAACCTTGGTGGTAATTTTGCCTGTCACTGAAAAAACAGAAATATGATTCAGAAGGGACAGAGCAGGAGGCAAGATGGAAAGGCAGAAAACTGAGATTAATCATATCATATATTATGCAGGAAGCAGGAAAAAGTAACGACATCAAATTCCTATTTCCCGTGCCCAAAACACATATAAGAAATAAACAATAGTGCAATCGAGCATTACCCGTATCAGTTAATTAAAGTGTTGGGTTTTTGATACCCAATAATCCCGGGCAATGATGTTAAACCGTGTCGGAATATATTTCATAGGCTTCGGCTGATGAGTGAAATAGATATCAATCAATCAATCCATATGATCGACCCGAAAGCAACGTGGGCCACTAGTTGCAACTTAATTGTATGAATGTTGCCTTGGCCCAAATTCACCTATAGGAGGGTTTTCTCGTGTCTTGGCCCAATTACTTTGTGTTACCCATTTGTTGGACTTTGGCCCAAGTTGTTAAACCTAACCTATGCTATAAGTTTCTCTTCCTTCTTGGTAATTCACGTGTGTTTATTTTGCCCATTTTTGAGAGAAAGGCAGCCGACTGTTTCTTCTCTTTGCCTCTTGTGGTTCTAGCAAAATTACCACCATTTTGTGTTCTTGTTGTGGGTAAGGAAGGAGAAAGCAACCTAGGTGAATAGGTGTTGTGGGTTGTAGGATTTGGATTGGTTGGTTGATTGATTGGTAAGTAACTGAGCCCGGAAATCACGTATTTGGAGAAGATTTTCTCACAATTGGTATCAGAGCCAGGTTGGGAGTGGATTTCCGGCCAAAAACCGATCAGAAATCAGCCAGAATCGCAGCAGAAACAGAAACGCGAATCTGTCCAGAAAACTGTGCGAAAACCGGACCTGTAAACGCGATTTCCGGCCAAACCAAAAAGAATTTGGAGAAACGGAGACCGGATTTGGAACGTGCAGGTGGAGTACTACCTGGGGGGGTGGTGCGTCTGGATTCCGGCGACGGCGACCGACGGCGACCGACGGCGCGTGGGACTCCGGCGAGGCGCGTGGCGGCGCGTGGGACCTCCTTTGGCGACGAAGTCTGAAGACAGTTTGTTCCTAACGAGATTTCTGACATTTCTGTGTTTTTAGTTTTTCATTTCAGGTACTGCAGAAAAAGTTGGACGATTTTGCCCTTAGTGGAGAGTCGGTCGGAACTTCTGAATATTTACTAAATTACTTTAGGCCAAAATTGCGGCCCTAAAGCAGTAAATTCGCATCTCTCGTAATTTACGGATTCAGATAGGTCCGCTCTGGTAAATTGGCTTATCCCGTTAAATTTCAGTATTAGCGCGTCATCGTGTGGGGTGACAATAGGATTGTGGTTACCGTGAAGAGGTAACATTGCTTGTGCTAGAAATTTAGGAATTATTTGCTCTATTTGAAGTGTTGAATTTAATTGCAAGTTAACTATTAATTTTGTGCTTTAATTGTCATTTAGTCATTGTGTGAGACTGCATTGCGTGTAAATTTGAATCCGTGTTATCATACATTTGTGTTGCATTGATTATCCTATTAGAACACCTGGACTTGACCCGTTCGAACATTTCCTTGATCTGAGATCGTGAATCTTACGAAACCCTGGGAATTTAGAACGGTGTATATTGTGGCCTTAGGACTACTTTGTGTGACCTATTTGTGCACTCGTGGTTGTTCTATTTTCTTAAAATGTCTTCAAAATTTGAAGTTGGAATTTTTAATGGGAAAGGGGATTTTTCAATTTGGCAACAAAAGATGAAAGGAATTTTGGTTCAACAAAAGGTTTCAAAAGCCATAGACGGCAAATTTCCTACAAATTTGACAGAAGCACAAAAAGAAGAATATGATGAACTTGCTTACACTTCAATTATTTTACACTTATCTGACGCTGTTTTGAGGAAAGTTGGAAAACTCGACTCTACCAAAGAACTTTGGGAAAAGTTGGAGAGTTTATATTTGCTTAAGTCTACTCCTAATAAGTTGTACTTGCTTGAAAAGTTTTTTTCAGTTTTAAAATGGATCCTTCAAAGGATCTTGATGACAATTTGGATGTCTTTAACAAACTTGTGCAAGATATTGTTAATAGTGATGAAAAGGTGTCTGAAACCTATAAAGCTATAATTTTGCTTAATTCTATGCCTGAATCATATAGAGAGGTTAAGAATGCTATTAAGTACGGTAGGGACACCTTAACACCCGAGATTGTCATAGACTCACTTAGGAGTAAGGAGATGGAGATCAAAGCTGAAAAAGAAGAGAATAGGAATGGTGAGTTACATGTGATGAGGAGTAGAATGAAATTTAAGCAAATGAATTTGGGTAGAGCTCGAGACAATAGTGATTCGAGTAGTGATGAGGGTGGTAAGAAGAAGGGCAAAGGATGGGACAAGTCTAGTGTTAGACGGTGTTACAGCTGTGGTAAGTCTGGACACTTTATTAGGGATTGTCCCAAGAAAAAGGATAAGCAGAGGGGTAGGATGAGAGATGAGGCGAATGTGGCTATGGGGTCGAGTGATGACCCTAGTGAGGTTTATTGAGTGTAAACCTAGTTACTGCATTGCATCTGTGTGTAATCCTTTTTGCATGTGTGTGAGTGGTTGATTCTGTTGCATGTTGTATGTTACGCTTTCAATGTGTTTGATGTGTGTAATTGCATGAATCAATGTGACTCGTATACTTGGTGTATGTGTTTGCATGCATAGTGGGGTTAAGATGCATTAGCAGTGAGTGTGTGTTGGATGTCTATTGGTGAGGTGGAGTATAGATGCCTAGGGGTACATTGTGGTTTGTACCGGGGATGTGTAGTGTGACATTTGGATCACGAGTGGAGATGTGATCAAATGTCTGGAATCCTTTATCAGAAAGAGACCCTGATCAGGTGGAGTGTGAGAGAGGACACTTCTATCACTTCTGTTAGGTGGAGCCCCATTATCCACGTAGTTTGGGAGAAGTGATGAAGTGATAAAGGATTATCCCAAGAACTTAGGATCTATTGTGACTTACCAGTTAGACATGAGTTGAGTGATTAGTCTAGTGAGCATGGTGGAGCGATGAGAGGAGATATGTGTTCTCGAGGTAGGAGTAACACGAAATGGGATAGGATAAGTGTGGAGAGATCTTTTTCGAGGGGTCATTTATGCATTTGTTGCATATGTGTTGACCGTGTGTTGATTAACTTGATGTTAATCTATTGTTCTGTGTGAACGTGTTTGAAAAGGATCTGTATGTGTATTATCCTATGTTATATCTTCATCGCATGTTTATTTGCTCTTGACTGTTTACTGTAATTATCTGCTTCTACTTGGGTGTTGTTGACCTTAGCCCTGGTGAATATACAAAGCAGGTATGGTATGTGTTTCAGGACGGAAACACGAGGTAAGGTCTGTGAAACCAATTTTATTGGTTACCTTGATTGTGCAAGTATAAACTGTGTGTTTTGTTTGCTTGCAGGTTTATTGGGAATCAAGGTGGAGATTGTTGGGTTTTTGATACCCAATAATCCCGGGCAATGATGTTAAACCGTGTCGGAATATATTTCATAGGCTTCGGCCGATGAGTGAAATAGATATCAATCAATCAATCCATATGATCGACCCGAAAGCAACGTGGGCCACTAGTTGCAACTTAATTGTATTAATGTTGCCTTGGCCCAAATTCACCTATAGGAGGGTTTTCTCGTGTCTTGACCCAATTACTTTGTGTTACCCATTTGTTGGACTTTGGCCCAAGTTGTTAAACCTAACCTATGCTATAAGTTTCTCTTCCTTCTTGGTAATTCACGTGTGTTTATTTTGCCCATTTTTGAGAGAAAGGCAGCTGACTGTTTCTTCTCTTTGCCTCTTGTGGTTCTAGCAAAATTACCACCATTTTGTGTTCTTGTTGTGGGTAAGGAAGGAGAAAGCAACCTAGGTGAATAGGTGTTGTGGGTTGTAGGATTTGGATTGGTTGGTTGATTGATTGGTAAGTAACTGAGCCCGGAAATCACGTATTTGGAGAAGATTTTCTCACATAAAGAATATTTTCTTACCAGCATATTCAGGTGCAAGATATCCAAACGTTCCAGCCAACCTGGTTGCAACAGACCTCTCTTTGTCAGGAGCCAATTTCACTAATCCAAAATCCGCGACTTTTGCCCGAAAATCATCATCCAAAAGAATGTTTGATGGTTTGAGATCTCGGTGTATAAAACTCTGGCGCGCTAAAGTATGAAGATATTCTACCCCTCTAGCAACATCAAGAGCAATTTTAAGCCTTCTTGTCCAAGACAAAGGTTCTAAATTCAGACTCTTCCAACGAAAAAGATGTCTACTCAGAGCCCCCTTAGGCATATATTCATAAACCAGAAGCCTTTCATTTTCTTCAACCGAGTACCCCAAAAGGGATACAAGATGCCGGTGTCGGACACTTGAAAGCACAGCAATTTCTGATTGGAATTCATCCAACGCTTTTTTACTAATTATCCCGGCTTGCATTCTCTTAACAGCTATTTTTGTTCCATCTTCAAATTCTCCCTTGTAAACTGATCCGAAACCTCCACGTCCAAGCTCATTTTCTTGTGTGAAATTATTGGTCACCTTGCGAAGGACTTGAACTGAAATGACCAAGTTTCCAGCCTCAATCACATGAGAATCTGCCAATCCACCTCTAGTCCCACTAGCAGTACTCGTTCCATTTTGAGCCTCCAAGGAAGAGTTATCCGCTACTGAAATCTTCAACGAATTACCAGGATCCGATGAATCTTTAGGATGCATTGCAAAGCCAACAGCAAACGTTTTTTTCTCTTCTCTCTTCCTAAGGCAATAGACGGCCAGAAGAAGTCCGAGAAAATTAAAAACCATAGCGCCTACAGCCGTAACCACAATGACAAGTAGTTTGAAGTGTTTAGAATTTCGGGGTGGTAACGATTGAGGTAATTCATCAGTAGGGAACGGCGGCAATGAAGTGTTTGATGGTGATTCAGGATTTGCAGAAGTGGGAACAGGGGAATCAGATGGTTTAGGGGATCCTTTAGGTGAACTACCAGATAATTTTGGATTATCATTAGTGATTAACTTCACACCATTTCCGAATCTCGGTAATGGTGGCTCAAAATCGTTCCCACTTATATCCAGCAATCTTAGTGACCTCAACAAAGTTAAATTTACAGGAATCATGCCATCTAGATTGTTTCCTCCTAAGTGAATTTCAAGCAGTGACAGTAAATTCACAAGTGAAGGACTAAGTGTACCATTAAGCCCAAGCTTCGGCAAATTTATGGTAGAAACATGGTTCATCGGGTTGCAGGTAATCCCCCACCAGGGTCCTTTACATGGATCATTACCAGTCCATTGAGAAGCAAGTCTTACCGGATAATTCACATCGTGAAGAAAATTCAAAAGTGCAGTAACTTCAGGGGCACATTTCTCACCAGGATCAGATTGACAGAATGAATTTGACTGGTAACTAACATTTGCAGCTTTAAACTTTGGTATTGGACCCATAAACATGTTATTGCTCAAATCCAATACTTGAAGATTCATATTCGCCAAACTTGGGGGAATCATACCAACTAGTTGATTTCTACTGAGTTTGAGTTCTCTTAAGGAAGTTAAATCCCCAATATTATTCGGAATCGACCCTGTAAATTGATTTCCATGCAGCCACACCTGAGATAGACCAACCATAGACCCAATGACATCAATAGAATCGGTCATACCGCTTCCATCTTGATTATTCAACCACAGAACCTGCAACATTGAGCCCTGAAATGTCTGAGGAATACCACCAGTAAACTTATTATAGGACAATCTTAACAAAGTGAGTGATGACAACTTCCCAAAAAAATCAGGAACTTGCCCAACTATATTGCAACTTGAACAAGAAAAATTCACCAACTGCGAAGACTCTGCTAGATCACTAGGTATGGACCATCCACTGCTCTGGTTAAAGGGATTATTATCCAAAGCCAAAACGCGAACATTGCTAAGTCCATCGAAGAAATCAGCGGGGATAGTATCGAATTGATTATAATCCAAGTATGCAAATTGAAGATTGGATAAACCGCTGAAAGTAGGCAAATCTCCATTGAGTTTGTTGTTCTGAAGTCCAAGATTCTGAAGCTTATCCAACTGATTAAAATTCTGAGGCAAAGGTCCCTGTAGACCAAGCCCCTTAACCTGAATCTGTGTTACTCTGCCGTTTTGACAGAACACGTGAGGCCATGCAGGAGGGCCACATGGATCATTCCCTCCAGCAGGCCATTTCAAGAGCTGTGAATTTTTCAACCCATTTCTAAAATTATTCAGAATCTTGAAATCATTTTGATTTGTGGCACCATTAACACTTCCCAAAAGGCAAGACTCCACCACCACAACCACATTAGCAATAAAGACTAATTTTCTTGGATCAAAATCCATATTCATTATCTCATAACTGATTTTCACACAGACCCATATATCAAATTTTCCAGGAAGGCAAAAGAAAGAGTGCATAAACAAGAAAGACAAAGAGAAAAGCTCTCAATTATCAAAAGATCAGTACAAACCTTGATTTTGTTATTGGTGCAGCCTGCATGCAAAATTCAAGAATGGCTTGCAATGGGCTGTTCTGTATTTAAGTATTTTCTTTAGAAGATGGTGATAATTACAAGGAGAAAAGACTCAGGAAAACAAGGATTTTTTCGTAGGTTTCAATCCTTGGCATTCGGATCAAACCTAACAGACAAATACAATTCTACTATGACTGCGCCTCTCTCTCCGGCTCACCCTCACCGTTTTGTTTCTCGGCTTTGGTTATATGACTACACATATACTACTCACACTACCTTATAAGTAAATAGGTAACTTTTTTTAATTGGTTGAGAAATGATAATATATGTGTTTTGACGTGGGTCCAAATTAGGGGAGCAGAATAAAAAAACTTTCAGTTTCTTCAATAATTCATGCTCTCGGGACCTTCATGTCTTCTTTTCTAGCTTCTACACCTTTTATTATGTGCTAGAAAATTTAAAGTTGTATTTACTATATAATTTAAATTTGGTACAACTCTTGCTTCGTGGATAAGGACCTCATTGATAGTGTAATGATTTGGACTTTCGTTCAAACCGTTATATCATACGTACTATCTGCTTTAGGTGAACTTTGTGCCCACTTGACCCCTCACGAATTTTTATCACGTTCTCCAAGATTCGAACTCATAATTTCTCCCTTAAGTATGACTTAAGGGGAATTTTGGTACCGATTGGACAAGGTCCGGGTTGTTACAAAAAAATGCGCATTTTTTTTTATAACGATTCGGACCTTACGCCCAAATCGTTAGAATATACATACTGTCCGATTTGGGGTGGGCAGAATCCACTTATCCCATCACGACTTTTTATCGCGTTCCTCAGGATTCAAACTCATAACATCTCCCTTAAGAGTAACTTCAGGAGAATCCTGGTACCAATTGAGCACTTTCGGGTCCGTTTCCCAAGATTCGTTACAAAAAACATGCATTTTTTGTAACGATCCAGACCTTATGCCCAAACCGTTAGAACATACGTATTGTCCGCTTTGGGTGAGCCTGTGCCCACTTACCCCGCATGAAATTCTATCGCGTTTCCTAGTATTCAAACTCATAACCTCTCTCTTAAAAGTAATTTAAGGAGAATCCTGATACTTACGAGTTCGAATCTGATGCAAGAGGGTCCGAGTCAAATGATGAGTTGTCAGATACTACATTAATGATCCTAAAGTATCACAAGTTGGCAGATCGGCGCAAGAGCGGCAAGTCGCGTGATACTTGTAATTGAAACGTGATTTCATGATAACTTTGCATTTGTCCGTTTTTTACGAATTAATAATCCAATTCGATTGAAAATGGGCTAATAAACAATACTCACAGCTTAGCTGTGATGTACGTCGGATTTTGGCCAAATTCCTTCGTTTAGGCCTTCGTTTACGAGTTTTTTGCTATTTCTGGTAATATTTTCTTTGTCAATTTGAAAGAGAATATGACCTCGAATTTAGCCAGATTTTTGGAAGATTGTTTCTTTTATTAAGTATTTCATTATGGTATAATTATTATGATTTTTGCTAATCTTGACAATTTTCGATAATTTCGTTATTTGAACTATATAACCCGACTTGTGGGTTATTGTCGGATTCATTGAATGATATAATAAACAAGTTTTGTGTTCTTCGTTTTTCTCTCAAATTCTCCATTGCAAAGCATCTGTTCGATCGGCTTACAGAATAAACATTATTTTGTCTGACGTCAGAATCTTGGGAAACGCGATAGAAATCCGTGATAGATAAGTGGACACATGCTCACCCAAAGCGGACAGTACGTATGTTTTAACGGTTTGGATACAAGGTCCGAGTCGTTACAGATAGCACATGAGAAGGATAAAGTACGGTCCAATTAGATCTAGTCGATAAAGATTCATATAAAAAAGACACGAGTCATTCATTTCAATTAATTTTAGAATAATTGAATAAATGGTGGGCTCGTCTTAACAATATTTTCTAATTTGAAATTATCAACTTTCGCTTAAAAGCTGAATTTCAGTTGAATCATACATGGACTTACTTGCAAAAATGAACAAAATGAATAATTCATCTAGTTTTTAATTACCAAAAATTGCCACCACTAGTTGATAAGCGTAGAGTGGCTAAGTATATCGGAACTCTTTGATATATCTGAATATGATATTTACATCCCATTCGTCCATAAAAACTACAAAAATCACTACGATTATTGCATAGTTGGTCTTGCGTGAGTAGAGGCACGCGTGCAAGTGAAAATATGTATTTTCCTCTTCACCATTAATGAAAAAATTCATTTTACTTGTTGTTAACAAGTCTTATTAGTTCATAAATGATATTATCCTTTGTCAAATTTAGGGACATGGATAGAATTTTAACTTGAAGTTTTATAAATTATAATTTGTTATTTATGTTTTGTTACATGAAATTTATATGGAAAAAAAAAAGATGTATAAAAATAAGATAATCATTCTTTAGTTTTGATCCAACACTCGAAATATAAACGTTAAAAAATCACAAAATAACGTTCAACGCACGTTCATAGAAACTAGAATCGCAAAAAAATAAAATAAAAATATTAGCACTCCGCTCTACTCAAGAAGTTTTACCTTATTTTCGAAAATGATAAACTATCCTCAAAATGAAGAAAATGGGAGTCATTGGTTAAAATAATAATTTTTATTCTTTATTCTTTTTCTAATTACAAAGAACATTTAGTATACAAATGCTTTATACACGAACTAATACAAATATCTTAATTCTATTATTTATGAAACCTTAGTAATTGATTAAGGAAGATGCTACATGTACAATATGAGTGACAACATTTATAACAGCACTCTCACATTTAGAAGTAAGTCCCGACAATTAAAATATGTGCAAACCCCATGGCAAGGGTGAGAGCTGTCACCCATGTTGTGAGAATAATGTTGTACATTCAACATTATTCATTGATTAATTGTTCGTTCGAATAAGGAGGGAAGGGACGAGGCCAAATTTGCTGTTCGTCACTAACTTTTGATACGTTCTTTCGAGCAAAGAGGCTATTTACTATTGGATCGTGCTTAATCTAATTGAACAAAACAAAAAATCATTAATAAAGTATGGTAAGTGCTTAATCTAATTGAACAAAACAAAAAATCATTAATAAAGTATGGTAAGTCCACCTGGAAACAACCGATATTGCTTATGATTTGTTCTAACATTTTACTACCCACCAACTTGATTAATTAATCTATCCAGTAACTAATATAAATTAATGGAGGAGATATTCATGGGTGGCTAAGGGCCAGCTCATGTGTGTATTTATTATTTAATGTTTAGTAGTGCACAAATCCAGGACGAACCTAATGAACTGTTATCAACTACTCATTTGCCCAAAAGAGCGAGGTTTGGCTAGCTCAAAATTAAGTTGAATTTACTTTTAATAAAATTAATGTTGGATTTAACTAAAGAAGACACAAGTAACTGTATTAAATTGACTATAGGAGTGAAATTAAAAATTATCTTTCAATAACAAAAATCGAAAATAGATGGGAAATTTTCAGGCGATTTTACTTCAGCACAAAGCTAAGGTATATATAAATGTACATCCTACATTGGTTCCTTTGAGTTTATGGCCAGGGGCGGAGGGAGGGGGGGTCCGGAGGGAGTCCTGGACCCCCCATTTTCGTTTGAATTTTTTTTTTTCAGTTTTTTTTCAGTTTTTTTTTTTTTTTTTTAACTTTAAAATTTATCAAACCCCTAATTTCAACTCAAAACTGTTAATATTTTTCTGCTGAGAAATGTAGCATAGAAGAGTAAAAGAGTAAAAATCAGGTTGAAGATCGTGGATTTTGTTTGAATTAGCATTATATTCTTTAAAATGGTGTAGTGAAAGGAGTTGGAATTCTGGATTTGTAGATCATTTTTCTAATTTTTTGTCTTTTCTGGGTAAGTGGGCTTAGATCTATTGAGTTAAAAAAATTGTTATTCTGTATTCCCATCGTCTTTTGGAATTCTTAACTTGGCAAAAACTTTGGAAGCTATAGAAAATATGTTATGGAAATACATTTCTATGTATTTAGTTTACCTTTATTTACTAGCTCAATTTAGTTGGACTTCAAAGGTAATATTGATATTGTGTTAAATCTCATTATTGCCGTGTCAAGGGCTAGTTTAAGGAGATGACATACCACTGATATTTAGATGTCTTCTTAATTATTATTTTTATTTTTTTGGATGAAGGTTCATATTTAATATTAAGTTATGTGGATGAGTGACTAAAATTTCACATTTTAATTTTTAATTTTAGTTTACGTTGACATCTTTAATGCATTTTTTAAGATATGTGTGTGTGCACTATTGTGTATTCACGTGCTCATACCTGAAGTGTGTATGTATAAAACAGTTGCAGGCACCTCTGATCATGTTTTGTTCTGTTGTGGATCATTATTAACTTGTTTGGAATATCCACAATCAATGACTCTTAACTAAGTGATAATGTGTTCATGTCAGGCCTTTGTCAAATCTCAAAAGTCGAGGGCATACTTCAAGAGGTTTCAGATCAAGTATAAGAGAAGGAGAGATGAAGTATAAGCTTTGTGTTCTGAATTTTTATGCACTATCGATCTTTGATGCAATATTTAATGAATTCATAGTGTATAGTTCTATTAAGTGATTTATACTTGTGTGGTTTATATTTTATATAGTATTTCTCCTGTGTTATGCGCATTATTTCCTTCCAAAAAAAAATTTTCCATTTCAAAAAATCTGGCTCCACCACTGTTTATGGCAACAAATTGTACAAGATTATATATATCAGAATTAAGAAATAAAAAACCCTTCCACAGTGGGAGTCTAATAAGCCTTGAGGCCAATTGCCTAGAAGGACAAAGAATGCGATTTGGGTCAGCATCATGAAAGAAATTAAATAAGCGATAACTTATTTTTCTTGAGGTAAAAAAATACTAAAAACTTAGACAATAAGATTTCAAAATAAAATAAAAAGAAGATTCAAACACGAAACAAGTTATATATTCGAGATAATTGGTTTCACACTTATTTTAGTTGTTGATACGGTTGACTGTTTAGCCTATTTTTAATCGTGATAATATAAATTGTAAGAGAACTTGATTATTTCTGAAAAATCCAATGAAAGCTTCTCACGAGTGACAAAAGATTCACCATCCCATCAGCATCCACGATTTTTTTTTCACAAAATGCTCCCAAATAGGATCTGCTTCATGGTGAATGGTGGCGGGTGGTTGTGGTGCACGTTAGTGGGTAGCAAGGGCGGTGCTTGGTAGTGGTTGGCTGTAACGGTGATGGTGGGGGTAGGTATGCATTTGTATGTGTGTGTTTGTAATTAATGAAAAAGTTTAGTATGAAATGAACAAGAATAAAAACTATGGAATTTGAAAAGTTACCAAATTGGATGGTGTAATTTTCTCTAATATATAATATGATCATACGAGTCCAATGTTAGAGAATGGAAAGAGAAAGAAACGAAAGTAGAGAAGTTAATAGACTTGTATGTATTATATTGAAAACAAAAGTCTCATATTTAAAGGAAGAATTAGAGATACAATGATAATAAAAACTAGGACTGTAGGACTATGATTGTCATTCACTAATAATCATATTATTTACAACACTCCACCTTGAATGACACATTACAAAATATTTGCTTCGTTAAAACCTTATCAAGAAAATTCAATGAAACAAAACTTAATCTAAGGAAAGATAGTGCAGTTGTTCCCCTAATTTCAATTCTTGTATCACTTTTTCATTGTCTTATATGTCAACGTTTCCAATATTGTAGTTTTTGCTGAAATATGTCTCATGTTGTCTTATATAGTCTTCAAATAATATCGTCTTCTTACGAGATATTTATCAACCTTGGATAGCTGTAGTAAATTGATTATTCGAAAAATAACTTTCGTTGATCTCTTTAAAAGTTTCATACACATCAAAGTATTATTTTGAGAGTAAATATCTTGTATGTTATGGACATTCATTACACAAAAATATGCTTCGTTAAAACCTTATGAAAAAAAATTTGTGGAAAAAAATTCCAATAAAGGAAAAATAGTACTTTATTCTTTTGAATATGCCACAAAAATTGTCTCATTAAAAAAAACCTTTCCTGCAAAATTTAATGGGACAAAACCTTGGTCAATGTAAAAATAGTACAACACATATTTACTTTCCTTCATGATAATATCACTTCAATGATGCTTCATTCATATTAAATCCTTCAAAGATGACATTATTAGTAATGCTAGATGAGTTGGCTATAATGTATTTCAAATTTGATGCATTGTCAAGATAACATGATATGAACTTTTAATTTCATTCACCACAGTTTTTGTGAAATTCACTATATTGAGAATCGTGCATTTCATATTACAACTTTATTTTTCTAATTTCGTTTTCGCATAAGTATACACCTTTATATTATCAGGTTGCATGTCCAAAACTATTGGGTTTCTCTAGTAAATTTAATTTAAGAATGTGTCCCTTTTATTTGGCCAATCATTACGTATTTTGATTAATATATTTTGATGCATTTATTTTGATTCATCGTTACATGATACAATACATCTTGTGCAAAAGTGTTATCGACAACTTTTTCTTTTTTGATTTTATTCTTTTCTATAATGACATAATTTATTGAAATATTTCATTTTTCAATTTATCAAGTACCTAAACCTCTTTTAAAGTTTTATAATTTGTTATGTCTAAATACTCATCAAAGTATATATCTTCTTCATGAGACCATCTTTACTAATTGCTTTATTTTCGTTTGGAGATTTTTATATTAGAATCGAATATTATTACGCTTTAGGTGTGCTATAAATTTATTAAATATAATGTTAACTAATTGTCCTTCATGATGATTATTTGAGTTGGAGTATTTGAAGTTGGTGTGTGAGATATTGTTGATTTATTTAATTAGTAAATGCATCTAAATAAATTATCTTTTGAACTTATGGTTTGAATTATCTTTTACGAGAAATTTAGATAATGATGTATTTGTACATTATTTTTAACTTCTTAATTCATCCCCTAATGTTGAGGAAAATTGTCCAATCAAATAGACAATAGGCAAACTGTGCTATAAAATATCATTCAATAGGGCTTGAGATATTGTATAAGTGTGAAACCACGTATTTCTTTTCAGCATAATTTACTTTTCATCCCAATGCAATGTGGTGGATTAATTGCATTATTAAGTAATTAGATGAAGAAATTAGGCTTGACCATAAATCAATTATAAGGAAGAAATTTTGATGTTGGCATGATGCATAAATCATAATAGTATTCCTAAACAAAAATGGAAAGTTAATAGTAAAGATTGAGAAATTGATAGGAGGTGTTCAACAAGCAATAGTGTTAAACATTTATCGATATCTTAACTAACAATTATTAAAATGTTGAGATTTTAGCTCACCAACATTAATAAAATACACTGTCTTTATTGTATAATCTGAAAATTATCCTCATAATTTAAAATTTTAGCAGTAATTTCAAAAACTTCAAATTGCGAATATTATGCAACATCTAGTAGATGTATCAAATCATGTGAAACAATTAATATCTAGATGGTCACCGTCATTAATTTTCAGAAATATAGGAAATTCACTTCCTATTTTAACTAATGATGGTTAATGAAAAATCTCCATGAAAGAGAACAAACATTATATATGATTTCATTAGATTGAAGAATCTTCTAGTTCTTCATTGAATACCCATTTGGATTCTCATTTTGCATCAATTTTGATCCAGTGATGATCTAATTGGACATGTCAAAATAATAAGACATTCAGTAATTGAATTTTTGGTTCAATACATTATTCAATTATACTAATGTAAAGTATCAATTATGCTACATAGTTTTTGTAATTTAATATGTTCATTTTTCAATTTAATAGCAGTGTTCTAAAACGCTTGCCTAGGTATCGCCTAAGCACCGTCTAGGCTCGAAACTCGGACAAAACGCCTCACTTCGCGTCTGGATGTTTTTTTTCCAATTCCTAAACGACTAAATTTTTTCCTTCATTTTTTTGGTCTTCCTTAGACTCCATTTATTAGTTTTTTTAAAAAATATTTTATTTGACTTTAGTTTATTATTTAAAAAAAAAAAACTTTTCATTTGACTTTAATTTCAAGTTTTTAAAAGATTTCGTCTGTACAAAAGTTAAAAATGACTTTATCCAAATAGTTAAATAAGATTTAAGTTTTGGTGTTTGATACGTTATGTAATTATAATTTTGAGATTCATTTTAATACAAATTTCAAAAGTATGTATGGAATTCTTATAAATCTAGTAAATAGGATTTGTCTAGTTGAAAATTGAAATTATAAAAAATATTCTAATTTTTGCATTTTCAAAACTTGAAAATTGTATAATTAACTAATAGCAGGAGTTATCAAGTAAATATTGTATTTTATAATTTCTAGATGTTTAATATGTATTATTTAATTATTAAATAATTTTGTAAATGATTAAAAATTAAAAATAATATTATAAATAAGAAAACGTTTTTTTACGCCTAAATCTCGCTTAGCTCGTAAAACTTGAAATTTCGACTCCACGCTTAGCCACACTTTACGCTTTTTAGAATACTATTTAATTGAGAACAAGTTAAAATAATTTTCTACCAATATAACACAACATCTATTTAGTACATTCAATATCTATTAAAAATTAATTCTAATCGACAATATGTTTAAATCAATGATATCAAATAGTCCAAGAGAATTTAGATATTTAGATGAACCATATCTAAAGTTAACAACTAAATTTAAAATTCCAATTTTGAGCAACATTCAATATTGCAAATAACATGCTTTTTAATATTCATAGTAAATAGATTCAAAACTTTGACTTTAAATTTTTCTTGCAAATCATGAATAAAAAAAATATGAATTTATCAATGTAATCTTTTATATGTATACCACATATTCAAATTTCATATTCTCGGATGTAGGAAATTAGTATAACTGATTCACAGTTAACAAAATATTTATGCATTGGATGGCAAACTTATAAGTATTATAAATTATCACGACATATTTATGAATATAAATTTAGTATGAGGAATATACATGCCCTTGGATCTTAAGTCGTTTCCAATTATTATTATTTTTTCTTTCCCAAGCAAATTCTATATATGTTCATGAGTTCCAAATATATAATTTCTTTTATTTTCTTATGAATGCATTCAAAAGAACACACAATAACTCATTCATGACATTTGCACCAAATATAATACTTTAATAAAGAAAATAACAATCAATACATGATAAATAACATAATTTGCATTTTTTCCCCTTTAAGGCAATGAACAAACAATTCTCAATTACTTCTCACCAAAATGATTAAATTCCATTAACTTAACAAAGAAAGTTTGACATAATATTTGAATAAGAGACACATGAAAAAACATATTTTTATTTTAAATTGAATGGGGGTGCAATAATGTAGTAGACCAACTCATGATGTTTATCGAGATTAGTATTGCTTCAAGAGCACAAAATGATATTATTCGAAAATTAAAGCTTAAAAATTTATGTTCTTTTGGAGCAATGATACAATATTTTTTTTCAACATATTGTAATATCAGAATTCATGTTTCTACACGAGCAACAAAAATAATTCATTTTGGAATAATGAAAAAAATTATATAATATTCTTCTAAAATATTAATTTCAAATTTATACTCTTCCAAGAGTAATAATACAATATTTCTTTAAGAATATTTAGGACCATTAACATATTTATCAGACTCAGATCTATATAAAGATAATTTTCAAGATTAACGCAATATTTTTCTAGAATATTGACTTGTATAAAATTTTGATTTCTTTAGAATATCAAAATAATATTCTTTTTGAATATTTTTGTAGTTGAGCTGTGTTTCTTCAGGAACATTAACACAAATTTTTTCACATTAAATTGTATTTTCTTCAGGAACACAATGATGAACATAATCTTCAAGAGTATAAATATAATATTCTTTTGAATTATATTGACATTAACGATTCGTTCCACCTTTCAAGCTAAACCATATAATATTGTCTTGAAATATTGAACAAAAAAATTACATTTAAGCGAATATTTATCTATCATAAATTGGTATATTTAAAATGATATGATTAGATCGAATAACTATACCGCTTTGCTATGCAATTCAAAGTAAAGAGAATACTAGTCTTTTTTTTTTTTAAGTAGGGAAGAAGAGTTTATGAATTTTGATATTTGTACAATTGGGGTTGACAACACCCTCACATGGGGGGATTCCCAATTTTTTTATTCACCGTGGGCCCCCCTCCAATGTGAAAGGTTGTCAATCAAGGTTGTTGACCTTGATTGTACACATAGCATTGCTCAGAGTTTATTTGTAAACTCAATTAGCTAGAACTTCTTGACTTTCTTTGATTAAATGAAAAATTATTTTTCTTTACCTCAACTGACTAGGGATTTGTCAGCGGAAACAAGAACTCAATTGGCTAAAATTTCGTGCTGATAAACGTGTTATAAAATAGAGAGAAAAAGATAAGAATCTAGAGAAATCAATGGATTTGTGTATTATATTGAAAATCAAAACTTCATATTTATAGGGAAGAATTAGGGAAACATCCCTAATATGACAAGGTCAACAAAAAAATAAGCTTACAACAAATGATTCAAAGATTATTGTCACCGAAGATTCTAAATAAAGTGCGATAATTGCGAAAGGATAATTATATTCATACTACAATTTTTATTTCTTACACCACATTTTAATTACACTTAAGATTCTTAATCTTTGCTCATTATAGCACTTATGTCCTTAACAATTTTTCATATCATTCTTATTCTCAAGTTGTTCATTAGCTAACACATTTTGTATTTGATAACAATTTTATGTCCAAAAGTTTGTTGAAATGGCATGAAACAAGTTATTTTTCCGTCATATTTTTAATTAAATAAATAAAAAGTTTGAATTTTTTTCTTCATTTCAAAGAATGAAAATAAAATATTTTGATATAAATCATTATCAAAGACGAAACATATTAATTAATGGAAAGTTGAAGAAAAGAATTCGACGAAAAATAAAATATTTTGATATAAATCATTATCAAAGACGAAACATATTAATTAATGGAAAGTTGAAGAAAAGAATTCGACGAAAAAAAGTTAAGGGAATGATTGCTACAATGAATAAAGATTGAGTACTTTATCTGCAATTAAAATGTGATGTATTAAATAAAAATTATGGTGACAATATAAGCACGCATTGCAAAATATGCCACACAATTTGACGCAAGACAAAGCAAAAAATTGCTCGATTTTAGATGATTTTTGTGAAAATTTTCCTACAGTTTTCTTTGCAGAAATCTTTATGTTTGTAGCATGACTCTACATGTGTATAATTCTATGTTGTTTTTGTGAGTGTTTGAATAGAGAAGAGTTCTTCTTTTGTTGATGCTGCTGGAAAGAAAACTGAGATACAAAAGTACATAGAATTCTATTATTTCATTCAAAAAAAATTCTTGATATGTACATACACCCTATTATTCTCTCAACTTTTCACTGGGAGTAGCATAAAACTTTTTCCATGAATTGAAATTCACACGTTTACGAGTGTAATGTTATTAAATAGTTTGTGACCTAGTCAAAGTTGGTTCATTAATTGAAATAACATGTGGAATCTCATCATCTGGAAGCTGTTCAAAACTGCTGCATTGTATCTTTGATGAATTTCGGCCAACTCCATTTGAATTTCTGCCTTTAAAATTTGCAAGAGAAGCTAACTCATTAACAGCATCAGCAATATTTTCTACACAGATAACTGTTTCTATCAGTAGTGAAGCAACAGCAGCAACTGGCATTATTTGCAGAAGGTTAGTGTCTTCACAGAAATCTGATTTCAGGAAGGATTTTAGGTTTCCAGATGCCATTTTCATGTTTGTCATATGCGGATTAGGGGGGGATGGCAAAATCATTGTTTCAATTGCCAATGCTAGTTCTTTTAATGCTTTTCCAGATTCTGAACTCACGTTTGAAAATGCCTCCTGAATCATTCCATTGTTCTCTAATGCCTACAAAAGTAGCACGAAATCAGTTAGAACACACGAAATGGGCTGAAAACCCGTCTTCTTTAAGAAACATTCTATACAAATTACACGATTAAACTATCATAGAAATAATATCATACAATTACAAGAATGTCACGGATGAAGTTAACGACCATCTTTCAATATTTAAAACAATTTCATTAGTCCATGTTTTGTGGCCATTAATTTACCAACTTCATTTTATCCCGGGAGATTGAATCTTGAGAAAATTTCTAACAAAGAATTGTGTTATAAAAGGATCTATTATGTGTTGGAGGAAAGAGAGGTTTTCTAACTTGGATTGGCTAAGACTTTTATGAAGGACAAATAATAGGAAGAAGTAAGTGAACAAAAGGAAACTTGTATTTCTTAAACACAATATTTACACACTTGATTTGACTTGTTACAAAATGAAGGGATCCTACCCCTTTAGATAGTGGTCACATGAAACTTCTAGTCCACACAATTTGCTTCTAGAGCATATTAATTTACATGACACATCTAGACTATATATTTAGCTCCCGTTTGAGCCCCTCTTTTTTCAAAAAAGAGTTTTTGAAATAGTGTTTTTTGGAGAATGTGTGGTTGAAAAAAGAAGATAAAATTTTCGGTATATGTGTAGTATTATTTTATGAAATATTGTGTGGTTGAAAGTAGGAGAGAAAGAGAGAAAAAAAAAATATGATATGATATGATAGGGGCTCAAACGGGGTTTAAACTAGATGTTTTCTTAGAGTATTCTAGATAGACACATGACCATATCTTTACTTAGATATTTTACATAGATTTTTCTTGAATATGTTTCTAGAAATATTAGGCTTTGTTGGGCATTTTAATTGAATTGAGCCTATGAGCAAAATATTTAAGCCCATATTACTTGGTCCAAAAATCAAGTTTACTTCTCAACATTATGCACAAGAAATTGACTCATTTAATGGGTTTGTAGATATATACTTGAGTTCTAGGATTTAGGTAGCCGTTGAGGGCTTCAACCCTGCGGGCACACTGCCTTGTCGAATTCCCTATCTTGAGGTATTGTTTCCATGGATGGCGATACATGAACTGACCATGCCCTGGTTCCCATCTCGCAAAGTTAGCCTGCCAATGAACAAAATTCAAAATCAGGAAGACTATTAACTGCGTTCCCATGAAAATATTTACCGTATACAAATGTTTTACCTACCAAGATATCTTCTCTGTTTTTGAATCCACAATGCCGTTCAAGCCAACCCGAAATTGTACATCATTTTCAGATTCTTTAGCTTCTGTCGAATTCAAAATCTCACCTGCAAAACCTGGACCCAAAATAACCTCAAGAACTTTAGAACACACACACACAGGGAGACTTCTATAAACTTTTATTTTAAAATTTTTTTAGACTTTCGTAGAATTTAAAAGATTTTTGAACACTTTGATTTGAAATAGAATTCACGTGGATCTGATGCAATAATATAAAACAATTTCCCTTCCCCTCCCGATAAAATAAAAAGTTATTTTAAAAAGAATAAAAATTTAAGACCTTAATTAAATAACTAATAATAATAATAATAAAAATTTAATATTCAATATTATTAATATAGAGTGTGTTTGATGTTGATTTTAATGAGAATGAAATTTTTGGAATAGTGATTGATGGAAGAATGTGTGATGGAAAAATGATAAAAAGTTTTAAATTTGTGTGTAATATTATTTTATTTGAAAAATGTGTGGTTGAAATGAAGAAAGAGAAAAAAATGAGAATGTGAATTAGAATGTAATGGGAGCCAAACGGACCCATAATATACCTTTAAAAATAAATAAATATATTTTTTTCGTATAAAATTTTATAATTAGATAAAAATATATATATGTTCCACAAAAAATGAATAAAAAAAAGGTTATAAGAATTCAATTTAATTTTTTCATAGAAAATAAAGATAAACAATAAGAGGGAGAGAGACAAATATATGAAAGATAAATAGAAAAAAATATAATCAATATTTAAAAAAAAAAAATCATAACTTTAATGTTCGTAGAAAGAAAAAAAAATGAAATATTGAAAAAATACATGTCATAATTTTTTTTTTTTTTTTGTAAGTTTCCCAAAATCTTGTAATTAATGAGAGACAACTTTTTAGATTTTATATGAATGCATTTTGCTTAAAAGTTTGTACCTTAAAGACTTTTATAAAAGTATATGAAAATTATTCAAATTTGAATACCCCAAACATACAGAGATTTCTAAAAAAAAATTAATTGAGTACTTTAAAAGTCTATAAAAACTCTCAATTGAATGCACCAATACTTTTGGAGAGTTTCAAAAAGTCTAAAATATTGAATATCCCTAAATTTTTTAAATTTCAAAAAATCATTAAAAGTCTTAATTAAATACACCCTCCTAATAGTGCTTATGCCTGACACGTGTACTAAATGCTTAGATGGTCTATTCCTACTTCCAGCATAAAAGAAAAATAAATAAATAAATAAAATGAAAAGGTACAGTGCTTGGCTTGAAGGCACTACAAGATGATGAAAAAGAAATCATACCTTCCAAAAAATTTCCAAGCCTCTCTAAGTTTAGAGCTACAAGCTTGTGGAGATCTTCACCGGCCCATGCAGGGCGAACAAATATGGATACAATCACACAAGTTGATGCACCTATTAGTACGGTATACAGCCTCTCTCGAGCATACTCAAATAGGTCATCGGTTCGAAAACCAGATATGGATACCAAACAAAATGTCAACGTGAAGATTAGCATCCCATAATCATATCTAGCCTTCACTCTGGGAAAGAATCGTATGAATGTTGATGCCCCAGCTTCGAACATATACACATAAAGTTAGGGTCTAATGCATGACAAATTTGATAGAATTGCTTGTTTGTTATACTGGATAGAAGTACTAAGACAACTACAACACAAGAAATTAATTAAATGAGGTTGAAATCTTTTCTACTATAGTTGTTGCTTTCAGACTTGTACAATATGCGCTTTGTAGCATCTATACCTTGTAGAAAGACAAATATTCCAATTAATATCGGTTCACCGGGTATTCCTGTAATGCTAGCTAAGTGATAAGCTCCAAGGCCTAGAGCACCACCTACCAGGGTTGCCAATCCTCTATTTAGCCCTTTTCCAATTGTCGCACCTGGAAAAAAAAAAAGAAAAAGAATGCATGGTTGTGTTTTTACATAGATGCACAACTTGCTCATCAGAGAACCAAGTACGAATGTACGGAGGACGGAAGCTGTAATATTTACTACAAAGAACTTTATAGGTACAATGGACATAACAAGACTCAACATGATTAAGATAAAGATGAATTTCCTTTGTGTACAGTTTAGGTCTGTCCAGTCGAGTTTACGTGTGAAATAGGGTGAAATATTCTAATTCCACTAAACGTTTTCAAATATTTCCCAATTGCAAATGAAATTTAAAACTTTTTTGAGTTTACATTGAACTTTCTCGAACGTTTTCCGGTTGTCACCGGGTTTTAAAAGTTTCATCGTTGCTATTGAACTTACCAAAATGTTATTTTATCCATCACTTTGGTACTCAGCATTTTAAAATCTAAAGGACTTGATGAATGAAAGATGCAATAATATTTTGGTAAGTTCATCAGGTTTTTTAACTTTTAAATGGCGATTGATGGAGTAACCAAAATGATATCATTTTGACAAGTTCAGTAGCAACTAGGAAAAGTTTTAATGTCCAACTACAACCGGAAAACATTTTGGAAAGTTCAGTTGTAACTTGAAAACGTATTAAAGTTCAATGCAATAGCCAAACATTTGTGTCACTGGGATATTGCAAAATAAGTAGAGCAGCTTACCAACAGTGAATTCAAAGACAACCACCACAGTAATAACAGCCCACGTTGTGTAGTCATTAAAGTTCCTGTACAAAGGCTGAATGTAATAGAACAATGAAACTAAATTAAGTGCTAGTCCAACTTTCAGTGAATGGATCACTTTTCTTGGATCATCTTTTGCAATCTTTTTTGCATGCTCAGCAATTTCAATCATTTCAGAAAGGAACTTCTTTGGAAAGTGCTTAACCCACAAACAACCAAGCACAAAAAAAGGCACTTTCTCCTGATTTCCAGACTCCAACTCCATATGATATATTAAATGGGCAAAGTGTGCTTATCAAAGAGGAATTTAGAAGCAGGCTTGAGGATTGAGGCTATACAGTAACTGATTTATATAAGACGAGAAAGAAGGATAGGAACACAAGAATATATTCTGTTTTTCCTTAGTGATTATAGTTTTGCTACCTTTTTTATAAGATTTCATGCAAAGAAGGGGTAGTAATTGCGAGATTGACTAAAGTGGGGTTGTGACTGTGTGGATGATGTATCTGTTACGCACAGACTCAAGGACACTCAAGACTCGAGCAAAATTACAAAAGTCTTGTGGGGTTCCCTCATACCAGCAGCATGCTTTTGCTATAGTCATAACACGTTTTGGGTTTTTTACTACTAACAGTAAATTATTAGGGCCATATATATAGACTTTTGTGAAAATCATATCAGGCCAATTTGAAAGTGGAAGCGTTTCTATGAACTGTTACGCATGGCTCGATATATTCTTGAAAAAAAATGGTGCATATTAGTAAATGTTACAGACACGCTATTTAAGAAAAGATCGAAAACCTGTATATTCTGTGGCTGTCTAGTATAGCTTTTATATAAAATTTTTGCATTTTTTCTACTGTTATAATTTGTACGATTTTGCAACCAACATTGTTGACTCACTGCACCAGCCGCAATTGTGGAACAAATATGTGCTTAAATAATTTTTTATACTTGAATTACCGAAATTGCCCGTTGTAGCATTAGAGAAGAGTTTTGGATGGGCATTTTCGGTAATTGGTTCTGAAAAAGGTACTGACATTGCAGCTACAATTTTTTTTAAAAAATACGGCTGCTTCATTGATTAACATCCAACGGTCGAAAAATTGCAAAAAATTTGGACAAAATCTCCTCCAGACAGCCCCTCTGTAAGCAGTTTTGGGGAAGGCTTCAACTTTTCTAGCTAGACAAGGTAGAACCGTGGCTAGCAGCCGAAATTTTGTTTGTGCGGCATCTCAAGCTCCACTTAGCTTAAAAATCAGTTTTCCTTGGTCTTCTCTACAATGTCTCACTATATATTTGAACCCAAAAAGCTTACTGGCATCGCACTCGGTTGTTCACGATGCTCATATTCATCAACCCTCAACTCCCACGTGTAGCTTGTCTTCGCCGTCTTGACTAGCTAGCATGCTTGTCATGCTTTCCTCGACTAGGGTCCATACATTGCATATCCAATGGCAAGGGAACCCCTTGCTTCATGTCAAGCGTTTTGAATTAACTCATGTAGGTGGAAGTGTGAAACAAGAAACGAACATATGACATCGAACTAGTTGACTTCAAGAAATACCCATAATGGGCACAATCAATACTCATTGACGCAAACGAATACAAAGTACTGGTCTGAAATCATGATTCTGACAGAAAGAATTGAAAATTTTCCAAATTCTATAAAATTATTCTTTTGACAACCGAATAACCCGTAATCCTATTCCTTTTAAAGAAAAATAAGACTACCTAATTTACGATATTTAAGAAAAACACAAAGTTTATGAATACTTATCTGAACAAATGAAAGTACTCCTACGCAAATAAATAATTGCTGACATAGTTAAAAGACGGAAAAAAAAATTCATAATTAAGGTGTATAGTAAATCAATTCAAAAATTACGTATATAGTTTAAAAATTCAAAAATCAGGTTTATTATAATTAATTAAATATATTTATTAATTAAATATAATAAAGTCACAATTATACATTTATTGGTCACAGATTTATAATTAAGGTCACAAACTATTTATTGATCACATATTATCAAATTAATAAGTCACAAATTATTTTGATAAAAATTTTGTAGGTCACAATTTATTTCCATGTCACAAATAGTAGGTTACAGTTTATTTGTTGGTCATCGATTTTCAATTAGCTTATCACATAAATTTTTCAGTCACACATTATCAATTTTTTAGGTCACAATGAGTACTTGGTCACAATTTTTAGGTCACATTTGAATATTTGGTCACAGATTAATAAATAATTGGTCACATACACCAGAAACCTCAAATCCCGACCCCAATAATTGGTCACATATCGACCAATAAGAGAAACTCGTCGCTGCCTATGTCGTCACACAAGCAACGCCACCGTTTGATAGCCATACCAAGGAATGACCGGTGGTGAAAAAACGAACACAAACACACTGCCGCTATCACCACCTCCACCGCCAAATTCGACCAAACCCAGCCCAACCACCAGATTCACCACCACAGTTGTGACACAAACAACATCCAAACCCAGCCCAATCGTAAGATCACAACCAAATCTGCTTCAGATCGACGATGTGACTTCAAAACATGGCAATGAACTCACAAATCGACCAAATCCAATCTCAATCCATGGCAATGAACTTAACCACGATCACCATTCCGGAGGTTACCTAGTAACACCAGAGAGGCCACCACCATAGTCTCCACCATCACCACCACACCGACACCACCACAATCTGTACACAAACACACCTCCACCGCCAGCTGCCATCACCAAATTCAATAAAACCCACCCAAACCGCCAGATCCACCACCACCAAAAAAGCTACCACACATATTAATTTTTGTGAAAAGTCGGTCGCGGTGCTTCGCCTGTGAAGAGTCACCGGAGTGAATGGGTAAATTTGGTCACCTGTGAAGAGTCACCTCCACCCTAGTCGTTGCCACTAGATCCACCACATCCCCATCGTCGCCAACAACACAGACCACACCAACAAAAAATCCGTCACCGCGACCGCGACCGCCACCACCTCCACCTCCACCTCCACCTCCACCCCGTCGCTGCCACAAGATCCTCATTCATCCTTGTCGCCGCCAACATGTGTGCAAGACACTATAATCTTCAGATCTGATCCACACAGGCAAACCCTCACTTGTCTTCCTATATCTTCGTCATCGTCAAAGCGGCGCGTCGGCAATGGCCTCCGATGATGAGAGACGTGAGGGAGACCGACGATAACGAGAGGCGTGAGAGAGAGAGAGAGAGATGTTGGTTCTAATTTTTGATTGAATACCTAATGTTTGCATAAAAAAACCTTTGGACCTGACTTTTGCACTGGTAACTTGAAACTTCTGTGCCCATGTAATTTCTTCTAAAAAGGCCTGTTATGACAGCCTAAACGATCTAATTTGGCCTAAAACCCAATAGACTCAAGGGCTTCTACCCATGAGTTTTGTTCATAGACTTGTTTTTAAATGGAAAAGTGATATTATATCAACACAACTCTCTGAGTCAAATATCCGATTGCTTCGTGGTGGGAATTCTGATCAATTTCTCGATTTGCCAACATTATTTTTGTTTAAATAAATATTAAGCTAGAAAAAGATGAAATATAAGAGTATCTCCAAAAAAAAACTCTTTAAATATGAGATGCTTTCTATTTTAAAGAGTCAATACTTATATTCATGAATTTTTTAAATTAACTTTTTAATTTAGAGAGTGGGTTAGTGACGCCGAGCATAATAGTGATTACTCTGCAGGCAAGTTTTAAAGGATGATTAACAGGGAATAACACAAGAATATCACCAAAAAAACAGAGAAAACGTCTCTGAAATTCAATGAATTTTATTAAATCAAGTCATCACGAAAATAAGTCTACACGCTGGACTTTATAACTAATATCCGAATTTTACCAAAAATAGCAAAATTTCAAAAATCACATCAAAATAAAATAAGTAATCAATGAAAAATCCAGCCAAATCGGATTAAAAATAATTTCTTAACATGCAAACAAATTATTACCAAAAATAACAAATATTAACTAAAAATAGTGATTCAGAGGGAAAACAGTTGAATTTGAGGTTGTAAAAGGCGTACATCGAGTTTAGCTGGGTGTCCACGGCGTGCACGCTGAAAAGAGCTTTTCGAATTGGAGTCATGAGCACGATTCCAACAACCGTAGCCAAAGATTGAAACGTGATCAAAACTGTTCCAATTAGGAAAATAACGCAATCATTTCCCGCATTTGCGTTGATCTGCCGATTCAGGGTATTTTAGCGCCAATAATATGCAATATGACAGCTCAGAATAATTTGTCTCGAATCCTCCTGCATCAGTTAGAGCCAAACTCACACTATATAATTAAATGCATTAAAAATATTTTAATTTTAAATGTCTAAAAATAATATAATAATCCAGAGAAAAGCTAATTAAATAAAAGAAAAAGAAAAATAATAAATACTTTTTGAAGTAGTAAAATTAAGTATTAAATATAAAGAGTTTGTTGGAGTATTTCAAAAATTTTACTCTCTAAATTTATATATGCTTTCTAAATTATAAAATATTCTTTTTAAAAATAGAAAGTCACTTAAAAATGCTCTAAAGAGATAAATGACAGAATTTATGTTGAAAACTTGAAAATTAGAGAAAAACCAAAGACTATCAAAGATATATTCCACTTCTCAGTCACCTGTGACGAGGAAAAATAACTTAGCCTTTGTCATGCCACAATTTTCAATCAATTGCATAAACCATAAAAACAACAAGAAAATTCACTGAACATTAAGCCTAATTTTTTCGCTCTCATCCATAGTCTCAAGGGATAAATACCACATCATTTAATGTCGAAATATAGACCAACATATAAATGTTTGGATTGTTCTTCTTAATAATGTTGACTGATAAGTGCGATTTTCGCATTCATTTAGACCGTTAAATTTAGATAGTTGTTAGTTTTCATATATTAGTTTTTGATTATTTTTGTTACTTTTGTTCCTTAGGTGAATGCCCGAGTTGTTGGTTGTTTATGTGGTATTTTGAGCGTGAATTGAGCCAAAGCGATTGAAGAAAAAATACCCCAAGATTTGGCAACCAAGTTTATCACAATTGGGAGGAAGATATATGGCTTGAGGGATGAAATCAAGTGAAAAGCCAGAAAATGAAGTTGGTGCAGAATTTGGCCTATGTGCAGAGTGTGCATACGCACACTTGGCAAAATTAACTTCTGAAGCCTATTTGATTGCACTATGTGTACGCACAGATAAAGCCATACGTACGCATAGTACAAATCTGGAGCAAAATCCGGGAAAACACGCGAAACCCGATTTTAAATCTAATATCATCCATTTTATTCCAAACCCGTTTTTCCTCTTCTCCACATTTTAAATACCGTTTTGGGGCTCATTTTTAGGGCAAGAAGTAAGGGAGGAGCTGACCACCAAAGGAGAAAACTTGGAAGCTCCATCTCTACAACCATTGATGATTTTGAGAAGAAGAGGAGGATACTCCAGTGATAGAGAAGATCCCATCCATTCACCTCCTCTTCAATAAGCTTTTATTTTCCTTCTTATTTTCATTTATTTGTTGTATTATTTTGTTGAGTTTATGTAAATGCTCTATGGATAGATAAACCTATATGATTGGGGGTTATTTTGGAAACTTAGAATGATAATTTAATTGATTTGTGCTTTATTGTGTTCTTGAGATTGATGTGATTAATCCATTGTGATCATTATGTTTGTTGTTCTTCTCAATTATTTAGCGGGCCAATAGATGATTGGGTTGTTAACAATTTATGCTAGTTTGGGAATTTTAATACGTAATCGTTAATTTAACCAAAATTTAGTAGCAACTACACTTTGATGGATTATGAGGAATTTTCTATTAAATGTAGGTGGATTATCACTTAAGTTAGTAAATCGAGCTTGTGAGTTTGCGCTTAATTCAATTCGTCTCTTTCGTCGTAATGTTTTTGTTGAATTAAATCTAGGGAGCTTATCCTAAGTTGTTTGATGAATAGGGTTGGGTAAAACACTTGTTTTATTCAACTAAAATGTAAGAAGAGATTGAAATAATCGAACTTGTGATTATTCTCAAATTATTGTTGATCTTGAGAATGAAAATCTTTTGCGAACATCGATAAGAAAGTCATTTTAGCGGTGAAGAAGTACCCCTTGATCACATTTTCATTGTTTTGTTATTCTAGTCTTTTCTTTTATACATTTATCGCTTCTTTAGTTTAATTAACCAATCAACCCCCCCCCCCTCACCCCACATTTACTTATTTGCACATTTTCGCTTTCTTATTGTAATTGGCGAAATTGAAAACAATTCTCTGCGAGAATGACCATTACTTACCACATTACTATTGAACGATAAATTTTAGAAAAGTAAGGAATATTATTTTGACCTCCTTTTGGACGTGTCATTGACATTTTAAGATGAAACTCAGAACTCAAGTCTTAATACCATATTAGAGCCTATTAAGTTTCAATGAGCAATTCAATTCAATTAATACTAAAAAATAAGCACAAGAATTTTAGAATTGGTCTGCTCAAAAAAATTTCACATCGGTTAAATATCAAAATATAGATCAACATATAAAGAGAGTGAACAACTCCTTTTAATAAGGTTGATATTTTAAGATGTAATCTCAAATCTTAATACATACAAAACACGAGAAAATCTAGTAAATTCACAGGAGAACATTCCTTAAATTCAGACTAAAATTTCAGCTCCCATTTTCGCTAAAACAAATTGATTTCTGCAATATTCCCTTGTCAAAATTAAACAATTATTGAGCATCTTTTTCTTCCAATAAACAAAGGCACGAATGACCATAATAAGGGAATTTTGATCACCTTTGATTAATTTTCCATTTACACTTGATGCTCTTTGATTTCGTTGCCTTACAAAGTTGATTCATTTCTCAAACCTTAATACATACAAAACACGAGAAAATCGAGTAAATTCACAGGAGAACATTCCTTAAATTCAGACTAAAGTTTCAGCTCCCATTTTCGCTAAAACAAATATTTCTGCAATATTCCCTTGTCAAAATTAAACAATTATTGAGTATCATTTTCTTCCAATAAACAATGGCACGAATGACCATAATAAGGGAATTTTGATCACCTTTGATTAATTTTCCATTTACACTTGATGCTCTTTGATTTCGTTGCCTTACAAAGTTGATTCATTTCTCAAACCTTAATACATACAAAACACGAGAAAATCGCGTAAATTCACAGGAGAACATTCCTTAAATTCAGACTAAAATTTCAGCTCCCATTTTCACTAAAACAAATATTTCTGCAATATTCCCTTGTCAAAATTAAACAATTATTGAGCATCTTTTTCTTCCCATAAATAACGGCACGAATGACTCTAATAAGGGAATTTTCATCACCCTTGATTAATTTTCCATCTTGATGCCCACTGATTACCTTGCCTTACAAAATTGATACCTTCTTAGATTTGACATATTTTGAGGAAAGTATTTCAACAATTTCCACCATAACGAAAAATAATCAAAACTTTTGTCATCTTTTCTGTAGCTTTTGATCACAATATTGAAGAAAACTTGGTAAACGATAACATTCACAATTCTCAATAACAAATAATTAACATGTTCCCCCATAAAAAGTATAATCACTTAGAATTAATAAATTCTAAAAATTTATTGGCCATTTCAAATAATCTTTTCAAAAATTATCGTGCAACCATGATGCAAACTCCATGCTTGGCTTTTGAGAGAGTTCATTGGCCATCAACATAAATCATGTTAAGATTTTGGGGGTCCATCTTAAAAGGTCAACCTTGTTAAGAAGAGTAATCCAAAGTCTTATAAATTGGTCTATGTTTTTCATCATTATTCGATGTGGGATTTCATCCATTCACATGTCCCCACAAGATGGTGGCTCGTTTGAGCAGACCAATTTTAAAATTCATATGCTCATATTTTTGAGTCTTACAAGGATCGAATTACTCGTTGGAGTTTAATGGGCTCTGATACCATGTTAAGACTTTGGGGGTCCATCTTAAAAAGTCAACCTTGTTAAGAGGAGTAGCCCAAAACCTTATAAGTTGGTCTATGTTTTTCATCATTATTCGATGTGAAATTTCATCCCTTAACAAATCCCACCACACCCCTTGTATCAATGTCAAATCTATGCTCGTGTAAATAATTGCTAACTCACCCCTGTATCATGATAACTAGCAACATGCCATAAAGATGCACATATCCGTCTCAATAGATATATTGTCTCGAAGAGAGACTATCCATGTTTGACATAGAAAAGTTCGTGGAACTTGCTCCACCTCTTGGACAATTTTGCTTGACATCACAGGGTTGTCCATATTTGATTGAAACATAGGTTAGTCTTTTTTTTTTCTTTTTTTTTTTTTCAAATCCTTGTGTAATCCATATTGCATAATGCATATCATTGACCTTACTTTCCACTCTCCCATCAAATTTCCTTGCGTCGTATTTGGATTTGACGTATCATTTGTGTACTCTAACACTCCAAAGGACTTCATACTCTAGTACTAATGTCAGAATTGAGATTGATATCTCGATCTGCCCACCGAATTCTTGTTCAAATATATATTAAGAAGCAAAAAAGATATAATACATGAAGATAAATTACTCAAGAATTACAATGATATAGCATCTCTCGCTCACCAACCCTTCAAGTATAGCAAGAAAAATAATTTAGGTTGTACCACACCTACCATTTTCTATCTATGTAAACTACAAAAACGAGAAAATTCATTGGATGCTAGACCTAATTTTTTCCTCTCTTAACCGTACCAAATATAAAAGCAAACCGTACAATGTAAAAGTGAACATTGTTTAAATTTGACCAAAATTCCCCCCTACGCTTTTGATATGGTTTCTACAGAGTTAAACAATTGTTTGGCATCTTTTTCTTCCAAGAAACAAATACACGAATGCCTAGAATAAGGGGAGTTTGATCACGTGGTACTTTTAAAATTAACCTTGTAGAATGTGGAATTTTTAGGATTGATCTCTTTGACTAAAAAGTGATCAAATGTCTTATATTACCCTTAATGAAATGAATTTTTGTATATTGCAGGATATATCCCTATCTTAGAATAGTTTTTCAATTTTGTCCTGTATTATTTCTATCTCGAATTCTAGCATATAAATCCATCATTTGATCTAATAGATTGACATAATCTTCCATATATCTATCAAAATTTTCTCCAAATATATAATATTCCTCAGACGATGATTGATCTATTTTTTCCATTTGATAGATAATATTATTTATTTTTTCTAATAATTTTTCTAATAAGTTATCTAATTCTTCAATTGTATATCCTGGCATGTTATATAAATCTTAACATGATAAACAATGCTAATAAAATAAATATTAAATACAAACATTTAGATAATTTAACCATGCAAATATTTAGATAAATTATCCCAACGATTCTTTAAGATTTCAGAAAATATCTTTCTAAATTTAACAAAAATAATAGTTTTACCTTAGTTTTGATCTCAAATCTTTATTCTTAGAACTGAGTAACCTTCAGGTTCTGGATCTACAAATGACTCCATTCAATTGCCTTCTGTCTTTATAGGATAATTGCTATTTCAACTTTTCACATTTATTGTGTCAATTCTTTGAATTCAGATTATAGATCTTAATTAAAGAAAACTCTCTTTCTGTTAAAGTAAGAAAGAAATTCTTCTTCAATCTTTCAAGAATCTATGGGATGAAGTGTTTAGAAACTCATGATATCTTTTAAAAACAATTTGAATATGAAATAATTTAGAATTTTATTGATATCTAAAGGCTGAAATATGATTACAATAGAAGACAGAAAATTATTTGGCTAACTCACAGTTCGAGTGCTCAACCAACTCTGTCTTTTTCATAAGCCCAAAGGCTTCTATTTATACACAAATCTGAAGATAAATTACATCATTGCTTACATCATACTAATAATATTTTATTATCTCATACTTTTCATCAAGAGTCTCATGGCCCCTCCATCATTTATTGTTTTGTTACATTTTCTTTGATAAATGACACAGTCCTTCTATAATTGTCTTTCAAGTCTTGTTCTCACATATAGCTGGTAAAATTCTCCTGTAGTAGTTTGGACACCTTTCCTCCATGTGTTTATCATTTTCATCTTTATCTTCTAATTCTGTCAGCAAGTGAGGCAGTCTCTTGCTTCATATGTCCTATGTAATGTTGAAATGGCACCAGGAATCTGATGCGTGTCAAACTTGGTGATAAAATCTTTTAAAATTTCAGATTTTTGATTCCCATCATTAGCCAAAAGTGTCCATCCATTATATTGGCATATGCATCTGTATTTTCTATCATAAAAACTTTTTGCTATGTTATAAAGAACTTTGTATCCAATCACTCTTCTATTTTTTATCCATGATTTTGTAAACTTTGGTAATGATTTATCAATCTGCCCTTCATCCATTTTGAAATTTCTTCCAACATGCCCAATGGAGATTATATGTTCTGCTGGATAGAAAATTTCATCTTCGACTTTTGGACTGATAGTATAAAATTTTAGATAAATAGATCGTCCATGTGCATATCTTGAGACTTCAGATTTAAATATGTCATCAAATCTATCTATTTCTTTAAGAGATTTATTTGGATAAATTAAATCCAAATATCCATAATCAGCTGTCATTTTGACCATGACTGGATCAGATTCTTTCATCATAACTATTCTCGGATAAACTATTCACCGGGTGAAATAAAATATGAATTACTTGTTTGTAATTCATAAATTATTTTAGTAAATTTTTTATATTCTTCGTCTTTTGAAGATAAAGGGATTTCATCTTCTTCATCTGGTTGTATCTAAATTGATCTCGTATGCTCTTCATTGATAATAATTTTTTTAGGATTATCATCAATTTTTATCTTTCTGGGACTTTGAATAATATCTTTCTTTGATCCACTGCTGCTTCCGCATGGTGGATCACTTCTTGGTATCTGTTGATATTCCTATTTGGTATCATAAGATTGTGCCAAGACACCAACCCTTGTATCTTTATTTGTATCAATAGACATTAATTGTACTTCAAGAGTATCAATTTTGTCTTTCATTTCATTGGCAACTTTGACGTGAGATTCACTGATCTCAAGTAATAGGTTGAAATTATTACTTAAGATTTTAGCTAATGCCCCCATCCCAACTTTTATATCATTTGCTTCTTCTTTGGCAAATGTTGCCATAGATTTCATCTCTGATATCATTTGTTTAATATTATCCATCTCCAAATTCAATGCTCCTGCTTAAAAAATCAGCAAGATAATTATTTGTACCTTTAATATGAATAATATCAAAATTATAGAATGATAAATATACTTGTCATCTATGTAACCTTCTATACTGGGGTTCCATTGATAATTTATCTCTAACAAGTCCTGCAACTTGAGAATTGTCAGTTTCAACAATAATTTTTTTAGATAATAAAAATAATGAAAATTTCTTTATTCCTCTAATAATTGCTAATAATTATTTTTCATGAGTGGTATAATTTATTTCTACTTGATTAAAAGTTCCACTTGAATATCTACATATTTCATTTAAATCTGTTTTTAATATTGCTGCCCAATATTTATTTGAGGTATCAGCATTAACTATCAAATTATCCTTTTCATTTGATAATCTTAATTTTGGTAAATTTTTACATTCTTCTTTAAGTAGTCTAATTATTTCTGTATGTTCTTCATTTCATCCTTTAGTATTAGTTTTCCTAAGTAAAATTTGTATTTTATATCTCTTTTTTGAAAGATTTTCAATAAATCCTTCTACATAATTTAAACATTCTAAGAATTTTTGTATTGGTTTCTTAGATTCTAATTTATCAGGAAAAATTTCTATCTTTTTAGATATATGAGATTGTAATTTTATTTCATTCTTATCTATAATTAATCCAAAAAATTCTATCTCAAGTTTTTCTATAATAGCTTTCTTTTCAGATAAGACTATTCCTTCTTTTTAACATTCTTTTAGAAATTTTATAATATGATTTTTATGATCATTTTTATTTTCTGAACATATTAGTATATCATCAACGTATACTAATACGAAATCATTATATTTTCTAAAAATATTGTCCATTCTTCTTTGAAATATTTGAGGTGCATTTTTTTAATCCAAATGGCATAACTATCCATTCATATTTACCTTAAGGCGTGCTAAATACCGTATATGGTATTGATTTTTCTTCCATTTTGATTTGCCAAAATCCTGACTTACAATCAAATTTTGAATAATACTCTTTTCCTTTTGCAAGATTTATTAAAACATCTTTATTTGGTAAAAAATATCCTTCAAATTTTGTGTATTTATTTAATTCTTTATAATTTATTATCATTCTTGATTTTACTCGTACTTGTTCAGAGTGTTTCATTACCATAAAAGTTGGACTACTATGTGGTCCATTGCTAACTCTGATTAATTTCATATTTTTTAATTCTTCAATTTGTTTTCTAAATTCTTGAGTATCTTGCATAGTGTACATCATTGATTTTACTCTTATTATTGCATTTTCAATTAATTCTATTTTTGCTCTTGGATGTTCAGATTTCTAATAAACTAATGGATTTTCATTATAGACATTTCCTATCTTTTTTATTATTTCTTATATTAATTTTGATTTTTCTGTTGTTTGTATTTTTTGTATTTTAATAGTTATTTTTATTGGTATTTTTATTGTCTTTTCACCATGCTGGCTGGCTGAACTCTGTATGGTTTAAATTCTCTTGAAATTTTTAGTAGATGTCCACATGGTGTTTGTAACATAATCATATAATTATTTTGTTGGTAATATTGGAACTGTTGAACAAAGTCATTTCCTAATAATATATCACATTCTAATACATCATATGCGTATACTTTGTTTATAATTATTTGTTTACTTCCTAATAGGATTTCTACATTTTCTTTATTTTTAGTAATGTGTGTCGATATTCCCATGACACCTGTTATTTTTATAGTATCATTGTTTCAATTTTTTAACAAAAATGTCTTGATAATAGTTATATCACTTCCTGTATCTATTAAGGCACATGTTGTTATATTAGTTTCTACAATAGTAATTTGTATATATACTGCTAATGAAAATGTTATTACATTATTCATTCTTTTGAACAAAACAATGTCTTATTATTATGTGTTATATAGATTCCTTTTTTATTAATATTATAATGATTTAAGCCTTGTAAAAAACTCATTCCTAATAATATATGGTAATAATCTTACATACTATTATTTACATAACATGGTATTATCATTTCTTCTCCATCTAAAACTATTGGTATCTTTACTTCTAATTCACTAGTATGTGTTTTCCATCAAAATTGATATATTTATAAGGTACCCTTCTTTTTGTTAATCTTTTATCTCTATTTCTTGATATATGACAGTTTACCGCTCCCGTATCAATTATGATATTTTTTTTTTTCCGTTTATATATTCTATTCTATTAAAATATTCCTCATATATTTGCATACTTCCTATATTCTTTTTTACCATTATTTCTTGACTTATGCTTGATTTTCTTGGTATTATAGATGTACTATTATTTTTTCTTAATCTTTCATCTTTAAATTCTATTAAAGAATCATTTTCTATTTTTTCTGTTACATCTGGTTTTGTTTTAGATATTTTTAATTCATATATTTCTGGTAATAGGTTTAGTTATTTGTTTGGTTCTATAATATTTAATATGTCTTTACATTCTTTGTGAATTTCTATATAAGATTTTTTAGAGTAAATATTTTCATAGTTTGAATTAGTAAATGTATATAATGCTCTGTATTCTATGGTCATAATATGATTTTCTTCTTCCATAATATCATTTCTATGTATTTTAAAATGTAATCCTAATACTTCATTAAAATCTTTATCTTTTATTGATACACAATATTTTGGATAACATGTAAATATTAATTTTTTGTATGCTAAATTTCCTTTTATAGTTCCTAAATGACTATCATTAGTATTTAGTATTCTTCCACCATGTAAACTTACTGTTATTGGTGAATCTACTCCTTCTCTAAATAGGGATTTGAACATTAATTGTATTCCTCCTAGATAAACAAATTGTATCTTTCCTTTTTGTTTTCTTTTTACTTTTGCCATTAATTGGTCAACTGTGAATTTTGTTAGTAATGCTAATTTATGACTTTCTGAAGCTGTTCTTATATCTATTGATTTTTCTATCTTATAATATTCACTTATAGATACTCTGATATGATCCAGGATGCACCATAAATTAGTAAGAACCCAAGGCTTGTTGGAAAGAGACTAGAGTCAAGTGCGCGATTTCAAAGAGCTAATAATTGTCGACCATTTACATGTTCGAGCAACGGAGTCCATAATATTGAAGATGACAAGCCAAAGAACAAGTTTCATGTTGGGGTCGAGGCCCGAAAAGAGTTGGATCAATGTATTAAGAGCAGTCGAAGAAGGAGGCCAGCCGGAAGCCCAAGCGACCGCTTAGAGTAACTAGGCAAGCGGTCGCCCAGACATGACAGGAAATATTCGGAGGCGAAAAGACTCTTCCAAGCGATCGTTTGGAATATAACCAAGCGACCGCTTGGTTATAATTTTGTCCGAATTTCCTAAGTTTTGATAATAGTCCTAGTTTCCATAAAACTCTATTTTATTACCATATTTTGCATATTTTGGACCTAATTTCGTATCTTTTAGGGTTTTACCAAGTTTCCATATAAATAGGATTTCTTTTCATTGTAAAAGCTAGACTTTGATTATTTGAGAGATTTTTAATTAAAAGTTGTGAGATTTATTCTTCCAGTTCTTTGTGGTTTAAATTCTTAACTTGAACTTATCAAAAGGAGATCGCAGTCCTTTTGTGGAGTTCCCACTGCACGGTTCTTGTTTCGGGTAATCAACGGGTCGAATTTCTTATGTGTAATCTCGATTCTTGGTACGGGCTGAATAATGGGTAAGGTTGAAACTTTGCGCTGTGTGATTTCTAGCTTTCTTGGGTTTGTTTCATCTTGTTCGTGGGTTCCCAAACATGTTCTTGGTCGGATTCACATCAGGTGATATCAGAGCACAGTTCTAGAATTCAGGTCATCTATCCTTTTAATTTCTTTGAGTCCTTATTTTTTTTGTTTTTTGTTCTTCGTGTTCAAGTGTCCAGTAATTATTTTTGAGTTTCAATCCAAAAAATTTCAAAAAAAGAGTCAAAAGTTATTTTTGGGCTAATCTAGCATCCAAATCAACTGTCGTTTGTTTTTTTGGTATCGTAGTTGATTTGTGTAAAAAAAAATTTATTACTGTTCATCCGTACTGCTCACATCAATTTAAAAAAAAATATTATTGTTCTTGTGTTAGCGTCATTATTCTTCTATAGTTGTATCGTTTGATTGCCTCTAAATTTATTATATTGTTGTTATTGAGTTTCATTAAAAAAAATGAGACAAAAAAAAAAGGAAAGTCTCTATATTCGTGAACGTTTAGAGGCAATTCAAAGCTAAAGTTTGAGTCTTGTCGTCTTTTCTTGTTTGACTTGAGTCTGTTACTTGGTCCGAACAAATTTGGTTGATTATCCGAGACTTGTACTTGTGATGGTGGTTGCTGCGGGGATTGCACTCCAATTGATTGAGGTCGGTTATTTCTCGAACCATTGAGAAATGAGGACGAGCAGTAAAAGGCAAGAGTGGTGAGGTTCATATCGGGTAGAAGCCAATTCAAGTGATACACGAGAGTAAACACGCGAGGTAATTTACTTGCTTTCTTGTTCTTCCATTTTTACTCAATTTCTGTGATTTAAGTAGTTGCAAAGTGCTTTATATACATGGATGAAAAAATGAATAAGTGTGAGGAAGAGGCGGTGCCTAAGGGCTTTTATATGGAGCTTATGAATAGCATAAATCATAGGTTTGATCAATTGAATGTGGCGGTTGAGCGTATTAGTGGTGACATTGCTAGGCATGAAACTCTAATTGACAGTCAACAGCGAGGGATGCTCCGAAGGGTTCCTCGTGGGAGTAGAGGAGATAGGAGAGGAAAGAATCTTATAGGTGAATTTGATGAGTTTGAGGCAGTGGGTGCAAGGAGTGATGATTATTACTTGGAAGGTGATATGGGTCGAATGAGGAATATAGGAGATCGATTTGATCGGGGAGTTGATAGAAATTTGGGGAGCATCAAACTGAATATTCCAGCTTTCCAGCGTAGGAGTGATCCTGAGGCTTATTTAGATTGGGAGAAAAGGGTGGAATTAGTGCTTGATTGTCATAATTACTCGGAGGAGAAGAAGTTGAAGTTGGCGGTAGTAGAATTCACTGATTACACCATCATTTGGTGGGATCAAATGACGACTAATCATAGGAGGAATTTAGATAGGCCAATTGAGAAGTAGGGAGAGTTGAAGGCTTGTATGAGAAAGCGGTTTGTACCGAGACATTATTACCGTGATCTTCATCTTAAAATACAAACTCTTTCTCAGGGGTCTAGTAGTGTGGCAGATTATTTCAAGGAGATGGAGGTAGCAATGATTAGAGCAAACATAGAGGAGGATAGGGAGGCTACCATGGCTAGGTTTCTGAATGGGCTAAATAGAGATATTGCTAACGTAGTAGAGTTGCAACACTATGTGGAATTAGATCACTTAGTACATGTGGCTATGAAAGTGGAAAGACAAACTAGGCGAAGGTGAGTAGCTAGGCCTACTGCCGAACCTAAATGGAGTGGTGGTAATAGGAATGATCGGGCTGTGACTAGAGAAAATGTTGAGGTATCTAAGGTTAAAGAGGAGGTGAATAAAAATAAAGTAAATACCGAATCTCAAACCGGTAGATCAAGAGATATTAGGTGTTTTAAATGTTTGGATGCGGGGCATATTGCTTCACAATGTCCAAACCGACGAGTGATGCTTCTTAGGGAGGATGGAGAGATTAAGTCGCATGATGGGAGTGCGAGTGATAGTATGCCTGGGTTGGAGGATGTTAATGGTGAAACTTATGTGGAGTACCCGGTGGCGGAATCATTGGTGGTAATGTGTGCGCTTACTACACAAGTGAAGGTGGGTGAAGACGAGCAACAACGGGAAAATTTGTTCCACACTAGGTGTCATGTTAAGGATAAGGTGTGTAGTTTGATAGTAGATGGCGGAAGTTGTACAAATGTGGTTAGTTCAACCCTTGTAGGGGAGTTGGGTTTACCTCTTATGAGGCATCCACAACCCTATAAATTGGAGTGGCTGAATAATTGTCGAGAGGTTCGGGTTACTAGAAGAGTATTGGTGAACTTCAGCATTGGGCGATATAGTGATGAGGTGTAATGTGATGTGGTTCCAATGCATGCGGGACATCTTTTGTTAGGTAGGCCATGGCAGTACGATAGAAAGGTAGAGCATGATGGATTTACAAATAGATACAACTTTGTGAAGGGTGGACGAACTATTACACTTGTTCCTTTGACACCACAGCAGGTCCATGAGGATCAATTGAAAATGAAAAGTGAGCGGGAGAAGAAAAATAAAGAGCAAAAAAAGGAGAGCATGAGAGAAAATTTAGAGAGGAGAGAAACTTCCAAGGTGAGCTTATATGTGAGAAAAATTGAGTGTGAGAAGGCTTTAGTGAGATCTAACCACCCCTCCCCCAGTCTGGGTATTCCTTCTTTGCAGGACTTCAAGAATTTGATCCATGGAGGTTTAATTTGCAAGGCGCCATTAGGGATGGCAACGAGCCGGGTCGGCCCTGCTCGCGGGCCAAAATTCTAGGCCCGGGCTCGGCTCGGACTTTTTCGGGCCCGAATCGAGCTGAGCCGAGCCGAGCCAAGCTCGATGAAATTTTGGGGGCTCGGCCCGGGCTTCGGCTCGAGCTTTTCTCGAGCCGAGCCGGCCCGTATTTTTCTATTTTTTTACATTTTTTTGATCGCGAGCCCAAAAAGCCCGTGATACGAGCCGTCTCGCGTAGCTTATCGGGCCGGCTCGGCCCGAGCCTTGGCTCGGTATCCCGGGCCTCGAGCCAGGCCTGGCCCGGGGTTTTCACGGGCCGAGCCCAGGCGGCCCGAGCCACCGAGCCATTTTGCCACCCCTAGGCGCCATACCTCAACTGTCCACTTGATGCAGGACACATGGAGAAATTGGTGAGTAACAGTGCAATGGGATACAAACACACTAAGGTAACGTCTCAGACCCTTACACCTAGGCTAGCATTTGGAACAACTCATGGACTTAGTATCTTACATAAGTTATGCAGTCTTGCAAGTGGTGATGTATTTGATAACTCTATGCGTAGAGTCAGTCTAGTTTCACATATGCATATGGAGTCCTTTTTACTTGTCTATGATATACACTTGCTACGTTGTCAAATTCAAGCATGCCATGCAGAGTTCATTGTGTATAACAAGCACCTAGAGTGCATTATGGATTACGGCATGCATGTTTGTTGTTTTACTCACAGTATTCTCATTTGTCTCACGTTGAATTTCTTGAATGTGTTGGAATTAAATTTATTGTCTCATAATTTCATACTGCATGTCAGTTGGTCAGATGTCTCTAATTTACTGATACTGTTCAATTTAATCGTTTCATCTGTTGGTGTTAGTATTAGTTTTAGTGAGACACAGGTGTTCATGCGTGTGAAGTGGATACGAACTCAAAGGAGGTCCAAATTACATCCTAGGGGAGACGGATCGTATCATTCCATTGCTATGATTGAGCGTGATGGCTATTGTTTACTTCTACTGGGTAAGTTTGTGATCGTTGATATTTTTGACATTTCTAATGTTACTTCGTTTGGTGCAGGTTCAGATTCGAGGTTGAATCCTTTCGAAGGAAGAGGGGATGATATGATCCAGGATGCACCACAAATTAGTAAAAATCCAAAGCTTGTTGGAAAGAGACTAGAACCAAGTGTGCGACTTCAAAGAGCTAATAATTGTCGACCATTTACATGTTCGAGCAACGGAGTCCATAATATTGAAGATGACAAGCCAAAGAACATCCACATAAAGAGAAATTATCAAAACAACTACATTTTCCCTCTTTTTTATATAAAGAGTGCCTTCATTTTGACTTCTCTGAAATCTTTTCTTTTTTTTTATTGAAGATAACCATCAATTTTGCTATACTATGCTCTAAGCTCTTGTTTCAAACCATAGAGCACCTTCTTCAATTTATAAACTTTGTCATCCTTTCCAGCAATGATGAACCAAATTGGCTGCTCTCCATATATCTCCTCCTTTAATGTGCCATTCAAGAAAGCAGATTTAACGTTCAGCTAGTATACTCTCCAACTTCTCATGGCTGCAAGTGCAAGTAGTAATCTTATTGTTTTCAATCTAGCAATTGGAGCAAATGTTTCACAATAGTCAACTTCAAATCTTTGTGAATATCCCTTTACTATAAGTCGTGCTTTATGCTTGAAGATTGAACCATCCAAATTCAATTTTGTTGTGTAAACTTATTTTACTCGGATGACCTATTTATGAGTTGGTTTATCATTAAGCTCCTATGTTTGATTTTTTTTTCATCTTTCATAGCATCTCTCCATTATTGACTTTCAACTGCTATAGCATGTGGGCTCAATCATAGCCATTCTACAATTTTCATAAATCTCAGCTAGTGATTTAGTTTTTTGAACAGGTGATTTTGAAGAAGAACTGGAAGAATCATCAAATTCTTTATTTGAAATTTCAGGAATGGTTTCTTCATTTTCTGCAACAACTATATCTTGAGCCTCAATAGTAGATTGCTTTTCAACATTTGCCTCTTCCTAGTTCCAATTAGCATTCTCATCGACCTTTACATCTCTACTTATAATAACTTCTTCATTTTTCAAGGATAGAGATCCTATAACCTTTTAATTTAGAGCTGTACAAAAAAAATGCATTTCTCTGCCACTTCATGAAGCTCATCTCTTTTCACATCAGGAATGTGAAAATAACATACTGAACCAAAGATTTTGATGTGACTTACCAAAGGTTTATTTCCAGTCCATACTTCAATAGGAGTTTTATCTTGCACGACCTTAGTTGGAAGCCTATTTTGCAAATACGCAGCGGTATAGACAACCTTTGTCCAAAACTTCTTAGGAAGTTTTTTTTTTTTTTTTTTTTTTTTTTTTTTTTTTTTTTTTTGCCTTTTCAATAATCATACATCTTGCCATTTCATCATTGTTCTATTTTTCCTCTCTGAAACACCATTTTGTTCAGGAGTATATGACACTGTTAGTTTCCGTTCTATACCTTCATCTTCACAAAATTTATCAAATTCTTTTGATGGATATTCCATTCCTTGATCTGACCTCAACTTCTTCAATTTGCAACCAGATTGAGTTTCCACCAGATTCTTGAATTTCTTGAAAATGGAGAAAACTTGAGACTTTCTATTCATGAAATACACATATGTTATTCTTGAATAATCATCAATAAAAGGAATGAAATATCTATTTTTACCCAACGAAGGAGTCCTCATTGGTCTACAAACATTGGACTAGTTCTAGTTTTTTACTAGCCCTTGCACCATTTGAGGGAAAAGAAAGTGTGTTGTTTTCCCAATTGGCAACTTTCACATACTTCTTTACTCAGATTTATAAGAGTTAAATGTCTAACCATTCCCTTTTCATAAGAAAGCTTGAGTGATGACAAGTTAAAGTGCCCAAATCTCTTGTGCCAAAGCTAAATTTCATGAGCATATTACTTCTATAAGCATATTAACTAACGCAAGAAGACCAATTCAGTGGAAAGCTGTGATTTTTCACTTCAACATTAAATAACTCTGCTCTACATGAATCATAAATCATATAACTTTTATTTTTAGACATCAAACATTATCCTTTATCCATCATTTGAGCCATACCTAAAAGATTTTGATCTAAATTTGGTACTAACAAGACATTTGAAATAAGCTTAATACATTTACTTGTGTGCACAACAATTGCCCCTTTAGCTTCAGCTTTAACATATTGTGCACTCCGTTCTTCACTTTGGTCTTGACTCAAGTGTCCAAAGTAATGAATAGATTGGCATCAAACGTCATATGATTGGTACACCAACCGTCAATATACTAGTCTTTGCTCATTATTGGTTGTGATTGCAACAACAATTTTTGGAAAAATGTTTTCTGATACATCATAATGGATGAAAGAAAGAGCTTTATAGTTTTTGGTGAAGTCTTCCTTTTGTCGTTTGATTTGTGCTATAGTTTGATCTTGTGCCTCATTTGCAGGCTTAAAACCCTTTTATACTATTGCCTATAGATCATAAGCCATCAATAAAGCTTTCATCTTTATTGTCCAAAAATCATAACTTTCCCTTGTGAAACAGGAGGTGCAGGCAAAGAAACAGTTGTTGCCATGAAAAATATTTTCTCAAACCCTTAAGATCATAAAAGCTCTGATACCATGTGAGTGTTTGAATGGAGAAGAGTTATTCTTCTGTTGATGTTGCTGGAAAGAAAATTGAGATACAAAAGTACAGAGAATTCTATTGTTTCATTCAAGAAATTTCCTTGATACATATATACACCCTTGATAGGTTTTTCAACCACTCTGCCTATTACATAAGACTTCACATTTTTTACACCATATATTTTTCATAAAGTACAGACAACATTTGCTTAAATTAAGTTAAAACCATACATTACAAAAGGTCAGTCCATCAGCAAAAGTTACTGTACTCTACAGCAAAAGGTCATTGCATCAACAATTTTCAATGAAAAGGTAACACTTGCACCAACATTTTTCCAAGAAAATTCTCAATAATTGGTATAAATAAATCAAACAGGATATTTTTGTCAAAAATTTGTTCAACAGTAAGTTTAAGTTGACATGAATTTGGAAACTATACAGAACAGCTCTATTATTCTCTCAACTTTTCACTAGGAGTAGCATAAAACTTTTTCCTTGAATTGAAATTCACACGTCTGCGAGTGTAATGTTTATTAAATAGTTTGTGACCTAGTCAAAGTTGGTTCATTAATTGAAATAACATGTGAAATCTCATCCTCTGGAACTTGTTCAAAACTGCTGCATTGTATCTTTGATGAATTTCGGCCAACTCCATTTGAATTTCTGCCTTTAAAATTTGCAAGAGAAGCTAACTCATTAACAGCGTCAGCAATATTTTCTACACAGATAACTGTTTCTATCAGTAGTGAAGCAACAGCAGCAACTGGCATTATTTGCAGAAGGTTAGTGTCTTCACAGAAATCTGATTTTAGGAAGGATTTCAGGTTTCCAGATGCCATTTTCATGTTCGTCATATGCGGATTAGGGGAGGATGGCAAAATCATTGTTTTAATTGCCAAACCTAGTTCTTTTAATGCTTTTCCAGATTCTGAACTCACGTTTGAAAATGCCTCCTGAATCATTCCATTGTTCTCTGATGCCTACAAAAGTAGCACGAAATCAGTTAAAACACACGAAATGGGCTGAAAACCCGTCTTCTTTAAGAAACATTCTATACTAATTACACGATCAAACTATCATAGAAATAATATCATACAATTACAAGGATATCACAGATGAAGTTAACGACCATCTTTCAATCTTTAAAACAATTTCATTAGTCCATGTTTTGTGGCCATTAATCTACCAACTTCATTTTATCCCGGGAGATCGAATCTTGAGAAAATTTCTAACCAATAATTGTGTTATAAAAGGATCTATTATGCACAAGAAATTGACTCATTTAAAGGGTTTGTAGATACATACTTGAGTTTTAGGATTTAGGTAGCCGTTGAGGGCTTCAACCCTGCGGGCACACTGCCTTGTCAAATTCCCTATCTTGAGGTATTGTTTCCATGGATGGCGATACAGGAACTGACCATGCCCTGGTTCCCATCTCGCAAAGTTAGCCTGCCAATAAACAAAATTCAAAACCACGAAGACAATTAACTGCGTTCCTATGAAAATATTTACCGTACACAAATGTTTTACCTACCAAGGTATCTTCTCTGTTTTTTGAATCCAGAATACCGTTCAAGCCAACCCGAAATTGTACATCATTTTCAGATTCTTTAGCTTCTGTCGAATTCAAAATCTCACCTGCAAAACCTGGATCCAAAATAACCTCAAGAACTTTAGAATATATATAATCCTTGGTGGATATTTTTGTAAATTTGTATAGAATTAGTGGAAATCTTTCATAGACTTCTATAGACTTTTATTTTAAAACTTTTTTAGATTTTCGTAGAATTCAAAATTTTTTTGAACACTTTCATTCGAAATAGAATTCACGTGGATCTGGTGCAATAATATGAAACAATTCCCCTTCTCCTTCCCCTTCCCCTTCGAATAAAATAAAAAGCTATTTTAAAAAACATAAAAATTTAAGACCTTAATTAAATAACTATATATATATATATATATATATATATATATATATATATGATAAAAAATAAATTTAATATTCAATATTATTAATATAATATACCTTTAAAAATAAATAAATAAATCAGTATATTTTTGTCATATAAAATTTTATAATTAGATAAAAAAATATATATATTTTTCACAAAAAAATGAATGAAAAAAAGAAAAAAAAACGTTATAAGAATTCAATTTAATTTTTTCGTAGAAAATAAAGATAAACAATGAGAGAGAGAGAGAGAGAGGGAAACAAATAAAATCAATAATTTTTTTTAAATCATAACTCTAATGTTTGTAGAAAGAAAAAGAAAAATTAAATATTGAAAAAATACATGTCATCTTTTTTTTTTTTTTTTTTGTGCGTAAGTCTTCAAAATCTTGTGATTAATGAGAGACAAATTTTTAGATTTTATATGAATATTTTTTGCTTAAAAGTTTGTACCATAGAGACTTTTATAAAAATATTTGAAAGTCATTAAAATTTGAATATCCCAAAACATATTTCCAAAAAAACTTTAATTGATTGAATCGTGACTTTTAAAGACTTTTTAAAAGTTTGTAAAACTCTCAATTGAATACACCAATATTTTTAAAGAGTCTCAAAAAAATTCACATTGAATATTTCTAAATTTTTTAAATTTCAAAAAGTCATTAAAAGACTTATTTAAACATACTCTCCTAATAGTGCGTATGCTTTACACGTGTACTAAATGCGTAGATGGACTATTCCTACTTCCAGCATAAAAGAAAAATAAATACATTAAAAAGAAAAAGTACAGTGCTTGGTTAGAAGACACTACAGGATGATGAAAAAGATCATACCTTCTAAAAAATTTCCAAGCCTCTCTAAGTTTAGAGCTACAAGCTTGTGGAGATCTTCACCGGCCCATGCAGGGCGAACAAATATGGATACAATCACACAAGTTGATGCACCTATTAGTACGGTATATAGCCTCTCTCGAGCATACTCAAATAGGTCATCGGTTCGAAAACCAGATATGGATACCAAACAAAATGTCAACGTGAAGATTAGCATCCCATAATCATATCTAGCCTTCACTCTGGGAAAGAATCGTATGAATGTTGATGCCCCAGCTTCGAACATATACACATAAAGTTAGGGTCTAATGCAAGACAAATTTGATAGAATGGCTTGTTTGTTATACTGGATTGAAGTACTAAGACAACTACTACACAAGAAATTAAATGAAGTTGAAATCTTGTCTACTATAGTTGTTGCTTCCAGACTTGTACTATATGCACTTTGTAGCATATATACCTTGTAGAAAGACAAATATTCCAATTAATATCGGTTCACCGGGTATTCCAGCAATGCTAGCTAAGTGATAAGCTACAAAGCCTAGAGCACCACCTACCAGGGTTGCCAATCCTCTATTTAGCCCTTTTCCAATTGTTGCACCTGGAAAAAGAATGAAAAAGAATGCATGGTTGTGTTTTTACATAGAAGCACAACTTGCTCATCACAGAACCAAGTACGAATGTACGGAGGACGGAAGCTGTAATATTCACTACAAAGAACTTTATTAGTACAATGGACATAACAAGACTCGACATGATTAAGATAAAGATGAATTTCCTTTGTGTACAGTTTAGGTCTGTTCAGTTGAGTTTACGTGCGAAATAGGGTGCAGGAAATATTCTAATCCCACTAAACTTTTTCAAATATTTCCCAATTGCAAATGAAATTTAAAAGTTTTTTGAGTTTACATTGAACTTTCTCGAACGTTTTCTAGTTGTCACCGAGTTTTAAAAGTTTTGTCCTTGCTATTGAACTTACCAAAATGTTATTTTATCCATCACTTTGGTACTCAGCATTTTAAAATCAAAGGGACTTGATGAATGAAAGATGCAATAATATTTTGGTAAGTTCATCAGGTTTTTTAACTTTTAAATGGCGATTGACGGAGTATCCAAAATGATATCATTTTGACAAGTTCAGTAGCAACTAGGAAAAGTTTTAATGTCCAGCTACAACCGGAAAACATTTTGGAAAGTTCAGTTGTAACTTGAAAACGTATTAAAGTTCAATGCAATAGCAAAACATTTGTCACTGGGATATTGCAAAATAAGTAGAGCAGCTTACCAACAGTGAATTCAAAGACAACCACCACAGTAATAACAGCCCACGTTGTGTAGTCATTAAAGTTCCTGTACAAAGGTTGAATGTAATAGAACAATGAAACTAAATTAAGTGCTAGTCCAACTTTCAGTGAATGGATCACTTTTCTTGGATCATCTTTTGCAATCTTTTTTGCATGCTCAGCAATTTCAACCATTTCAGAAAGGAACTTCTTTGGAAAGTGCTTAACCCACAAACAACAAAGCACAAAAAAACCCACTTTCTCCTGATTTCCAGATTCCAACTCCATATGATATATTAAATGGGCAAAGTGTGCTTATCAAAGAGAAATTTAAGCAGGCTTGAGGATTGAGGCTATACAGTAACTGATTTATATAGGAAGAGAAAGAAGGATAGGAACACAAGAATATATTCTGTTTTTCCTTGGTGATTAGGTTTTGCTACCTTTTTATAAGATTTCATGCAAAGAAGGGGTAGTAATTGCAAGATTGAAAAGTGGGGTTGTGACTGTGGATGATGTCTCTGTTAGCCACAGACTCGAGGACACTCAAGACTCGAACAAAATTACAAAAGTCTTGTGGGGTTCCCTCATACCAGCAGCATGCTTTTGGTATAGCCATAACACGTTTTGGGTTTTTTACTACTAACAGTAAATTGTTAGGGCCATATATATAGACTTTTGTGAAGATCATATCAGGCCAAGTTGAAAGTTGAAGTGTTTCTTTGAACTGTTACGCATGGCTCGATATAGTCTTGAAAAAAATGGTGCATATTAGTAAATGTTACAGACACGCTATTTAAGAAAAGATAGAAGACCTGTATATTACTGTAAGCAGTTTTGTTAAGGGGAAGGCTTCAACTTTTCTAGCTAGACAAGGTGGCACCGAGGCTAGCAGCCGAAATTTTGTTTGTGCGGCGTCTCAAGCTCCACTTAGCTTGAAAATCAGTTTTCATTGGTCTTGAATCTCAACAATGTCTCGCTATATATTTGAACCCAAAAAGCTTACTGGCATCGCACTCGGTTGTTCATGATGCTCATATTCATCAACCCTCAACTCCCACGTGTAGCTTGACTTCGCCATCTTGACTAGCTAGCATGCTTTCCTCGACTAGGGTCCATACATTGCATATCCAATGGCAAGGGAACCCCTTGCTTCATGTCAAGCATTTTGAATTAACTCATGTAGGTGGAAGTGTGAAACAAGAAACGAACATATGACATCGAACTAGTTGACTTCAAGAAATACCCATAATGGGTACAATCAATACTCATTGACGCAAACGAATACGAAGTACTGGTCTGAAATCATGATTCTGACTGAGAATTGAAAATTTTCCAAATTCTATAATTTTATTCTTTTGACAACCGAATAACCCGTAATCCTATTCCTTTTAAAGAAAAATAAGACCACCTAATTTACTATATTTAAGAAATGGAAAAGACCATATGTACAACTCCCTGTATATACGGGGTTGTATTAAGACTTGATGGTCCATTTTAAAAGGTCAACTTAATTAAGAGGAGTAGTCCAAACCCTTATAAATTGGTCTATGTTTTTATCTTTATTCATGCCCTGCAAGATAGTAGCTCTTTTGAACAAACCAATCTTGAAATCTGTGTGCTCATTTTTTTTAGTCATAATCGGATCGAATCGCTCGTTAGAGCTTAACCTGGCTCTGATACCATATTAAGATTTGGGGTCCATCTTAAAAGGTCAACCTAATTAAGAAGAGTAACCCAGATCCTTATAAATTGGTCCATATTTTCATCTTTATTCGATGTGGGATTACATCCCTTAACAGGCTGTAAATATAGCAGCCCCCGAAAAGCACAAAGGCTATGAATACTTATCTGAACAAATGAAAGTAGTCCTACGCAAATAAATAATTTCTGCCATGGTGAAAAGACCTGTTATGACGGCCTAAACGATCTAATTTGGCCCAAAACCTAATAGACTCAAGGGCTTCTACCCATTAGTTTTGTTCATAGACTTGTTTTTAAATGGAAAAGTGATATTATATAAAAACAACTCTCCGAGTCAAATATCTTGATGAGATCCCGGTTGGGGAATCGCATGGAACTCGCGGAATGAATTGAAAATGCCGGGAAAGTCCAAATTCAGATTGTAGCCATAGAATCTCGACACGTAAATTATTGAACCAAACAAGAACGAAGTTTGAAAGACCTCTTGATTACAAAACCAACGAATCTTGATTTGCGAACGCCACAAAGGGTACATAATTCTTTGATAAGTTCTAAGGGTTGAAGCTACAAATATAACAATTATATTTGATAAGTTATAAAGGTATTCACGAAGAACATTGGAGAGAAAATTATCAATTCATAATAATCAATAACTTGTCCATACAATAAGAATAAAATTCTTATTTATACTAAACCTAGGAAATATGGAAATAATGAAATTTAAGAGTCTTAAAATATAAAAAGTTTTCAAAAACAAGAATTCTAGCCAAAATAAAATATTTCATGAAAAAAGAAAGTTTCTTCAAATTATGGTCTGTGCCAGATCATATCATCCCCTCTCTTTTCGAAAGGATTCGTCCTCGAATCTATGCATTGTGATCACGTAGGGGATAATCAACATGTCACTAGTTTTATCACTAAATCACCTGGATCAAATGGTAAAATTTTCCTTTCATGTCAGAGGATCAACGCATGGCACCCATCAATTTTGTAGATATGTATGTATTGCAATAGGAATTCAATCAGATCATCTTTGTCGCTCAAACCCTTGCGTATGAATTCATTCCATGTTAGCGTCTTCACCTCTTCAGGAATCACAAAATCAATCTTCGGTAATAAGGAATTCTCCAAACTGAGGTAAGGTTGATTGATTTCATGGATCAAGTCTTTAGAAACCTGCAATACAGAAATAGACAAACTAGAGAGAGAATTGTTAGTTCTCACTAAAATCCTTTCAACCTCATTCGCATATTTTTACAAGCTCACTTCCGACTTTTCTTTTCTCTCTCCCTCTTATGGTTCTTCTTTTCTTTTTACCATATCTCCACTCTCATTTTCACTCTCCATTTCTTTTTTCTCTTTTTTTCTCACACTTTGTCATCTCATCACTATTTTCTCTCGAGCTCACCAACTCATCGTTTGCACTCATACTTTCATTTTCTCTCAATCCCTTTTTCTCTCTCACTCCTTAATTTGTGTCGATCCTCATACGCTTGTTACACAAGAATAATAGGCTTCACATCCTTAGTAAAACTGTACCTGTTTTTGAATCCATCATGTTTTGCCTTCCTATCATGTTGTCATTGCCTACCCAACAGTATATGCCCCGCATACATAGGAACTATATCACATAACACCTCATTGTGGTACCTCCCAATTGAGAAACTTTTCAATACATGTCTACATACTCTAACTTCCTCACATTCATCTAACCATCGCAGTTTATAAGGTTTTGGATGTTTTACTGTGATCAACCCAAGTTTCTTGACAAGCATAGCACTAACGATATTAATACAACTACTTCCATCAATAATCAAACTACATACATTGCTGTTGATATGACATTTAGTTTGAAAGATCGTCTCTCGCAGCTGCTTAACATCATCTACATTGATGGGCGTATGGAGATCACGTAACACCACACAAGTTTCCTCCACTATCGATTTCACGACTCCATTACATTCTCCACGATACTCGACCATCTCCCTTTTACACCTATTACTCCTATCAACATCTCCAACAAGATGTCTACTCCTTCGTTCAAGCTTATCCAGTCTATGACTTATACTCTCAATCAATCTTTCAAACGGTCGGATCACATTATTCAACATTGAGATTTGTAATCAATGAGACTCTAGAAATAAGAAAAATAATTGGATGAAATTTCGAATGAGTACTATGAAAATTCAATAAAATGGTTCTTGAATTTGGATCGGATTGAACACATGGATTTTGGAATTAAGATAGATAATAGAAAATTGATAATTCCAAAATAAATCAAATTTCTTTTCAATATTCGGGTGAATAGTAACCCGTGAACAGTACCAGTATTTTTTTTTAGTAAACTCAAAAATTGACTACGAGAATAACAAAACAAACGAAAGTTGATTTGGATTCAAATTGAGCACAAAAACAATTGTTGACTCTTTTTTTGAAAATTTTTGGATCAAAAACTTAGAAAAATTACTAGACACAAGAACATGAAGAACACAAGAAAAGGAAAACAAAGACTCAACAAGAAATAAAAATAAAGATAGACCCTGAATCTGGAGCCCAAATTCTGATATCGCTTGATGAGATCCCGGTTGGGGGAATCGCATGGAACTCGCGGAATGAATTGAAAATGTCAGGAAAGTCCAAATTCAGGTTGTAGACGATAGGATCTCGACTCGTAAATTATTGAACCAATCAACCAAATAAGAACAAAACTTGAAAGACCTCTTGTTTACAAAATCAACGAACCTCGATTTGCGAACGACACAAAGGGTGCCTAATCCTTTGATAAGTTCTAAGGGTTGAATGCCACAAATATAACAATTATATTTGATAAGTTCGAAAGGTATTCACGAAAAACATTGGAGAGAAAATTCTCAATTCATAATAATCAATAACTTGTCCATACAATGAGAATAAAATTCTTATTTACACTAAACCTAGGAAATATGGAAATAACGGAATTTAAGAATCCTAAAATATAAAAAGTTTTCAAAAACAAGAATTCTAGCCAAAATAAAATATTTCATGAAAAAAAAAAAGTTTCTTCAAATTATGTTATGTGCTTAATCATATCATCTCCGATTGCTTCATGGTGAGAATTCTGATCAATTTCTCGATTTGCCAACATTATTTTTGTTTAAATAAAAAAATCATGTTAGAGTGCTAAAGTTGGATTACAAATTGGGGGCTGCCCAAATGATGTGGCACTAATTTGTAATCCAATTTGGGCAAAGTAGCATTATTTTTATTTTAAATAGTCAATGCTTAAATTCATGCTTCAAGAGAACTTTTTAAATTAACATTTTAATTTAGAGAGTGGGTTAATAACGCCAGACATAATAGTGATTATCCTGCATATTAGTTTTAAAAAATGATTCACATGTAAGAAAACAAAAATATCATCAAGAAACACAGAGAAAACGTCGCTCAAATTCAATGAATTTTATTAAATCACGTTGTCACGAAATTTAGTCCACAAGCCGAACTTTATATCTAATATCCGAATTTTACCAAAAATAGCAAAATTCCAAAAATCACGCCAAAATTAAAATAAAGAATAAAATAAGTAATCTATGAAAAATCCTGCCAAATCGGGTTAAAAATAATTTCTTAATATGCAAACGAATTATTACCAAAAATAACTAAAAATTGTGATTTGGAGGAAAAAATAGCGAAATTTGAGGTCGTAAAAGATGCACACTAAGCTTAGATGTGTGTCCACAGCGTGCACGTAGGGATGACAACGGGGTGGGACGCCTCTTCCCCACCCTGCTCCACCTTAGACATGGCAGGCGCGGGACTAGAATTTGCCCTATTTGCTGCCTAGTTTAATCTTAATTTTAATTATTATTATTTTTTTTTTTACAATTTCAAAATTTCGAGTTATGCTATTATTCAAAGTTCAACCCTTAACCCAAAACCTAAAAGTCATTCCATATATTTTAAATGCATCATCTGTTTTGAATTCCCCTGCATCAGTTAGAGTCAAACTCACTCTATATAATTAAATGCATTCAAAATATTTTAATTTTAAATGTCGAAAAATAATACAATAATCCAGAAAAAAGCTAATTAAACAGAAGACAAAGAAAAATAATAAATAATTTTTGAAGTAGTAAAATTAAGTGTTAAAAATAAAGAGTTTGTTGGAGTATTTCAAATTTTTTACTCTTTAAATTTATATATGCTTTTTAAATTATAATTTACAAAAAAAAAAAAAAAAAAAAAGGAAGTCACTTGAAAATGCTCTAAAGGGATAAATCATAAATGACACGAATTTATGTTGAAAACTTGAAAATTAGAGAAAAACCAAAGACTATCAAAGATATATTCCACTTCTCAGTCACCTGAACCGAGGAAAATTAATTTAGCCTTTGTCATGCCACAATTTTCAACCAATTGCATAAACCATAAAACAACGAGAAGATTCACTGAACGCTAAGCCTAATTTTTTCGCTCTCATTTATATTTTAAAGGATAAATCTCATATCAATTAAATATCGAAATATAGATCAACATATAAAAATTTGGACTATTCATCTTAATAATGTTAACCTTTTAAAATGGAACTCAAAACTCAAGTCTTAATACTATATTAGAGCCTATTAAATTTCAAAGAAAAATTCAATTCGATTATTACTAAAAAATAAGCACACAAATTTAGAATTGATCTGCTCAAAAAAAATTCACATCGGTTAATTATCAAAATATAGACCAACATATAAAGAGAGTGAACAACTCATTTTAATAAGATTGATATTTTAAGATGTAATCTCAAAACTTAATACATACAAAACACGAGAAAATAGAGTAAATTCACAGGAGAACATTCCTTAAATTCAGACTAAAATTTCAGCTCCCATTTTCGCTAAAACAAATATTTCTGCAATATTCCCTTGTCAAAATTAAACAATTATTGAGCATCTTTTTCTTCCAATAAACAAAAGCACGAATGACCATAATAAGGGAATTTTGATCACCTTTGATTAATTTTCCATTTACGCTTGATGCTCTTTGATTTCGTTGCCTTACAAAGTTGATTCATTTCTAGATTTCACATATTTTGAGGAAAACATTTCTAATCTGTGGAATATCATTGACAAGTACCTTCCACACTCTCCCATCAAATTTTCTCACATCGTATTTGATCTGACGTATCACCACTCTAAACGACCTGATATGTTGGAACTAAGATTGATTCCTCGATTTTCCCACCGAGTCCTTGTTTGGATAATATTAAGAAGCCAAATAAAATAAAATTAGAAAGATAAAATAAATGAATAAAAGTGATTCAAGAATTTACGAGAAACTTTAAGGGGGCCGTCCTCCACAAATATTTGGATGGATTTTAAAAGATTATAAATCCTAATAAATTTCGTGAATTTGAATAGATTTTTTAAAATTCTATAAAAATCTCAACAAATATGGTGAAATTTCAAAAGATTTGATTATATGTATTTTTAAGCTTGAAATCCATCAAAATCTTTTAAAATTCCTCTATTAATGAAATTTTAATAAATCTACTAGTTATTTAGGATACCTAAATTTTAAAGGATTTCATTGAATTTCATTAAAATCTTAATTGAGGATACCTAAATTTTAATGAATTCATTAAAATCTAAATTCAGAATACTTAAATTTAAAAGAATTTTTAAAATTCATCACAATTTCAGTTGATAACACCCTCTAAATTTAGAGAAAACCCATGGATGGTAAAAGAAAAATAGATACATTAATATAACATATTATTACAATCATATGGCATCTCTCGCTCATACACCTCAAAAATAGCAAGAAATATAATATAGATTGTACCACACCTACAATTTGTATCCCTCGATATAAACCACAAAAACAAGAAAATTCATTGGATGCTAGACTTAATATTTCCTCTCCTAACCGTACCAAAAATAAAAGCAAACCGTACCAATGTAGAACATTGCTTAAATTTGACCTAAAATTTCCCCCACGTCTCTGCCATGCTTTCTGCCAAATTTCGTTGTCAAAGTTAAACAATTGTTTGACATAAGGGGAATTTGATCACCCTTGATTAATTTTCCATTTACACTTGATGGCCTCTAATGTCCTTAACTTGACAAAAATTGATAATATTCCAACACATCATTGGCCTCCAGATGAATAAGATTCATCATCTAATCTTGCAATTCAGACTCTTTCCCATGACTATCATTAATATCGCCATAGGTCAATATATATGAAGACCTTTTTAGTACATTAAAATGTATTTGAATTGAAAAAACAATGGACAATCATCACACGGACTTCTATTATTCTAATTTTGTCTAAGCGTGTTCAATCCTCCATAGTAATTAGCAAGTCATGAGTGCATATAATGATTATTATAAAAGAATTGTAAAAGTCGAGTTTGTTAGTAAGTTGTATAGATGAATGAGAAGTCCTTAAGAGTCGTCTATGGAACAAATAAAAAAGTTGTCGAAATTATACTAGATTGCCGCCAAGTTGTTGCTTGAGCGTCCGAAATAGTAACACTGTCGCTATCCTATCGCCAGCATATCGCTCATCCGTGCATTTGTAGCTCGCTTTTCGCTGGGCTCTCGCTCGAGCGACGGTGTTTCCCGAGAAACTCTAATTCATGTTTTTTAAGAATTTTATGTGGTCTATACTACCCAAAACCTCTATAGTATATATACCCACACCCAACTTCGTGAAAAGTGTGGTTGATCATTATATTCTACTTTCATGACATTCTCTGGAGAGAAATTTTGAGATCAATCAACCACAAGTTAGAAAAAAACATCAAAATCACATAATCCAAAACACCCATTTCATAACCATCATCAGGAAAGTGTTTTCTCAATAGTTTTCAGAGGTTGCTGAAAATTAGAGGAGGTTGGACCAGAAGCACATAAGAGTACAAGAACAATGTGTTCTTGGTGATCCATAGGAGATAGACAATTTCAGAAGATTGAGAGTAGGTGTGAGTGGAACGCGTTCCAAAGGGTCATGAAAATTGCAAGAATTAGATCAGAGAGTCTAGTGAGTTTTCTAGACTGGATCATACTGTAAGTTCTTATTATCGATATGAAAGTCATTGGTTTGGTTGCGGAGTTTTTAATCATGTGAAGGATTTTCTCCGTCAACAAATCCTGCATTATTTACTATTTTATTGATTATTGTGACAATTCAACATAGGATAAATTTGACTTGATTGACTAAACATCTAGAACAATTAAAAGTGACTAGTTGCTTTTAATTGATAATTTTAATTCCGCGATATTCACCTATTCACCCCCTCTAGGTAATCTTAGGGTCAAACTAGTAACTTTCAAAAATTATTTTCCACTTATATAGTTGTGGTTTGAGAAACACGACTTCACAACATTTGTACTTAATGGTTTGAAAATCTCTATCCCTAACATCTGATATATGTACAGGCTTTTTGTTTGATTTGAAATCGGATTCAACAAATGAACTACCTTCATGCATGCGAACTTGGTGTACATCAATGTATATACCTTTATTTACACTTTATCACATGACAAATTGTCATTTGACAGTTGAAAAAAAAAAACAACTATTTTTTATCTAATCACTTTTTGACAACAATGCAAGTATCCAACAAGAATGTACAAATCGAGTGTAAAAATGGCAAAGCTTCATACATATTGCTTGGACCTTGTACAGTTTCACCTTTGGTACAAATATTTCTTTAAATTAGAGAATTTGTGCGCTTTTTCTTATTCTAATTTTTGTTGCAAAATGTAAAAACTATTGGTTCTTGTAGCTTCTTAAAATGCCCATAAACAAACATAACCAAGATTAATCATAGAAAACACAAGGAATTTTTAGGCCGAAGTCCCAAAGTTTCAATGACCACTTCAACACACAATCTCATGTTTGCATCCACATCTTGTTTGTGCTACATGTCCTTCAAAATTAAGCTCTCTCCGAACATCTTGTTTTCACATGCAGGTTTAAACATGAAAATTTTGTGCTCGTTCTAGTACATCCATCTTGTTGTCTCTAACATTCTAGTCGAGGGAAAATATCTAGAGTACAAGGTTTTTTTGAGATCCATCCTTTTCCGGGATCATAAAAGTATTCAAGAATGGGGTTTTAGGAAAATATAAAAGCAAATGGAAAAGTATAATTTACATAATTCTATATTTTGTTGTAAAAATGGGTGATTTGTGCATAGATAAATTTATCAATTAACATAATAAAATAAGAAATATAATTCAACAATAATATAACATAAAATAAAGAAGAGATTTAGAAAGCAAGCCTTGAGAGTTGTGTCAAGGATGTTGTTCTAAAGTCGTGTTGTCTCCACTTCGTGCGGGTACTTTCGACACTACATGACTCCAAGATAAAATTCATGTGACTCACAGTCGGTTCTCCTTCTATTGACACGACCATAGGGAGATAAACAAACGAACATTTATCAAGTTGCCAAAACTATAGAAAATAATATATAAGTATAGAGAGTATTCTATGAAATTATCTTTTTTCATATTATATTTAATTCCATGAAAATCACTCCCTTTTATACGGAGAAATTCAATCCCCCACATTCATGAAAATAGATCATATTTAAGTATAAGTTACAATCTCAATTTTGAGATTTAATTTTGTATTAAAAGTTAATATTAAAAATCAAAACTGAAAATTGATATTTGTTGTGGAAGTTTAACACTTCTAAAAAATATTACAACAATCTTCCACAAGTTTTAAACTTTCAAAATATAAAACTATATATGGCAATTTAATACTGTGTAATAGGTGTAGGTGTCTTTTGGACTTGAACCTCACTTAGTGATAACAATACCCACTTGAGGAAGCCATAATGGACCGTACCTTGAATTAGGTCCCTTTGGCCAAATTTCAATTGTTCCTTACACAGTATTGATTTAGGCTCTAGTTCATAGCGGATACCACTTCTAGTAAGAGTCTCTAAGGAATAGCCACATCTCATAGCTACGGCCTCATGACAACTCTTATATAGGTGAGTCCTCCAAAAGTACATGTGACCCACACCTCGTGAGAATTCTCGTCTCGGTACTCATTTAGGGTTAAATCCTTCATAACATCACATTATTACGAGCACTATCACCATATAGATGAAAATAAAATATAGTGTTATTACAAGTCACGCGGTGCGAGTTGTTTCTATCACATTAAACATTTTTCATGAGATCTCCAATTACAAATGTTGGGTTATTCTTAGAGGTGACTCCCTTATAGGCTTAAGCCTCATCCCCTCGATGATTCATATATGTCCATCTCGGACTGTAATTTACTTCATATCTCTCTTGGAGAATAATTTGATATCATCAATTTGCAAAACTTTTATTCTTCACCTGCATATCTGCAAAATCTTCTGAAATTTTCAAAATATAAATATCACATATCTAAGTTTAATAAGATAAACATATGAAATTTTTAATATTGATTTTAGTAATACATTTGAGCAGATGCCTCCATTCAACTCGTTTATTTAACCAGCAATCTTTAGATTCAAGCTGAACACTTTTCTCAAAACGTTAATTTCATGGCAATTACGAATAATCATGGATAAAGTACATATATTAAAAAAAAAAAATTAATACCTGCACATTTCGAAGATATACTTTTATTTATTTATTTAAACACAATAATTCATCACCAAATAGTCTCAATCACAATGTAACATTGATCTTTGTAGTTGACTAAGAATGATCTACCATCAATACATACAGTATACATCACATATATTGACGACTATATTAAACTATTAATTAGCATCATCGTGATCATCAAGTTGATGTCAATAGTCAAGAATATTTAGCACACATATTTACAAAATTTTAAAACCCACTAACTTGTGGAATTTCTTCATAGTGAAATTAATATTAGGATGATAACATAAATGTCAAGGACGATGGTCTAATATTCAAGTCATCTATTAAGTGAAGGAATTTTAAAGCAAGTTCAAGTTATGTGATAGTATTGTATCATTAGGAGCTTAGCAAAGAGTGCACCTCCCATCGCAATGAGTATCATCGACGTAGTTGCTTTATAGAGGTAAGATCCTAGTTCAGGAACTATCACAAGTAGCTGATTTTTTCCTAGGGTTCTAGTTTTCCTCCTTCTGTAACACATCAACTCCTCTCTTCTAGGTGTCACTAGGACCATCAAAGGATTACTACATGTAGTTGTCTAGGTATAGAATGTTGATGTTTGAAGTGGTTGATAGTTGATTGATTATGATAAGCACGATAAGTGAACCTACTTTGTTGACAAACATGCAAGTGTACATGTGCAGACAATGATGCAAATGTATAATATCTAAAGGAAAAATAATAATTCATCTCATGTTGATTCAACCTATATTTTCGAGTATAAACTAGGTATGGAGTCTATCAAAAAAAATCTCATTTTAGATACCCCCACTATCTTCACGAATTCAAAATTCGCCTATGGGAAAGTTTTCAAGTTAACTGCTTCGGATGGGAATTAGATCAAAAGGAAGGACAAACTTCAAACTTTCCTACTTATTCTTAGCACCCTAAAACTTAATTACCAAAATCATAAGATGATGCATTTGTCGCCCAAGTATTCAGCATTTCACCCAACATGTCATAAACTAATAGGTGCTACTAGATCATGTACATATAATCACTAATGCATTTTTAAAAGGTTAAAAATAGAAAGAAAAGCAAAATAGAGGCAACACAAGCAACAAAAATTGTCTATATATAAATTACTCAACACGACTTCAGATTGTTGAAAAAATGGGTGATTTGTGTGTAGATAAATTTATCAATTAATATAATAAAATAACAAATATAATTCAACAATAATATAATATAAAGTATAGAAGAAAATTAGAAAGCAAGTCTTGAGAGTCACGTCAAGGACGCTGTCCTAAAGTCATATTGTCTCTTCTTCGTATAGGTACTTTCGACATTATGCGGTTCCAAGATAAAATGCATATGGCTCACAGTCGATTCTCCTAAATGGACTACTTAATTATAAATAAGACATGGATTATGGTTAATAAACCAAAAGATCAAAAAGTTGTTAATTGCAAGTGGGTCTACGAAGTGAAAGAGGGAGACCATAATACTGAAGGTAAAAGATATGATTACACAAAGGTTTTACACAAAGAAAGGTATAGATTGTAATGAAATCTTCTCACATGTTGCTAAATATATTTCTATCAGAATTTTGCTTGTATTTTCTGCCCATTTCAACTGGGATCAACTTGATGCCAAAATTGTCTTTTTAATGGTAACCTCGATGAAACAATTTATATGAATCAGCCAAAAGGTTTCGAACTGAATTCTAAACCTGAAAAGGTCCATCTTTTAAAGAAGTCACTTTATGGTTTGAAGCAAGTACCTAGGCAATGGTATAACAAATTTTAACTCATATATTTAAAACATGGGATTCTCTAAGAGCAGTTTTGATTCATGCCTCTATTTCAAAGTTTCTGGTGTACCTGATTCTATCTATTTATTCTTATATGTTGATGATATGCTTCTTGCTTGTTATGATAGATCGGAAATTGATTTTGTTAAATCAAGATTAAAAGCTGAATTTGAAATGAAAGATCTAGGAAAAGTTAAAATAATCTTAGGAATGGAACTAAAAAGAGAGAGAAGTAATTGTGTACTCTATGTAAATCCATCTGCCGATGTGAAAAAGGTTTTAGAAAAATTCTCTATGATTGAAAGTAAACCAATATCTTTACCGAATCACTTCAAATTGTCAAGTGAACAGTCTCCTAAAATGCCAAAATTGAAGAAGAGTTTGATAGGATAAGAAAAATACCTAATGTAAATGCAGTTGGCTCAATTATGTATCTTATTATATGTACTAGACCTGATTTAGCTCATGATATCAATATTTTGAGCAGCTTTATGGCTAATCGAGGTGAAACACACTGGTTAGTAATAAAATGGATTCTAAGATACTTAAAATAGTAATCGAGGTGAAACACACTGGTTAGTATATCCTTTCAAAATCATACATTCATTACACCTTTGAAATTTTAAGCCTAAGCCATTTGGCTTAGGCTTAAAATTTCAAAGGTGTAATGAATGTATGATTTTGAAAGGATATACTAATTCTGACTTTGCAGGTGATTTAGATAAAAGATCTACTTTTTCTTATGTTTTTACTCTCTGTAATGGTTGTGTAAGTTGGAAGTCTCAACTACAAAAAACCTTGTAGCCTTATCTTCCATTGAAACTAAATACATTGCAGCATGTGATGTTGAGAAAGAAAGACTATGGTTGAGGGGGCAATTGATTGAAATTGGCTTTATGAATGAAGTAGTTAGAATTTTTACAAATAATCAGAGTGTCATACACTTAAGTAAAAATCATGTATATCATGATAGAACTAAACATATAGATATTAAGTTTCAGAAACATGGTTGAAGCAGGTAAATCTGGTAAAAATTCCAACTGATTATATTCCTTCTGATATCGGCACCAAAATTCTACCTTTGAACAAGTTTAAGAACTGCTTAACAATTCTGAACATTATGTGAAAGAAAAACTGATTAGTAAGTTTTTCTATACTTTTATGTTTTCCGAGCCTTTACTAACTTCCTTTTGTTTTGCCAAGTACTTTTAGAGCAAATGAAACTTGCCAGTAACAATTGATTCCACTGAAAATGATCCATGAATAGTTCATCAAGGTGAAGATTGTTGAATTTGGGCTTGATGCTTCACTATTCATTGAGCTCTAGCCTTCTAGTGTTGGGTTGTTTTACTTGGGCCGATTGGAAATTATGTTTGGCCCTTGAACATCTGTTACCAAAGTGCATTTTAGTAACACAACTTTGGTCTCTTTAGATACTTTTGATCTAGACCCTTCACCCGCTACAATTGTAATCGTTCGATTTGTGGTTACAGTTGAAATATACATATAGCCTCTCTCTCTCTCTCTCTCTCTCTCTCTCTCTCTCTCTCTCTCTCTCTCCCTCCCCATCCCCCCTTTATATCGATCGAGTCTCTTCTATGTGAAGATCTTGAATTCTCTTTTTGTAATCTTGGTGTCTTTCACTGTAAATCTCGTGAGTGTTTGATTCTGATTGTCCTTGGTAAACGATCAATGAGAGGAAATTGTATAGATTACGTTATCTTTGTGTTTGAAAGAGAAGTGAGAGAAAACTGAAGAAATCTCCAATTTCTTCATACAATTGTACTGTTTCTTGATGATTTCTTAGTGGAATTAAGCATAATCTACTTGTAGATGCTCAATGGGTGAGTAAGCTTAAGTTGAACATTTGGGCCTTTGCGACGAAAATTCTTCATGTGCATTTACTTTTTTCAAATAATTGCTACAAATTCTTTGTGAATTCGATCCTGAGATCAACACCATTCATTACTTGAAAAAGTATTTTATATGCTAAAGAGCATAATTATAAAGCTAAGGAATCAAATTTATCCTTCATTAGCATTGGATAGGAAAAATATACAAAGCAGCCATATTTTCCTCAATATATTGTGCAAACAAAAAGATACTCAATGGAAGAGGATGCAATCTTCTTGATCGATATCAGCATTTCAACACCATAAGTTGTTAAAATTGTGAAAATGTGTTGTTTTTTTCTCGAAGAAAATGCTAGTTGGATAATATTGTTAAAATTTGACCCAAATTCAATTGTGTTCTTGCGAAAATATTGTTTCATTTATTCTATGCGTTTTTCATACTATTTCCATATTTAAGAAAAATGTTAGGGTTTTAATACTCTATATATAGTTGGCTCTTTTTTTTTTACAAGTTAGACACATTATACAAGTTAAATAATATTGTAAACACTATTTTTTGTCTTCTTTCTCTATTATTAATAAATTCTTCATTCATCTGCCAATGTTCTTATGTTCTTTTGTATTGTGAGCGTTACTTCATATTTTATCATATATCTCGCTTGATATTGACAAGTGGTATCGTTCAACCCAAACATAATTCTTGTTAATCACCCAACAAGAGGTATTAGAGCCAAATTCGTCGTTCTTCGTGAATTTTTTTATTACATTTTGTGATGGCAACCTTGAAGTACGATATTCCTCTTCTGGATCGCAATACATGATTCTCATCGTGGCATGTGAAGCTGCAAATAGTGCTTGCTCAAATCGATTTAGGAGACGACTTGTTGGGGTTTAACAAGATGCCATCAAATTGGTCATTTGAGGAGAAATAACACAAGGATCGAAAGGCCCTTTTACAAATTCATCTTTATCTTTCGCATCACATTCTTCAAGACGTCTTGAAAAAGAAAATCGCAACTGTTTTATGGTTGAAGTTGGAGTAATTGTGCATGACTAAAAGTTTAACTAGAAAATTATACCTGAAGCAACGCTTGTATTTTTATCGCATGACAGAAGGTGGATTTTTGGAAGATCGCCTGGCTGTTCTTAAAGAAATTGTTGCTGATTTGGAGACCTTGGAATTTAAGTACAATTAAAAAGATTTGGCCTTGATTTTACTGTGTTCATTGTCTGCTTCATTTATGTCATTTAGAAATATGACTTTATATAGTCGTGATACTTTCACCATTGAAAGTGTGTATGATACCTTATTCTCAAAAAAGAAGATGAAGCATCTTGTTAGATTTGAGACTCATGGAGAATGCCTTATTGTTCATGATGATTATGGAAGGGGTAGGTCGAAGTTTAACTTCAGCAATCAAGTTCGTAACTATTGCAAGAAAATGGGGCACACTAAGAAGAATTGCAACAAGTTGCAAAGTAAAGAAAAGTTGATTGCAAATCATAAGGGAAAGCAATTAGATATTTCAGGTGAAATTGATGTTGCATAGAACTATTTGAGTGATGGAAATATTTTGGTTATTTCTGACGACGAATTTGATTCTTGATACAGTTTGCACAAACCAACAAGAAAATTCATTGAATGCTGAACCCCATTTTTTTAGCTCTCATCCATACCAAATACGAGAAATCGAGTAAATTCACAGGAGAACATTACTTAAATTTTGGACTAAATCAACCCCACCCCCCCCCCCCCCCACCCCCCACCAAAAAAAAACTTGTTTTCGCTAACACTATGATTTCTGCAATATTCCCTCGTCAAAGTTAAAACAATTAGCATCTTTTTCTTCCCATAAATAACGGCACGAATGACTCTAATAAGGGAATTTTCATCACCCTTGATTAATTTTCCATCTTGATGCCCACTGATTACCTTGCCTTACAAAATTGATACCTTCTTAGATTTGACATATTTTGAGGAAAGTATTTCAACAATTTCCACCATAACGAAAAATAATCAAAACTTTGTCATCTTTTCTGTAGCTTTTGATCACAATATTGAAGAAAACTTGGTAAACGATAACATTCACAATTCTCAATAACAAATAATTAACATGTTCCCCCATAAAATGTATAATCACTTAGAATTAATAAATTCTAAAATTTATTGGCCATTTCGAATAATCTTGTCAAAAATTATTGTGCAACCATGATGCAAACTCCATGCTTGGCTTTTGAGAGAGTTCATTGGCCATCGACATAAATCCCACCACACCCCTTGTATCAATGTCAAATCTATGCTCGTGTAAATAATTGCTAACTCACCCCAGTATCATGATAACTAGCGACATGCCATAAAGATGCACATATCCGTCTCAATAGATATATTGTCTCGAAGAGAGACTATCCATGTTTGACATAGAAAAGTTCGTGGAACTTGCTCCACCTCTTGGACAATTTTGCTTGACATCACAGGGTTGTCCATATTTGATTGAAACATAGGTTAGTCTTTTTTTTTTTTTTTTTCCTTTTTTTCAAATCCTTGTGTAATCCATATTGCATATCATTGACCTTACTTTCCACTCTCCCATCAAATTTCCTCACGTCGTATTTGGATTTGACGTATCTTTTGTGTACTCTAACACTCCAAACGACTTCATACTCTAGTACTAATGTCAGAATTGAGATTGATATCTCGATCTGCCCACCGAATTCTTGTTCAAATATATATTAAGAAGCAAGAAAAAGATATAATATATGAAGATAAATTACTCAAGAATTACAATGATATAGCATCTCTCGCTCACCCAACCCTTCAAGTATAGCAAGAAAAATAATTTAGGTTGTACCACACCTACCATTTTCTATCTCTATAAACTACAAAAACAAGAAAATTCATTGGATGCTAGACCTAATTTTTTTCCTCTCTTAACCGTACCAAATATAAAAGCAAACCGTACAATGTAAAAGTGAACATTGTTTAAATTTGACCAAAATTCCCCCCTACGCTTTTGATATGGTTTCTACAAAGTTAAACAATTGTTTGGCATCCTTTTCTTCCAAGAAACAAATACACGAATGCCTAGAATAAGGGGAGTTTGATCACCCTTGATTAATTTTCCATTTACACTTGATGCCGTCCAATGTCCTTTTCCTTGACACAACTCGATACTATTTTACTTTTGACATGTTTTGAGGAGAATATTCCAACACATCATTATCTCCAGATGAATAAGATTTATCATTGCAATGTAGACTCTTCTATTATTCTAATTTTGTCTAAGCATGGTCAATCCACCGTAGTAATTAGCAAGTCGTGAGTGCATATAACAATGTAAAAATAAAATGATGCTTTTCAAATAAGGCTATGGGATATGCCTCTCCGTAAAGTGGATGTGGATGATTATTCGTTTTCAATTCTATAGAATTTTTTTCAAGATTTATGTCTGTATACTTGATGGTTTGAAAATCCCTATCCCTGACATGCATATTGCTTGGACCTCGAACAGTTTCAACTTTGGTATGAATATGTTCTTCGAATTAGAGAATTTGGACGCTTTTTTTATTCTAATTTAGAAGAAGTAAAAACTATTGGTTCTTGTACCTTCCAGTTTGCTCAAGTAACTTGAACCCTCCAAATCATAGTGGATATTCTCTCCTCACTTCCAGCTTAACTTTGTGCTACAAGACCTTAAATATTGAGCTCTGTCCTCGTTTTTTAATCGATTACATGTAGGTTCATATCGTACTTGTGTCCACTGTAGTCGAGGGCAGCTTTCTAGTCTATAAGTTATTGTAAGATCCATCCTTTTTCCGGGATCATAAAAGTATTCAGGGGGGTTTTAGGAAAATATAAAAGCAACTGGAAAATTGTAATTCACATACTTCTACTTTTCATCTACATTTAGGGTCAAGGACAAGAAAAACTCCACTAATATTTAGAAGGGACAAAAAAGGTACCGTTATTTACATCTATAATTTTTATATATATATCGCACTCTATATACATCCCGATTAAAGTATTAAAATTTTGAAAAATTATTATTTTCCTCAACGTTAAATTCCAATATTATCTTTGTTAAATTCATTCATTTAAACAAGATACTGCTATTTACATCCACATTTTTTATATATGCATCCCACTCTATATACATCCATTTTAAAATTTTATTATTTTCATCCCCTTCAAATTTCAATATTGTCATTATTAAATTCATTCATTTAAACATTATAGGTCCATACAAATTTTATATATTCATCCCACTATAAATACATTCCTAAACAATTTTGAAAATCACTATATTCATACAATCATTATTAACATTTAATATGGTTCTTACTTTTTATTTTCTATATTGCCATGTTGGTGGTTCAATATTTAGTTGTAAAAGTTAGCAAATCTCTTTTCTTGAGTTTATAGGATTTTCTTAAGAGTATACTGCTCACGCAATCAAATAAATCACTCCTCGAATCATACATTAATTATTATTTTTTTGCTTATAAACTCATAATTTTGGTTGTTTGTGTTTCGGTTGATAATTTTAAGTTTGTTTCATTTTATAATGTATTTGGACAAACATTTAAACTTATTTTAAAATTTCTCGTATATTTTCATATGTCAAATCAACACTTAAAAAAGCATAAAGAATAAGATTCCATTTTTCATATCATGAAATAATTATAACTCTAATAATGTGTTGATTTTTATTTTTAATTTTTAATTTCCATTGAAGAGGATAGTTTATGATTAGGATTTTACATTTTTAGTTAAATATGATAGTTTATCATTATTAGAATTTTAGTTAAACACAAACTCTAATAGAATATAAGAATGTTTAAAAGAATTTATGAAAATAAACATTGATAGATGAATTTAGAACAATGTATTTTTATTTAATTTTGTATATATCTATTTAGATAAATTCATACAAGATCAAAAGTATAATATAATTATCTTTTTAAAAGTGGGTGTATGTATAAAATTGTGAATGTAACTAGCAGTACCTGAACAAAAATAAATCAAATTATTTAAGCTTAAATCTCCAAAAGTGTAAATTTCATACTTATCCAAGCCACCAAAAGTGACATTTGTTATCATTATTGTGAATTTGATACTTTATTATTTGTATTTTTGAATTAATTTAGGAAAACCCCGAGATATTGATCAAGAAGGATGAAAAAGGACATGGTTTGCACAAAGACATGGAATTGAGGACTAAAAGGCACATGTTGAAATAGTGCTGGTCACGGGGAAAATTACAAAGTAAAATGGCGTGGGATTTAGGAGTTTGAATGTGAATATGTGATTCAAATTCTAAATGGAAGAAGTTTAATACAAATTCAAGTTGGACTCTTTATGGATGGAGAAAAAAGGGAGGCAGAAGGGAAGAGAGAAGAATCAATTAGAATTCTAAGGAAAGCTGGAAAAGCGAGGAAGTTTGGAGAAAAAGGGCACAGTAAGGTGGAAGAGAGACGGACGGCAGAAAGAAAAGAGCGGAAGAAAAACAATTCCAGTTTTTTCTTTTTCTTTTTTTTACAAAAAGTCATCAAGATTTTGTGCAAGATTTGTGGAGTTAATCATGCTCCATCATCAATTTGAGGAAATATGGGCAAATAGCACAATTGCAAAGACTATTTTTTCATAATGTCATTTGACCATTTTTAACATTCTAAACTTTCTAAAATACCTCAAATATTAAATTACAATCTAGTCACTCTAGCATAAAAGAAATACAATTAAGTCCTAAAAACTATTTAAAAAATTTATGGATCAAAAACCTTTGATAAATTTAATTCCTAATATCATACAAGATTTTATCGATCTAAGAATTGTAACAAAAAGTGAGATAAACTATTTAAAAGAAGAATTAAAAAATTTCTTTATAGATTATTTAGATCCAAAATTAAAATAGAAAAATATTTATATAGATAGTCAAGCAATTATAATTGAAAATAATATACATAAAGAAATTGTCAATTTAAAAAAAAAAATTTGAAAAATTAAATATAATCATTAAAGAAAAAGTCTTAACAAAACATAATAAATTCTATAAATTCTATTGTGATTTATTAAATATTTATGAAAATATTAGACTTTAAGATTTTGAGATTTTGAAAACAGTCACAGTACCCCTCACTTTAATTGGTAACAGAGTCATAGATCATAACATGATAATAGAAAATTTAGAAAATAAATATAAAATTAAAAAAGAAAAATTTGGTATAATAATAGGAAAACCTATGATAAAGAAAGAAACCTTAAAAATCGTACTTATAAAACTAAAAGATATACCTTTGATATCAGAAAAGATATAATAGAAAAAGTAAAAATAAGCATAATAAGAAATCTTATGATATGAAAAATTATTTTAGAAATAATAGACCAAGAAGAATATGCTGCTATAATAGAAAAATAATATAAGTAATTATGGGAATTAAAATTAAGAAAATAGATAACTATTATAAATTAGAGGAAGAAAAATGATTTAAAATATTTTATGAACCCATTTTTAATAAATCAAAAATATTAACATTAAATATAATTAAAAAATTACCTAGAAAAAAAAAAGAACAAATACTACATAAATTAATTATAGGATCTATAAAAGATAGATACGTATATGAAATGATTAATAAAGAATTTGAAAGTATTTTATAATACAGAGAAATATATGAATCATCATAAGGTATAAATAAGTAATGATAAAGTAGTTATAAAATTTAATAATATTGTTAAAATCTAAACAAATACAAGAAAAAACATCAAATATACTAGGAATACCAGAAGATATAAAAGAATTACAATAAAAAAATGTTAGGAAAACTAAAGATCAAGAAATTAGAATTAAAAGCAAAATATTTTAAAACTGTAAAATATGAATTATCTAATAATGGGATAGCTCTAAAAAGTTTTGATAAAATCATGGAAGAAAGTGAAAATAAAAAGTGTAGGATATCATATTTATTAGAAGCTAAAAGTGATAGTTCAAAAATGTAATGTCTTTTTCAGAAAATTTTGAAGACTTAAAGAAATTAATAAGGGGATTAATAGATGAAGTTAAGGAACTAAGAGATGAAATAGGAATATTAAAAATAGAAATAAGAGATATGAAATCGACAGATAAAAAAGTGGATAAAGAGAGAATAAAAAGAGAAATAACAAGAATATGAAAAAAAAAAAATGTAGAAACAGAAGGATATTATGAACCTGGAAGTATGGATGACAAATTCAGAAAAGAAATATTACCAATAATCTTAAAACAGGAAAGAAAATTAGAAAAATATACAGAGAAAAAAAAAGATAAAAAAGATGATGAATGAAGAAATAAATAATTTAATAGAAAACTTTGACCAATTAAGTATAGAAGAATTGAAAAGTTATGAAATATTAATGAATACTGGTGGAGGACCAACGCCAGCACCTGGAAGCACAAGCAACAATCCAAAATTAGAATTTCCTGAATTAGAAGGAGGATATGCACCAATGCCACATAGACCTTATAGATAGTACTATGATAGAATTATACCACAACATAGAATGAAAAAATATAAAAATTAATTTACTCCAAACTCATACTACAATAAATCAATAAATCATGGAGGAACAAAACTAGATTTAGATTGTAAAATAGATACTAAGAAAGTCTTATTATAATAGGTAGATGCAATGATGATACACGAGAATCTATGGATAGAAGAATGACTATTTGATAGCATCATTTGAAGGAGATGTAAGAAATTGGTGGGAATGAGTAACTGAAGATACTAAATGATTAACGAGAAGAAATATACAAACAGAAATGTAAAAAACCTCACAAGAGGGGATAAAAAAGTTAGTAGAATATATATCAGATGAATTTTTAGGAAAAAATTGGATAAGAAATTCAGAAGAAGAAGTTAGAAGAGACAAATTAAAAGCAAGATTATGATTGATAAACATTATGATATGTGATATGTGTAAAGAATATACATGTCAATTTAGAAATTTCTATTATACCCAATTTTATAGTAATGAAAATCAAGGACCATACTTAAAAATGTATTTTGCTAAATTACCAGGAACATAGAATATATATTTTAAGATAGAATATGAAAGATATATAAAGGATAACTGTGTACCAGATATATTAGGAAGTAGAATAAAATTCTTATTTGAAAAAATTAGCAGAAATATATAAAAATAGACAACTAATGAAAAAATATGGAAAATTAACAAAAATTTGTTGCGAATAGATAGATAGATCTATTAATTAGGGATGTGCACCAGCAAGAAAATATAAAAGAAAGTTCAAATTGAAAAAGTATAAAAAAATATAGACAATTAAAAAAAAATCAAAAACCAAATAGGAGATATTATAAGAAAATATCAATCAAAGAAAAAAGAGTTTAAAAAGAATAAAAAACAATGCAAATGCTAGAATTGTGGAGATATAGGACATATAAGCCCCGATTGTACAAAAAAAGAAGGTTAGAATCTTACAAAAAGAATATGAAGAAATAGCAAGTGATTTAAAAAATATATATATCAGATATTAGTGAATATGAAGGAGAAGAAATCTATATATCAGAATCAGAATGAGTTAAGAAATAGAAGAAGTAGAAACTATAGAAAGAAAACAAGAAATAGAAAATTTTGAAGGATATGGATTAAAAGTAACATTTGATAATAATACATTTAGAAAAACAGAAAAATTATCATTAGTGTCAGCCCCCAAGCTCTACTCTTAACATTTTTATTTTTTATCGTATTATTTTATTAATAGTTTTTATAGCAAACTAAGATTTAATCCAAATAAGCATCTCACAGTATAATCAAGACGTGTCATAGAAAATCAATATAAAAAGTTAAAAGAACCGCCAAATTTCATATTATACCAAAAAGAGAATTTGTTTTACAAAAGACATCCCCTCGAAAATTTGTCATATGACTACCCAAAAATTTTGGTCAAAAGAAATGCCTGCAAATTTTCAAAATATTTTTCCCTATATCTATTTTACAGCAGGCATATATGGCGGTATGTCAAAATTAGTCAAGTTTATTTATTTTCTCTACATTCTTTTCCTAAGTTCCATTTTTCCTTTTTACATAATATCATATCACAGTCTATTCCACGAACATTACGGTATTCACATAACGACAAGTAACCAAGTCATAGACCTCAATCATGACCATCACAAAGTCTTCCTCGTCTTCAAAAGTTTCAATACCTTCATCTTCATCAATCACTGTATAAAAGTGTGTGTAGTGGGTCCGTCTATATATAACATGTATAGCCGAGAAATTCGCAGTAATTTCGGCATGTCTGGTAGTTCGGATAATCTCATTATCTCGCTGGGCCATCTACAGTACAAAATACGAAATGTGAACCATAAAGTTCAGTAAATATGATGATGCAATGATGCATGTCAAGCATAAATGGGCCCAAATCTTTATTATAGTGTACCGTATGAGCTCACAATAACATGACCATTTCTTGCGCGCAAACCAATATCAATGCATCCGTCGTTGCCCACCGAGACTCAAGATGCATCATTAGTATATCATATATACAAATTTCAGGTCTGACCTACATATATATAGTACTCCAAGTGCCTATCCGTAGTCCTAAGGCCACCAAGGGACCTCCTGACACTGCCTGTATATAGGTGCCGAACTCCGAATACCCTATCCCTGGCTACCCTTAATGACCGTCAGGAGCCTCAAGCGGTATATTTATTCGAACAAAATATTACGACACATCTATAATGGGATTCACACTCAAAATGTTTAATCGCAACTCAATCAGAATGACAACAACAAATGCATTATCTTGAAAACGTAATTATCCATACATTTTTCAAATAAACTCAATGTACACGTATCATACTAATATGTCACGTAGTAAACCAGACAAACACATATAAATACATCATTACACATATTAACGTATATTGTACTGGAGTTGAAAAGTATCAATATTTACCTTTTTCACGATTTCCTTGATCAATATCCGCATTAATACAATAATCCCTACATTAATTATGTCTTGTCATAGTACCTCTCAATTAACAAATCTAACTAAACCTATAAGATATTATAGGTTACATAATTAAAACAACTCTAATAAGGATACTAATAATACTAGTTTACTACTAATAAATAATAATAAAAAAAATTCTTGTTATCGTTATTAAATAAATTTCACAATTTCTAAAATAAAATTAATACATGTAAAATTTATCATATTATTTTTCATTTCATGTTTGATCCATTTTCCATTTTATTTAACACACAAATATCCACATATATATATATACACACACACCATACTTATTAATTAATTTCTTATGCATTCCATATTCTTCTTTACTAAATTTTTCACATACCTCACTTTTTAGACTATGTATCATGACACATTACTTCTCATCAAATCAAAATAATTTAAATCTCAAGTGCTAATTATTTCTTCTCCAATTGAATTTACTATATCCACATGTATACATATACTAGTGGCCCATTAACCAATATAATTAGCAACTATTATTCCAAATGATTTGTCTATCTTACTTCTTTACCTTCTTTCATCAAATATTATTATTATTATATGCAAACTAAGTAAACTAAACTCAATATTTCTTGAAATATTTTTATAAATTTTAAAACTTCTAGAGTTAAGATTTCTAAATAGAAAAATTATAATTAATCATTCTTAATTTTATTAATTTAACATAACTCTAACTCTATCTTTCCTCCATTATTGAATAACCCTAGAGCAAAAAATTTAATTTCCTATCCATAAACCAAATAAATACCTAAAAACAAATAATTATCTAAATAAAGAATTAAGTAAATAAAGAATTAACAAAATAATTTACTAAGAAAACATACCTTAAAGAGTGAAAGGGATGGGAAATGAAAGAGATGTGAAACATTTCTCACTTACCATCATCCCATATTTATAGTTGATGTTAGGGGTTAATTGTGCAATTTATCAAATTGCACTTTTAACCCCTAGGTAACAAATGCCAATATTTTATTGGTTTGAGAAATTACACCCTTAGTCCTTGGCACAAATGCAACTATTTTATTGGTTTGTGAAATTACACATTTAATCCTTGGGCACAAATGCAAATATTTTATTGGTTTGTGAAATTACATCTTTAATTCTTGGGCAAATATGCAACTATGAAATTGCACTTTCAAGTCCCTAATACTATTTTAATTACAATTTCTATTAACATTTATTTTATTATTCAATTAAACCCATACAATTAAAAACTTTCTAAAAATACTAAAAATATTTACTAAGCCCATAAAATTAAAAACATTCTAAAATACTAAAAATATTTACTAGAAAATTTCGGGATGTTACAATTATATTTAAAAATAAGAAAATGGGAAATATTAGATAGAATATTTAAGAGAAAAAATATATCTATAAGTGAGTATCATAAGATAGAAAAATCAATAGATATAAAAACAGTTTCAGGAAGCCATAAATTAGCATTATTAACAAAATCTACAGTTGACCAATTAATGGAAAAAATAAAAGGAAAATAAAAAGAAAAGATACAATATGTTTATCTAACAGGAATACAATTAATGTTCAAATCTCTATTTAGAGAAGGAATGGACTCACCAATTACAGTAAGCTTATATGATGAAAGAATACTAAATACTAGTGATAGTCATTTAGGAACTATAAAAGAAAATTTAGCATACAAAAAATTAATACTTACATGTTATCCAAAATATTGTGTATCAATAAAAGATAAAGATTTTAATGAAGTATTAGGATTACATTTTAAAATACATAGAAATGATATTATGGAAGAAGAAAATCATATCATGACTATAAAATACAGAGCAATATACACATTTACTAATTCAAACTATGGAAACATTTATTCTAAAAAACCCTATATAGAAATCCACAAAAAATATAAAGATATATTAAATATTGTAGAACCAAACAAACAACTAAACCTATTACCAGAAATATATGAATTAGAAATATCTAAAACAAAATCGAATATAACAGAAAATAATAGAAAATAATTCTTTAATAAAATTTAAAGATGGAAGATTAAGAAAAAATAATAGTAAATCTATAATACCAGGAAGACCAAGTATAAGTCGAGAAATAATGGTAAAGAGGAATATAGGAAGTATGCAAATATATGGAGAATATTTTAATGGAATAGAATATATAAAAGGAAAAAATATCATAATTGATACATGAGCGACAAACTGCCATTTATCAAAAAATAGAGATAACGGATTAAAAAAAAAAAAAAAAAAAGAGTAGAATCTTATAAATATATCAATTTTGATTGAAAAACACATACTAGTGAATTAGAAGTAAATATACCAATAGTATTAGATGGAGAAAAAATGATAATATTATGTTATGTAGATATTAGTATGGGAGATCATTACCATATATTATTAGGAATGAGTTTTTTGCAAGTTTTGAATCATTATAATATTGATAAAGAAAAAATTTATATAACACATAATAATAAAATATTGTTTTGTCCAAAAGAATGAATAATGTAACGACATTTTCATTAGGGGTATATATACAAATTACTATTGTAGAAACTAATATAACAACATGTGTTTTAATAGATACAGGAAGTGATATAACTATTATAAAAATATTTTTGTTAAAAAATTGGAATAATGATAATACTATGAAAATTATAGGTGTTACAAGAATATCAACACTTATTAAAAAGAACAAGGAAAATATAGAAATTTTATTAGGAAGTAAACAAATAAACATAAATAAAGTATATGCATATAATATACTAGAATGTGATATACAATTAGGAAATGACTTTATTCAACAATTCCAATATTATCAACAAAACAATTATATGATTATGTTAAAAATACCATGTGACATCTACTAAAAATTTCAAGAAAATTCAAACCATACAGAGTTCAGTCAGCCTAGTATAGTGAAAAAATAGTACAAAAAATACCAATAAGAACAAATATCAAAATACAAAAAAAAAAAAGAAAAATCATAATTAATAGGAGAAATAATAAAAAAGATAGGAGATATCTATAATGAAAACTCATTAGCTTATTGGAAACTTGAACATTCAAGAGTAAAAATAAAATTAACTGAAAATATAATAATAAGAGTAAAATCAATGATGTATATTATACAAGATACTCAAGAATTTAGAAAACAAATTGAAGAATTAAAAAATATAAAATTAATCAGAGTTAGTAATGGACCACATATTAGCCCAACTTTTATGGTTATGAAACATTCTGAACAAATAAGAGAAAAACTAAGAAAGATAATAAATTATAAAGAGTTAAATAAATATACAAAATTTAATGGATATTTTCTACCAAATAAAGATGTTTTGATAAATCTTGCAAAAGGAAAAGAATATTATTCAAAATCTGATTGTAAGTCAGGATTTTGGCAAATCAAGATGGAAGAAGAATCAATACCATATACGGCATTTAGCACGCCTCGAGGTAAATATGAATGGATAGTTATGTCATTTTGATTAAAAAATGCACTTCAAATATTTTAAAGAAAAATGGATAACATTTTTAGAAAATATAATGATTTCTTATTAGTATATGTTGATGATATACTAATATATTCAGAAAATAAAAATGATCATAAAAATCATATTATAAAATTCCTAAAAGAATATCAAAAAGAAGGAATAGTCTTATCTGAAAAGAAAGCTATTATAGAAAAACCTGAGATAGAATTTCTTGAATTAATTATAGATAAGAATGGAATAAAATTACAATCTCATATATCTAAAAAGATAGAAAGATTTCCTGATAAATTAGAAACTAATGAACAAATACAAAAATTCTTAGGATGTTTAAATTATGTAAAAGGGTTTATTGAAAATCTTTCAAAAAATAAACATAAAATACAAATTTTACTTAAAAAAATTAATACTAAAGGATGGAATGAAGAACATACAGAAATAGTCAGATCACTTAAAGAATAATGTAAAAATTTACCAAAATTAAGATTGCCAAATGAAAAGGATAATTTGATAGTTAATACTGATGTCTCAAATAAATATTGGGCAGAAATATTAAAACGGATTTAAATGAAATATGTAGATATTCAAGTAGAACTTTTAATCAAGCAAAAATAAATTATGTCACTCATGAAAAAGAATCATTAGCAATTATTAGAGGGATAAAATTTTCATTATTCTTGTTATCTAAAAAATTTATTGTTGAAACTGACAATTCTCAAGTTGCAGGACTTGTTAGAAATAAATTACCAATGAAACCCCAGTATAGAAGGTTATATAGATGGCAAGCATATTTATCATTCTATAATTTTGATATTATACATATTAAATGTACAAATAATTATCTTACTGATTTTTTAAGCAGAAACGTTGAATTTGGAGATGGATAATATCAAACAAATGGTATCAAAGATGAAATCTGCGGCATCATATGCCAAAAAAGAAGCAGATGATATAAAAATTGGGATGGTGGCATTATCTGGAATCTTAAGTAATAATTTCAACCTATTATTTGAGATCAGTGAATCCCACGTCAAAGTTGTCAATGAGATGAAAGACAGAATTGATGCTCTTGAAACACAATTAATGTCTACTGATATAAATAAAAATACAAAGGTTGATGCCTTGGCACAATCTTATGATGCCAAACAGGAATATCAACAGGTACCAAGAAGTGATCCACCATGCGGAAGCAACAGTGGACCAAAAAAAGATATTATGATCCAAAGTCTCAGAAAGATAAGAATTGGTGATAATCCTAAAAAAATTATTATCAATGAAGAATATACGAGATTAATTCGGGTATAACGAGATGAAGAAGGTGAAATTCCTTTGTATTCAAAAGAAAAGGAATACAAAATATTTACTAAAATAATTTATGAATTACAAACAAGTTATTCATATTTTATTTCACCAGGCGATCACGTTTATCCAAGAATAGTTATGATGAAAGAATCTGATCCAGTCATGGTTAAAATGGCAGCTGATTATGGATATTTGAATTTAATTTATCCAGATAAATCTCTTAAAAAATAGATAGATTTGATAACATATTCAAATCTGAAGTCTCAAGATATGCACATGGACGATCTATTTATCTAAACTTTTTACGATCTGTCCAGACGTCGAAGATGGAATTTTCTATCCAGCAGAACATATAGTCACCATTGGACATGTTAGAAGAAATTTCAAAATGGATGTAGGGAATATTGATAAACCATTACCAAAGTTTACAAAATCATGGATAAAAAATAGAAGAGTGGTTGGATACAAAGTCCTTTATAACATAGCAAAAAATCTTTATAATGAAAAATACAGATGCATATGCCAATGTAATGGATGGACACTTTTGATTAATGATGAGAATAAAAAATATGAAGTTTTAAAAGATTTTATCATCAAATTTGACACGCATCAGATTCCTGGTGCCATTTCAACATTACAGAGGGCATGTGAAGTAAGAGACTGTCCCACTTGCTGACAGAATAAAGATTGAAAATCAACAAAAGGCTCCAAAGGGGATAATGATGATATGCCAAAGAGAGCCAGTTGCATATGAAGACAATGATCAAAGGATAATTATAGAGAAACTGTGCTCTTTATTAAAATATAATGTAAAAGTTGCATGTGATAAGGGGGGGCAAGAGGCTCTTAATGAAAAACATCAGACATAAAATTAATGATATTATTATGTAAGCAATGATATAATTTGGCTACAAATTTGTGTATAAATAAAGGCCTTCGGGTTGATAGAAAAGACAGAGTTAGTTGAGTACTCGAGTTGTGAGTTAGCCAAACAATCTTCTGTCTTTCATTGTAAACAGCTTTTAGATATCAATAAAGTTTCAAGTTATTTCATATCCAAATTGTCTTAGAAGATATCATGAGTTTTTAAATACTTCATCTCATAGATTCTTGAAAGATTAAAGAAGAATTTCTTTTTTACTTTAACAAAAAGAGAGTTTTCTTTAGTTAAGATCTATAATTCGAATTCAAAGAATTGACACAGTGAAGGCAAGAAGTTAGAATAGTACTTGTCCCGTGAAAGTAGGAGGCCATTGAAGGGAATCATTTGCAGATCCACAGTCTGAAGGTTACTCGATTCTAAGAATAAAGATCTGAGATCAAAATTAAGGTAAACCTATTATTTTTATTAAATTTGGAAAGATATCTTTTGAAATCTTAAAGAATCATCCGAATTACTCATTTGAATGTTTACATGTCTAAATTATATGAATATTTAATGCTTATTTTGATAGTATTATTTTAAGATGTCTGGATATACAATTGAAGGATTATATAGTTTATTAGAAAAATTATTAGAAAAGATAAATAATATTACCTATCAAGTAGAAAGATTAAATGAATCATCATTCGAGGAATATTATACGCTTGCAGAAAATTTTTGCAGATTATGCTAATCTATTAGATCAAATGATGAATTTATATGCTAAAATTCAAGATAGAAGAAATAGAAGACAAAATTAAAAAACTATTCTAAAATAGGGATATATCATGCAATATACAAAAATTCATTTCATTAAGGGTAATATAGATATTTTATCACTATTCATAAAATGCATAATCAAACAGGCCAATCTTAAAAGTACCCCTCGTCAATTTATCGGGCATTTACACTACGCAAGGAAGGAGACTTAGAATATTGTTGGGATTCATGTGGTAAAAATAAAAAATAGCTCAGTGTAATTTTATCTTTTTTATTGTAATTAAACCCGGTTATGTATTTAAACTCTTATTTGTTTGATTCTAACATTACGAGTGTCTAAGTGTTTTTATATTAGGATGGCGATGTAGCTTAACGTTTTTTAATATTTTGTATAGTTTCAATACTTCATGTCACTTTAATACGTGTTAATTATATATTGTGTTATTCATGTTTCGATTGTCTGTGCAATAATTGATTGATTTAGGGAGGGTATCGCTATTTTCATCCACACTTTTTATATATTCATCTCACTTTAAGTTCATCCCTATTAAATTTTAATTTTTTTTTAAAAAAAATATTATTTACATACACGTCATGTTCCAATCTTGTCCTTATTAAATTCATTCAATTAACTACTATATATCCAAATGAATTTTATACATTCATCTCACTTTAAATATATCTCTAACATTATATATCTCTAACATTATATATCCATATATTCCCTAAAACCATAAACTTTTTTAAATCAGATTAACGAAATAAGAATAAAGTTAAATTAATTGAACATTATATAAACATATATTATTCGCTTTGTCTATTTAAATTTTGAGTATTAGAATGCTTCAAACATATTCATGTAATTTTCCAAGATATATTAGAGTTATAGTTAAATACAAATTCTAAAAGAAGGTAAAAAGATTTAGGGTAATTTAATAAAAATAAAAATAAGTGGATGAATATATAGTTATGTATTTTTATTTAATTTTATTTATGTCTATTCCAGTAAAATTTACATAGGATTTAAAATATAATAAAAATTTATTTTTAAAAGTGGATGTAAATATAAAAAAGTGCGGAAAGAAATAAATGTACCATTTAGGGATAGTATTGAGATCAAGAGATGATGTATGATTCTAGCTCATACAATAAATAACGTAAGTGTTATAAAAGATTGAGAAATAATTATAGGATATGCTATCATTATTGAACTTCTATAAGTTAATGCATCTATATAGGTATGAATTTATATAGAGATATAGTAAATTCAGATATATGAATATGATTAATGTTGTTCGAGAGAGATCATTAACTACATTAGGTTAGTTTGAGCGTTAGCACGTATGAACAGGGGCCAAATGAATTGCAATTAGATGCATGTTAAACAGTTTACGTGAAATCGAAAATCCTTATTACCTAATCTCAAAATTTTCTCAATGGTGTTAATTTTATTTCGTATTTACCTTAGCAAATTTTAGTTACAAACCATAATTTGATTTGATAATTGGTTACCTTTTTACTTAAATTGAGGTCGATTATAAAATGGATAATAGTCTCTATGAGACAATATTTAAATTTGATAAAATCACATTATTATTTGTCACGATCCGTACAAACAAACTCAAATATGTGTGAGACCTATTCAAAGCCTACCTTTTGCTCTTTCAAAGGTGAACAATAAATCGTATCTATACGAGATTGTCGTCAAAGCCACAAATTGAAACCCTTCTAACATTGGTCTTCTTGAAATAAAGAAATCCAACATATAAATAGATTATTGGCATCAATCCACTAACAAGGAAAAAAATCTAGGGTTGGATCAACCCACCCGACGCCCAGATCCAAAAAAATTCACCGACTCGCTACTTATCAAAATATAGAAGCATATTCTGTTAAATCATGAGAATGAATTAAAAGTAGTAAACCTGATCTGCACAATCTAAATTCATACATCAGGTCTCACTCCTGCTTTACAGCCATTCATTACTTGAGAAAAGTATTTTTATATGCTAAAGAACATAATTCTAAAGCTACGGAAGCAAATTTATCCTTTTTGTTAGCATTAAATAGGAAAAATTTACAAAACAACTAATAGGAATGGTAATTCGAACGGTCAAATCGAAAATCGCTGTGAACCAAATTGAATGGAGCGAAAAAAATCCAACCGATGGCACAATGAGGTGGATATTGTATTTGATTTTAATGAATCGGTTCAGCATGGGACGTGTATGGTATTTATGCCGTAGGCCCGTCCCGAACTGATTAACCATTAAAAAAATTTAATTGGACAATTGATCTTTTCATTATTCTTTCTATTTTCATTTCTGGCCCAAACCCGCCTAGGTCCAACTAACATTATTAACATAACCCACCCATGATATTGTTTAGTATTGTTATGTTGATAGTATTGTTTTTTAAATTCGAATTTTGCATTTTGCATTTGGGAATTGGGATATTGTTTCATTTGGGACATTGTTTGTTAAATTGGCTTAGTGTTGTGTTTTTATTTTCATTGACTTTTTTCATAATTTTTTTTTTTTAAAAGTTGACGACGGATCTATAAAAAATAATTTATTTTCGTGATTATTAACCATCCGAACCGAACTGAATCGATATACGAGCCGAACCAACTTACATGATTATGATATAACAAAAAAATTGGTGGTTCGATTATGGTTTTGGTCGAACCATTGCCATCTGTAGCAATTATCTTTTCCCCAATATCTTGTACAAGCAAAAAGATAATGGAAGAGGATGCGATCTTCTTGATCGATATATCAGCATTTCAATCACCGTCAGCTGTTAAAATCACCAAAATATTCACCCCCCCCCCCCTCCCCCCCTAGAAAAATGCTAATTGTATAATATATTTAGGATAATGATATTCACACCATGGTCAAATTACACTACATTTTCATTGTAATAGTTATGTCCTTAATTTGCTACTTAAGAGCATCTCCAAGAGACTCTATATTTTTAAAGAGCATATTCTACAATTTAAAGAGCAAAATTTTTAAAATGCGACAATAGCCTCTTTATTTTTAACATTTAACTTTACCATTCTCAATATGTATTTATTATTTTTTTTTTCATTCTTTTATTTTTACCATCTTCCCTCCAATAATTATATCACTTTATTTAATTAAGTCAATAAATTGTGCATTAAAAGTTGGAATCTTTGAAACATTAAATTATAGAGAGGTGAATTTGGAGAGTCAAACTCACTTTCTATTTTAAAATATTAAATTGAAGAATTTTTTGGAGTAAAATTTTAAAAATTGACTCTTTAAAATAGAGAACATTCCACTTTTAAAGGACCTATTGGAGATGCTCTCAAGTCATTAACTTTTTTCATCAAATTTTATCTTCAATTATCCATTAATTATCAGATCTCATCTCTTCTAATTGTTTTCATCCAAACTTTGGTTATCAAACCCGACTCGGATATCGATCCGGTCAAGGTACTGGGTTATCGGATTACTGATTGGACCGATGAACCACTGGTCAAACCGGTGAGTCATCACTTAAAAATAATTTAATAGTTTTTTAAGTATAATTTTTTATTTTTTTGCTTGAGACAAAATTAAACTTTTCAAGTTATTTGTCACTAATGATTTTTTGAACTCATTTATCGGTGATAATGGTTAAATTTTGATTTTATAATTTTGTATATTATATTAAAAAAAAATTCCTTTTTGTGATGTACAAATTATTTATTAGTTATTATTGACAAAAAAAATTTGTATATTATCTATTCAATTTATCTTAATTAAAATTAATTTTTTTTTTTCAAACAAACTAATTATTTGAAATATCAATGTAGAAAAGTTTGGAAATTTGGTTAAAAAAATCTATTGGGTCGACCCGGTCCGAAAAGTGTATAACACCATAATTATTAAAAAATCAACTCGACCCGAACGGTCGGCCCCGTAAAACCGATTTTATTTTTAAAAAAATAAAAAGTGCCCATTTTATTTTAAAAAAATTAAAAAGTGCAACAATTTATTTTTCCTTAATGTAAAAGTATGCAAATAGATTATGTTGACAGAAACAACGAAATGTGCTCATTAATGGAAGTTCAAAGGTCAAATTTTGATGAAAAAAATTTAAGGACATAGGTTCTACAAATAAACAAAGCGTTAGGATCTTGAGTGCGATTTAATTATAATGCGACAATTAAAGACCGTTGTACAAATATAATTGCCCAATATATTACGATAGTCATTATTAGATAGAACTAAATAACATGATAATAAAAAATTTCCCCTCTTCTCCATGTAGTTCAATATCTGAAGTCTACCCAACAAATCAAGTAAAACTATTTAAAAGGACTTACAACAAGACTTTAAGGAGGTGGTACACCCAAGCGACTGTTAGGTCATGGCCTTTCATTTGAATAGGACAGACATTGGATTTAATTAACATAATTCCCTTGCTGTTTTTAGCTCTACACTTGATTATAAGGCATATTCATGTAGTACATTTAATTTTGAGGGTTAGAGATACTTTGTGATTGTAAAAGTTTTTCATTAATAAATCTATATCTCACTGCCTGTGACAGTCTTTAATAAAATTTGATGGATATCAAACTCTTGCTTTTGCCTGGTCGACTCAATCAACAGGAATTCTCCAGGGAATGTTTATCCCAGACCACAATGGCTTTAGAAACAATCTTTTACAACTACCCCAGGAATTTAAAGAGATGAATATCAAGATACAGTCCATACAAACATATTTAATACAACTCTTGCCCTTAATAAATATCCCCCCAACCTTTACTGTACATTGACACACCAAGAAAGCATAGCAATGGAAGCCCAAATGAATAAAAAGAGGCAACAAGGTTTACAAGTCACATCTGCTAATCCATCAATTTCTAGTAGGCAGTAATCTTTCTCCTAAGTTCCTTCCACGCTCCAAAACAATTTTGACGATTTCAGCTCACGAACGTCAAAAGTTGTCAGTTGCTGTCTGAACCTGAGATTAGTCTGGATGAAAGTTAGTCATCGTGAGCATATCCTTTGCTCGCTCATAACATATCCAGACCCAAAATTTAAATATTAAATGGATCACTGCAAACTAAGGGATCTACCAGTAATGGGATTGGAGGCAACTTGATGAAATTGTTGAACCATTGTGCTCTTCTTGTTAATGCCCTTGGAAGGTGCAACACCATTCTTTGCAGTTTGCTCCAAGAGTCGAACAAGTGATATAAAGATTTCCACTCTCGTGACATCCCTGGTTGCCTGATCAAACTAGTACACATAAATGGTTGTTCCAGAGAATTAATAACAGATCACGCCTACTGTGCCCACGCATCCCAAGGAAAAAGAAAGAACATGGACAGAGGCAAGATTGGAAGGAGAGAAAAAATAAATTACAGCATGCATGAACAGCTACAACATTTAGATAATAGAAGTTATTAGAGTTGAATAAAAAGCATAAAGTCCAAGTGTTTTCAAAAAGCTACACAAGATCAAACACAATGCTATGCTCAATACTACTGAAAACATTACCTCTACAACAAAGCGTGCCCAGATATTGTCATTCCGATTTTCCATAACCCCCTTCAGAATGGTTAGCTCCATTCCTCTAATCAAATCAGCTATTTCCAGAAACAAACCTCGTTCTTCACAGAGCATCTGTCTCGGAAAGAATTTTTTTAAATAATGTCACTGAGCTTGTAAAAATAACAAATTCCAGTAACTTTAGGTAACAAAGGTCAATGAGCATAACTATCCACTTCTCGAGATGTAAGACATGCAAGTAATTACCTCCACAAGCATTTGACGAGGCTGATTTAGATCCTCAACTATTATAGGGCTGATCATAGATTGTGAACCAACTTCATAAGCCCATGTAGCTCCTCCTTCGAGATTATCTCTTAAAAGTACTCCGCCATCCTTGTTAACAATCTGAAGTTCACACAAGAATATAAGCAATCGTATATTTGTTTCAAGTCTGCTCTTATATTACTTTTTATGTCAATTCTTTTGAATCAATTATTTACATGCACGTGTGTATGTGCAGTCATCAACTGTCCTATCCTAAGTTCAATTTTTATCAATTTTCAACATAATTAAAAAACAATCCAAAACTTGGTGATGTCCAAGTCCAATTCCCGCACCTTTGATTCTCCTGTTTGTTTGAGCTTTTCAGCATGCTTTGTGACACTTTGCAAGAAAAGCATATGCTTGATAGTGCGTTCAAGAAGAGCGTCAATGCTACACTGTTAACACAAATTAAACATGGATGAATAGAAATATAGATCTAAAAAAAAGATTATCTTCAAAAGTAAATAGAAAAGTCGAACTGAAACAAGGTGTCACCTTAGCCCCATTTGGCACAATTTCCCTTAATTCCTTGACACGATCTTGGATCATTTGGCGATCTTTTGGCCTGGGTCTTGGATTTTCCCCTGGTTTCAGCCTCTTGCGAGTTGTTTTGCTCGTCTCATCAGGCTTTTTAGAGTATCCAGTAGACACACTGCTACTCTGTTTCATCTCACGGCCCTTTTCAATCCACGAACTTATTTGTGAACTGTAGATGGAGCTACTTTGCGAAAGGGTTCCTGAATCAACCTTGGAACATCCAGACCTAAATGAGCAAGAATTCGATGTTTCCGCTTTTACCATATATTTTGGTATGCCAAATAACTCTTCCTTCATTTGATCAGCAACCACAATCCCCCGAGAGGGAAGTGAAGCATTATGCGTAGAGTAGCTACTCGGATATGTGGATGTCGTCTTGCAAGAAACATTGTCCTCCAAGCTTGAAGAATGAACCCTGGAGACCACAGCATCTAAGAGATGGTCACTGCCTGTCACGGAGAAAATACCACTATCTGAATTTCCTTGGCTAATAGGATATATTACGGAAGTACCATCCTGGCTTTTTATAGCTAAAGGATTAGTCTTGGCCAAATTATTTGTATACAGATCTGGTTGACCTTTCGAACTACTAGTCCAGCAACTACGCAATAGTTCATTCTTAAAATCAACACCCAAAATATCAAATAAATCATCTCCTGATTGAGGTTGGACACATCCGTCTTCATATTTGGCATTTTTCAGTGGCAAATCCTCGTGTCCAAATTCACGTTGTCTGTCATCTTGAAGAAAGCCAGAATTGATCTCGGCCAAATTCAGGTGCTCTTCATGTTGAGAGTTGGTAATATTGTTTGTGTGAATTATCTTTTTCTCTAATCTGTCCTCGGCTGCTTTCAACTCGCTCTTTGCAAATTTGTTATCCGTAGAGTGATGTTTACTACCAGAGCTATGAGCAAGTAAGTGATTTATGGTCAAATAGCATGAACTATCAGAAAAGGATGCTTCCATTTTGGACGAATTAGCATTAGGAAGCCCACATGAGGTTAAATGCATGGAGGCAATATTTCCATTGGAAGGCCTATACGTTGTATCTGGAACAGAATTTGTTCCTGATATTGATTTCACATGGACACCTGCACCTTCATGAGGTTCATTAACTTGAACTGATGGGGTAGACACAAAATCTTCAGTAGAACTGGAAATCAGGCTACAATTTGTTCTCGGTGCAGACATTGGAATGCCAGTGGACACATTTTGGTTGCTAAAATGGTCTTGAGTTCCATCACCCAACAATATTTGACATTCCGCCCATCTTAAATTGCCATTATTTAATATGGACCTTGGGATATTCGGAGAACCCTGTTGGTTCAGCCACATGTCAGGATTTGAGGTGATGACTTCAGCTTTTGTCACCGCATGCACCAATTGGTTTTTGAAATTAAAGTTGAACTTAACTGCCGAAACAAGCTCTGATTCCTGGTGGTTATCGTGTGGCTTCACATGATTTCCATTCAAGTTCGAGGGGTGCAATGCTCCATCATTTGACAGTAGATGATTCTGGATTTGTCTTGCTAAAGAACAAGATGTTTGACTGACAAATCCAGAATTCTGAGTCGAGTTTCCAGCATAGTGGACACTTTCAGTAATGGAAGGAGTAGGGTTCATACTATTCGATCCAAGATAAAAGTCTCCAGGAGTAAAATTTTCAAGACATTCTGATACCCTTGTTTCTGGAGAAAGTACTTTTGTCGTATAATTATCAGATAGTAATCCACCAGCTGCATATCCCATCTGAAGTACCAAGTTCTTCACATCATTTATAAATCTTATATTCTCCACTATCTGAGAAGCAAGACAGTTACATTATATCAAGAATCAGACATGGCACAAAATACTAAGAATTATGCACAATTTGTATTACTGGACTTAAAAGCAAATTTAACTTGGGATTTGCGGAGACATCAGCGTGGGGAAGAAACAAATATGACCACCCCTAGTTTATTAGTAAATAGTAATAAGGCTTAGTTTGCTGTAATATGAACTTCGTACTGGAATTTCACTGCATGTAGAAAGATCTTGAATTATAAAAGTCTCCCTTGACTAGACATGTGGGAGTGAAAAAAAAGAAGACTTACTGCCAAGTATGAACCAAGTTGAACAACACCATGAGGAAGAACGGGAATAACTGCCACTGTCTGATAGAAAGCAAAGAATCAGTGAAACAACAAAACACAGAACAGCAAACAAAAACAAAGAAAGTAAATATTTATACCTGCATTCCAGCAGAAAATTGCTGACACAGCTCTTTCAGAACCTAAAATGAAAAGAAGGGGTATTTTACTGTTGTGCTTCATAATGCCGATCACTATTTATGCACCTTACAAATTTCCAGAATGAATTGTTTTTGTGCATATTTTTGGAGCAGTCCATTTTAACTGAAATGAGCTTACAGGATAGCCAAACCTAATACAAACTTAAAAAGGGCAGACTTCTAATGAAGAAGTACTAACAGCATAAAGCAAGTATACATAACTTTTACTTTAAGGCGGTTTAGATGCAAGAGCATATGTAAAATGCACTAACAGAAGCCTCTTACACCATACCTCTGGTGGATGGGGTTCTTTAGTAAAATTTTCAGAAATAATCCATTGATGGTTTCCAGTAAAAGCAGCCCTTCCAACTAGTCTGGAAAACAAAATCATAATGTAACTAAATTGAGCTCCATGCAATTCCCTCAAAATCTCATAAACAGTAAGGAATGCAATTAAGCATAGTAGTACCCTTCTCCTATAATATTAACATGCTTGTCCGACATCATCTGGTTTACAAGCACATGCACTTTTTTCCATGCTTGAACCCTGGGCTGTAAAATGTGATCTTCAGTTGAAACCCAGGAAGCATTATAATCTTCGTAACCGATTTTTGGATTCTCAATTCTGGAAATCCCTGGTAGTCCAGAACATGATAAGGGTGCATAATAAGATTCTTCCCAAATTAAAAGCCTGCCAAATCAAATTTCAGTCAAAATCAGAATAGTGGATCTTCCAAGAAACACAATCCAAACTATATCAAATGTTCGAACATTTTAATATTGGTATGCTATTCATTCATGGAAACTCAAAGGTTTGATAAGTCAAATCATATCGATTAACAGCAGATCATTGGTTGGGTTGCAAAAACCTACACGTGCATATATGCAAGTCTACATATGGTGCATATGGGTTTGAGACACACGATGTTATAGTTTGGCTATTGTGCATTAGAGGGATAACTCGAGATATTTCAATTTGCACTAGTTCTTGATTGTTCTTGATCACATAGGGCTTCAATCCCCTTCAACACAAGCATAATATTTTCTCACATTAGCAGGAAATCTAATATGGTTCAAATATTTCGTATCGATTCCTCACAAAAGGCCTCAGTGTTTACATATTTACTTCTCAAAAAATTACAGTACATTGATATATAACTGTAATCTCCCAATTTCATGTATCCTTTCTAGTGGCTGACTGTGAAAAAATAGAGGAAAGAAACAAAATCCTGGAATTGTTGAAGACAAGAAGTTAAGTACGTATAGATTCATACAAGAAAAACAGTATTAGAAATGAACAAATTTATGTATAGGAAATCATAACAGTAGAAAGGATTTCATAATATTCTCCAAGACAAAGCAAACGGACAACCCACAAAACTCCAAAGATAGATAAATTGACTGTTACTAGATCACAAAGCAAAAACAAGGCAACAGAATCCAACCAATCTATTATACTTAAAATCAAACCCAGTTTAAAGATTAGGCAGCTTTAAAACATAGCCAATAATAATGAAACAAATAAAATGACTTAAATATTATCCTCTAATTTGGTCAAAGAAAAAATATGGCAAAGATAGGGACTGAACACTGAATGTTCAGCAGTTGCACTTGGTTCCCTGTTTTGCTGGAGCTGAGCAAGAAAGTACCATCAGATTGGGATTATTTTATTTTCATTCGCTTTCTAATAACAAAGCTCAGCACAAAATTCAAGAAGAAAAGAAAATGATTACATGCAAATTAGCCTAAAGGAACTGCCAAGCTGCACAGATCAAACAGTAACATTTATACAAAAATTCATAAATTTCATCACAATTAATTGAAAGACAATACTAAAATCCCTATTAAGGGGGTGCTTTTCTTGAAATTCTATCATAAAAAAATTTTAAAAATTGATTTTTATGGAACTTACTTGGGATTTTGGCAACCAATTTTCCAGAAAACAGCATAATCCCACTGGTTGACTCCACAAAGGGTCTTGAGAACCTCTTTAAACAAATACCACATTGCAAACAGTTACTAAATGCAGCAGTATCAGTATACAACAACATGCACCAATGAACAGAAGAATATATCAATATTCTTGGATGTGCCTAGAAAAAATCACTTCAAGAGATCAAATCCAGAACAGAGAGGATAGGGGAAATAATTATGATTAGTCCTCCCAGACGGAAAACATTTTCTTTCCCTTTTTTATTTTATTTTTCCTCAATATATTAACAAGGCTTATAGCTTAAGCTCCTCTGCAAGATGCACGCCCTGCCTGTTTAGTTCTCAACCCACCACTTTTTTTTCTCAATCTAACCCAATTCCCAGCTATCATGCACTTGCAACCCATTCTTCAGAGAGGAGAGAAGGGAAAGGAAGAGAAATTTTTTAAATGAAAATACAAGAACCCTTTGGCTTTGATGAAAGAACTCTACACTATCCCACAAGCTCCGAGCTCGAAGTTAACCAAAGCAGTAATTTTCTCCATTTTTTGAGAAGAAAAAGATTTGAACAATTACGACTATAACTGGATAAAACTCTAATATACGACTGTGTGAGAAAAGATCACAGCTTGCAGTGATTCTTGAGGTGGAAATTTTTCAAAGAGCAAAACTTTAAGCCACTGTGTGTCTGTGTTTTCTTTATGTGAATCTGTGAAATGTGAATTGTGAACTGTGGTTTAATGTGTGCTTTTTCCTAGCGAGGAAGATGATGAGGGAAGTGTGCTCAATTGAGCCACGTGATGATTAATCAATGAGAATAGGGTGATGGAAACAAGGACGGAGTTTAAAGGAAATTGCAATTCTGCCATTTGTGGGTCTTTTGGTCGGTTTTCTGGTCATTTTCAACTAAAATTTCTTTGGTGGACGAGGGGGTTGGGGGGCGTTCGGTGCGTGGGTGGGGTTAGGATGTGAAGGGTAAGAATATTTGTGTGCGTGTGTGTTTTATTTTTTATTTTTTGGGGAGTGTGCAAAGAATTTGGAATTGGTTTAATCAAGAAGTGTTTTCCAATGTAAAATCAGAGAAGCAGAATGCACAACCCAAGAAGAAAAAGAATTTTTAAACTTTTTTTTTTTTATAGTTAATATTATGATTTTTTATATATCTTAATTTTTTTTTTTATTAAGGATATAGGGTTCCAATGAATTGTTGTTAATATTATTTTTTATATTTCGCTACTTTATTATTGCATAATATTTTTTTATTTTTTTAATTTTCCCTTTCACAAAAAAGATTTTTATATTAGGAAAATCTCGATGAAAATATAAACTAACTAAATCAATTAACAGTGTAAATTGTTCTTTAAATTTGAAAATATCTAGAATATTAGATCGTCGAAAATTTTATATATTTATATTTTATTTTCAACCAATCATCTTAGTTGCTGATTGATTTATTTCTTCACAAAAGAGTTATGAACTGTATGTCCTACGGAATATATGGATAATAAATAGGTATTAAGTTATGGATCATACGAAATGTTTTGAAAAAATATATTTAATTAACTTAAATTAATTTAAACTTATACAATAAAAAAAAAAAAAAACATGCTAAATGATTTTCTGCAATTAGACTATTGATTCTTTACCTTTTCAATTGATTGTCGAATTTTCCAAACAAAGCTTAACACATTTGCAATTGAACCTTCCAGTCTTATAGTATGCTTCTGACTTCAATTTTTAATGAACAGTGAAATGTTGTGTTTTGCAAATGACTAGTTCTCGTAGTTAGGAGTAAGTGCGATCTAATCTAATCCGATTCAGTTTGTTTGAAAGAGAATAAAATCGTGTACCAGTAAGTATTTTAAAAATAAAATTAGTTCCATCTCTAACTATGGATCCGTATGGAATCAAACTAGAAGTGAGTCGTCAATTTCGATCTAATATGGTTCATCCTGTTAAATTCTCAAATTCACTAACCAATGCAAATGAATTGCCTAACTATACAAGTTCTTTAAGCTATATTTATTTAATTAATACCTATATTCTTCATCATCTATTCATTAGAACAATTAACATTGATACTGATTATTTGTATTTTTAAAGTTTAACTAAACATGGCAAATTACATCAAATGTTTAACCATTGGCTTGAATAAATTCTTTAAACATATTCTCGATGTTGCTTCTATTTTCTTTATACTTTGAGGGGCTGAAAATGTCAATTTGGAAATAATGAAAGGAATAGAAGCCTCTTATTATTTTAAAATTACATATAAGAAATTTAATGAATCCTTTTGTTTGAATTTATAAATAACACTCTATTAAATTGAATATGAACTTGATGTACTATGGTAAAATTCATAAGAAAAAAATAAAATAGTTGGTGCATTGCACCAGCCATCATTAAAAAAATAAAAAATAAAATCGATTAAATGTGGTTTATTAGTTCATGGTATTAGAATGGAAGAGGGGATCGAAATCGGTCGATTCTTGAATTAATTACACATGTACTGATTATAACTTGAGTATAATCGAACTTAACAGGTCGATTTTGATGTGGTTTTGGTTCGATTATGATAACTTCTCTCCACCCTAGATAAGTTGTTGTCCTGGTTACATTGTTGATGATTGACCTTGCCTTTTGATTAAATTACGCAAAATACCAGATCAAATTAGAGTCATCTCAACTACAGGATTGATAGAAAATAAATAAATAAATCACATCACATCATATCATATCATATTATATCATATTTGATTTTATTATCTGATTTTTAATAATGATTTGAAGTCAACTATTTTATTTCTTTATTTTCAGGATATACTTGCTCTAGTATAAATTAATTACCAAATAGAGTAATGCTACTCTTACAACTTTTTTTTACAACTTTCTCTTACAATCACTCACATGGGGAGGGGTCCCACAGTGAATAAAAAAATTCACTGTGAGTGATTGTAAGAGAAAGTTGTAAAAAAAAATTGTAAGAATAGCATTGCCCTACCAAATATGATTAATTATAAGTAATCATTTAAAAGACTGCTGATTTGTTATAAAATTGACTTTTTTAGTTAATAATTAGGTATAGTTGAGCAAGTGCATGCATGTGTGAAGTTTTGCTTTTGTGCTTTCGTTGAAGGGATTTTATCTTGGAACTATGTTACGTATACAATTGAGATTGACAACATTAGTTGACAACCTCTCACATTGGGGGATCAATAATGAATAAAAAAATGTGGGTCCTCTCCATGTGACGGTGTTGTCAACTGAGGTTGTCAACCTTGATTGTACAAATAACAAAATTCTTTATCTTGTGTGTAATTATTTTTTGTTTAATTGTGCATTAGTACATTCTAATTACATGCCAACAAGCTAAATGAAATTTCCCTAGTTACTTAATGCCTAGTAATACAAAATATGGGTTATTTTAATTTAAAAATTGATAATAACGGAGATTTGTATAAATGAAGAAAAACTCAACGGAGACATAATTTTGACCGTTTTGAGTGTGAAGGGAAATTGTAGTTCTTTAACTATTTTGAGAAAATGTGGATTCGTGTTACAAGGTTAAGTTAGACTTAATAGTGAAGACATTAAATTCAAGTGATAAATATGAGATAATATATTATGCGTTTGAGGTTATACTAATATTTTACTTGGCATGACACTTAACGGGGCCAGTGTGACAGTTAGTTTTTTATTAGGGATGTTAAATGGCGAGTTCGTCGACTCGCACGAGTTGATTCCTGGTGAATGAAATATATTTTTCACTCAAAATAAAATAAAATAATAATAATAAATTGGCCTACCAGCTTGGCTCACACACTAAGGGATGAGTCTGTGGGGCGAGCTAAGTCCACATTTGGTGAAGTGAGCTGGCCACATGGTGGGTCGAGTTGAATTCGATAGGGGCAAGTCGAGTGGCTCGACTGGACCTATTAACACCCTTATTTTGTACTCATCTTACCGGTCTTTACAAAGTTAAGTCTCGACTATAAACATTTTGAATACTAAGTATGATGATTTTTTTTCCAAGACTCAACGCATCGTATGTAGGTCAACGAATAAATGAAGAAATGTAAAAGAAAATTACAATAAGGTATGACTCTTTATCACCGTTGCATACACGTCCTTCTTCGCCAAACAACACTCCCTCGTCTTCCATAAAACTTGGACATGGCAAGGTGCAATAGTAAGGCAAACTCAAAAATTAAACCTAATTATATCCATTTGCTTTCTCTTATATAGCAAACCAAGCAGAACTTAAGTACTGAAGTATTTTTACCAACTACATTGCTCTTTTTTTTTTTTTATTGCGATAGTACAATTTACTTATTTTTTGTAATGTAGATTGGATGGGATTCTGAAACACATAGTTAGATATCATTATCAATAATTATTTAATGTATTAATTTGCTTTCTTGTGAATGGATAAAGACAATTTTGGTTATAAAACATTAAAAATCATTAATCAATTTCACAATTATGAAAAGATTTGAAAAAGATTTGTACGAACTGCATTATTTGGACAAATCATAAGAAGAAGAAGAAGAAATGGAGAGCTTCCATTAGTCACAAGTGGTTTTATCCTTTTTTCTTGGGTGGACGAAGTCTAGGATCCATTATGTAAGTTCTTCCCTTCAAGCATATACCTTGCAAGAAAGTCAAGCCGATTATTGAAATATAATTAGAAAATTACTTTATTTCTTTGTTTTTTCATTTCATTTTATTTTATTTCTTTGGATTGACAAGTTTGGCTCCATTTTTTTTTCCACTTCTTAATGATTGAGATCTTTGAACGTTAGACCAACTAATTGAGATCATTATTGGTAAAAAGTGGGTAATGAGATTATAGAAGTTAGTAAACTATCTCTTTATCATTATTGCAAATATTTTTACGGCATAACGAAACATAAATTGAATTTTGCTTGATAAACGTTGTCAAAATGCATTTGATATAATGCTCAATTTTGAACAGCGTTATACGAAATAAGGTGTTAAATTATAAAATTGTAAGACCTCTCATTTCCAAATATCAAACCGATGAGTTTATGCATACTTGAAAAATAATAAAATCGCAAAATCGTAATATTCTTATTTGTATACGTATTATTTATTTTTAGTATATATTTAACTCAAATTTTTAACCATATTATTTTACTCAATTTATGATGAATACCCTGGTCCCTGTATTACAAAATTTAGCACATATGAATTTAATATTTTGCTCAAGCTACACAAATATTTAGCCAGACTCGTAATTAAATTCTAAATAAAACTCATTTATCCCTAATTATTTTTACGTGATTTAATTCTTAAGCTTTTGTTAACTTAATAATGAAATACTTGCATTGTATTATATCATGCTTACGTCACTGATGATCACGTTTTAATGTATATCCTTGAATTTATATAATATATATATATATATAGAAAAATTGAGATAACCATTGATTTTGTTAGTTAAAATTCCAAAAATAGAGGCAATATTTTTGGTACTCTAATACTTTCTCGCAATCAGGCTATTGGTACAAGGAGGGTTTGATTGACCCTCACAATAAGAGGGTCCCACCTTTTTTTTTTTTTCATTTTTTATTGTCATGGATCCCATCACATGTAAGTAGATATCATTCAAGTGGTATAATTTTTTCTGGCAAAACAGCAAAATCCTACTTTCTCAGGAAAGACAAGGCTGCTTTGAGCCCCTAAATGCATGTTACCTCAAAGCCGATTTTGGAGTTTCCATTCGTAACGATATTCCTATTTTGCTCCCCTATGGTTAGGGCATCATGATTTGCCATTCCAAGGGTCTTCCATTTTGCCTTTTACGTGTTAAGAGCACATTTAAACACTAGTCTAATATTCTAGAGTTTATTTTATTGAACATGTCAGGTTGTACATAAACATTGTGCATAGCTTACCGAATAAATTTGTTTAGTTACCTACTCTTGTTTGGTTAGATAAAAATTAATTTTTTAGTGAATTTTAACAAAAGTTGATGGAATGTGTGATTAAAAAAATGTGAATTTCATGATATGTGTAGTTAAAATTAACTGTCAACTTTAACTTAGATTTTAAAATTAACTGACAATGCAATTATTGTTTGTTCCTTTTTATTACCTTAAGTTATTTAAATAAATTTAAAAACTTTATTCCACATGGTTGGTGGAGTGGCAGGTTTAGATTAATATAAATTAATGTGTATATTAATAATAATATTTGATTCGGAATTATATTCTGCATCATTGACGAGGGTTACAATTACTTAAGTCACTCTTAATCAATGGTTCATAGTGAATTATTAATTGAAAGAAGTGATTAGTACTTGTGAGTGATGTGAAATATATGGACAAAAAGTTCTTTAATTATAAGTACTTGTAAAACTTGTGAAATAATGATCGAGTTAATTTATATAGGAAAGACTGGTACATATATTTCGAGTAATTAAATAATGAAACACAAAAAGATGTAACCTAGTTGGATGCACATGACTAAAGTGCAACTTTTGGTTTTTGTTAACAGTACTTCATTTTACCTTTTGCATTGAAGCACTTTGTAATTTGGGGTGGGGGGGGGGGGGGGGGGGGAGAGATGGTAAATTAGATTATATGCAAAGATATAAAAAAATTATATATATATATATGTGTGTGTGTGTGTGTGTGTGTCCTGGTTTGATGTTAAAAATAATTCTAATTGATGTTACACAAGAAGTTTTATTAGGATGTGAATTATTAACACTATCAGAGTCATAAACATACATTATTGTTATTTTAACATTGGTTTGTTTGGTAAGAAACAATAGATGGTGCAAGAAACATTGTACCATTGCATTTGATGTTTCAAATAATTTGCACTAGCTATGACAATGTATGATATGTCAAATGTCTTTAATTTTGAGTAGATTAACAATTGCAAAACCCTAATGTAGAGAGAGAGAGAGAGAGAGAGAGAGAGAGAGAGAGAGAGAGAGAGAATCTAATGAATATTGGTGCTCATCTTATACTAAATACCAGTGATGAATTATATTAAATCATTGGTGGAGAACAATACAACAATCATCGATACAAAACGAAAGCATAATTATATATCTTTTGTTTTTCTTATTTTATTGCAAAGGTTAGACATGCATGATGATAATTACAGATTATCGATACAAGACTTCACGGAGGGTTTAGATTCACCTACCAGCATTATTACATGAAAGTGAGGAGGCATCTTAATGCAAACAAATCCTAGCACTAACATGCTATACAAATTACAATTAGAAGCTAGCTATCCTACCAATTTCAGTGGTAGTGTTCTGCACTAATATTATCATACAAAGTTTATTAGTTCTATTATTTAAAAAAATTATTAATCTAGACATACAAAGTTTTATGAACATTTGCAGTATGTTTTTGTTACTCAAAAGAAATCAAATGAATAATACAATAGAGAAGATATTCGTTTGGCAAATTTATCAAGAGGAATAATATGAAGAATAATTGTTAGTTCCACGAAATATGTGAAAATTAATGAATAGTGGTTGTGAATGTGATGTTGGAATTAATATTTAATTAAATTTATAAACCATCCAAATGGAGCTTTAATTTATTTTTCTTAATGTTGTCTAAAGGCCTTAACAAGCGATCCACGATCTTAGCAGAAAACTTTGTTTTCGTATATGCCATTTCAAACTAACGAAATGAGCATCAAGCACACTTGAACCTGGCAAAACCTATGTATCGAGTACTTTGTCCATTGGGAGATTACGTGGAAAATAGAGTCATTTTTAACTCCTTATTTTCTAGCTACTAAATTATTAAGTTCCCGAGTGCTTGCCTTTGAGTTAATAAGCTATTGTTTCTTGAGTTAAATGAGTCTAGTGAAACGATTATCTTATCGAGTTAATAACTTTTAACTTATTGAATTCTTGAACTCTAGTATTGACTACTTCTCTTTAAGTTTAGATACTAATAACCATTATTTGATATTTATATAATGATGATTAGCATAAATAATACTTATCTGACTCCTCAATGAGTTGTTAAAGTTACTTTTCCAATTAATTTCAGTAAAAAAAACAAAAAAGTGGGCAGAAAAATGCAATAACATCATTTCAATTCAAAAGGGAAGATATGACGGAAAGACATGAAATTTATTTGGGTTTACAATTGAGATAATATCAAAATGGGATTGGGACAAAGAGCTTGACATTCTTGACTATAGACACAATCAAATAATACAAATGAATTAATCTGATATTAATATTGATGAAATTAGATTTGAGTGATCTTCATTTTATCTCCACTTTAATGCATTTCTTTTTCTAGCCATTGCTTTGAGATAAGAAGAAGAAATATGTCCTCTCATATATTCACATTCACCATTTTTTTTTAAATTTTTTTTTTTTACGAATGGTGAATGTGTCTCTTCTATTTTCATGAAAAATTAAGATTGTATATTATCTTTGATAAAAATTAGAAGGAATCTGATCTCCACTTGAATAAGCGTGTTAGTACTACAATTTAAATAAATAAATATGTTTTTAAATTAAATATCTCAAACTTGCAAACGATTTAAGTCACGACTCATGATATCCTTGGGCCTTCAAAGGACAAGCTAGCATTAGAGTTTGCTTCAATTTCATGTTTTCGTATTATAGGTAAAGTATGAAAAGGCATGAATTATTCCTTAAGTATAGGAAATTTATACAGAATTTAAATTGAAAGGATCATACCCATCTGTTTTTTTATCTGTGTCCATCTATATTTTAATCTTGTCCATTCAATTTGAATTCCTGTACTAATTATGTATGTATTTCCTGTACCCATAACATTGTTCAAAAGGCATTGTAATTTGTATGATCATGATACACTAAGATCTAGCCGTTGACATTGCCCAATTCTTTTCTCTTCAAAAGAGAAATTCTTCTAATAATGACACTTCTTTCTTAAGAAATGTTGCCAAGTGGATTACATATTTTATACATATCTGAAATTAGAAGATGGATATTTTCTTCTATATTCAAGGAATTTATTTATTTATTGTAAAGGTGAGGTTTGTTAAGTTTTTAAAGTCTTTAATTCAACTTTCAAAGTGATTTTTTTCGAACTGTCAAGCTAAAACATGTGTATCTTATAACTTTATAAAGCTAGCGCGATTTAATAAGCCAACTTTCAAAGTGGTGGCTTGAAAAATTAGAGCACGATTCATTCATTTTAGCAAGAAATATGAATTTATCTTGTTAGCAAAAATAAATAAATAAATAAACATACTGTGATTGAATTAAACAATTTTGCTCTACTATTTCACTAATTATTGTATCTTAGATAGCCTCAAAATGGCTATGATTCAAATTAAATTAAATTTCAATGGATGAATAAAAACTTTTCTCTTAATCAATATATTTGCAAAATGATGAATGATGGTCATAATAATACTTTGGTAGGCCATGATACATAGCATGCCTTTGGACCAAATCATGTTCAATAACTGACCCTGCCCTCTTTACATCATATGTATACATTAGAAAGACTTGCAATGATGCTATGTTTTTTTCTTCATGTATACAACAACATCGACCGTGTTTGACAAACACGAAAATAAATAAAAATTAACTTTTTTTTTTTATATTGTTCAATACTATTTAATCCACTTCATAATAGAGATTATGAATATTTAGTGAAGTGCGCCTTGAATGCTAGTATCGTACTTTATTTCGGCATCATGGAGGGAAAGCTATTTGAGATGATCAATAGATGAACTTTTCATACTAAGTGAAGTCACTTGTTTGTTCTTTTCCCAATGTCTGAAAATGTAAATTTATGTCACAATGTTATCAATTAGAATTAAATTTAGTGTACACTCTTAATGTACATTGTGTTTGACATTGTACTCACATGGGCAGTGGAGTCCATGATTATTTTAATCGTGGACCCCACTGCCCATGTGAGTGTAATGTCATCCACAATGTCAAAAAAAGTGTACCTAAAACAAAGCTCTATCAATTATGCATAGTAATTTCTTTATGACAAATTTTGAAGATCATTGTACAATACTTTTTATTTTCCAAACCAATAACTTTTCTTGCAAATGTTAATGGACCTAACATATCTTTTGCTTTGTTGTGGTCCATGTTATTGAGGTACTATCCGACAAAATTGTGGTGTTTGAGTTGATAGCCACTTGGTGGGCCAAGCATAGTCAATGGGCTTAGTTGATTATCACTAAGCTGACAAATTAAAATTTGGATTTGACAACTTTGTTCACACTATAAATTCCAAAGAATTTTGTCTTTGCAAATACTAAAATTTGCTAGCAATTATTAAAGTCATTTTAAGTTTGGGACAAAATGATTTCAGTAGACGGGACATATTTAGACTTGGAAAAAAAAAAAAAAGTTAGAAAATATTTGGAATTTTTATTTATCGGGTAAGGCATCGAAGTGGATTATAATCCTATTTCTATTTCTCTTGTGGAAAAGAAGAAAAACCCCTCATAGATTCAAAGGAATGAATTAAAAAAAAAAAAAAAAAGAATATGTCGGCAAGCATGAACTCTAGAATACGATAACACTGTTGGTGGAAAATACCAAACACATTGCACATTTCAAAAATATGAAACCCTAAGCAGTCATATCGTATTTACATTGCTTTTGGGCCAAACCAAGACGACAAACTATTCATATTATAAGACACTTTGGCCCATGAGGTTTTAGCAAATCTTGATGTTTGACTAAACAACATTGAATTGAAAGTCCAAACAGAGCCCAATAATTTCGACCCTCCTAAGAAAACAAATAATTCGCCAATTTGAAATTTAAGTATATATATATATCTTGAAAGAGAATTTTATGAGCCTTGTTAGCAAATTGATATGCATGGAGGGAGGATTATTATTATTTATTTATTTTAAAGAAAGGAGGGCAGCACCTCCATGTCCTTTACTTATGAAACCCTCACTCATGACGGAAAATCGTGGTTACAGAGGGGAATTAGAGAGAAATTTGTGAGAAGAAATAAATAAATGGATTACAAGTCAAATTTTAAGGGAAAATGAGATACTTTGCACTACTCGTGGTGTAACGTGTATCCTTGCATGTTCTGATCATTAAGTAGATGAAATAAATTAAAACATAAATTTTGGTGGTTGGAGGGTTATCTATGTAAAAAATTATGTCTTGATCGGTTGATTGTATCGCGTCTTTATTATAATACTTTGCTGAATATACCTTTGTTAATATTTTGAAAGCGGGGTCTAACAATACAAACATAAGCAACGTTTGATCGTTGCCAATAATGTAGACTAAAGTCCAAGAATTATCTGTGCAAATTAGTACAAACCTAGTACAATGAAAAAATTTGAAGACAATATTAACATGTCAAGATTCTCACTCAATTATTTATTCCAAATGTTTTATGCCATGTCGTTTTTATATTTATAATAACAAATATATGTCTATAAAGATCGTGTTGCACCCCTCTAATTCCTCCTCCACAAGTGGGGATTTTTAAATAAAATTGGAGGTACCTCCCTTGTGTCTATAAACAAAATTTACCTTTTACGGCGTGCATTGCAAGCCGTAAAAACCTATTTACAACGGCGTATAAAAAAAAATGCCGTAAAAAATCTCACTTTTTTACTGCGTGCAAAGCACGCCGTTTTTAATTATACGACGTTCACTCATTTGCATGCCATAAAAGGTAAGTTTTTTACGTCGTGCACACGCACGCCGTATATTTACCTATTACGTGCTTCTTTCGCACGCTGTAAAAGTTCTTAAGTTTTTTACAGCATGCTTTTGCTAATGGAACAAACACGACGTGTTTTAGTGCACATCGTAAATAATGCTAATGGGCTTCTCGACTTTGTATAATTGAGAACAAACACGTTGTGCTTTAGTGCACGCGGTAAATACTGCTCTACTACGATGTGCAGAGAATACACGCTGTAAATACTTTAAGTCACTGATTTTTAACGACATACATATCTCGTACGCCGTAATTAGTTTTTTTTACGGCATGCATCTACATCACGCAGTAAATGAATGCCGTAAAAAGCTGATTTTGTTGTAGTGCAACTTCGATTGTAAGTCGATCCTAAAGAATGTGAGGCTTTTCATGAAGTTGGTCTTGATATAATATTTACTAGTATCCTTGTTGATGTGTACTATCACAACTACTTTGATGAAGGTAAATCGAAGTTCACGATCAATTGATTGAAAAATCATGTTAGGTTTCTAATTTTCATGCTCTAGTTAAGAGTGAAATTGAAAGAAAACCTATATTTGTCCGTCCTAAATAATAGTATATTTTATATCAACGAGCAAATGTGGAATAATGGAAGTAACGAAATTCAAATTTAGAAGGTAGAAGGTAGAGCTCAAATTATCCTAGCATAATGGAGTTGTAGAAACTAGAGCATTCTCCATATATTTTAGCATTCTCCTAGCATGATGAACCAGCTATAATTTTGTATTAATAATGGCTTATCAAGATAATAATACACACTTTAGCATTCTCCATATATTTTAAAGTAGGGTTTAGGATCATAGCCCACTCCACTAACCTCTTCAAAGTGATAAAGATATGATAACAAGGCTTGTTAACTGCATTTGCATGTCAACTTACTAATGGTCTTCAAACAATGTGCATGCAAAAGATTCTATCCAACTTTAAACATTTAATAATTACGATTACGATTATGATTAAGTTAACACATAATCTCGAACATATAAATTATTAGTTAATTTAACATTGGACCGAAGTTGCTGGAGGTGTCATTTGTCTCTACTTTAGTAAGCATGAAAGGGTTTAACTTGACAACAAGCTTAGGCCCTGTTTGATTCCAATTCTCATTCTCATTCTTCTACTCATTTTCAACCACACATTCTTCAATAAAATAATATTTTTCATCACATCAATAACTTTTCAATCACATATTCACCATCATTACATAAAAAAAAATGCATTTTCTTCAAAATAATGTGCATCAAACGGGGTTTTAATGTATGTAATAAGTAATCATGTTCGTAATATGCCGGTCAACTTAGTTCATGTTCAAGCTTCATCCTTTAAAATTCATTTTTTCTCAAATTCATTTTCAATCATGCATTTTTAATAAAATAATTTTGCATATAAACTCAAAAAAAAAAAAAAAAAAAAAAAAAAAAATCCACGTTTTAATCACACATTCCTAAAAAATAATTTTTATTAAAATAAAATTTGTTAATCTAGGGACTTCTCCACTATTCATTACACTTGAGATAAATGTTTTAGCAATTAGCACAATCACAAAAATTGTGATTCATTGCTTTAAACTTGTTGTCTTCCATTACATCTAACATGACATCATGGTGTGGACCTATCTATAGTCCACCGACACATTGTTTACATACTAAATCAATCACATATTACTAAATCACTTGGTCGAAAAATTTAACTGTTAAAAATAATATGTATATTAATGTATATTATTTAAATTTTATCTTCAATGTTGCTTAGACCCTCGTATATAGGTAGAATTCACTTTTTTCCTTTGAATCTCATCATGTCCACATTTTATTAAGCGGATGGCGGTAAGAATTGAAGTCGTGAACTTTTTGTGCTTCAATAATATATTAAAATTTGAGGTTTCATAATAAAATGTCAATATTGTAAAGAGGAATAGCTCAAACTTTTATATGTTGGTTAATATTTTTGTACTTATAACATGTACCCGCATGTTTGTTGCTCTTTTGAACACAATAATTTATCTTGGAATCTAACTGCTTGTTAAAGCTTTTGAAAGGATCAAGTTGCTTATTTGAACTTATTGGACTTCGATACCATATGGAAACATGGCCACTTGATTTAAAAATTTAATTTGTTAACAAATGTCACATATATTATTTAAATTTTACATTCAACCGTCAAATCCAAATATATAGAAGCCTATAAATAAGTTGAGGGTAGATAGTATGCATGAAGTGAAGCTTATGTGCATGCAGGCAAAGCTTAAATTTTGTCGAAACTGGTCAAACATATTTTTATCACACATTTCAGGTGATTCTGTATATATTCACTGATTATCCGTACATTCTATAACTCCCAACTTATAAGTTCTTAAAAGCATTATCAGACATTATATATAGTCAGATAATGTGGCGAAGTACTTGCATTGAATAAAAGAGATCTTGCAACAAGTGCAACATAGAAGTGTTAGCTCAAGAGTAGCACGAGCAAAACCACCAACCTAATGCAAAGCAATTATATAGTAGAGTGATCATGGTAAAGCTGAAATTATGTCTAATACACTATTAATTAATTATTTGATAAAGAGATAAGTCAACATAGAGCCGTGGATTTCTTTAACAAGTAGAACTCCACAAAGGTGATAATATCCAGGGACCAAAATAATGTCTAGACAGCGCAGGAGACACTTAACAAAATGTGTTATTATCAAGGGACCTAATTCAACTGCTTTTGCATGGTGCCTTTTATTAAGCCCCTATTTGACGTAGACTAAAAATCAGATTTTTAGTAAATTTTGATAAAAATCGATGAAATGTATGATTGAAAAGTTGTGAAACTTATAAAATATGGTTAAAATTTATTGTTGACTTTGATTTGAAATTTTTATCAACTTTTAATCTACGTTCATATAGGAGCTAGTATTATCATACTTAAATGGTACCCAATAAATCATGTTTATAAATATGCCAAGTTGAAGCATGGTTAATCACATCATATTCAACGTATGAAGAACTCAAAATAATTAAATTAATTGATGTAACCAAACTCGTCATGAAATTATTATCGAATGACCTATATTCCGAAACTTAATTTATCATGCGAGTATGAGAAATGACAAAAGATTCATTTAGCTAGATTTATCAAAATAATTAAGAATTTGTTTCTATAGTTTAGGTGCAATGTGATTAAATTTCAATAATATGTCCGACATAAAATATCCATATTTCTTGCTTACTCAGGTCCCTTGCCTACTAATATATGTCACTACTCAAGAAGCTTCCAACTTGAATGTTTTCTTGGAATTTGAGGCTTCTACTACAATATACTTCTTGGGTTCACGATGCTAGTAGTACTGATTGTGAAACTGTTCTTTTTTATCTTCTTCATGGTGGCTTACCTTTGACTTGCCTCTTGTAACTTCTAGCATTTAACTCGCCTTTAGCCATCAATGTTATCGCCAAAGCAAAAGTACAGCCACCACCATTTTGTACCACGACTTATGGTAGTGCCAATTGTTATTAAAATTTGAATTGTATTGGTCGTGGTGCTATCTAGGGCTTCCTTGGGAGGATGTCTTCTTCAACTATGAGGAGTGTCATCATCGTTGTTAAGATGATCAATTTCAACTAATATATAATATAGCAACTTGTGAAATATAGAACGATTTTTCTTTTATCATATATAGGCCCCGTTTGGTACCCATTTTTTCTCTATAAAAATAAAAAATATGATCGTTATCAATCACATTCAGCAATCATATTTGACTTTCTATCTCTTGTATGGGACATACCAGCTATATTTTTTCATTCTCATTTTACAAAGAATGAGAATCAAATGGGGTCATAGTCTGAGACGGATGTAGGGGGGCTGGACACGGCTGTAGCCCAGCCCTCCCCACAAAAAAAAAACAAATTATGTAAAAAAAAAAAATTTGGGTAAATTTTTTTTTTTTCACGTATTAGCCCGGTTAAAAATTTTATAATCCGGTCTCCGATCCAATTCTGGATCCGTCCCTGATCATAGTTATGTTAATGATTGTATTACACCTACAAACACACAATCCTAAGTATCGAAATCCAACTATGCACATTTATGGTAAAGTCCCCAAAACTTTTAATGCAGAATCGAAAAAGAATTCATCACAATATGGGTGGACAAAAGGAAAGGGAATGGAATTTGGAGTTGGGTGAAAATGCCATATTCAATGTGGTCACAATTTATAACCCCCACTAACACTCTCATGTTGAGGTGACACGTGTCAGTTCTTTTAACTAGACACTATAATTGGGCTAATATTGTGGGTAGAAGTGCCTTCTGGAAGAAACTCCAATTATTGGCTCAATGTCCCTTGTTACGGCGGGAACGCACTTACCGTAGTGCTATTGGAAATTGACACTGCAATATAGTTCACATGACCGTATACTTTAGCAGTGCAAGAAAAAGCTATTTGTCCACTTAATTATGCCTTCAATTCGATTTAGGTTTATTTAAGATTAAAATTTCAAGACAAATACCATAAGGATAACTATAAATATTTGTAGACAAATAAATAAATAAATATATATATATATATATATATATATATATATAGTGGAAGGAGGACGGCACCTCCAAGATTTTATTAATATATCCTCACGTGTGGCTGAGGAATACCGTTGTTATACCTAAATTGATGAAAAACAAAAAAATGAGGAAGTACTACTTCCCTTACAGTAGAAAAAGTAAAGCAGTAAATAAGGAACTACTACTTCCCTTACAATGAAACCTCACAGAAAACGAAAAGAATGCAAGTTACAATTATCTAAGCGAATGCAGCCAATAGAATAAATAGGAAAACTAGAGATTGATCTAGAAAGTAATTGAATTGAAGTGATTGCTACTTCTCGAGCTCAATTGTAAGATCCAAGTATATATCTCAAATCTTGAATTTTAATACGCGAATGATGACCATTATACTATGACAATTTTTTCATTGCTTGTACCATATATTTTCAAATATTTCAATTGAAAATTTTTGTAACGTTTTTTAAACGTTGCGAAAAATGAAACTTTTAGCAACGTTAAAAAAATATTGCGAAAAATAACATTAGAACTTTCATTTAAAAAAATGTTGTTAATAAATCTCTTTAGCAACATTCACTTACTAGAATGCTGTAATAGACTCCTTTAGCAACATTCAATTAATGAATGTTGTATTTGAAGTGTTACAAAAGAGCATTTTTGTTGTAGTGATTGTATTACTGACAAACTTAAATTAGGAGATACGATTATTAGCATAGTTATTAAACTCTTATCAGACCAATTAGTCCAGCTTGAAAACCAACGAACGAAATAGTGGTCTGGTTTGGGTGGTATTAATTGGTCCATTGCTGAACAAGTCAAGAAACAATAATATTAGTCAATAACCATCCGAAACGGGTGGATTTTAGTGAAAATCAAAATTGGTTCAATGTAAACTGGTTAGTTAGCAGATTCATCCAGAGAAAAAATGTACATAATTTACATTGGTAGAGATACAAACCCACGCTTTCAATCCAATAAAAAAATATCACAATCCTCACCCACTATGGCACCTACAAAACATTTGCAATGAATGTGAGCGAAATATATATATATATATATATATATATATATATATATATATATATATATATATATATATAGAGAGAGAGAGAGAGAGAGAGAGAGAGAGAGAGAGAGAGAGAGATAGATAGATAGATAGATAGATAAATTTAGCAAAAATGACAAATAATAATATATATACGTTGTCTTTTTGTTTTAAAAAATAGTTTTTTGGTAAAATTGTGTCTAGCAATGATTCGTCGGTTGAACTAATGGCCCTACCCACAATTGAATCATTGACCCGATGATTTGTTTGGATCAGGAATTGGATCAAATCTGAAAACTATAATAATTAGTGTTGACCTCGTTTTTTATTAGGGTCACACGGACAACAGATGTCTGACTCACTCGTGTCCACACAAGCTAAGTTCAATACGCTACGACTAAGAATCGGTCCAGAACATTCCAAAATGGGCATGGGAGAAGCTCTTTTGGACATGAGACGATGAGTTTTGGGTCATGACAGTGAAATGGTGACGTTTGTAAAATGAGAACCAATCGAATGTGAAATGATCAATGTAAACTGATATGAATGTATGTTCAAGAACAAATATCTAGAGAGAACAATGGTATCGTAAAGCCTTTCAAGTTATATTTTTTATTGTAAATTGCATAATCTCTTTCTGGTTGCATGAGGGAGCTATTTATAGTATTACAAATGAGATGGAGTCGTTGGATCATAATACACGTTGCCTCATCTCCTTAACTGAAAGATCACATCCTAGCCATCACTATGACACTCTAGCAGAGGCGCATTTAATGTTATTACAAGTTATAGTCACCCTATTGACATGACAATACTCTTGAATTCATTCCAAAGGTCACATCAATCACTACTCTAAGATCTCACTCAAATACACATTTTCTTAGTGCAGGTCGTCAATGAGAGGTGTCCTCGGTTGCTGACTCTTGTAAACTTCCTTGAACATGAAGTGCCTTGAACGTGAAGCGCCTCGAACATGGAGCGCCTCGATGTTAGGCTGTAGCCCATTCTGATTCAGAGAATATGATTGGGCTTCGACGATTAGGCTATGGACTCCTACATGTGGGCAGTGAGCTTGGGAGAACGGGGTCCACAACAACAGTGGGTCGGTCACGTGGAGCCACGTGTGGCAATGCGTAACAATTAGCTCTACTAATGTGTTTGATATGATATTTCATATTTTCTCGAATAACTAGATACTTTATGTACATTTACGTAGTGTGTATTCGAGCCACATTATTTTGAAAAATGTATTTTAGAATAGTAGATTGATGGAGAATGTGTAGTTAAAAATGAGGAAAATTTTTGGATTCGCGTGTAATATTATTTTATCGATGAATGTGCGGTTGAAATGATGGTGCCCTATTCAATCTTCTACGTATTCTTAAAGATGAAAATTATTTCCAAAAATGGATGGGGTTTCACTATGGAACTAACAATTTAAAAAAAAAAAAAAAAAAATAGAATAGCATGGGTAATAATATCATAGTATGCCTGATTTAAAGGCAATCGATAAACCTTTCATATGCTTGAATACAAATTCCTCGAGAAATTTTTGATTTGGCCTCATAAATCAACCAAACGAACAAAAGAAAAGGCAATGGAAGAATACACGAGATGAAGACCAAAACACAAAGTTTACCACCGATTTTCTCTCCTCCAAGGCTACCGAATTTTCACTCTCTTATGCCCAACCGTTTTCCCACTATTTTCACACAAATCACCCGCACACACTCTACAAAACATATGACTATATGTATATTGTTATTAGGTTTAGGTTTGAGCCAAAATTCACTCATAATGGGCCAAACTAATGGGCTAACAATAACCAAATCCATATCAACCCAACCAAACTTAGGGCCTCCAATATGCATTAATTGTTTTCGAGTCGAGCCGTAACTTTGGTGTCAATAAAATATTCGACATTATTTTTCATTATCATTCGAATTTATTGGATATCAAAACCCTAAAAAAAAAAAAAAAAAAAAATTAATCATGAGGTAGAATTTTGGGGAGCAACAATGCTGCTCTTATAAAAAAAGGAGATTGATTTCAGATGATAGTGGTAAAAAATGTGGTATAGCATTATCTTTCTGGACATGAATTGATTTCAAATGGGATGATTAAAGTCCGACCCTACAAGTGGCTTCAAAGCTAGGATAATGATTTCGAGCCACAAAAATATGATGTTGAGAGAGAGAGATTATTTGGAAGCAATAATACTGCTATTAAGCCTATAGACTTGGTCATTCAGATTAATGACGGCGATTGAATATTGTCAATAACGATTTAGCTTTCTCTTACTGAACATCACTTGATTTTTTAAATGAGATGGTTAAAGCCGAGTCTACTGGATCATTTAAATAATGATGGTCGAATACCATAAAAGGTTTAACATGAAATGTTCTGACACTACAATTCTATGTAGAATACGATAACTTATATTTCAACTATGTATTTTTCAAGTATCTTTGAAAAAAATAATCTTAAAAGAGGTGTTTCCTAGTTTATGTCTTCTTTAATCCCAAAGGAAAATTGATATAGATATACATGCTAATAAATATGTCTATGTTAGGGCCTCTCTTTAGGAAGATGGTGATAATTTTCTCTCTTTATTCTTATCTCCTAGAATCCTGATCGTAAGGGTACATGATTAACTTAGCACACCAACTTTTGGAATATAATTTATGTGCAGTTGTTCGCATATGATATATTAAATATAACCCACATAAACATTTACATCAATTTCGTCTAAATGCCAATATTTTGTGTCAAGTCCAATGTTGTAATTGGCAATTATGTAAATAAAAATGACTTAATTGATCATATGTAAAAAAAGTCAAGGACTTTGGTTGCAATTTGTATATATGGTTTATGTTAGAGTTTGAGTCTAGAATAAGAAAAGAAGAGTCATCGCATTTTTGCTAGTTGCTCGTCGGGACGCTGCTCGAGCGACAAAAGCAGAACCATCGTCGCTCACTTTTCACCCCTTCCTCGCTCGAACGACATATACGTCGCTCGCTTATCGCTCCATCTCACTCGAGCGACAGTGTTACGTGGTCAAATCCTAGGTCGCGATTTTAGAGAATTTTATACAACCCATGACACCTATTCGTCCCCAATTATAAATATACAAGTTATGGACGAAATTCTAGAGGTTGCTACATTGTGCTTCATCTTCATAACATCTTCACAACATATTTTGAGAGATCCAAGGAGTGCTACAAACATTGATCCATTCATATTGATATTGTGATCTGACAACCGAGTTTTGGAAAAACATAAAAGGTTCGAGAATCCAAAACACATGGCTTCCTTAATTTTTTAAGGAATGGACTCTCTCATTGGGGATTGAGACAGGTGAACTTCAAGCGTAGGAAAAGCACAAGAACAATTGATTCTTGGAGTTTCACTTGTAAGAGACAATTGGTATAACATCAAGAGGTCAGAAGAGACAACAGATCTTGGAGGCTGCAGGAGGCAGATCGAAAATTCTAGTGGAGTGGCTAGACAGTATCTAAAACAGTAGATCGTGAGACTGGAAGATTGACAACGAATCTTAGCAATTACAGGAATTACAACAACTAGAACTAGTGGAAGTTGCTAGACTGGAGTCGCATTATATCCCTAATTGTCTATAGTGGAGGTAACTAGTTTAGTCCCGGAGTTTCTCTCACGTTGAATTTCTCTGTCAACAAATCTTGTACTTACTGCTTTCCATATTATTATTGCATCATTCAAACTTAGAAAAATTGACTTGTATGTCTAATCATCTAAAAAACCTAATTAAAATTGACAAGTTCCTTTAATTAGTCAATTCCGCACGTAAGATCGAACCTAATCTAGTGAATCTTGAACTTTCATTTGGGATGAAATATTCTATTATAGAAGTAGCACATATACCATATTCATTTCGTTTCATAAACCGCCTCTCCCGCTTTGATTTCTATTATTTTTCATTCATAAAAGCTCACTGTATTGCCTACTTAAGGATCTAAGTTGACAACATTTATAAATATAATCGTATTTGTAATAACAAAGATTTTGATTGTTGGCTTTATGTACTCTATATATGAAATGATATCCTTGGTCTTAAAAAAATAGTTGATATGCTTGCTCAAATTGTGCCCGTTTCTGTCTATGTAAGATGCTGAAGAGTGAAAGGAAAAATTATAAACCAGTTAAAAAATATGTCACATGAAACACGTAGTGCAATCCTAAAAGTCACTAAGAATAATTTTATTGAAGAATAAACTACTTGAATACTCGACTCTCATTAAAAATTATTGAAAATGGAAATATATACGAGTAAAATCTTTTACTAATTAGTAGACATTTTCAGTCAAATTTTCTTTACTATTTACATATGAAAATTATTACATGGAATTTGCCAAATTTTCATGCAGGCAAAGAAAAATGGGCCTTTTTTGCTGGGCAAAACTTGTACCCTAATAGCTCATAATTTAAAGCTGATGAAGAAGTGAAAAGTGACCAATTTCGAAATTAATTTACATGGTCCAGGCTCAGTCCCACTGCTCCCCGGTTAAGCTTACATGTGGGATTTAATTACACCCACGTTCAGCTTTATGTGTCGATTACTTAATGGATTTTTTTTTCTTTTGTTTCTTCCCTTTTGTGCATATATGTCTTGACATAAATTAATATATAAAGCTTTTGATTATTTCGATTATAAAGTTGATTTTTGAAGATGAGTTATAAGTTCAATTACCTGGAAGTTTAATAAGTTCGACCGAGTAAAATTTTCAATCCAAGTCAAGCTCAATGAATTGATTTTTGTACGTGAAAGTGATGCATTTAGCTTCTAGTTCATAATTACATGCCTCTATATTTCATTTGATCGCTACTAGACAGACTTAGTCCATCAATAATGTAGTACCAATTGTTTTATTTTTGAAAAATAAAATCGACGATAATTTTTTAACGGAAACCATCCATCGCGTCAAAAATAATAGAACATAAAAAGATAACGTAGTTATGGGCAATCAATATGAATTAATACTAAATAATAAACACGTTTTCCCCTTAACATCATTATTAGATACCTACATTTGATTTCATTTTCAATTTGACATTGGAGTAGTTTGATCCTGGTTCTTGATAAGAGACAATGTTCCGTAACATATGTCTGGTAATAGAGGATTTGTTCCAATCATGAACTCTCTCGTGACTAGGAGGGGAAAGTGTTGCATAAAAGGGTTGGTCCGTCAAAAGTTAAACGACAGGATTTTGCCTTCATGGCTAAGTAAGAACTGAATTTCGAGATGCGAGTAATAGTAATATTTTGTAGCTTTCCTCACAGCAGAATTTGCAACAAATTCCATGATGAAAGAAATTAATTGCATCTATATTTAACTCTTTCCTATGTAATTGACGAGTAATAGTTGATGTTGAAATTTAAAAAAAAAAAAAAGAGGAAAGCAATTAAAAAAGTGAAAGAGACACATATAGGAGAGGAAAGCTGGAGTAATTGGTGGACATCTAATTCTAAAGTGCACTACTTTTATTACGAAAGAAATAAAAGTATATTTATTAATCCTTCTTTTCAATCGACTTTCTTAATCCCCTTTATTGGACTTGTAGATTCCCTTCAAATCCTTGTCTAATCAATATTTTTTCTTAATCGAGTGAAGACAATTACAGTGCTGTTGATGCTGATTTCATGTATTTGAGCACTTGTCGTCACTTGTTTGAGTAATTAAGTGCATGCACCAGCTTAATATGAATTTCTAATTAGTTCCATTCAAGAATTCGCTCAATGAATAATGATGGGGACTGCATTAAGAAATTTTAGCAGAATATTGCAATTGTCTATTACTATTAACAAGGTTTTTTTTTTTTCTCTCTCTCTCTCTACTAAGCACTAAGCACATGACATGGAGAAAAAATATATTAATTAGCATTCTAGAATTTTCTTTCTCTTTGTCGTCTATGCAAATAGTAGAAAATTTGAGGTGTGATTAGTGATTATTTTTTCCTACTAGACTTGAGGGTGGTGAGCGAGAAATAAGTTTTATATAATGAAATATTCTCATCTTAGACAGTGCATGACTTTTAAATAGTTTTGGAGCTTTCTACGTAAAACTTTATGTTATCTATCTCTATCTTTTTATGTCTTCAATCTCGTTATATTTTTTCGTGAACGAAGATCATATGGAAAATCATAGAATTGGATCAATTTCCAATAGTGATATCAGAGCAGTAAGGTTCAGAGTGTTGAAACACAAAACATATATGGTAGGTATCAATAAAACTTGGAAAAATTTGACATGAGAATGCTTGTGGCCACTGAAAGTAAAGGATGTTTGGTCGAGTCTGGATTGCACACAATTTGAAAGAAAGACCAACCATTGTTTCTGATAAAGCAATTTGTTAGAGGTATGGACGATTGAGGCATGTCAAGTAAAACTATCCAAAATGTGGAGCAAACTTGGCTAAACATTGGAAGTTAGATATGGCTAGTGTTGCTACAAGTATGACAATCTTTTTATAAAAGACAATGTAGGGTAAGACAAATATTATATCCACGTGGCATGCCGATGATTGACATGATAAGTGATGTATTAGTGCTAGCGGGTTCACAAATTGTACATGGGGATAGCATTGACAGACGGTGTATGATGAAATTTATACCGAAGACTAATCAACTCTTGAAAAAATCAAACAACGGGATTTGTATTATAATGTTTAACAAGCTTGTTCAACATTAGTTGATGAAATCATAAGAATTTATTTCTTTTAAGTGGATATACTCTTCATGGAAGAACATGTTTATTTTCAATTTTGAGAATTGTGATCATCAAAGTTTACCAATTTTTCTCAAAGTATTGTGGTGAAGAGCTCCAAAAGAGATGGTAAAGTTTTGACGCTTTGTCAAGGTGAAAATTGTTGGGAAAATTGCCAAAAAGTCAAAATAAAAATGTATGTTTTATTTGAAAGAAAAGATGCCAAAAGGTCTTAACAATTGAAAAAGAAAGAAAAGTAGGCATAATAATATTATAATTGTCCATTGTAAATTAACATGATTTTTTCTCTATGTTTTATTGTCAAATCAAAACACTTCTATTAACTCAAGTTGTCACAAACTATTGACAAATAAAAAGAGGAACCCTATGGGTCAGTCTATCCTATTTCGCGGAATATAATGACACACGAAAATGGGTTTGAACAACCTTGAACATCCAGGGGTTGTTTATGCAGCACAACTCTAATGATACTAACCACGTCTCGGCTTTTTTGAATTCCTCCGCACCCATACCGAATGAACAGATGCAGTCCCCGACAAAAGCACAACCTGCCCCTGGTATGCAACATTAATTATAAATGTGAAAACCGGTGTAGAAATACAATCATAAATAAGATGGACCCGACAATCCTAGAAACCCATCATGCGCATCACCGAACAAATAAAATTCCATTCCTCTCTATCATAGGCTTTACTCAAGTCATCACGAATGCACTTTGATTTTCTGCTATTAGTGGAGATAGAACCCGTTTCTTTGGAATCTCAATGCTTCGGAAAACATAGTGCATGATATCCATCTCCTCTTGGTGCCTTATTTGGCCCTATACTCGTTAGAGCCTCAGTAATTTCATCCACATTAAATGGAGTATATCAAGCCATTGGAGATGAGATCATCACCCTTTAGACCCGTATTGGTACCACGTGAAGTAATATCAATGTTAGCATCAGAGGTGCGGCCACTGATAAATAAATCAGAGAAAAAGTTTTCGATTAACATCACAATATCCTTATTCCCAATTCTCTTTGAAGTACATGGTACAGATGAAAAATTATAAGTCTAGGATCCTACGATTTTCTTGTTTTTTTGGTGGTCTGTGACTGTACAAAAGTGAAAAAAAAAAAAAAAAAAATGTTTTGTGCAATAAAACTTAGGTGATTGTTTTCCTTAAGATAAGGTGTGAGCTAAAAATTATTTAACTTTACTAATTTTTCATATAGTAAAATATTTCATTCTTTGACCTTCCAAAGCTTTCACCACTTTAATTTGGAGTTTTCCCTTAATCTTTGTGTAATTTTTTCATCTATTAATTGTCTTTCTAACATTTCCTGTGAACTCGATATAAACTCCTAATAGATCGAACATTAACTTGGTATAAATAATGAAAATGGAGAGAAAAGAAAATTGGTTGGAAAAGTTTTTGAAAAATATGAATCTTATTTGGAAATTTCGCTTGCCACATTTATCTTCGTCAGTCTCCCACAACAAATAATTTTTAATAAAATATTTTAGCTAGCAATATATATTTTTGCCATTAAAAATTTACTAAATGTATAACTTCAGGAAAATATATATTGCAACTTCGTTTAGGAAAGTCCTAGAAAACAACAAACAATAAAACACTCCTGAAGCGACATTGGAGTTGTCCATACTAAAGGTCTCTTAACACTTAACCTAGTCGTGATAGTTTCAATATCAGTCGACATACCACGTGAACAAGACACTATGTTGCACTGAATTAACTAGTTCTTATTGGGTGAGATACCAATCCAACTAATCTACACTAATATGCAAGCAAAGAAAGTGTTGGGTATGCGATCAAAATTTCACATCGGATAAAAATGGGGAGAATCATGAGTTTATAAGTGTGAAAATATATCTCTACTGGTATGAAATCTTTTGGGTAAGTCCAAAAATAAAGTCATGAGGGCCTAGGTCAAAGTGAATAATATCATATCAATGTGGAGATATGTGTGAGTCCATACTTATAACAAGTGGGATATGTGATGTTACATATTCCTAACAATGGTATCAGAGCCAAGCCCCAAAATTGGCCATGTGGATAAATCCTTGGAATGCCGAACGAAGGTGGTGCCTCGATTAGCTCGCGATGGGATCCGTTAATGAGCTCTATTGGATAGGCGGTGTGCTCCGGATTCTTCACGTAAGGCGTGTGCTCGAACGCGGTGGAGAGGAGTTGATCTGGATAGAGCAAATTCTTGTGAGGAAGATGGACAGATAGATGATCGTTTGAGGGGAGTGGAGGTGGTCCTTTGTTTGAGGGGGAGGATTTTTGGGTATGCGACCAAAGTCCCACATCGAATAAAAATGAGGAGGATCATGAATTTATAAGTGTGGAAATATATCTCCATTAGTATGAGGCCTTTTAAGTAAGTTCAAAAGCAAAATCATGAGAGCTTAGGTCAAAGTGGACAATATCATACTAATGTGGAGATATGTATGAGCTCATACTTATAACAAGTGGAATATGTGATGTTACATATTCATAACAGAAAGAATTAGGACAAATGCTTAAGGACCTCAAAAACATATGGCTGGTTCACTATAAAGAAAAGTCATTTGTGATTTGAGTCCTCCCACGTAAGATACACATATATCTTTCACGTTATTCACTCATTTTAAGTTGACAATGAAGTTTAATTCTAATATGTGAGGATGAACCAGGTCAATATATTTACAAATTAGATCATGTTTGCGTGTGATTTTGAAAGAGCTTATATACACATGTTGACTTCTACAGGTACTTTTATTATATGGGCAACTGCTGTATCATCTAACATCACCTACAAAAAGATTTGAAAAAGGCCGTGTGTGTATTATTAAGGGGTTGTTTGACAATATTTTTAAAAGTAATGAATTTTGATAAAAATTGATGAAAATTGTAGTTGAAAATTTAATAAAAAATTTAAATTCCATGAAAACATGGTTAAAATTAAAATTGTTTATAAATTCCCCACAAAAGAAGAAGAAATATAAAAGAACAGCAATAGACCACGTCAAGAGTTGCACTATTTCTACCAAACATCATTTTATTATTATCGTTACCTATAGAAAATAGCATCTGGCATGTTTCCATGTTTATTGTCCCTAAGGGTTAATTTCCAATAATTAGACCATCTTCTACTATTTCTATTGAACAAATCAAATAACTCAGATTATCATGATTCCCGGACAATTTAGCCTCCTTTGTATCAACTAAAATCTAAATTTAAATTTAAATCAAAGTCAATAATGAATTTTAATCCCATATTTTTTGGAACATTTAATTTTTCAATCACATATTTCATCAACTTTTATCAAAATCTGTTAAAATTTTGATTTTAATTTCCATCAAAAATAGGCTAAATATCTGTCTCGTCTATAATTTTATAGAGTTTGTTTTTTAACTTGATTTCTTATCTTTTTTATCTAATATCTCATACATGTATAATTTTATTAATAAATCGCAAGGAATATTATATGGAAGATGTGTGTTGACTTCATTACTAATATTAAACTAACTTGGAAGTAAGATTTTGGTTTCTTTACAAAGAAAAATATGTTTTTAGAGTTAATTGTTTCAATGGTCAGTGAACTTAGGTTTATATCTTTGATTGGTCACTAAAATTTAAAATGTCGAGTAAAAGAATAATATTATCTTGCACTATGTGACATTATATATGTAATAAATTCAATTAAAGATAAAATTATGTAATTTATTTAATTGTACCTTTCATTTAATAATACGTAATGTCATCTTGACTAATTTTGTAACATCAATATAACATTACTCGAAATAAAAAGGCTAAGGCTATTCCATCAACCGTGACAGCATCAATTGTTAGTACATTAGCTGGGTCAAGCCCCAGAAGTCTTTGTCTAATATCCATCACACACGTACCTAACCCAATATGTGTGTAGAGACTAATCTTGTACTAAAACAAAGAACAACCTTTGAATTATTACCTTATCTTTCTCATCCGAAAGGAGGAAAAAAATCAGTATCATAAGAAAAGTTTCATTCTTCCACACTATTAGTACCCCACTGTCTCCTTTAGTATTCATTTTTCTAATCAGTTGAAGAGACTGGGAGTTTGCAGCAGAATTTGAGCTTGACAAAGAAGAAAATTCTCAATTCAATCCTAAGATAGACAGAGACAAGGTGTCCTTATACTATCTTAGATGTTTATTTTTTTATTTTTCTGTCTTTTTTTATCCGTTTTTAATATATTTTTCAACAAAAATCATCTTTATCTTCAAATATATATAATAATAATGATTAGCTTGAAGCTGTAAAATGAGTGATCAGATCTTTATAATTAAAAAATGTTTGCCATCTTCAAGTTATTGCATGGATTTTTCCTCATCGGTTTCTTCTCTCTTACTTTCTTCCAGGTTTTAATCAGCTGAACTATTTTAGCAAGAATTCTTGAAAAGCAATAGATGACTGGATTCACTTATAAGTAAAAAACAGATATTTAAGGATGTTTTGTGATTGAATCTGAAAGGGATTTATAGCTGCAAAATCTGTTTATTTTGTTGAAATTTATTGCCATGTACTACCAAGGAAGCTCAGAAATCCAAGCTGATGGTCTACAGACACTTTATCTGATGAACCCTAATTATGTAGGGTATTCTGAAAATACAGAAGTACAGAAACCGGCCAACATGCTCTTTTTTAACTCCGCCGCCACCGCCACGGGACGCGAGGTCAACACCTCGCAGATATCTCACTCGCCACTCTCTCAGTCTCAACACTTTGTTGGTGTCCCACTTTCTGCAGCCGTTGGGTCGCCCAATTCATACTATCACAATCATCCGTCAGTTCTTGGCCAGCAAGAAATTCAAGCCTCTCACGGTGCAATCCCTAGTGTCCACTATAATCTATGGAAGTCAGTTGACCAAGCCGGCGGTGTAAATCAACGGAACATATCTTCTGTGGTGGCTGCAACAAATTCTGGTGACACAAGGCCGGTGGTGTCACCGACACAACAAGGCTTGTCTTTGACCCTTTCACCCCAACAGATAGGCTACAGGTCTCTTCCTACAAATAATGAAATCACTGTATCACCAAAACTTGGGTCATCTACATCACTCTCTACTGCGTCCAATGGCGTCAATGATCTGCGAAGTGTAATTTTGGGATCCAAATATCTTAAGGCTGCTCAGCAGCTTCTTGATGAGCTTGTAGTTCCCGGAAAAGGCACACAAAACGATGAGGTGGTGGGCGGAGAGGCAGCAGAGAAACGGAAGATAATCAGAGAGTCGACCAGTGTGAATGATGAGGCCTTAGGCACCAACGCTTGTGAAACTGAACTTTCAACTGCTCAAAGACAGGAGCTTCAGATGAAGAAAGCTAAACTTATTAACATGTTAGATGAGGTAATTTGTGTCTCTTTTTTTTTTTTTCCCATTCTCTTCTTTATTTCATTCTGGTTTTTCTTGCTTGAATTTTGGACACTACGGAGTTTTATCCTTGTCTGCAAAAGGCTATTAAAGTAAAATGTCATGTCTAATGCTAATCAAACAATATTTAGGACAAACATCCATGAATAGTGTTGGGTTCATGTCATTCTAAGGAAATATTCCATACAAAGAAACATGACAATACCGAATAGTTTTATTAGTTAGATTTTTGAGCACGTATGTGTAGCAGGAAATCGAACTAAATAGCCAAAAAAATGTATCTAGTAGTGAATTTGGAAGCTTAATTTCATAGTTTTAATCAAAAAAAGAATTTCCATTCATTATTCGCCAATGGCTATAGTGTTGGCAGATCAAAAGTGCAACTTCAAACTTTTTATAAATGCTTCTACTTCAACTTCAATCATAGAAAATACTGATTCTATTGAGTTCCCTTTAGGTTGGCCCATGCAAATTCGGCGTATTTAAGCACCCAGTTTTGTGGGTTCATGTCACTATGTATTGGCCCCCTCCAAAAATTGATTGATTTCACAGGTTGAGTATGGGACCGTGCCATAACATGCATATAAGGATCCAATTAAATATATAGTACAAAACACTTATGTTCATTTTGCTGATCTTTTTATTTATTTATTTGTTACTTAATTCTTGAACATTTTAGGTTGAGCTGAGATACAGACAGTACCATCAGCAAATGCAAATTGTCGTGGCATCATTTGAGATGGCAGCAGGATTTGGCTCAGCTAAATCATACACTCAACTTGCTTTAAAGACAATATCGAAGCAATTCCGGTGCCTGAGAGATGCAATATCTGCACAACTGAAGGCAATAAGCAAGAGCTTAGGAGACGTAGAAAATTCAGGCAAAAAGTTTGAGAGCTCGAGACTTAAGTTTGTTGATCATCAATTCCAGCAACAAAGGTCATTGCAACAGCTGGGAATGATGCAAAACAGTGCATGGAGACCCCAAAGAGGCTTACCTGAAAGAGCCGTAACAGTTCTTCGTGCTTGGCTCTTCGAGAACTTCCTTCATCCGTTAGTACTTTCATCTATTTAAAGAATCGTCATTTTTTTTTTTCAATGTTTGGTTATCATATACATTCCAAGAATCACGAAAATATCACTTCAAATTGCAGATACCCTAAGGATTCAGATAAACACATGTTGGCCAAGCAAACAGGGCTTACTAGGAGTCAGGTAAATATATTGATACATATTTTAAGTAATCGAGTTCTATTGACAATTGGGGACTGAAGTTAAATTTTCATGGTTGAACATCAATAAAAATGGTATCATCAACGGATTTAGAGCATCAAAGATTGATTTTATTTTTATATTTTTAGTGTTCATTCCATAGTTTCTTTTACACAATTTATTATTATTTTAAAGAAAAATAGATGATTAAAAACCATTTTAAAGCATAATACAAACTTAAAAGGGGGCTCCGCCAGAACTCTAGCTGTAGATGCAATAAAAGTTTACACCGCTTGAAGATGGGGAGTACACAAAAAGCTGAAAAAGCTACACTCATTCGTTCTAGTCATACTTCTTGTTACCATACGTTGAGTGTTGAGTCTCTTCAACTCTACTTCACTTTCAAACTCTCTAGTTATACTTAAAGTTCAAAAAATCTGAAACTTCATCTTATTGACATGAATGTATCTAGTCCTCACCATATTCTGATTTTGCTAAAAAAAATTCACATATGATTGTACACTTCCAAACCACCTCATGTCATGTGAAAGTATAAGACATTCGAGGGATGCATTCATCTATTACTCTTCGTTACATTGCTTAATTTGCACACCAAATTCCTTTTTCATACACGCATTATTTCATAAATGGATAACAGCTAGACTTTAAGCCAAAACAGTTATTGCATTATCTAAAAGCTTAATCTATTAAAGACTAATCACATTTATTTATTTTGAATTTAGTTTTCAAACATATATGCAACGGACAAGTACGCACGGGTTTTTATTTTATTTTATGATAGATTGTGTCTGTGTGAGCCAAGGTGGCTAGTGGGTGAAAGACATTTTACCCACAGAACCATATCTCACAAGGTGCATATCAAAGTAGAAGGCAAGTTTACATTTCTACAAACTTGTCCCATGATAGAGTCTTCCTAGAAAAGGGCCTTAATTTGCCTTAACCTACACTGAGGCCACACACAAGCATTGTGCAGTCGCAATCCTCCATTTTCCAAGCTTGCGCACCTAGGTACCTAGTTCCCAGTTTTCATGCAGATTTAGTCCATTTTTTTATTCCCAACTCCGAATTACAATTCATTTTTTGCATTGAACTTCAATTTCAATTATCTTTCCAAAGATAAATCATTTATCCTATAAAGATCTTTGTAATATCATTTTGTGCACTAATATCTTTTTGAATTTCACTTCCTTTTGCAACAATCATCTTCAAATACAAAGTTTAACCTGTAAACACATTATACAAACTAATATGAGTAGAAATTAGCTCAATTTATCAAATATTAAGTAAATTTAAGAGCATAATAAGCCTATAAAACATACTTATCAAAGTCCATGAGAGGTTAAGATTATCTATCTCATTGCAGGTGTCTAACTGGTTTATAAATGCTCGTGTTCGGCTATGGAAACCTATGGTTGAGGAGATGTACTTGGAAGAAATGAAGAACCGAGAATCAAACATTTCCGACGAAAACACAAGCAAAAGTACTGGAGCAGCTATGAGAGAATTAGTCTCAAAATCCATTGCTCTTGAGGAGAATAACAATGGAAATATCGAGGAAATACTCGGACAGAATTCAAAAAAACCAGGAAATGGTAAGCATAATTCTCCAAGCAATTCAATTCCAATGCAAATGGAAGCAAAAGCTGCAGATCAGACAAGCAAAGGGTTGTCAGGAGACAACTATTTAACGTTAATGGCTGCTGATACAAGTCATAGTAACAGATTCGATACGTATGCAATAGAAGAACTCGGAAGGTTTAATGGACCGGAGCAACTGGGAACAAGATTCCATGGAAACAATGTTTTTCTCACACTTGGACTGCCACCTTCTGAAAACATGAAACTGGGAACAAGAATTGAAACTGCAGGAACAGTGGAAAATAACTACGATAGGGTAAACAATCTTCAAGAACATTGGCTATCATGACCAGATTGTTGATTTCCAGAATAGGAAGCTATTTTCATCTCAGATCTTATTAGACTTCGTGGTATGAAGCATTCACCTCGACATGAAGCACTTTCATATATAGTGACAAAGATGCCTTGGGGTGATCTTTTAGTTCTTAGGGGGTGATATAATATACAGGACAGAGAACAAAAGGACATTGTTAAGAAAGATTGGAATAATGACTTGCATTGGTGATATTTGTGCTTAAAGTAGGGTTAGATACAAGTTATTCATACTGGGATAGAAATATATAACTATCTAGTAGTTTCTTATTAATGCTTGATTGTGTAAGATTTGGATATGGAAAATATTTTCTAGGGATGTCTTGTGAAAATTTTATGTAACTAAGATATTGTCTAAATGAATATTTATATTTGGTAGCTTTTAGCAACATCCATGCAATATATGTTTAAGAGTCTGTTTGGTAGTGATTTTGAAAATCAAATCTCAATCAATTCTCATTTTCAACCACACATTCTTCAATAAAATAATATTTTTCAACACATCAATAATTTTTCTTTCTTTTTCAATCACATATTTCTCATCATATCACTATTCAAAAATCAATTCTTACCCCCAAAAATCACTCCTAAACACCCTCTAATTCTAATGTTTGCATGTTAATTTGTATGTTCAATTGTACAGAAGCTAGGTTTGGGTAAACTTGGTGTATGTAAGGGCCAATAAAGGAAAAATCAACTCCATAACTAGTATCATGGAGCCCTATCTTTCTATTGCTGGTCATATTTCTTTGTGTCACATCTTACCTCAAACACGTAATATCGAGACTTGAGTGAAAGGATCATGTTTGGTGCAACTATTGCCCTAACTAACCAGATTAAAATAACTCTTTTGGGGACATAGTTATGGGATGATTGAAAATCTTGCTTAAATGATAAGTGTGTTTTACATGCTCATTTAGATTTTTAAACTTGATAAATATCGACTATTTGAAAGAATTTCTACTTAATTTAGTGCATATATTGCTTTTATAGGTGAAAATTCAGACTAAGAGGTGAATTGGACATAAAGGAAGAGTTATGGAACTTAAATTTGACAAAGGGATGGAATTGCATGATTGCTGAAATGTTTAGGGACTTAATTGGAAACTTTGAAAGAGTTGATTGGAAGATTCTACAAGTTTTGGGGACCAATTTGAATGTTTTCAATACTTAGGAGGATCAAATTTGAAGAGATTAGAAGGTGAAGGATCAATTAGGAGGCAATTGGAAGCGATAGAACCTAATTTAGATGATTTTAAATTGAAGGGTCAAATTGTACGGAAAAATTGTGCTTAGGGACTAATTATGAACGAAAACAGTGAACAGAGGAGCAAATGCACAAATTTTATAGACAGAGGTCCTTAGATGTAATTTCTAGCAGCCAAGTACACACTTCGGCGCCTCTTGGGCGAAAACCTTGTGCACTTCTAAAAATTACAAATGATCGATTAATACATTTTGAAGTGCGATGTGAACCTCTTTATCGTTGATATATCTATGATGAGCAAGAAATTCTTAAAAATGATGATTTTCGTCTTCAACCAACTCAGCTTCTTGACTTGGTGCTTTCGTCCATTCTCGAACTGGTGCATCAACATTACTTTCATCCTTGATAATCATGTTATGTATGATTATATATGTAGTCATGATATCATGTAATACTTGTTTTCTCAAAACCTTGCAGGTCCTTTCATCATTGCAAACTTTGATTGTAGAACAACAAATGCACTTTCAACATCTTTTCTACAAGCTTTTTGTTTCATCAGAATTACAAAATCCCAAAAAAAAAAAAGGAAAGTAGTGAGGAAAGACATTAGAATTACGAAATCCAATAAAGGAAATTGGCAATGACAGAATATCGTTAGGAGAATAAAATTTGTTGAAAGATTTGAGTTAGATAACGAATCCAAACTTACATTTGTTCTTTTAAAATGAAAAAACAAGAATTTTACAAAAGCGAGCTCAACAACAAGATAAATGATCTGAAAGTTTATCTAGTTAATTTGAAAATTATTTTAACGATATTGGAGGATCTGGAAGCAATCTTCCAGATTATTAAACTATTCACTTGTTTTATGTATCATTTTCTTTAAATAAAACTAGGTTAATGTATGTATATAGTTGTTGTAATTTATTTCGTGTTAACTTTAAATAATCGGGTTTGTTATATTTTAAATTTTTTTATATTCTTATTTTAATTTATTCATTAATAATTATTTTTTACATTTAATTAGTTTGGCAAATGAAAAAAAAAAAGGCAAATTTGACTTTGCACCATTTTGATAGTGTTGCACCATATTTTGCACAAAGTTAATAGTGTTGCACCATATTTGGTGTATCACTATTCACGTTGTACCATTTTTCACTAAAAATGTGCAAACTTTGGTGCTACATTGAAAAATATTTGTACCAAAATTTGGTGTTTTGATGATAGCATTGGAAATGCCCTAATTTTGGGGTTTTTTGGGTTCCCCAAATTCCTTTTTGTGCTTTTTGAAAACATATATTAATAAGAAAGCCTTCATATTTTCTAGGACACAACTCACAATAGATAATACACTTTATACCACAAGAAAAAGCAACTTTTGAGAGAAAAAACGCAATGGGGGCAAGGATTTGGAGCGCTTTCACAAGAAGAAAAAATATTGGTGCAAGATATTAATCTTGTTCTTGTTATTTTTTAAAACTCAATCAAATATTCTCTCTTTTATTTTTATTTTTTTATTTATAAATAATGATGAGTAGCTAAATTTTGTAGTTGCGACAAACGATGTAACTTAATTTTGAACATTTAATTTTAATTCTCATGTTTTGCATTTGATAATTGATTTATGTATTGATTTCACTTCTTTTTTAATGTGTGATTAGTTGATTAATAATTCATTGTTTTGTGAATAGTAACAAGTATTATTAGCTTAAACCACGTAAAAAAAATTGCAATTTAATGGAACGTAGATATACACTTTTAGTACTGTTGCTGACCTTAATTGAATTCCAAGTTCTCAATAATCAGAATCCTATCAAATCTAGTGGAGAGACTATCAATTTCTCAGATTAGCTTAATTGATAACGTCTGTCTCATTCTACTCTATTAGGCTCCAATATTACAATGTTCAAAAAATTATCTGTAAATCAAACCACACATCTATTGAATTTTTATATATCCGTTTATCTTATTGCGAAAGATTTATACATGATACACATCTTCTTTACAGTTAGAAATTAAATGCATGATGTTTAATTATGAATAACATCGTCTAGTGAAATCCCTAGAACCCACCCATTCTTCGTTACTTTTTTGTTGGAATAAATATTTCAACACAACACAATCGTATTGTTTATTTATCTATACGTATAGTCAACCATTTACTCGCCCCAATCATTGTCAAATATTTTTGCTACATTGAAATAGATACAAACCTAGCATTGACGTACAAAAAGTATTTTATCTTCACTACTAAATATTCACACGTTATTTACGTGCTTACTTTTTAGAAGTCCACTTCATTTCTCATGATAGATAGACAATCTCGTCCATCACGAGTGGATTTGCACCTAGTTCAATAGGTTAGTGATTATTTTGCTCTATTATCTAAGTTGGAGATCAACTTGCTATTATCCATAGATTCGGGACCACTGGTGCAATTATTTCCTAAATTGGAAGGAAAAAAGGATGGTAAAAAGAAAGGAAAAATGACTGAATGAGAAACTACCCCATTCCACCCAGCCCCAACCCAACAGCAGCTTCTTCCTTCAAAAAAAGGCCCAGTTTCCCTTTTTTCGTTGAGAAGTGCTAATCGAACAATGGAGAGCAGTAGCGGATCCACCGACTGCAACTGGAGTGAGACCGTTGAGGACTTTGTCCATGGCGAAGAAATTGATAAAGCCATCTCTTTTCTTGAATCTAAAGTCTCCAGTCTTGAAAAAGAGAAACTAAATAATGATGATAAAAATTCATCCTCTCTCAAAGATGATCAGTTGTCCACCGTCTTTTTAGAGTTGTCCAAGCTCTATTCTACCAAAGGCCTCTCTCTCAAAGCCGACCAAGCCTTCTCTCGTGCGCTCCAAAATAAACATAAAAAAGAGTATGTCCTATTATTTTCTTTCTTTCTTTCATTCTTTTTTTTTTTTTTTTTGGCTTCTTCTAGTTTTTTTTCATGAAACATAGAAAAAATTATTCCCTTTAGTTCTAATGTTTTCGTGTTGAGAATTTCGTGTCATTCTGTCATATAGATTTTTCGCTGTTAGTGATGGAAATTAAATTATTACATTACTATATGATTCCAGAATGAATTTACAAATGAATTTCCTTCATCTGATACGTTATAGTGTAAAATTGAGTTGGGAAAATTAGTAATTTGCAATGATGGTGCCAAATTGGATTTTGTTGTCATGGTTTTACTATTTTGTGGAATAGAAACAGAGCAATATCTTCTCTTTAGATTCAAAAATTTTAGTGAATTGGGAAGCATATGATTTTTGTTCTTATGAGCTCTAGTTTGGTTAATGCCACTAATTTTTGGTAGTTAATCATTGGTTGTAACTATTCAGGGATTTACACACTGTGAAGGAATCAACCCATCAACGATATTCCGAAGCTCACACTTTGCAAAATGAGGCTTCAACTCCTGATGGAATTGTAGAAGGTGATTTGTTTTCTCCGTTTTTATCTTTTCATGGTTTAGTTTCTTTAAGAACCGAGCATTTATATATAATTAAGATAGAATTTTCAATTTATTAGTTATACTCATTTTGTTAACCTCATTTACTGGGTTTGTTGTAGTGGCTTTTTCATTGTGCATTATCGCCTAAGAACTAATTTTCCTTGTGTTTTGAAGGTCATTGTGCGAATTCTTTAGACTTGAAGAATGATGGCTTGCCACAAGAGAGCTCTGGTGATGATGGTACTCACATTTGTATATTCATTTAATATGACTTCACTAAGCTGGCACTCATTAGTTGAATGCTGGTCTGAATGTTTTTGGGCAAAAAAATCGAAATGTTAGTTTGATATTTTCTCATATTCTAATTTTAGTTAAGCTCAGACTATGTACAAAGTATCTTTCCATCTATCACACAATATATCTCCATTCTTTGGGACCTCTATTCTACTTGCACTTCGAAATCACTTCCATGAGTTGAATGGAAGTCCTCCTGGATGTTCTGATTTGCTTATTGCTTGTCTACATGTCATATATAGGTTTGACCTTGTACATCTAGAAGGAAGACATGTTGATTTGTGATCATGTCACTGTGTGGTTGACTAATATCATGTCTTTTACGTAACTGTGTAGAAAGCATCTCTCCGAAATGCAATAAATGACATAATCAGGTGTTGCCACATAGGATAAGTTAATCTTACATCTGGCACTAACCATTGGAAAGAGTCTGGATATACATAAAACATGAGCAGATCTATTTTCTGATCCCTTGGAGTATAAATGAATGTGGAAAGTATATTGAAATCCTAAACTAAATGAGTGTGATTCCTGAGATACAACTAAGATTTTAATTTTGAAAGCTTGCATACAGAAGTCAACACTTTGCCTTGTTAAACTCTGCTTTCATGAATTTCTCTTTTGCCTTCACTGTTATAGTACCTAATCTTTCCCTCTGGTACTATGATGAATGTGTTGGGAATGAAGAAGTAGGTGCGAAGGCTAGCAAGGTAGCAGTTGTGTTGAAAGTGGAAGTTTGGGTTGGTCAGAGGATGAAGAGAGTAAGAGGGAGAGCAGGTGTGGTTTTGGGGGGGGATGACTTTCTGAGATTTAATTCTTGGAGAAGTTGGAGTGGCCTTTCTGCTTCTTCACATAAAGAAAGCCCTGTTACTGAATTTGTGGGGGAGCTTATTTTGGTAAAAAATAAAAACGCAACGCCACTTAATTTAGTCATGCAAACCAAGGATTGTTAAAAGAAAGAACCCATTGCCTTTTCCATTATAGACCATTCTAGCTGCCATTCATTCAATGGGGGTTGTGATTCCCACCAAGGACACTCCTGCTGCAGTTTTACCAAAAGAAATCATCTTTCCACCATTCTCTTGAATTAATTAATTTTGATGGAGGGAACTAAAAATAATGGTGGGGCCACAAACTAGGCACTTTAAGGAATGTGCATGTTGCAACTTTCATTTTATGGGCTTCTAGTAGGACGTTGTTTGAAATCATGGGGATGTATTTGAATTTTCTAATGATATGATTACTTTAGATCTTTCCTTAAATCTAGGGGTGGGCATTTTTTCCCGGAATCGTTAATTGTGACTAGATAGAACCAGTCAGTTTGGCTATGGTTCTTCTATTAAATGGCTCAATTTTGGGACCATGCATCAAGAACAAACCGATTCTCGGTGCTACCATAAAAATGAATAGTGCATTCAATTCTCTCTTTTTGTCGGTGCATTGCACCAAGATACACCATCTTGAACACTAGACCTCAAAATTATCTCACAATAAAATTTCACTTTCCTCATGCCTCTTTTTTCCTTTGCAACAAAACTTAATAGGCAATCAAAATTCGAATCTAAATAATTTAATAAATACTATACAATTTTATAGCTTTAATGCAATCCCAATTAAAAATATATATATATTTTAAATCAATATTTAGTAAGAACTCAAATTTTTCGTTATTTCAAAGTGGCCGGCCATGAAGAATCAAGATCTTATCCTTGAGGATTCTGAAGATTACCAGGTTATAAAATGTTTTTTTTTTTAATATATATTGTTGTATGAATTTTCTTAAAAATTAATTTTCGATCCAGATTTTACAGTTGATATTTAATAGTTTATTTTCTGCCTTATCAGTTGATCTTGAGCCTTGGAGTTGGATTATGTTTGTTTTCTTGTTTAATTGATTTTTCGTATTGTTAGATTACAAGAATGACAAGTGGTTTTATACTCTACTTTTTCTATTTTCAATCGATAAGTAGTTTCATACAATATTTTCATGACATTTTAATATAAAGAATCGGGCTTGTTCGGTCCGATTCCATAGTTGGATATGATATCAATGGTTTCATTTCTAAGAATCCCGTTGGTACTTGGTTCGATTTGGTTCCCTTCAAATCGGATCGAACTGGACCTTGCCAATACCTACTTAATCTAGCAATGTGCTTAATGGAATGGCAAAAAATTATCATGTAGCCGACCTAAATTTATTAGGAAAAAGGCTTAGTTTGATTTTTTTTATTTGAATCAGACTCATAGTTTGTACTCATATTGCCAAGCGAGATAATAATAATTCATAATATGTACATGAGTAAAGAGCTTACTATTTATATACATTGGGACTTTCTCTTTAAGTGCTTATGCAATAAATTTTATAAGCAAGCTATCATTATTGGGTATTAAAAACACGATAATTTTGGCATATGGAACAATGTTAGTTCCTTCAAATTTACCATCCATTACGGATTTCACTAACGAATATATTATATCAATTAATCCACTTAGTTGTCAACTAGACTGTCTAGATAGATAGCATTATTCTAAACCAGTAGGTAAAGCAAGTTGGTGCCATAATTTGCCTTCTTTCTCTGCCATTGTGAGTTGATTTCTTAATTTTAAGGGAAAATCTTTTTAAGAAACCACTGAGGAATCTCTTACATGATTTGTCTTCCATTATCATTTAATGTTTGATTATCAATTGTACCTTAAATAACATTATATAGGCCTTCAAAAGTTTTAGTGAAGGAAATGTTCCTTCATGGATTTACTTTTTACAATTAGCGGAAAAAAATCATGGTATCTGTCATGACTGCTGAAAAGGGAATAAATTAGCAATGGCAAATGTATGATAATTGACTCCAGTTGATTTGTTCTAACAATCTTGTTTAGTTGTTCATAAATATGAATTCTGGGTCCTTTCCCTCTTTCATTTAGCAGCATGGGCATTGTGAATGCTATGCTCTAGATTTCTGTGAGCTTCGCATGTCAGTAATGAATAGTTGACTGTGTATAGTCTTATAATGTAATTTCTAAGTTCTCATCTACTCTATCGTTATATTGGCCCCTCATTTTTCCAGAATTATTATTTGTTGGATTTTCATCAAAAGTTGTGGTGATCGCAGACTGGGAAGCTATTGCAGACTGTGCTCCTGATGAATTACTCTCCCCAAAATGTTTGCCGGAGATATCGAACCTCTCTCTAGAAGAATCAACTGTGCAAAGCACCAAGCAACGTGGAAGGGGATCATTTTCATACAAGAAACATGGCTTGTACAGTGATTACGAGTCTGATCTACCTGTTATTGATGACTCAGAAGACAATTCCCAAGGCATGGAAGACAATGCCCAAGGCATGGCTGATAACATGGAAATAAGAAATTGTACGTCTGGGCTTCTCATTGATTTTAATTGAGAATTCAAACCTCATATCTATTAATATGCTTACTTTACCATATCTGTGTTTCGACTGCATGAAACCTAATAACGGTAGTCTTAGATCTAGAAGATCATTTTTTATTGGATTTTTTAGTTTTGTTATTCATTAGTGCATTTGTTTTGGGTTTATTTACTACAAACAAGTATATATTGTTTGAACTTCCTTCAGCATCCAAACAGGTATAAAAAGTAAAACAGGGTTCATAATTGGTTTGTGAACAACAATTTGCATGGTTCTAAACAAACGAGATTTTAGTTCTTTTGGTAGTATGATAAAAATCTAGGCCCAGTTTCTGATTCTAATGCTTGTTATTGCAACCACATTAATGGGACAAAAGTCACCTGCTTAAAAAGAACAATAGGAAAGGTCATCTGCTTCAGGACTTAATGTTATATACGTGCAGGCTAGACAAAATTGATAACAGAAATGCATCTGGTTTTCAGGGATCTCATTGCTGCTTTAGGATTTGAGATTGAGAATTTACAAAGTAAGAGATTGAGAATTTACAAAGTAATGCAAGTTATTAGAGACTTTACAGGATCATATTTGAGTTTTTGGTTCCTAATTTTGAAGGAGTTAGCATTCTCAAGTTGCATATCAACCTATCAAACTACTTACATTGTTAACTTAATTTCGTGATACTTGATATTAGTTTTCAGAAAGTCAAGGGCAAAGGTAAATGAGAAAGGGAAAGCATTGGTGGTTAGTTTGAACCATGATCAGTTCCCAATGCTGCTAATTTTGATTGTAGTGGGAGTTCTGATGCAAATGATGTCTGAATTCCTTTTGTCTAATTTGCCTGCAATTATTTTCTTTTCTCATTTTGACGAAATTTTAGTTTCTTGTGCCTTGTATCTATATATTCCACGACTTGTTTGTGTTGAATCACCTCGTATAGATACTGAAGCTGTTAGATGGTGGAGGAATTTATTCATATTTATATTTTTCATTCAATTGATTATGGAATGTTATAAGATATTGTTCTATCTGACTTTCCTTACTTCTTGAGATTCAGTGGAATATGGTACGCGCCATGTTATTGTTCTGGCAGACTTTCCTCCAAGCACTAGGACAACTGACCTAGAGAAGGTATTGGAGAAATTCAAAGATCGTGTCGTGATTCGATGGGTGAATGATGCTGTGGCGCTGGCAGTGTTTAAAACACCATCAGTTGGTAATGTTTCCTAAATTTGCTGTTTTTATGATTTTGAATTTATTAAAGATTAGAAATTGAATACTTTACAACTCTACAGAAGTTCCCAAAAAAAAAATTGTTAAGTTTTGCAGTGAATTCCACTGTTATCAAATACGTCATTCACGTGAAGCTTTGGTATGTTGTGATGTAACCTGATACGTATCTACAGATTGTTGAAGTCTATTGACCTCACCCTTTTGTCTAATATAGTTTATTTCAACAAAGGGTCTTTTTACCCATAATTCAAGGTTTTGTGAAGTTAGACGATTTTATGGGACTGAATTCAGATAAAAAAAAATTTGCCAATATATCAACAATGGACGTTTTCTTTTCTTATTAGATAGCCATATTTATCAGGGTCATTTTAAACTACAGCTAGCAATCATGCAAAGCAATATCATTTATAGGTTTCTAATTCTGTATTCTTTTCTACATCATGGATTGACCTTGTGATTAGGCAAAATTTGCATGTGCCCCCTCTTTATTTTTGGTAGTCAATCTTATTCTCACAGAAAAAAGAAAAAGAAAAGTCTCTTTCTCAGTCTACCTTAAACGAAATAGATTATAGGAAATCCTCAAGGCATGACATAATCTTTTATCATGAGACACCCTCCGATTTACTCTATGGTTTCTCTATAAAAGAGGTAATCTTTTAAATTCTTCTGGTTCCTTCCTTTTCTCCCTTCTCTCCTGCAGTCATCTCTGGCAGAATACTTTTCAATTATCTATAAGAAGGATGGTTAGTTTCAAGTCTTTCTCAAATGAGTAGTCAGAGGTGGCAATTCGAATCTTGCTATGTTCTTCCAATAATCCCTCTCCTGGGGATGCTGTCCACTATATGAAATGTCTTGCACAAATTTATAGTGCATCTAACGTTCAAATGGGAAAAACAGTCTTTGTTTTCAGTTTTTACTATAAGAAGATAACAAAATTTGTTCTGTGAAACAATCTTCTTTATTGACTTTTTCTTTTTCTGATGTAGCACTCGAGGCTAGTACCTCCATTCATTTTCCATGTACAGTACGTGTACTTGCAGAAGACGATGAACTTTTGAGCTTAATTCCACCAAAAGGTAAGAGTTATGCATACTATTTTCTATCTTCAGAAACAATAATTAGAGAGGATGATTACAATAAAATTTTCTATCATTTCTAACTAACACACCAACACCTCTCCTGTTTGAAAATTTTCAAAGACCTCCCTTCTTTAAATTTGGACTAACAGATTCCCCCTTTGACACTATCAATGGCAAATTTTACTAAAAAATACAGGATGTAATACCCAAATACCCCTTATTTTGGTGCCTATATGTAAAAGATAAATTAGAGACAGTATGTAATATATTTGTCCAATAGAAAAATGAAAACAGAATAAAATGGGAATGAAGAAAAGTTTTGATTCTTCATTTATTATCATACTTCTAATAGCTGATTATATTCATAAGAAGTTATTACCTCATCTTTTAATAAATTTGAAAAGTTATTTCGACTAGATCAATTTTAAAACTTAGAGAAAACAAAAAATACAGAAAATCAAATAAATTTTAAAGGATACTCTCTGCGACCGCTAACAGATTTAATTTATTTATTTATTTACTTTTTTTTTTTTAATATTCCTTAATTCGAATAATTTCATACCTATTCAATCAAATATTAAGTCTCTACATTTGGGGTATTTTAGGTATTAAGACCTTATTTGACCTAATTTACTTATCTATTAGACAATAAATAGGGGAGATATTTTATAGTTTCTAAACAACATAGAGTGTTAGGTATTAATTGGAAGAGATGGGGGGAGTTAGTATAATTATCCCTTAAATGTATTTCCAGGATAAGAGAACGGGGGAAAAGAAACATATTTGAACACTTGTCTTTACACTTTTGATTTCTTGTAACTTGTGCTTCTACAGAAAATATGTTATGATTATCTAAATTATTATATGCAGCGTAGTTAAATCAGTAGTATCATGAATTTAATCATGTATGAGGTTATGCAATAGGATACATGACGAAAGAGACTAAAAATGTTGGTATGCACGCGAATGATGAATAATTATAGTACAATACCCACAGTTTTACGAGAAGGATTATAACTTAAAAAGATGTAAAAAAATCTGAAATAATTATGATTTGTTATTTGTCGAATGTCTGAGACTTGGGGCCTATTAGGCAATGATTCTTTTTCTTGCAGAAGAGCTTCAAGAGGAAGTTATCTTAGGTCAGCTTCTTCTAAAAGTTGTTCTAATTGGTCAAGGCACTTTTAGAAAATTATCCAAAAAGGCTCAAAAGCATTTTTTAGTCTCAGGACCAGCTTTTGATTTTCAAAAGCCTTGTCAAATGGTTCCCTAAGTTGCCAATAATAATTGAACATATATGATTAGGCGTTGTAGTAATCTGATTCTCTCTCTCATTTGCTTCTGATTTGATTTTATTTCCCTATTCGTAAAACATTTTATGACAAAATATTCTCATTGTTCATCTTTGCTTTGGAACATAGATAGATGTTGATGAACGTTCAATTTGTTCTGAACATTCCATTATCTGTGCTTATAATTTATGTAATTCCTTTTCAGATCTGGAGCCGCCTCGTCAAAGGCCTCGAACATCAGCAAGAACTGCCCAGAGAATGATTGCACAAGGAATGGGAATAAAGTTGCCTTCAACATTTGGCTCGGCAGAATATAGAAAACAGGAAGATGCTCGGAAGAATCGGATAGTTTCAAGACAGAACATGAGGGATGATGCTTGGGGTGATGATGGAAACTAGAAGAAGGTGGTTTTATCTTGGATATTGTTTTTGTCTACTGGGATTTGTAACATTCATGATTTTGGTCATATAAAGAAAATGTATTTTCAAGAAAAGTGAAAATTGTGTAGATTTTGTGTTTGGAAACATCAATTTGTGTTATTACAACTTTTATCTTTTCATATAGAATATTTGAAACATCTTATCCTATTACATATAAAATAGACTTAAGGATCTGCCTCGATAAAAAGCATTGCTTGCCATCGTTGGCCTCCTTGAACAATGTTGAAACCAAGTTGAAATTATGAAGTTCGACGACTCTACTAGTTAGGTTAGCTCCAACCCAACTCCTTTCTTTGACAATTCATACCTGCTCACCGAACGCATTTTCATTCCTGACATTTTGTCAACAGGTCGACCTCGTTCGACTTACTTTACCTATGGTATATATTCGATAGTGCTAATTCTATTGACAATAGCTAGCGAGCGAAATTCAAGTGTATCTTGAGAGCACACGACAAGGGTGTTGATAGGTCAACCTCCTTAAACTTACTCTACCTATGGCACATATTCGCTAGAGCTAATTCTAATTTTACCACCAAGAGCAATTAAATCACAAAAAATAGACACAAGAATACATAAAATTTATATAGATTTGTTTCAACGAAAGACATAATACGAAGATAATATGCAAGATTTAAATAGGTCGATCACGTATTGGTTCGACACAACGACAATAATTAGACAACACAACTTAATAGGAAGTATTATGCCCTTAACACTTATTAGTAGTGTTTAAACTTACTCTATAGAGCACGTGTAAGTAGAAAATAGTGAATTACCGGAATATTAAGAGTTTGTTTCACAACTATTATCGTAGAAAAAAAGAGTTTCGAATAATGATTTTTAGGAAATTGTATGGTTAAAAAGTAGGAAAAGTTTTTGATATACGTATAGAATATTTTATTGTATGAATGTGTGATTGAAAATAATCCTGAAACAAATCATAAAATAAATTAAAGTGCGTCAAACTGGCAATAAGACTAAAGAAAACATGACACGCCAAACACATTTTTGGAGAGCTACGGGATGGCTGACTCGCCTTGGCTCCAATGTTCGTATAATGTGGTCTGTCAATGCATGGTTTGACCACCAAAAGTCTGCCCACCAAACGCCCCACCCCACCCCTAAATAGCCTAACAAACTGTGGGTCGAGACTTCTGTAGCCGCCATTTGATAGTAGATAGTGAGTGATTTTTCTACGTTTTCATTTTTTGGTTGTTTAATTTTTTAATTAAGAAGAACTTTCAATGGAGAGAAAGAATTTTCTTTTTGGTCAAGATTCAACTTTCAAAGTTGTTCAATTGATTTTCTTATCAATCTATTTTTTATATTTCATCGCATCACCTCTTCGTAGCAAATGAATATACTAATATATAGACATATTTGTTTTAGATTAAAATCTGATTTTAATTCAAGTCAAAGTCAAACAATCAATATCAACCACATCTTTCTTGGATTCCACAGTTTTTTAACCACACATTTAAAAAACTTTCATCATAATCTACTAAAAATCTAATTTTAATCCCCACCAAACACCCTCATAATGTGTTAGGTGCCAAAAATTACGTTAGCATCTTCCCCTTTGTTATAAAGATGTGATATACTGAAGTGTCAAAAATATATTGACGAAACAATTAAAGAGAAAACAACTCGAGGATAGCAGAGCTAACATCGTAGAAACACATTGCTCCTATATTTATGTCAATAGAAATATTGATTTACTATACAAATATTATCTTTAGATAAATTGATTTTGTACTTTATTTGATCTTCGCGGTACAATATAGCTGAGACGTGACAAGGGTGTATAGCTAATTCTTATGAGAAAGCGACTATTTGGTGGTCAATAAATTTCAAACACCTACAAAATTTACAATATGTATAATACTATATATATATATATATAATGTGTTGGACTCTTAAGTACTCTATTCCCTAGTTATACTCAGCTGACAATCATAAATTAAAGCATACGAATTTGTGAGTAAATCGTACAAGTTGACAACTAGAAATGGTCCATCATCAAACTATCAGGCCGGCCATCAACTTTGAAATTCAATTTACTGTTCAAGAAATTAAAATGGACGCCGGTCAACCATTGAATGAATTAATTACTATAATGTTCTTTTGTACGAAATAAGAAATTTCTATTTGGACTACGTTCTCTTCTTCTTCATTTTTATCTTCCATGGTGTAAGTGTAACCCTGATAACTCGATGTATAATAATTATTTTTTGGTGAGTTTCGATGGAGTTAACTGAAATACTTTCAGCAACGTTACCAATTTGAGCAGGTTCTTTACAAACTTTTGACAGCAGATACCATCCTAGAACTATATATTAGTGCACATCTCGTAAATGCACGAGCTTTGGAAGGTCAAAGTGGTCTGAACTGAATAGAATAGCCATTAATTGTTTTTATCTATCACTAGTACTGCTTCTATTTTTGCTTCTACTTTTTTGGTAAGATCTTCCCGAGGAAGCTAGTTTAGGTTAACCTCCTAGAAATTCCGACAAGCCCTAATTAAGCATCATCGATCGAAAGTCGCTTTTAACTTTTCAAAAACATTAATGTCGAACGGCTCTAAGCATCATTGATCAAGTTTTCACAAACTTCATTCTGATGGAAAAATTTACCAAACATGTCTACACATTATATAAACTACATAGAATTAGGACTAACAAGAATCCATTTACAATATAATTTTACGAGGCTGTTTGCCTCGTTTATCAATTCCCATTCTCGTGTGCAAACAATTTAATGGAAAAATTAAGAAAATGGATAAGAAGAGATTAAATGAGGTGGAATACAAGAAGATTTTTTCCAAACCCTAGAATGCTGCATAAGGATTTCTTTAGTCCTCTCTTTTGTTTTTTGACTGCTGCCCACTTGAAGCACCAAAGACAACTTTGAGACCACCCCAACTTGCAGCATTTCTTGAAGAACCCTAGAATTTGCTGAAAACTTTGAAATTGAAGAAATTATTCTCACTGCCTTATCACTTGCCACATGAGAAACCCTAAGTATTTTCTTTGAAACAATGGCCAGTCCAGCTCCATGTTTCAACAGCTCGGCCCGGCCCTCCGCACAACCACATAGCTGATCCAATACTGTCAATATAAGCTCACAAGCCCTTTTTTCAGATGTGTCAAGAAGAAGCTCTATTAATGCTGAAACTAAGCCTGATTCGACCGCTTTGACTCGGTTTCTTCCCCATGGACATAGCTCCACAAGGAGCTTCAATGCTGCCTTGGAAACTTGCTGCGAGATTTTGTCGTGGAAAATCTGGACAATTTCGATGAAGAATTCGAGCTTAACTCCAATCAACAGCATTGGATCAGCCACATTTAAGGCAGATTTCAGTATCATTATTGCCTGAGCTCGAGATTGGTAATTCCCACATTTCAATACGTGGAATAAACCCTCCAAGAATTGATCATCATCATCTCCAAGAATTTTCCTCAAAACTGAATCTGAGATTTCTAGATGATAAAGAATGTTCAATGCTTCATCACTCGCCTTGCTAAGGTCTGAATCTTGATCACAATTCAATGCATCTTTCTTTATTATTGATGCTAAATATTCAACTGCACCAGCAGCCTCCAATTGCCTTCTACTGCTTTCATTGGATTGCGCAATGGATCTGAGCCTTTGCAGGCAATTGAGCTGTGCTTGTGGTGTTTTCTTGGCTTCGTCGAGGAGTTTAATGATGTAGGACTTTTCGACCGCGGCTCTAGGAGTTGGTATCCTTTCAATGCCATAAGATGAATTGAGAGTGCACCAAGCCTGAATCAATCGCCGTAGAGTGTGGTTCGGAGTGAGATCTGTGTCTAATACGTGTTGGTTTGTTACTGGACATGTTGTGTTCTTGAATGAAAAAAACCATTTTTCAATGTTTTCCCTGTCGTAGGTTATCCCGGTCGAAACTGTGACAGGATCTTTCATCAGATGCATGGAGATTGGACATAGAAAATAAGAAGGAACTTCAACTTCATAAGCCTCCATTGATGATGAACTGCGGTTTTATCAAATCAAAAGTGAAAATAACCAAATCCCAGCTCCCGAAAAACTACGGTAAGGGATTTCAAATTAGGCTAACTTCTCAAAGAATCACGTAGAACAAAATTGAAGAATTGATGAAGGTTGTTGTGTGCAGAAGATAAGGTTATATACACGAAGAGATATAAATAAAGGGAGAGCAAATGAGCACAGCAAGTTGTGTATCACAACAAGTTGGGAAGGAGAATTCAATACACGGAAATTCAAAGGGGAGAGAGAGAGATAAATTAAATGCCATGATGGACTTTTCCAAAAACTCAGAAAAGTTCAAAAGGTGACTTTTTTTAGTAATTTAATGCAATGAATATAGAAAAATTCATTAATGCATGTGGTTCAATGAAAGAAAGGGGAGACGTCGGCGTTGCATTTTGGGCCACAATTTGACTTTGTATATATTAATTGATTAAGAAGCATTATTCTGCATCTGTGCAGTTATTCAAAGCTCAACGGCGTGAAATTAGATGCGAATTGCCGACAACTGCTCATGGAACTTGCATTAATTTCTAGGCACTTGCTTGAATTTAGGCTGCTAAACCGGTGCATGGTTATTCTAATTCATTTCTCAAGACATGTTAATTTGGCTTAACTTCAAAGTTTAAAAAAAAAAAAATTCTATTTGAAGTAGATGAACAACGTATTACAAAGTTGATTTCGAGTCATATTTCCATAAAGAAGATTGCAGATGAAAACCCTATCCCCACAAATCAAGGGATAAGGAGGTGGTGAAAATATGGAATTTTGGTCCAATTATACACAATTTTAAGTCCCTTACCTAGTTCATGTTTGGTGGCGATTAAAATCAAAATTTTAATAAAAATCAATAATTAATTTTAACCACATATTTCATGGGTTAATTACGTATTTCATCAACTTTATAAAAATCTATTAAAAATTTGATTTTAATTTCCACCAAACAGATGTCTAACCTATATGATATGGTCCATTCTTACATCCCGACCTTATAGGCCCAAGGAGTCCAACTATGAATGCTCCACCCCCATAGCTCGGGCTTGGTATAGACCCCGAGGTTGATCATCTATGCTCGAGCACTATAATCGCAATTTTTCATCATTCTCCAATACGCATCCTCGGGATTCCTTATCCTGGGGAATATATCATCTTCCTAAAGCGATGACCTCAAACCTTTCCTCTCATCAGAATCACGACCCTTCCACCCAATATATCAGGATTCCTACTACTATTGAATCCTAACCCTATCCAACCACCTCAACCCAAAACTCCTAAGCATAGAAGAATTCTACAACCACTAGACTTGGAGAGGTTTCACACTTGTAGCATATGTCCAACACCCATCTCAGGGATGACTACTTGGGACAAATGTATTCAACCAGTTGAGTCCTACTTAAACTATACTACCAACCACTATAAGTATAAGGTTTCGACCCATTATTTAGGTACGCAATATATATAATTTTCAGTTTATAACCTAACGCATATATTCTCTTTCTAATTTAAGTATCGGAGGGACAACGATGACACACTTCGACGCCTTTGTTTTAGGTACCGGAAGATCATATTCGTGCTCATCATCAGTCGTCAAACTTGGAATTGACCATTACGATTTTTAGTAGCATCACTATATATGAGGCTTCCTATTGGAATATATCATTATGGTCCATGCAATTTTTACATGCTATTTACGTATTTTCTTATATGTAACTTGCGTGGATATATATAAGTTCGTAGAATTAGGTTCGACTGGGCTCAATAGAGATTACCAAAAAAATTCGAGAATTGGTTTTCAACACAATTTAATTTTGTCAATTAAAGTGGACTTATTGTGAAGTTGTTCATAGTGCTTAAATTCATCAAGTATGCCAAAAAATTTTCTCCTAGTTTTAGTTAAATTTTTAGATAAAAACAAAACAAGTTGGAAATAAGGGTGCGTTTGATTGCAAGTATGGAATTTACATGAAAAAAAAAATTAAATTCTAGGCAATTAAATTGTTTATGACTTATTTGCACGAAAATTGTCAATTAAATGTGTTTGATTGATTTAATTTTCAACTTAAAAAATATTATATTTATTCGTTTTTTATTTGTGAGAGAGAGAGAGAGAGAAAGAGAAGAGGTAGATGAAAGAGAAAGGGATAGAATTACCTGAAAAATAAAAATATACTCCCCCTAAAGAAATATATTTTCCTTGTTTTTAAAAGTAGGAAAATATTTTTCGTGAAAATAAAATATCAATCAAACAGCACAAAAGTATGAATTTTGGTGGGAAAATGACAATTTTCATGGAAAATATTGGCAATCAAAGTGATTTCAAACAATCTTCGTGAATCCACACTAAAATCATTTTTATTTTATTTTTTGTCTTTGATGTTCACTCGTAATTTTGCCACTAAAATGTGATCAAGCTATATTATCACTTTAATTTTTTACTTGAACGTCAAATGATATCAATCGATTGCCAAATGTCAATATTCGACGAGGTCTTAATTCAAAAGTTACCTAGACAGAAAACATAAATATTAGGGAAAATTGAAACGGGTCCTAAACCTTTACGTATTTTGATATTATTTTAACTATTTTTAAAGGAACAAAATGATAACTTTATATTTTCTATTATAAATATTTAAAATATTAAATAAAAAATGGGGAAAAAAAAAAGATTTATTCTTCTTCCTTCTCACCCCGTCTCCACCAAATACTCGGTAGGAAGCATGTCACCATCATCGTCGCCTCCAACAAACCACCAGTGTCCTCCCTACATCCTCATCTCCATCGTCTCCTCTACCTATCAAATCATTTGATTTGAAAAGGTATATCCATCTCAACCTACATTTTCACCACTACCATCTCCCCTTAATGAATCTGCAGAAATCGAAAACTAAATAATTTCAAATGGCGGAACCACCACAACACCACATCACCAACCGACAAGGAGGCTGAATGTATTTCAGATCTGCAGACGAGAGCAACCTCCAACTGCAGTAGCAAGCCAAATTGAGGAAATGACCACCACTACACATCCACCTCCACCTACAATCCATACCCACCAAACACTTCTACCACACCCAAGCAAATGAATTATACTTAGGGCCCGTTTGATATAAAGATGAAATTTGGGTGGAAAGAAAATGAATTATAGGAAATTGAATTGTCTAGAATTTGTTTTACTGGGAATTGTAATTAAAAGTGTTTGATTTGTATAATTTTCCACCTGAAAAATATAATACTTTTGGTGTTCGTTTGACGTTGTTTTTAATGAAAATTGTCAATTAAATGAATAATTTTTTTTGCCATTGGTGATAAAATTTGTTTAGATTGCAAAAAATTAAAATTAAAATTAAAAATTGAAAATTGAAAAAAATTTGTTGTTCGTTTGACTTTGTTTTACATGAAATTTGTCAATTAAAGGGAATTTTTTTTTTTTTTACATTTCATTTTAGAATTTGTTTCTATTGTTTTTTAAAAAAAAAAAAAAAAAGTGGAATTGCAATTCCCACTTAAATGGTGGGAAAATGAATTCCTTGAAATAAAGGAAAATTTCAAAAGTTGGAAAACGATTTCCATGAAAAATTTGGTCAATCAAACAAGCCAAAAGTGGAAATTGAAATTCGAATTCCAAGTTCTAAAGAAAATATGGTGCTATCGAACACACCCTTAGACATTTGCAGCAAAAGCAGAACCAATTTTCAAGCTTTCTTGGTCCAAAATTCGTTAAGCTTAAAATGCTTAAACTTTCGCAATGTAATTTTGCACTTGCCATTCAGTACGAAAGTTTGAATTCAATGCAAAATCAAGTTGAAAAGTAATGGAAAGTGTAAAATCCGTTTGCATGGCTCAATTTTCCCTACCTTAGGTGGTGGCTATGGATTTTTTGGTTGATTTTACTTTGTGGGACGAGTTTTTTTTATTTTATTTTAATTTAATTACTAATATGAGATTGGCGAAAATATCCTTATTTAAATTGGTCAAAACATTCAATATTTCCTTTTTTTTTTTTGTCAACTAATAGAAAAGTGGACGGTTTCCATCTAGATGAACTCCAGCTGCGAATTTATCAAAGGTTCAAGACCTGTGGTGATACAAAGTGAAGGTTGAGGTAAAGTCTGCAACAAATGTAAGGTTTGGGACCGCGACTGCAATTTTTCCTAAATATTATGCAATTTAAACGTCAAAATATACGTTAAAAAATAACGTTTATATTTTTATCCTTTAATGCTGCGAAGATAGTCAAATTCTTAAAATAATATATTGAGTCAAATGGATCTCATACAAAAAAAAAAACCGATACTTTCGAATTATATATAAAATCTAAATAATCCATGAGAACATAGGACTATATAATAGACTGTGGCAGGTTAAAAATAAGAAATTATCAATAAAAAATTTATTTTTTTCTCTTCTGCATACATATCACTATAAAATAAAAGAGGCAAAGTAAGGGCGGACGTGTCGCCATTTCCCATCGTCATAATTCCTTTTTTTTTTTTTTTTTATGCAATTCAAAAAACAGAGGAGTGAGCCATACCCATAACCATGCCATACCCATTTTCCCCATTCTCCATTTTTCTACGCAACCGCAGCCGGCCACTCCTTCCATCAATTCCGAGACTTTTCTTCTTCTTTCTTTTCTATTTCTCCCGGGACTTCTGGTGCTTTTCCACTGGAATTCGGAGCTCCGACTCTGATGATATTGCTAACTGGGACCCGGTCGTTCTTGTATCAGGTATTGTTGGAACGATTCTTAACTTCAAGAGTCAAAAATTCGGGTATGCTAACCACCTCCTTTCCCTTTCCCTCAATTTAAGGTAACTGAGCCCATTCTCTGTACTCATTTCTTCTCTTTCCTCATTCTCTCACGCAACCACCCACTATTTCTCCATTTTTCCACGTCACCCCCTATTTGATCCCACAGGCGCTGGCGATAGTTTTCTTGGAGGGCTTGTTGCGGAGCTTATGCAGGGGTTGGGGGTGCCTGAGGCTGTATTGTTGGGGAACTTTTTTGGGTCGCTTACAGTTGGGGAAATTGGGCTCCCCAAATTTGATTTGAAGTTATTGCAGGTTAGTTGAAAAACTTGTTCAAAAAAATGGGTTGCTATTTTAGAACAATTATTACAACTTTGTGATCAGATTTTAGATATTATAAGAACAAACATTTTCTCTTAAATATTAATATTAACGAACCAGTTAATGTAATTTGCATTGCACTGATCCTATTATGGATTTTCTTCTTTGTTTGATGCATGAATATGAACAATACTGTGGGAGCTTATGTTTTGAAATCTTGAATTTTGATATTATTGATGTTGTCAGTGTATCTATCCTGAATCTCTCAAGCGTGAGACACGGAAGCGCGAGCCGTGTCTCTGTGAGACACGGAGGCATCATGCGTGTCTCTGTGAGACACGGAAGCGCACGGTGCCTCCGTGTCTCACAGAGACACCGTTGCGCCTCCGTGAGACACGGAGGCATCGCCGTGTCTGGTTCTGTGTGAGACACGGAGGCGCACGGTGCCTTTGTGTCTCACACGGCGAGGCTTTTTGCCTTTTTTTTTTTTATACGTAATTCTTTATACACGTAATTCTTTATGGATGGAAATTTGATAGGGCGGGCGTCGGTCGAGGATGTTGCACTCTCTTGGACAAAAGAAGAAAACAAATTTCTGGATATAGTGAAGTTGAAACCTTCCTCTGTGTAATTCTGGGATGAACTTTTCAATGCTCTTCCTTGCAAAGGCAGGGAATAATTGGTGAGTCACTACTACAAGCAAGTTTCGTCATTTACTAAACTACTTAACTGAACCTTGCAGCTAACTTTTTTACCAGCTGAAATTTGGTTGAACATTCAGGAAGCACATGCATTTTCCATCGTCAATGGCTATTCTCTTGATGTCTTTGTTGTTGATGGTTGGCCATATGAGGTATTTCCATTCTTAATTTTTATTAAGGTTATGACTAGAGTGCTTTGTTCCTTTACAAACTACAACATTCTTCTGTTGTGATGAAACATGTTTGAAAGTGCTAATTATATTCATATGCTTGTAAAGTAAATATATATTCTCTTGTGAAACTTTATGTCTCTGTCTTTCCATATCTTCAGACACAGTTAGCAGAGGACTTCTTCTCTATCTTTTATAAAAACAAATCATGAGAAAAAATTATCAATAACGAACTTATTTTTTAAGAATCTAGCAAATTATAGGAAGACAAGAACAAGAACCTAGGGATCAAGAAATCCCAGTTTAATGAAAGTGATAACCTAGCCTCTCTAATACCCTCATAAGTGGGTTTATGTCCGGAATTTTCTTGTCGTGAATTACGATGAAGGGATTTTCCAGCTCGTGTCTATAAAATAAAAAGAATGATATGAAAGATCCTAAATGAACAGAGCTATTAATTAAGATGAGCTTCATATCAATAGGAATTACATACTGCAGTGAAGGTAAGATTTTCTAAAGTAGATGATATTAGAAAGTTAATAGATTAAATAGTGCACCCGTAAAGCCCAAAAAATTCACTTATGGGATTCTTTGTATTATAATTACATCTGATTGCTCAATAACCTCCTCTGGCTTTGCCAGCTCAATGACCATGATGCACAATATCAGTGACATGTCTCCAGGATATCTCCATTCTTCTTAATAGGGGATATCTCCATTAAGAATGGAGATAGACCCCTATCTCCATTAAGAATGGAGATAGATGCTATCTCCATTCTTAATGGAGGATAGCCCCCTATCTCCATTAAGAATGGAGATAGGGGGCTATTTTTTAATTATGCCAGGAATTTACTTGATTAAATATCTGGTAGTGAATATGAAATTCTTTTGTGTGCTGGCACACATACTGGAATATTCATATAGACATGCGATGTTTACCTCAATTTGTGTAAATCATTTCGGGAATTGATTATATCTATAAACTTTGGTCTTAATTTGATATATTCAGGCAATTGGAGCTGAATATGGGGGAAGGTTTTGAAACATTTAGGCCAGATGGTCTCCTTAAAATTGATGTGGTAAACAGCCTCGAATGTACTTCATATATTCTATTTTGCTCGTTTCTTGAAATTAGAGGTGTAGCTGTGGTTTATCATCTTGAAAATGAGTATTTATATTTTATTCTTGCTGTTTTCTGTGGTACATAGGACTTTTTAAATGATAGATTGCAAGAAGGTTTTCTTCAAAGAATTCGGTATGCCATGAAGCTTGATGAAGCTTATGGGCTTATATTCTCATGGGATAATGTTGTGGTAAAGTTTTGCATCTCAATTGTGTTCCATTTAAGTTTTATTGCCAAATCTTATTTTTCCACGTATTCAATATCAACCAATCAGAAATAAGTGGAAATATGAGTTTGTAATTTATGTAGTAGTCTACAATTGGTACATCAATCAAATCAAACAATTTTTATATGATCATATAATTTGTGGTTTTGTCTATCTTTTTCTGAATTTTTTGGTGGATCAAGATCATGGTCGACATAATATAATCAATTATTACAGAAATATATTATATTTGACATAGGAAGGTATCGTATATATAATGTACATTTAATGCTTACATTGAATGAAGACGGTTCTAATTAGTTCTTTGTGAAGAATGGTGATTGTTGACAAGAGGATCGTGAAAGATATATAGACACTATCATTTATGAAGTCTGAATATGGTCTAGAGAGAACGTTGAAGTAGAGAAAATGAATAAAATTTGGGACAAAAGCTTCAGGATTTTTTGGCATAAAACTCAGGTGATTCTGACTTTAAAACCTTTTTCTTAATGATAAAACCAAAAGGAGGTCTTACACATGCTGTTAAAATAAAAGAATTGTGGGTAAACGTCAAAAAAGTACCTTCTTTACTACCTTCTTGGGTAGGGACTTTACTAGGGAACTGTTGTTGGATGTAGATTAGATGAAAACTGTCTCCCTTCAAATTAAGTATTGACATCGCTGTTAGGAAGTTGAAAGAAGAAGAGTTGCCAAAGGAAAGTGTTGTGCAGTGCATAACCGGAGATATTGAGTCGTCAAGGAAGAAGGCGAGAGATTAGTCCTTGGATGAGGATCAGTTGAAGGAGGGTGAGAATTTTCACGTGTTTGGTGCGGAAAGTTCGTATTGTGTTCATGAATTAATAAAAAGATGCTAACTTGTGGAATGTTTTATGACAAGTGGTTGATAGCTATGACGAAATAATTGGAACTTTTGCTTTGTTAAAGCATCTACCAATTACAATTATGCACCGGATATTCGCACACATTAATGGGTATAAGCATTACAAACATACATACGTAGCACATGTGCTGGAGCGATTGATCACTCGAGCTATCCCTTTACTGCAATACAATCAACTTTTATCTGTGCCTATTAAAGGATTTTAATTTTGTACTAAATTTTATTGAACATTTAAAATAAGATGTGAGCTAAAGAATTTGTCATTTTTGTGGAATTTTGGAATATTGAATGCTCAATTTTGTTTACTTCTGACTGGTGGTCTTAGGATGGGCTGCGAGTGTTCAAAACTCACCTCATGTTGTTTTATGTCGGAGCAAAATGGACCAGTTCACGAGGCACACGAAGTTGGTGTGTCAAAACTTTTTACTGCTTCCCCTTTTATGATTATAGCTATCTTTGTTTTTCGGCTAATTATAGATGTTATGATAATTAATGGTTTTTTAGTCCGATTAAACTATGTTGTCTTGAGTTATGTTATCAGTGTTAATAAATGATGTGCTCTTCTTTTTATCTGATCAAGTTATGCTGCTTTCGGCTATGTTATCTCAATTGTGTCACATGTAATAAATTGGCAATCTGTTTTCCTTTATCTTCTCTTAAATTCAAAAGAGATTTATTTACGATTGCAATTGAGGTTGTTGAGTAGTGAATTACTTCGTGGAATCAAAGAATTGCAGATTGCGTGCATGTATCTGATTTCCTAAATTTATGACGTGACTTATAAAACGGCAGACACATGATTACTCTACATAGTTGGGTGCTTCCTAATTAGTTATGTTCTTGGATTTCTTCATATAATTTGTTTTAAATCGTTATTAAATTTCTATATATTGTTTAATATTTCACTTGTGGTTGCATTGATTGGACTTATGGTGGTTTGTAGGTAATACATATCTGTTGGGTATACTTGGTTTTGAAACATTCTGCTTTATTTGGATGCAAATAAGTGAAAGAATGACTTGAATAATCTGCTTGCTTGTGCTTTATTCTGGATTTTTAAAAAATTGTTGCGATTTATTTTGTAGCTTGGTTTAGATGGTTAATTAGTAAATATGGACATTTATTCCTAATATTAACAAACTAATTAACGTGCAACGCACGTTACCCCACTAGTTTTAATCGTAAAAGAGTGAAATGGGCAATTGTAAAGAATTAACATCTAAAAAAAAAAATTAACACGGGTGAAATTGGTAACATGTACTTGTTTTTGTCGAATTTCTTTTATTACTTTCACGCTCACGAAGAAGAGTAAAATGTCGGTTCGTGTTTTCTCACTCCCACATCCATGTGTTCATTAGGATCAAAATCAAACCTTGTAGGTGCAACGCTTGCAGATTGAGGCCATTCTCGGGGTAGCTTCTACCAAATATTTAGCCCACCGGCCAAATGGAGAGCAATTGCAAGCACAAAGTTGTAACATACGTTTTATGTCTAACTCGATCGATCTATCGTTGTGATTTCATTTCAATTACGCCTCGTCATAAAATTGATCGATATTTTTTAGTAAAATTCCAACATAATTTCTCTACGACAAATTTAGAAAGATCGGCATTTTTTATAGGATTCGGATTGCGCATGAATGCACTTCGACCTTTTCTTACTACCCCACCCCTTCTTTATCTTTTCCATTTGTCTCTTTTGAGTTGTGTTTTCAATCAAAGTAAATCTTTCCAAAAAGTTAAGGGTGCGTTCTCTTTACTGTTTTTCGACCTTTTTTGTTTTCGATTTTTCAAAACATTGAAAATGCATTCTCTTTCCTATTTTTCAAAACGAATTTTTGAAAACGACAGAAAATTTTGTGAAGAAAATATAAAATAATTTTTTTACATTTTGACTGTTTTCTTCACAAATCTGCCAAAACTCAAAAAAAATGGGTTGAAAAATATTTTTTCAAAACGACAAAAAGAACGAGTTTTCAATAATTTCAAAAGACACCCAAAATACAAAACACAAAATAAATTCAAAATACGAAGAGAACGTTCCTAATCAATTTAATTTTCAAGTTATAAACCAGAAGAATGTTTGAAGTACATTTTGTTTGACATTTATTTTGACACTCTACTCACATGTAAAAATAGGATCCCACAATTAAAATAATACGCGAATCCCATAATTGTGTCTATAATATCAAATTTAGTGTAAAAAACATTGTACACTTAGCTTTATTCGAACAACTAACAGGCACATAACGGTACAGAGGGAGGAAAAAATTTAACGCAGAAATAATCTTAAAAAATACAATTTAACCGCGACACGATCCTTTTAACTGGAAAAGGTAACTGCATAAATAGTAAAGGTGAAGCCTTTCATATATTCTTTTCTGATTTAAAGGCGAAAGCCATGGATCCAAGGTTCACAGTAATAATTGTACCCACTTTCACTCTGCATAATTATATTCTTCACCCTAAATCCTAAACCCAGAAAAAATGGACGCTGAAAATTTGCTCCTCAAGATCAGGATTTTTCTTCTTGCTTGGCTTCACCTCCGATCCCAAAATGGTATGCTCCACCCGTTTAAATTCTTCCATTTTTTGCATATTTTACTGGCCTATGATTCTTTATTTATTTCTTGGAAATTTATTATAAGAAAATATTGAGGAGAAAGTGAAGTGATTGGAACTATTTTTTCAATATTTTCTTCAAGAATTGTGTTTGAATTACGGCTGGAATTAGGTTGGATGCTACAATTTGGAGTTTCACATGATTATTAATATTTTATGTCTGTGTGAGTAAACGATTTCTGTTAATAAAATAATTTACATATCATCGTGGAAAATATAGCTGGATTTGACAAGCTATTTATGAGAGTCTTGAAAAGTTGAAATATTGGATTTTTTTAATTTTGAACCCATGTAATAAAAATATTGGAAAGTACATTTTTATTGGAGTTGTGAATTTACTGCGTGTATCAGGAACTGCATTCCCATTCTTGTGTCTTCAGCATTTAACTCCCAGTTAATTTAGCTTAAATGTTTGCTGATAATAGCGAAAGATTCGTGGAACTCCACAAGAATGTCATTTACACCTAAAAACAATAAAATTTGTGTGCAAAATCAAAAGGGACATCTTTGGAGTATGCGAGGAAACATACATTAATTAAGGGCAAATACTATTCATGTACATGCATAGCTATTTCACCTGAGATACAAGCACGGTCACCCTATTTTTGAAAGTGGGTTCGTAAAAATAGAAGCAGTGATAAGAGAAGGCCCTGTTTTTGTCTATCAGAATACTTGAAAATTAGATTTTTACTCCACCCTATGTGAAGCTGTGATATTATGTAAATTCTATAGAGTTGTGCGAATGTGTAATAGTTAGGAATCTGAGGATTTACTTTTTTTCTGGTAAACTACTTGGATTCTGTTGAATTCATTTGTCAATTCCATGCAAAAGTTATTGGCTTCAAAATTATTGTGTTCCTTTTCGAAATATTTACTGAGAAGTACAAAATGTGTTGAAATTCCACCAAGAAAAGTAAAATAAATAGTCAGTTACTATTTCTTAATTTGTTTCCGGATTAAATTTCAGTTCTCGTTGATCGGCAATTATAGAGGTTAATGTAGAAAATGCATGTTTATGGAAGCATTAAACAATTATTGCAAATGCTGGTATCATATATAGCCCCTATTTGATCCCCATTGATATAAAGACTCATTTTTCCATGAACTCATTTTCAGTCAACATTCTTTCAATAAAATAAATTTACACGTAAACCTAAATTTTTTTATACTTTTTTACCACACATTCTCCAAAAAATTATTATTACATAACTTATTCTTTCAAAAAATGGGGGCTCAAACACATTGATAAAGTAGTTATAATTCAATTTGAGTGGTGACCTATAGTAGTGTTAATTCTAGAATGGACAAAGTAACCCTTTTCTGTAATTTTCTAGACTTTTTTATTTTCACATAATTCCTGTATACACCCTCATATAACTCTCTAGATGAAACCAATCTAAAAAATGGAAGGATTGATTCCACATTAAAGATAGAATCAAGTAATCATGGATCAAATCATTAACTCCATAGTTTGATAGATCTTTTAGGTTCTTTAAATATTGTAGGTCACGTAGCTACCGAGATGAATGCAGTCAATTATGTCTCTCATAGAAGTTGGTTAGGTTAGGTACCTCTCATACATAGGTGAGAACAGGGAAAGGGTTCAAATTTATCCCGACGGAAGCAAGATTAACAGTAGAGGTTATAAGCAAAATCATATGAAAAAAGGGGGAATATGAAATGTTCATAACAGATTGGTGGCTAATTCAGTAATTTGTAGATAATTCCTTAATTCACAACAATGTGTGTAGTAATTGTTTTATTGAATTTGGTTCACTAATAGGATCACGATTAGACTTTGATCATTATTGGTTGTAACCAAGATCGAGTCCTAGACAAGTGGATTTAATTTTAATAACCGGAACAGTAACAATGAAAATGGCATTTACTCACTAAATTTACTGCCTTCCTTGGTCCAGTAGCCATTAGATGAGACCGCATCTTGTCTGCATTTTGTCAGTTCCAAGTTTTGAAGTTACATTCTTTTTTTCATTGTACAAGTACGTAAATTTCCTCTTTCTTCAACATTCTGAAATTTTATATATGAGAAATTAGAAGTTTCTCATAAAGTTAGGCATATTCAGTGTGAAACCCTTCTTACACGATTACAATTGTAGAAGCTATAACAGGAATCCAGAAGTTTGATTCATTATGTCCTGGAAAGAAATGGAATATTATAGTTAACAAATGAATGTCCTAGTCTTCATATAAATTACAATATTGACATAGTATGGTGCTTAGGTTCATGCCGAGTAACTTTCAACATATCGAAATACTTTTTTCGTGCATGCTAAATATAAGTGTCTGTGTTGGAATCATCATATGATTATAATTGCATGCATTCGATTTTGTAGAAATTAAAAGTATTTTCATGTTTTATTAACTGCTTGGACAATTTTTTGTTTTAAGGTCCAGTATCTCTTGTGAAGCGCTTCTCGTACAAGGATATAAAGAAGGCGACAGATGGGTTTAGAAGAATTACTGAGAACTCTTCAAGAGGGAATTCGTATAAGGCCAGATTTCAAAATGGTGTTGTTGCTACAATAAAAGAAGTCAAAGGTTTTGATGAATGTGATGATGCCGCCTTCTATAGGGAAGTTCAGCTCCTGGGGCGTTTGCACCACCGCCACATTGTTGCGCTTAGCGGTTTTTCTACTGGACCTAAGCGGTATTGATTGATACCCTAAGATTTCCTTTCCTTGTTGTAAACTGTCATTTTTTATTTTAGTTTCTTGGTTCATGAAAATAGGATCACGTATTTGATATTTCTTTAAAAAATCATTCTTTTTTTTCGTTTTCTTTGTGTGTGTGTATGGCAAATCCTACATCGGTTAAATATGAAAATAATAGCCAACATATAAAAGCTTAGACTGTTCCACTTAACAAGATTAACCTTTTAAAATTAAATCTCAAGACTCAGTATGGTATTAGAGCCCAACAAGCTCAAACCAGCAATATATTTGTCTAAAAGCTCAATAGTGCATTGATTCAAAGATTGGTGTTCTCCACTATCTCAGAGGGCATGTTAAGGGTAAATACCACATCTGGCAAAATATGACAACAATAGCAAATATTTAAGGGCATGGGTTGTTCTGTGAACAAGTTTGACCTTTTAAAATGGGAAATTGGCTGTTTTAATCTTTTGGAACAACTCAATGAATTTAGTAGATCATTTTAGGCGGCCGCAATTGTGGCGTCTATTGACTTTCTTATAATTTGAATATGCTATTTTGGGGTCCAAGATCTTATTGATGAGCAAGGGGGTATTGTTTAAGATTTCCGTGTTACAATAAAAGAAAAAAATTATTTACACTCCTTAGTTTTGAATGCAAACAAAAAAGGAATACATAGAGTTGAGCTTGGTAAAATTTAAAAAAAAAAAAAAAAAAACAGCGGTTTCATTGAAATTGTTTGTTTGGCAAACATTTTCAGATTCTTAAAAACTATAAGCTTCTGTCTGCAATTATCAGTTCATTTCTGATTTTTATTCTGTGGTGTAATTATGTTAAGTTGGCCTAATTGACTCTGTCAATTTGTATTTGAACAGCTCCTACCACTTTATTTACAAGCATTATGTGTTTTCTTGTGCATGCTAACATTACTCCGGCTATGCGATTGCAGTAATCTCTGCATTCATGTTGAGTATATTACCAAACTTAGTCATCTGCTCAGGCAGAAAGTTTTGTCTCCTTTGTCATTTGCAAATATGTCTAAATATATAATATAAGTGCTATTATCCTAAATTACCCTCATAGTTGTGTGCATTCTTGTCTCAATGACAAGCTGAGAGTTATTACTAGTAAATTTGAGATCAACTACATGAATCCTGTTTGCCACTTCATTCAATTTAAGGGCCAATAAACTTTGTGACCACATTGAGTCACATTAATGTTTGTCTGTCTCTTCCTATCGCTCTTGGTAATGGGACTTTCTTTATGCCTACGCTAAACATATCTTCCATTAATTTATCATCACTTCTTGCCCCTCCACTTGTGCGCATTAACTTATTTCCCTTCTTATTCATTCTTGTAACCAACATCTATCCCAAGAGCATCTCCAAGATACTCTCTATTTATAAAGAGCATCGTTAAATTTAGAAAGTAAAATTATTTATACACTGCAACAATGCTTTCTATTTTGGCTCTTTATTTAGAGAGTCTCTTGGAGATGCTCTAATATCCTTATTTATGCTATATTTACTTTACAGACATTCTATGCTTTAGCGGTCCAACACTTGGAAGAAAGCCAGGCACATTCCTGTCTCAAAACCACCAAAAGTTACTGTCTTGTGTGGAAGTTCTCAAACTACATAATATTTGGTTGAAATAACATTTTATAATGTGTGAGAGAGTTTTAATTAATTTTTCAGGTACCTAGTGTTCGAAAATATGGAAAGAGGAAGCCTTCAGGAGCATCTATCTGGTAATTTGCAAAACAAGTTATTCAGGAGCATCTATATGTGTGAGAGATTTTCTGTAAATGTTTGGCATTTTGCAGATCCTCTGAAGACTCCCTTGAATTGGAGAACAAGAATGCAAATGGTCATTGGCATTGCTGCTGCATTGGTAAGTCAAAATTGCAATATAATTTATACTTACTAAATTCCCCAATCATGCAATATACTTACCAAATTCCCTAATCACAAAAAATGAACCATCTACAGAAATGGTTCGTTTTATAAACCTCATAAATTGCAAGGGATGGCATTGCTTGCATAAAGTGCCTCGTTTGATTATCTACCTTACTTGAGATGCTCCAAACTGTTTTTGTGCTTGAAACTTCAAATGTTATGTATATAAACTAGCTCAAAACTCTGGTTGTGCTTGAAACTTTAAATGGATATTCATGTTTATGAACTTGCTATTCAGGATTAAACATCTAATAGTATCATAATGCAGGAATATCTGCACTTCTTCTGTGATCCACCAGTGTACCATGTCTCTATAAGTTCAAGCACCATAATGTTAGATGAGAATTTAACTCCAAAGGTATCAAGTGATCTTTTTGGCTTTCTGCCTATATACAATTGCATCCAACCAAAAGTTTGAGAATTGTGCTTTTAGTGGAAGCTTACTTCTTAAACTCTCATCAAGATAATAAAGTTACAATTCTCCTTCTCTCCACAGCTTTCCGATATTAGCCTTATTCGTTCTGCTGGGAATCAAGTTATACTTCCTAACTCTTCGAGTTGTATAAAAGGTATTACTTTTAACTAACTCTGTTAAACAGTGTCTAAATCTTTTAGCAGTTTCTAAAGCTCTTCTGCTGTAGAATGTACAGGGCAGACATGCAAAAACATAATCTTTCAACTCGGTTTGCTGATTCTCGAGCTGATTACTGGGCAGTCATCAGAAAGAAATGGTGCTGATTTAGTGCAATGGGTTCAAGAAACTTACATTTCAAGGTCCATACATAAGATATTGGATCCAGACATTGGAAACAACTATAACAAGACAGAGCTTCATAGTCTTCTAAATGTTGCAAGATTGTGCATAAAATCCATGGATAAACCCAAAATATACACCTCTCAGATATTATGGTATCTCCAGAAGAAGGTGAGACTTGTACGAGATAAGCATCGATATTAGTAAAGTTGTGCTTCTGATTTGCACAAAATTATAGAGAGAGCTTTTACTTGTTGAATATTTTATTTTTATCCAATAATGCTTTCGATTACTAAACAGTTGGCCCTTAATTACTGTAATTAACATCGAAGATTATACAAGGTAGCCAAAACCAAAACTCATCATATAAAGCAAAACGCCATATGGCATGAAGTACGAGGCCAGAAGTACACAAACCAAATCATGTATCATAGGGATAGAATACTTATCTCATTGTTTATAAAATTTGGGGATTTCATCAAGTAACAAAACGGACATCAAACACACACCCTACTAACATAATTATTTGTAGCAGACTCATCACTGCTGAGCACATTGCACCCTCTGGGCTCCACCATGCATATCATCGTCCTCGTCATATGCCTCCTGGTGCTGAGTCCGCTTCCTGCGCATCTCCTCCTCGATGTTAACATCATGCAATGTAGTCTCCTCACATTCGTCCAGCTCCATGTCTGTGAGTTGAGATTGAGGCTTTGGAGGCAGAACTTCCGCAAGAGCCTTCACCTGATCTGGACTCAAAGAATCCGGAAAGTCCACGGTGAAATGAATGTACAGTTTACCCCTCATGAATGGCCTCTGGTGAATTGGCATTCCTTCATCGTTGATGGCTTTGAAAGAATCTGCATGATTTGTGTGCACACAGACCAGCATATAAGAGGACACCATATGAAAAATTTTATTAGTTGAGAACCCAGAAATATTAGAAATAAATTACGAACCCGGCTTCACAACCTCTCCCGGTTGTGATTTGATAAGGAGTTGCCTGCCATCCAAGTGGGACAGGATGAACTGAAAACCGCACAATGCTTCTGTGAGCGAAAGTGAGTGCTCCACAAAGAGGTCATCACCCTTTCTCTTGAATTTAGGATGCTCTTTCTGCTGGAGGATGAAAACTATGTCTCCTGTGACGGTGTCAGGCTATAAAGAAATAAAATACACTTTAGCACCCAACAATTTCTACAGACTTGGCAGTATCGATCCTACAAATGAAACACAGGATTTAGCCAGCTCACCGCTTCATCAGCTTCTCCAGGGAATGTAATCTTTTGTGAGTTCTGCATACCCTTCTCTACGTGGACTTCCAAAACTTTCTTTTCCTGAACAACTTTTTCACCTTTGCACAATGGGCATCGATCTCTATCATTAATAGTCTCTCCGGATCCCTTGCATTCATTGCAAGCATGCTGCATTTGCTGGATCATACCCGGACCAAGCTGCCTAATAGTAACTTTCATGCCAGTTCCTTGACAACCTGAGCACTTCATTGAAGCTCCGGATTTTGATCCCTTTCTGCAAACAAGAAAATGCACAGATACCAATTATCAAAGACAATGAAATATACCGAGGCAATTAAGCTAAACACATTAACCAAAACTTACCCATTACACTTTGAGCAAAGAACATTTCGTGATAAAGAGAGCTTCTTAGTGGTCCCAACATACAGATCTTCAAGAGAGACCTTCAATGGATGTACAACATCCTCTCCCCTTCTCTGCCTTCGCCCTCTACTGCTACCACCACCTAGTTATCATCAAAAGAATTCAAAACTAATACAATATAAAAACACATTCTTATATTCCTAAACATATAAAATACAAATCAGTTTAAAATGTCCCACCTCCAAATGGACCCCCACCAAAGAAGGAAGAGAAGATGTCAAATGGATCATGCATTCCTCCGCCACCACCCATTCCTTCCTTGAGTGCATCTTCACCATACTGGTCATAAATCTCACGTTTCTCTGGATCACTCAAAACCTCATAAGCATGAGCAAGCTCCTTAAACTGGAATAAACCCAACTCATTAGGATTTGAAGTCCTACGATCAAATCATGCACTAGAAAGGGATAATTAGTTGATCCAATTGATGCTTCCCTACTATTAATTCCACACTGTAACAATCGAGGAATTGGATGAGCACTTCTAAACTTATGCAATACAGAAACAACAAAATTAACACACCTGAAATCTAATGAACTTCACTAAGAACTTTTTCTAACTAAACTGAGTTAGACAAGCTCTATTCGAATTTCCAAAATCTGAATGAGCTGGTAAAAGACCTCATTTAAATCGTATTACAACAAACATGACTGACTCAATAAAAAAAAGGTGGATCCAAATGTATTATACAGCTTCTTACAACATCTAATATCTAGCAGCTTTATTGACTATCATGTTTATAGCTTTACTGCTAGGTAACTTCAAAATATCAAGTTAAAGGTAAATAAATAACTTAAAGTTACATGCTTTATTGAAACTGATGAAGTAAATAATAAACATACAACAAAACTGATGGTTAAGACTTAAGAATTAGTTGGTGTAACGAGAAAACATTTTAAGTGGAGCCATAGGAAAGATTATATGTCAGGTAAAACCCAGAATCTACTTTTGGATGGAAGACAGGAAGATATTTAGCACCCAAAATCAGGTCGCAAACTTAAACAACTCATACTAAAATTTGAAACAAAATGGCACAAATATACATCGTACAAATCAATGCCCATGAATTACAATTCAAAGTATTCATTTTTCATGAAACAGTCAGTTAAAGATATTAATTTTCTGTAAATTATACTTGTTTTAAAATATATAGTCCTATTAAACTAGCAGTAAAATTCAAAACCTTCTCTTTTAAAAAATCAAAGCAGTCTTTGATTATTATTTCCCCAACTCCTACTTAAGATTATTAGTTTCTCCTACAGTATCTTGAATCTTGCTGCATTTCTCCTTATTCTACAACAACATTAATCCAGAATTTTGCCTAATTCAAATTGATATTTACATCCTTGTTCTCTGCTACTCCATCATTTAAAGAAAAATCAACAGTAGAACATACAATTAAAACTGCATGTTACACAATATTGACAATTATTTACACAACGAAATCGCTTGGAGAAACATTACCAGTAAATGAATTAACTCGTAAAATTACATTAGCTACTAAATGCACATAATTTTCAGCATTAAAATTACTGCAATGCTAGCAGGAAAATAAAAACATTGAAATATTAGATTGGGATTAAAAAAAAAATGACTACCTTCTCAGGATCTCCACCCTTGTCAGGATGATTCTTGATTGCAGCTTTCTTGTACGCCTTCTTCAAATCGTCCGGAGACGCCGTTTTAGGCACCCCGAGGATCTCGTAGTACTTAGTGTTGTCACTCTTCTTTGGTGCCCTCCCAAACATCTTGATTTACCGTATTGTTGTATGGATCAAGAATTGCAGCCCTCTTAGATTTCGTCAATTTCACATAGAGAAAGGGGGCTGCAAAGAGAACTAGAGAGGGGGGAGACCAAGACTGAGTCGTATGGTGTGTAGGGCGATGAATGAGTCTGTCGACGGTGGAGATTGGATCAAGATGGGGGATGGGCAAAGATCTTGACCGTTGATTGGTAGTAAGATGTTTTTCGGGGATTTTGAGAAACAACTGACGGGTCTAGAATATTCTACGGCCTTTTGCGGTTTCATATATATATTCCCTTTTTCTCTCTATTTAAAAATTGATTTAAAATGCCTTGTGCGTTTTTAATGCGTTAACCACGAGTTCTACGAAAATGCCCGACGCTTTTTCCAAATAATGCGCGCTTTATGGGTATCCCAGGGGCATGAATATGAATTGCGGGTAGTAGGGACGACAATGGGGCGGAGCACCTCCATCCCGCCCAACTCCGTCTCTCCCCAACTTTATCCCGCCCTGTCTTAGATGGTGCGGGACGAGGACAGAGCAAAAATTTGCACCATTTGTTGTTCCATTTAATTTTAATTTTTTTTTTTATATTTTTAAAAATTCGAGTTATATTATTATTTAAAGTTCAACCCTTAACCCAAAATTTAAAGGTCATTTCATATATTTTACATTTTTTTCTAATATTTTCAATTAAGATATTAACTTATTTTGATTAATTGGTATAAATCTTTCATAAGCAAAAAATATTTATTTAACTATCATGATTCATAATTTCAGATTATATAATTTAATTATATTAAAAAATAGAATGACCGAATTTATTAATTATATAAATAATTCTTAGTTATGTAAAATTTTAAATTAATAATTGTATAATATAATTGCTGGATTAGAAACATGTTAAAAATTATAAATACATTCAACAATATTTTAAAACTAACAATTTATTAAAATTTTATTTTTAAATTTGTTTTCACGGGGCGGGGCCACAAACTGCCAAGGGGCGATCCTTTGCGATGCCCCGCCCCGCGAACCGCCATGGGACAATCCTTTACAACCCGCCCCACCAACCCGTCGGGATGAATTTTTTAGATCCTATTAGAGACGGGGGTCCCGTCGGATTGAGACGAGGCAGGTTAAATTATCATCTCTAGCGGGGCAGTGCAATTGTGAGTCTACCATACAGCTAAAAACATTGATGTTGGATAGAACCAAATTCACCCGCGACACCATCACGTGAAGAAATACTACGAGACATCCCTATGCTATGAAGCACTATGCTATGGGACACCCCTATGCTACGAGACACCCCTAAGCTATGAAGCGATATGCTACTCTACCACTACGCAGTCGGACCCGTCGACCCCTATGGGTGCTCTACCACTACGCGACCGGACCGTCGACCCCTATGTACTAGGACGCTCTACAACTATGCACCGATACAACACTTAACTATTATGAGGTCGTCGGTCCAATACCTACCACATAAGAAGGTCGACTTTCATGCCTATCACGTGGAGCCATTGACCTCATGCGAGAGCTTTACGTACAGGCTAGGCCGCCTATCACAACAAAACACTATTAGTCTATTATACTTAATCACGAGGAATCACTCAATTAGATAAAGGTCGTCTGGAGGTTATCACAAAGACAACCAACCATTGAATAGATAGTAGTCACCTTCTCAGAACGTGGTGAAGATGGCATCACAACGTGGGACACGTGACATTACAACCGCTCAGTAGTTCCGCGGCTCCACCCGCTTATAAATACCCCTAAGGCGGGTCAGGTAAACAGTTGAAAAAACTCTGGTCATTTGAACATTCATCATCTATGATTTTCTCTCTAAGTTTATATTAAAAAAAATCATATACTAATTCTCACAAGAAGAGGTACAACGAGGGAGAAAGCCCCGCCCCTCACTTTGCAGGAAAAACTTGACCATCTTTACCCTCAGAGTTGCACAAATGTCTCATGCCACCAGGAGGGCACGAAGGTTAGTTTCGCAATTGTTTCATTGGCGCCGTCTATGGGAAACCACTGAATAAAAAAGCTATGTCAAGAAGACGAATAAGGAATGATACGCGCTTGGTTGGGAACACGGTGGAAACGGAGTCGAAATCGGTCACAAGGGGACATGACCCGCCACCGCCAACGTAGTGTGTAACGCAAGGCCAATTTAATGTTTTGGAAACACAATTGGCGGCCATGATGACCTTTTTGCAGAGTCAGACATAAAATACCCCAGCACCTGCACATGAGCAACCACCCCTGGTTGCGCAAACAGTGGCCCCGCCTGTCCCTAAGCCAACAACGGGAGATAAGAGGGCTTCAAGATCTGCAATTCCACAAGTTCCCTATCTTAGGACAAACTTAGAAAGGAAGATAGAGACAAACAAAAAATAGAGGGCCACCCCCACCCAGGGCCGGATTGATAAACATGATTAGTGGCTGGGTGGCAGTTGGTGGAGACTTAAATTTGGCTAGGAAGGGCTATGCCCGCTCAGTAAGGGTTTATTCGATCCAGAAAAAGCAAGGTTCGATCAGAACATAACTTTCGGTGAAGAAGACTTGATCGGCGTGGCACACTCGCATGAGTTGGGTCGTCCCGGTGCGTCTACTGAACTCACAAATCTAGACAACTTTTATATCAGACTACAACGTTGAATCTTCCTAACAAGCTCACAACACCCCTCAGTCTAGTGGAGAGCCTCCAAAGTCGAAAATTGGCTAAGGCCCTAAACCACTAGACGCGGCTCTACGCTCGACGAAACCCAAGGGGCTAGGCAGAAATCTACGAAACCAATAATTTGGTTGTGAAAACTCACAACACCCTGCGGTCCAGTGGAGAGTCTCCAAAGCCAAAAATTGGCTAAGACCCTAAACCACTAGACACGGGTCTACGCTCGACGAAGCCCAAGGGGCTAGGCGGAGATCTACGAAACCAATAATTTGGTTGTGAAAACTCACAACGCCACGCGGTCTAGGGGAGAGCATACAAAGCGGAGAGCATCCAAAACCAAAAATTGGTTAAGGCCCTAAATCATCAGACGCGGCTCTAAACTCGACTAATGCCCAAGGGGCTAAGGCGAGGGACGACAAGGCCAACGACTCGGTCGCAAAGAGCAAATTGGCAAGCAATGCCCATGCAAAGATATATCGCGACAAAGAAAGGATGGATTGGAAATCTAAAAGCACCATCCATTGTATCTTTATACATAGCCACCTCGCGGAGATTAGACCCTGGGAGCTCCTCTTTAAGCCCATCGACTCTATAAACATAATTGTCGATTCAATCATATCTACTAAGAGATTTTTCTAAATTTAGGGGAGTATTGTAAAGGTTATGACAATTGGGAATTTCAAGGACAACAACGTCGCCCACCGAGTCTGGCCCAACTTTTAAATTTTTGCCTAAGGGCTTTTTTAAGCCTATGTGCCTCTTGGGTGAGTTCGGGCGGAATGGTGGAGACTCGGTCGAATGGATAGGGCCATCGGAACCACGCGGGGACGCACCACACTCGCGAGGAAAAGGACGACGTCCAGCCAAAAGGTTAGCCGACGGTCTACCAGCCATGCTGGTCGACGGAAGACCAGGAAGGCTGGTCGGTGAATTTCGCCGGCTGGCGATCGGCGTTCCCCCGCCTCGTCTCCACTTTCGTCTGACGATACGCCACTTAAACTGTTCGATTCATCTATATTAAGTCGAAAAAAAATCAAAAAGAAATGAATTCTCCCTCTCATCAATGAAAATCGACAAGAGGTAGAGGGGCTAATGATGTTGGGTGAGATCAAACTCACCCGCAACACCACCACGTGAAGAAATGCTACGATGCACCCTTATGCTATGAAGCACTATGTTATGGGACACCCCAAAATTCAAAAGATTTGACCCAAAAATCGCCGCAAAGTCGGCTACACAAAAATGCCGAAAATCTGCCCATATTTTTCTTGCCGACTTTGTGACGATTTTTCGGTTGAATCTTTTGGATTTTGTGGGAGATTTTGGATAGTAATTGAAGAGGACATTGTGGGCTTTCCAACGGTATCAAAATCCAACGATTTTGGGAGTCGAAAGTTGCCGGAAAGTCGCCGCAAAATCGCCCAAAAAAATTGAAAAATCTGAGTAGATTTTTTCAATTTTTTGGGCGACTTTTGCGGCGATTTTTCGGTCGAATCGTTTGGAGTTTGGGGGAGATTTTGGGTGGTAATTGAAGAGGAGATTGTGGACTTTTCACGGTATCAAAATTCGACGATTTTGGTGGTCGGAAGTGGCCGAAAAAGTTTCCCAAAAAATTGAAAAAATGCATGACCCTTCAGTGACCGTTTCTAAAACTTTTTATAACTTCAATGACCGTTAGTGAAACATCCCCTAAACTTCAGTGACCATTGGTGAAAGTCTTAAACTTCAGTGACCTTTTCTGAAAGAGCCTGAAACTTGAGTAATCGTTCATGAAAGTTTTGAACTTCAGTGTCCATTTTATAATTTTCATGTAACTTCAGTGACCATTTCTAAAATTAACCCGTTATCGATATGAAATAAGTATAACTTTATTGAAATAAATTAGTGATATCAAATCAATTATCAATTTCCATCCATTCAAGTGATAGAATTAGACGAAATTACCTGATTGAAATCAAACTAAAGGGTGATTACTCAATAGAATAAAATTGAAGTAAAATTACATTATTGATCTAAAGTGAAAGTATAGCTACTCGCAAATGAAATTTACTATCAAACATATGTTATAAATCCTACTATAGCCAAGGTGATCATGTAAGTTTCTCACTTTTATTTTTATTTTTAAGTTCAATTTGCACATAAATGTATGATTCCCACTCGAAAAACTAAAGTTCCACCCATACATTGCTTGGCGAATACACGATGAGATAGGGCCCCACATTAGCTTACTGGATGTTAGCAGTATCAATAGAATTGGGCTAGATCGTGACAATTTCTTGCAGACTTGGGCATAATTTGGATTTTATGATCGGTTACTACAACACATTATTATTGGTTTGTCTTGATCCACATGCCTCCTCTTCCTCTATATATAAGTAAGTTGATGAAAATCGAGACCAATTCTTTATATTGCCCACATGATCATAACAAAACAGAAAAAAAACTATGTATTGTCAAAGATTTTCAATATGCAAAAAATTGTTACAAACTTTAGAATTTCACTCGCCAAAAAGCTTTCAAGTATTGTTGAAAAAAACAATATCATAAACATTACCACATTCATCAAGTTTTACACTTTGTGTTAGGAAATGATGCCCAATCAACCTCTTGAATCAATATGGAACCACCCACAAGCAATGTGACAATTCAAGAAAAAATAACAAAGAAGAGAATTGGGGAAGAAATGATTTCCAATTGAATGAAGAACAATGTTTGATTACTTGTACAATCCACAAGTTAATCAACCAAGAAAGAAAATTAGTCTTTATAACAACCAAGGAAGAACAACCTCTTAACCTTAGGAAAAAACTCTCAAAAAACCTCTTTTTCTCTCTAATTTTCGGACTTAATGAAAGGGGGGAAAAAATCGGGTATAAATAGGCGCCGGGGCGCCGCGGCGCCAGCTCTTCAGGTGGTGGCTTACCCCACAATCTCCACCTCGTCCATCATTTGATAGGCCTCAAATTTTGGACGAATAATTACCACTCGGCTGCACCATACAAACCATGGTTGCCTACGTACCCAAAATCTGGGATCAAGCCTCCGTAGTTCACCTCCGTCTTCACATTCACTCCACCTCATTCCAACCCCGCCCCGAAGGGCCATGCCCATATGGGCATATCACCACGAGCTAATATGAAGCAAGTCCAAACAATGTTGGAACTTGCTACCCGTTACCACTTTGGTTAACATGTCAGCTGGGTTCTCATTTGTGTGTACCTTCAGAAGAGAAATATCACCTTCCTCTATGACATCTCGCACAAAATGATACCTGACATCAATATGCTTGGTCCGAGCATGATGAACCTGATTCTTAGCCAAGTGAATCGCACTCTGGCTATCACACCACAAGTCCACACAATCCTGCTCAAGTCCCAAATCATCTAGAAGACCCCACAGCCACAATGCTTCCTTTACTCCCTCTGACATAGCCATATACTCGGCCTCTGTAGTAGAAAGTGCCACTGTAGCCTGTAACATCGATCGTCAACTAACTGGAGCACCGTGTATACAGAACACATAGCCAGTAGTAGATCGTCGTCTGTCTAGATCACCTGCATAATCTGAGTCCACAAACCCACTAATATGACAAGTGTCTCCACCAAAGCACAAACCCGTATCCGCAGTACCTTTCAAGTACCTCAGTATCCACTTCACAGCTTCCCAATGTGTCTTCCTCGGATTCGCCATGAACCTACTGACCACACTGACTGCCTGTGAAATATCTGGACGTGTACACACCATGGCATACATCAAACTGCCAACTGCACTAGCATAAGGTACACGATCCATGCGTACCTTCTCATCTGCTGTAGTGGGAGATTGTTTACCAGAGAGCCTGAAATGTGGAGCCAATGGAGTCACCACTGACTTAGCACCTTGCAACCCAAACCTAGCAATAACCCGCTCAATGTAGCCTTTCTGACTCAAGAACATTCGCCGGTTCGACCTCTCTATTCTAATCTCCATACCCAGAATTTTCCTAGCAGCTCCCATATCCTTCATCTCAAACTCTTTACCAAGTTGAGATTTCAACCTATCTATCTCCACCATGTTTTTCGAAGCAATAAGCATATCATCCACATACAAGAGAAGATAGATAAAATTACCTCCACGAAGCTTTCGAATATAAACACAACAGTCATACTCACTTCTGGAGAAACCCTGCTTTAGCATGAAGGAGTCAAATCGCTTGTACCACTGTCGAGGAGATTGCTTCAATCCATATAGTAATTTTCTCAAGCGACATACCTGACGTTCCTTATCCTCAACCTTGTAGCCCTCAGGTTGATGCATATAGATTTCCTCATCCAAGTCCCCGTGCAAGAAGGCCGTTTTGACATCGAGTTGTTCAAGCTCAAAATCACTATGAGCAACAATACTCAATAGCACCCGAATGGAAGTGTGCTTGACCACCGGAGAGAAGATCTCATTGTAGTCAACTCCCTCTCTTTGTGCAAACCCCTTAGCTACTAACCTTGCCTTGTACCTTGTACCACCGAGTTTGGAAGGATCCTCTTTCCTTTTGTACAACCACTTGCAACCAATAGCTTTCTTACCTATGGGCAATGGGACAATCTCCCATGTTTGGTTCTTATGAAGTGATTCCATCTCTTCTTCCATCGCACCCAACCAACTCTCACTATTTCTGTTAAGAATAGCTTCCTTGAAAGTGGCAGGCTCATCATCCTCCACCGAGAGTGCATACTCCACCAAATTAGTCTGCCCATAGTGCCTCAAAGGCTCATCAGACCCTAACTTCAAAATTTGCTTGTATGTTCGCCGTGGCCTAGAGGAAGCCAAGTTATCAACAAGTTGTTGTTGTTGCTGTGCCTGTACATTCTCTTGCTGAATTTCCTCATGTTCAAGCTCATCATCTCTCTCATCTTGAGTGACTTCATGATGTTCCTCTTGAACCTGACTAGGCCCCGATTTATCTGTAGGTCCTATGTCAATAGCTCGAGACATTGAAGTCTCAACTTCATCACCACCGGGCACTATAGCTTTCAACGAAGCTATCATGGAGTTCTCATCAAAAGTAACATCTCTACTGATTATGAACTTAGAATTTTCTACACACCATAGGCGATAGCCTTTTACACCCGCTCCATAGCCCAAGAATATTGCCTTCTTGGCTCTCGCATCAAGCTTTCCCTCGTTGATGTGGTAGTAGGCTGTGCTTCCAAATATTCTGAGTTTATCATAATCTGCATGCTCTCCTGTCAATACCCTAAAAGGTACATCTCCATCTAACTTAGAATGTGGGGACCGGTTCACTAGATAGCAAGCATTAGCAACCGACTCCGCCCACCATTCTTTGCCCAAACCAGCATAGGATCTCATACACATCGATTTCTCTCGAAATGTGCGATTCAGCCTTTCTGCAACCCCATTCTGTTGCGGTGTATTCCGAACTGTCCAATGTCTCGCAATGCCTTCCTTATCACAGAACTCCTTGAAGGCACCATCTGTATATTCTGTACCGTTATCAGATCGCAGTGTCTTCAACTTCTTTCCGGTTCTGTTTTCGACCATTGCCTTCCACTTCTTGAAAGTGTCGAATACCTCATTCTTATGCTTTAAAAAATAAATCCAAGCATATCTAGAATAATCATCGACAAATGTAACAAAATACCTGGAACCGCCTTTGGAAGTGACAGAGGCCGGACCCCAAACATCTGTATGCACATAGTCTAGTATCCCTCTGCTTCTATGTTTGCTTGACTGGAACTGAACCCGGTGTGCCTTCCCATACACACAATGCTCACAAAAGTCCATGCAAGGTTTCTTCAAGTTCTTCAGCAAACCTTCCTTACTGAGCAGATATAGACCCTTTTCTGACATATGCCCAAGCCGCCTATGCCATAGTCGAGTGCACTCACATGGGTCTCCACCACTTCCACTAGTTCCAACTGCCACATCTTCTGTAACTGTAGTACCCTGAAGGACATAGAGATTGCCTTCACGAATACCCTTCATTACAATCAAAGAACCCCGAACAACCTTCTTTACTCCATTCCATGTCACAATCTTGCAACCACCGGAGTCTAAGGCACCAACAGAGATAAGGTTCTTCCGCAATTCAGGAACATGCCTAACATCCATCAAAGTTCTAATCACTCCATCATGCATCTTGATCCTAACCGAACCAAGCCCCTCCGTTTTACAAGAATGGTTATTACCCATCAATACGGTTCCACCATCAGTGCTTCTATAGGTAGTAAACCACTCCCTATTTGGACACATATGGTAGGAGCAACCAGAGTCAAGAATCCACTTACCGGAGGATTCTTCATCACAAGAGATGGTGTAGCATTCATCGCTTTCTCCTCCATCCGAGGCATAGCTAACCTCCTGTTTGGCTTGCACCTTCCCGTTGTAATTTTTGTTGTTCTTATTGTTCTTCTTCCAACCCACTCGTTTGTTGGTACAGTTTGCCTTGAAGTGCCCGAGCTCTCCACATTTGAAGCAAGCCTTTTCTGAAAGAGGTCTAGAACTGGATCTAGATTTTTCCCCTTTCCCCCTTGCTCGTTCATTGCTCCTCCCTCTCACAAATAACCCTTGAGCTTGCTCCTTGTTACCAATGGTAGACATGCCACTAGTTGCAATCTTTCGAAGATCATCCGCTAGAAGTGACGTTCTAGTATCCTCCATCACAAGTTTATCTCCCACAAGCATCAATGTTTGCACTAGATTCTCATAGGACTTAGGCAATGAGAGAAGAAGTAGGAGTGCTTGATCTTCATCATCAACTTTAACATCAATGTCCTTCAAGTCCGATATGCACCTATCAAACTTGTTGACATACTCCCGGATAGGGGTACCTTCATCCATCTTGCATGTATACAATTTGGACTTCAAGTAGATCCTATTAGTTAGAGTCTTCGTCATGAAGTTTGTCTCTAACTTGGTCCACACTTTCGCCGTCGTTTCCTCACCATCTACCAAGAAAGCAACATCCCTTTCAAGGCATAGGATGATCGACGCCCGTGCTTCAAGATCAAGCTCCTCCCAATCCTCGTCCGACATATCCTTGTGCTTCTTCTCCTTTCCCCCCAAAGCCTTGTGCAATTTTTGAGAAATGAGCACATTCTTCATTTGCATCCTCCAATAAGAAAAATCATTTTTTCCATTGAATTTTTCGATATCATACTTCCCAACCTTCACCGTTCCACTAGTAGACATGATCTATCCACTTGTTTCGATGAAATTCGACAACTAAGTTCACTCAAGAATTTTCACAAACACCTTGTGTGCACAATTGACTCAAGCCTACCTCCCTCAAATCGAAGCTTGACCACCTTGATTTGATATGTAGCTCTGATACCAAATTGTTAGGAAATGATGCCCAATCAACCTCTTGAATCAATATGGAACCACCCACAAGCAATGTGACAATTCAAGAAAAAATAACAAAGAAGAGAATTGGGGAAGAAATGATTTCCAATTGAATGAAGAACAATGTTTGATTACTTGTACAATCCACAAGTTAATCAACCAAGAAAGAAAATTAGTCTTTATAACAACCAAGGAAGAACAACCTCTTAACCTTAGGAAAAAACTCTCAAAAAACCTCTTTTTCTCTCTAATTTTCGGACTTAATGAAAGGGGGGAAAAAATCGGGTATAAATAGGCGCCGGGGCGCCGCAACGCCGTCTGAGTGGCGCCGCGGCGCCACCTCTTCAGGCGGTGGCGCTGCGGCGCCATGATGGTGGCGCCGCGGATTACCCCACACTTTGAACATATCCACAAAGAGAATACCAAATTATGACGCTGAACTTACAATTTTCCTTGCATACACAGGAAGAAAAAGAATCATGTCAATTTATAATTAAATAGATACCTAGTTTTCTATAATGGCTTAACGAGTCACGCTACAGGAACATCATGGGTGACCGCAGAGATGATCGCACACTCACATACGGGAAAATATTATTTTATTCACATAGGTCTCGCACACTCACATACGATCACTCATGTAGTCACCCATGCGGATAAATTATCATTTTCCATGGCTCAACTGCCACAATTAATAATTGAAATCATATCCTAACCAAATCCCCTTTTCACCTATCCCCCTCACATGCAATTATATCTTACTTTTCGATAGTTAATTTATTAATTAGAGTGCAAACTACTGTCAGACCTTTCTCTTTAAGACCGTAACCTTTGTTCCCTAAGAGCAACTCCAATGTATTCTATATATTGTTATCTAGATTGCACGAAAATTCAAAGATTTTCGATTTACATTTTATGTATAATAAATGTACTCAAATTCAAAATTAGTCTACAATGCATTATATTTATTGTCATTTAGGTCGTCTTATTATTTTATTTTATTTTTAAGAAACAAAAACAAAATTACATGCAAATTTGGATGGAAAATATAAATTAGAACAATGTTAATTTATTGAGTCATTCCACTTGATAAATGTTTTGAATAAATATACAAAACTCCAGAAAACTATCTATCTTTTCATGGAATCACTATCATCTTGCATTGATAATGATTTTTTTATTTTTTTATTTTCTAAATAGTGTATTCTTTGCTATGTGGCACAATTTTTCAAGCAATTTTTATGACTAGGTTGAAAATACTTTAATGATGTTAGTGTGCATGTAACATACAAACAGAAGGAAATGTGATCAATATCAGTTTATGTCGAATCCAAGACTAACTAAAATGAATAAAGAACAACTTAAACTCACCAATTTAGATGGTTATTCTTCTCTTATTTTTACTAATTTGCCTCGATCTTCGTCCACGAGCCACATTTTTTGTCCACGTCTTGCTCTGCCATGTGTAAGAATATGTTCATATCAATCTTAACTTAAATCACAAATACTTCTCAATCCATCTCAATCCCCCCTTAATAACATGATCATATAAAAATCTCGTAGACCTTGCATAGTTATTGACTCATCCATTAAAACATGTTGTGTACGTATATGAATAAACTAGAAATTGAACAACGAAATTTTGATGATAAGATGACTTTGAGAAACCTCAAATGAAACTTGGGATTTCTTCTTGAAATCCCCTCTTTTCTTCTTCAAAACTGTAAAATTGAGGTATTTATGAAATTAATATAATTGGTAATCAACGAAATTTTATATCGTTTTCATTGTTGAATGTTTGATTTTGACAATAACATCAAATTATAACATATATGAACCTAATTGGATGTGAAATTTCAATATTTTATAAGAAATTATACAAATTGAGTTTTTATGACATAGGAAATACGACAAATTAAAAAAAAAAAAAAAAGTATAGATGCAAGAATAACATGTTTATTCAATTCAATTGAAATGAAGATTATTAAAAGTTAATTAATTGTCAAGTATGACTTTGACTGCACGAATATAAAAATATTTAACTAAAATCATGAAACGACACGATTTGGTAAGTGAGCAACCGGATCCGAGAGTGGGGACAAAAGATAAATCCCGTGATTGACTTTTGGCCTCTTTTCCCACTTGACGATGAGACTATGAAGATTTCAATTTTCTGTTTAACACATTTAAAACGACATCGTTCTATCTGCTCCCATCAGCTGGCCCCCACACCTGCCAAAAAAATGCCTATTCTAATTCCATGGCTTTTGAAAAACCCCAATTATGATTACAATCTCAATCAGAAATTCTTCATCTGAAGAGTTGATTGAATCTTCTATGACCCAATTTTAACATTCTTCATTTGTTGAAGTCGGATTGATGATTTGTATAGATCGATCCACTGCAACCTCCCAAAGGCACGGAAAGTGAAGGTTCTTTTAACTCACTCACTCACTCTCTCTCACAAGTATGTATGATACATACACTGAAGAACTATTTTATTAACCAATCAAAATTTCAGGTGAATTGAGATCACAAGTTCTTTCTTCTTTTGAAATAATTTAGAATTATTCCATAAATGCATACATGTGTGATGGATAGATCTGCAGACTACATTGTTCGTTAAATGAGTCGAGGATTTTGGAATAGTTTAATCTGAACTGTGCTAATTAACTCTTCCTTTTATCTGTTTGGGATTTGCTTAATCGCACTGGGTTTGGATACATGTCAATAAATTTGCCGGGTCTTGGAAAATGTGCTGTGGATGTAATCGAGTGATAATGAGCTTAAATAGTAAGAAAGTTTGAAACTTTGGTTGAAAATTGTAGTTATAAATGCTTCTCGTTATAAAGCAACATATTCTGTGCAATCAGTTGAGAAAGTTTTGGTTAAAATATGTGTTATCAACTTACTTTACTGATCAGCATAAATTTGTTTAATACGTAAAGGATTTAAGTCAAATTTTTTTTGCTTGGTAAAGTTGTGTATGCAGTTGGATTATAAGTTATTTTATTCTCTAAGATTTTATGAAATGATTATTAGCATGATTGCAATGTTTTTCTAGCTAATACTTTCCATTTTTTGTTGACCTTGTAATATAACTCATTGCCCTTCGTGCTCATTTCTTTGCTTAAAATTTGATTTTAGAACTGTGAATGTTGTTTGTTTAGGCAAATGTGATTCAACGTATGCTAAGGTTATTTAAAAAAAAAAATCAATTGTATAAGAAAGCTGTTTGCAAATTCAATTGTTTTGTGATGTTCTGTTTGACATATCTACAATTAAATGTCTTTTAACTATTGCACAATCATTTCTTGATCATGAGACTAACACCTTTCTGCTCATATTAATTTCCATGTGCTTATAGGAAGCCAACTAAGGTACTAAATGCACAAAACATCTAAAATAGAAACTAATTCCTCCTTTTTCGTTAGACTTGGCCATAGTTAGCCCCTGTTTGATTCCCATTTTTCCCAAAAATCATTTTTTCTCTCTTCTTTTCAACCACACATTCTTCGATAAAATAATATTATACACAAACCCAAAATTTTTCCTTAATTTTTAACTACACATTCTTCATCAATCAACTATTCAAAATGCATTCTTTCCCCCAAAATAGGAATCAAACAGGAACTTAGTGTTATAAATCCAGATTGCTTGTTGGGAAAAAGGGGGAAGGTTAATGTCACAATATGAAGTATTGATCGCACAAGTAACAAGAGAGATTGACAGAGAAACCGAATAATTTTATTAATTGACAACTAATGGAGAGGAAAAATACAAATACAACAATGCATAAACTGAATGAAGAGTCTTCTATTTATGGGGACGTTCCAAACCCTAGAAGTAACCTAATAAGATGAAAATTAGGTTAAAATATGCGTGGAACCGACATGAAGCCAAAAACCCCGATAGATCTGTCGCTCGAGCGACGTCGAACGACGGGCGAGCGACGTCATGTCGCTCGAGCGAGACAGGGGTGAAAGGCGGGTGACAACGGTTCTGTTTCAAAACTTCACCTATTGCACGAGCAATCAGTTAGCAGTGGGCTAGCGAAAATCCGGCTACTTTTCTTCCTGGTCCATAATCTTGATCTCTTTAACACTTCAACTTGGACTCCAAATCATGCAAACTTGGACTGAATTTGAGTCACAAATCCAACAATCAGCTATGCAGATTTGCAAGAATAATTCAACAGAACTAAAATTACTAATGAACAGCTATCCATGATCTCGACCTATGACGAAGGCATTAAAAGTAATGAAGAACCTTTATCAGCTATTAATAATCTTATTTGTGATGTCTGAATAGATCCTGTTACTGCTCTCTCTGTTGATAACAGCATAAAATTCTTAAATATTGTGCATATTGGTTGCTCCCATGAATCTATATACAAGTTTTACTTCGCAGAAAATGAGTTGGAGAAAACTGCTTTAAAGATCTTATTCAATAGGATAAGAATAAGATTTTCGGTTTAAAACTGCATTTAAATCTATGTTGTCTTAGTCAGTACTAAGTGTAACTCGAGAACAAATTTCTCATGCTTTGTTTCCTTTTCTTATCGCTCAAGTGGAAAATGTCTTCTATTCGTGAATTAAAAAACTCGTAGCTCGGTTGATGATCTGCATTTGCTTCACATTGGCCTTGTAATGTTGATTTCCTCAATGTTGTACGGGGAGGTTTACTGGTCAGAAGTAAAAATATTACACCACCATCATTTCTAGTTACATTACTCATGTTGCACAAGACTCTGTGATATCTTCTTAATTATGATCTTAACAGCAACATGATTTTGTCTTGGTTTTGTGTCCCATGTTCCTGGTTCAAATCTTGGATTACGTGTTTTACCTTATTCACTGAAGTTGCATATTTACTTTCCCCTTTTGTTTTCCTTTCAGCTTAATAAATCAATTCTTCAAAAATGCCGTCTTTCCAAAAAAATTTGCCACTTTGCTAATTTATTCTAATGTTCTCTTCGTTGACTTGTTTCTCCATTGAAAATGGTTAACTTGTACCCTCATTTACTTTCTTTAGTGTGGCAAGCGATTGTCAGGAAGAAAAAAATTATTTTGAAAAACTATGCCAAATAAAGCATTTTTGTGCTTTCTATGGTAGGTCTGGAGTTGATCGATAGTCATGGGTGGCTCTAAGAAATGGATCAAAGCATTGTTTGGTTTAAAGAAACCAGAGAAATCACAGGCTTCAAGGAAAGATGAAAATGTAGGTGGTATTTTCTTATTATCATTCTTCCCCTTTCTTTTCTCCCAGACTTCCATTCTTCTTCTCTTCATAATTTTATTCAATTATTAGCTATAAAGAGTTATGGGAAGGCAACTCTGCAGCTGCCTACTGATTTGAGCAAGTATACGTCATGTTGCGTGTTCCTCTATTCCAACTTTGTTTAGCTCCCTGTTTCACACACTTTCTGTTTGTTTGTCCAACTGCACATTATACCTCAACTTGTCGACCTCAATTTCTTATAGCACGACACGCGCAGAAGTGATAGTCTTGTATTGCTTATATGCAACTTTACCAAATCTACTTTTGCATTTCTAATCTATAATCCTTTTACATTAGCTAGTTCTCATCCTGTTGTAAGACTCTTCTCAGAGTTCTAGGAATCAGCGTTTATTTTAATCTTGATATTATATTCTTTCCATTTGTAGGATAAATATGATACTCAAAATTATCAGTTATATGGGTCGAAATGGAACTTGTTAATGCAAAAATTTACCTCTTCTGAATGACAAACTGTAGTAGAATTATGTATCCTTGTATCGCGTATGGATTTCTAGGGATTGGACCCATGAGGGAGACTCTTGACACTTAACTGTTTGTTTGGGGACTACAATTCTAGATAAATGTTCTTGGGTAGTGCATAGATCACCATCTCAAATTTTTCTAAACATGTAGATAACCGGGAGCGTTGGTAAGCTTCAGCATAAAAGAACACATTCTGCTGAGATTGATACCAATATACTACAAGATGAGTTGATTCAAAATGTTGCTACATCAGTTGAAGATGCAAACTGCCAATCAGATTCAGAATCTGCTAGCTGCCCTCCTACCTCACTTCAGGTGCAATATGCTGCTCCAGTTCAACAGAAGATGAGAGAAATATGGGCATCCATACGAATCCAAACAGCTTTCAGAGGATTTCTGGTATTGTAGGCATTAAACAGTTAATGAACTTACAAAAGCACCTGTATTTGATTATCACTGAAATTTTAGATGCTTGACTGAACATTTCGTCTTACTTTCATAATCTCTTCCTTTTATTCTGAATTATTCTGAAACTACAGGACGAAAAATATTTATGCGGATAATTTGATTTTTTCATGGTAAGTGCGACGATGATGTGTCCCAAAAACACAGGAATGACAAATATAGATGCTTATAAGTTATAACATGGATATATAACAACTGCAACATGACCATTAAGGTTTCATGCACAAGGGGAAAAAATTCTCTTGTATCACATCAAATTAGCATTTAATGTGGGCTTTATCATTATTACATCTGAAAGTTTTTCAAATTTAATGAAATTTATTGAGAAGCGTGAAAAATATTTGGTCAAAATTAAGCCCCTGTTTGATTCCCATTCTTTTCGAACTCTTTTCTCTACATTGTCATTATCATTTTCAATCACAAATTCACATAATTAAATATTCAGCACATAAACTCAAAACTTTTTCCTTACTTTTTAACCACACATTCTCCTAAAACACTATTCAAAACTTTTTTGTTTCCCCTTTTCCTGAGAATGGCCACCAAAGAGGGGCTAAGTTGTATGCTTTAATATCTATAAATATTAGCCAAAAATGCTTGGGTGCCCCATTGGTTTAGCATTAAAATTCATTTACTATGACAATTGAAAAGTCCTATTATGTTATTTGAAATAACTTCTTAAAAATAAATAAATTAATTCCAAATGACACTAAAAAAATATTTTTGAAATTGTTCTTCAGTTGCAGTATCATTTGACAGTAAGTATAATATTTGATCTAGAGATAACATTTAGAGCCCGTTTGATAGAGATTTTAATTGGATTTTAATTGAAAAACTAGCCGTTAGTGGGTCCCATGCGTGAAATGAAAGTCAAACATAACGGCTATATTTTCAATTAAAATCCAATTAAAATCTCTACCAAACGGGCTCTAAGAGTGCTTGCTAATGGAAAAGTTTTTATTTTATATTTATATACATGTTATTTGGACATAATATGAGTATGTTGTGTATGTATCATATGCTCTTATCTAGCTATTGCACTTGGGAAGTATCTCCGGATTGGGAGAATTGTTTGAGGCAATATTAAACACTCCTATACGCTTTACTAGCACTGGTTGTAGCTTTTTGTTTATCAAAGGGAGTGAGTGGCTTTAACACTTTGGTTTCAACAATTCAATGGTTTCATATTGTTGATTTTTTTGTGGTTTCTCAGGCTAGACGAGCTCTACGGGCTTTAAAAGGATTGGTGAGACTTCAAGCTCTTGTCAGAGGACATGCTGTAAGAAAGCAGGCTGCCATTACACTCCGTTGTATGCAAGCTTTAGTGAGGGTGCAGGCTCGCGTCCGAGCGAAGCGTGTTCGCATGGCACTGGAGAGTCAAACAGCACAACAGGAACTTCAGCAACAACTCGAACATGAAGCTCGTGTCAAAGAAATTGAAGTATGATGCCTTTAGTAACACGTGTTGCTTTTCAAAACAACGACAAATTTCATTTTATGGTCTAATTGTTCTTTGTATTGCGAGAATCTACAATAGATGAGTACATCCTTGTCTTCTGTTTAGATAAAAAAAATGTTGTCAGCTTTATGTATGATGTTGGGTGTACACAGTCAACGTTCTTCATTTCTAGCTTGTCTAACCTGGAATATGATGCAGGGGAAGCACACCTGATGATCTATTTTAGGGTAAATTCTTCTAGAAGAGTTATTCTTTAGGATGTCTTGGTTTTGCTTTTTGCTTAGGGGCTTCCTAATCCCAGAGATTGTGGATTATGTTCCTTATTTGTATAGGAGTTCTTTCGTGGGCTGGATTCTAGCTATGATCAGCTTAGGGAAGTTTTAGATTAATCTGATGAGTCCTATAACACAATTAGTGGGCCATGTTTCAGTCTAATTGGGAGATTCGCTAGCGTTTCCAAGAATCTGTAAATAGGCACATGCTGTACTATTGATTTCCAGAGATGAATGGTCTTTCATTGGCCTCTTGGTTGACTTTGGTGCTCATCCAGATTATATTGATTGTGGATCACAGTCAGTCTCTTGTGGAAAGCGTGTTTTTTAATATTTATCACCGCTCTTTCTTGTGTAGAATTTCTTCTTCTTCTGTTCGTCTTGGTTCAAGATTGCTTTTATCCCACTTCGTTCGTACAAAGTTCTGGAAGCAGACTTCTATGTTTTTCATTTATCACCACCATCTCACTGCCACAGTACTGCTCCTTCGGTTAGAAGAACTGAAGCTGTCCTGTGTCAGTACCCACTGCTCATATGCAAGTAGTGGGATAACTCTGTGAACTTCTCTGGGTGCTAAAAAGTTAGATTAGAGCAGAAAGTAGTTTTTCATTTTGTCTCTATTGAGAGGTCTTACGTGTTGAAACCATAGGAGGCTTGATTTATTAGCATTTTAAGAGAATTATGTACTGGTGAACCTGGCGAGAAGGGGATGTTATTTAATTTATTCTTGTCTAGTGATCTGCATTGCCTCTGATTTTTTTATTTTTTACCCAGGAAGGGTGGTGCGACGGTGTTGGATCTGTTGAAGAAATTCAAGCCAAGTTGTTTAAGAGGCAGGAGGCAGCAGCTAAGCGTGAAAGAGCAATGGCATATGCTATGACTCACCAGGTAAATATACTTTTGTCCTCTAGTAAATGCAATTTTACCATTCTGTGAATTCTTCGAAATTATGCCAGGACTACATGGAAGTATTCATCAGAAAACTGTTTAATGGGGAAATTGCTACTAATGTTTTATATCTTTGAACTGTGTTGCTCAATTATTTATGCCTACGTCTTCTCTCTCCTATACTAAACTAAAAGGGAATAAACCATCAATAATTGTTATGCATATGCATTTGATGGTTTGAGTAGAATTTAGGATGTTAGCACTATATCCAATGTGGCAGGCTGCCTGCCAAATGATATCTTTGGAATTGATAATGGGTGATTTGTGGTTGGCATGTAAATTGTATATTTAGGGTTCAAAGATATATGTAAATTGTATTGCTGAATGAAAATTGAATTACAGAGTGTTGTCGAGCATTCTAGAGGCTCAACTCTCTCCCCAACCATTCCCTAACTCTGCCCGAATGAAAATGAAACTACCCTCCCCATTCTTTATAGTTAGAAGTCTATACAATTCATTCTATTAAATTCCCATCATGCTCTTTCCCTGAAATAACTTTTGTGGGCCTTGGGGCCTATCAAAATCTTTCTTTTGTCACTTCAATGGTGTAGTATACAGGTTAAAGCTTTTAACATGGAACAAACCTCTTGGGAAAAAACAAAAATAAAAATTCGAAAGTCTTTTAAGATGGAACTATTCACTATGCCCCTAAAATTTCCTACATTTCAGTGGCAGGCAGGTTCAAGACAGCAAGCAACTCCTGGTTTTGAACCCGATAAAAGCAGTTGGGGATGGAATTGGTTGGAGAGATGGATGGCTGTTCGTCCATGGGAAAACCGCTTTTTAGACATTAATTTAAAGGATGAAGTGATGACTCCTGAAAATGGATTGTCTAACACAAAGAACGGAGCCAAAACTCAGTTAAAATCTGCCGAGAAGAAACTGTTGTCAAATATTGCAAATGAGAAAATTGGCCCCTCTCATTCAAGCATTAACTCACATATCTCAAATGAAAAAAGGCCTCTAGCTCATTCAGATGGTTTTAGTTCTTCACCAAACAATACAGCAAACGTGCAAGAAACACCAGTTGCACTAAGGTCTAAACCAGTTCTTGAAGACTTGGCCGAGGAAGCTACCTTAAGGCCGAATGTTGATTCAAGATCACATAGCAATCCTAAAGAGAGATCCAATTCTTCAGATAAAACAGGAAAGAAGCGGTTGTCTCTGCCTAGCAGCGGTTAGTCCCTCTCTTTCAACCGATGGAACTACCTTATTGCAAGTGTGCATGATTATTAGTGAATCTAATGCATACCGAGATCTGTTTATGATTCATTGTCTTTCTAACTAGCACTGAGCACGTGTTTTCTTTCCTACAATCTTGTTTGATCAGGTCTAGGTCGCGGGGTTCAATCAACCAAGCAACAAAGTAGAACTGCTGTCAAAAGGTCACCTTCTGCTCATAAGTCTGTCCTGGACAAATCCAAATCAAGTGAAAATGGTCTAAAGCCTTCAAAATACAGTCCACGGGTTGATCATTAGCTTTTAGATAATCACATAAGATCCTATCATCATCTTCAGCAGCTGCCCTTTTTGCTTGTACATACTGTGAAGGGGTGCTATGTCGTTGTGTCAGTTCGTGATATGTCTCTTGCACCATCGCTGAGTTTAAGAGACGGGCTTGTTCTTGCAGAAATAGTTGTATTATTGTGTTTACTGGTTCATTCCAGTGCATGTTGAGAAACTCATTTCCTCGTAGTTTGAATACAGTGGTCGTTCCTCTGTTCCATCATTCGCAAGTCGAGACCGTAGCGCAAGTTAAAAAGTGAATGTTGTAAGGTTAAATAGGGAGTCTTTAAGTAGTTTGGGAAAAAAAAAATGTGTTCGGATAGTTCCCGTTTCCTGGTTTGTATTGTATTGTTGTACGAGTTTCTGCCATTTAGGGAGCTTTGATTATGTTGTATCGGAGGTTATGCTCTTTTGTTGTTCATTTATTTTTTTGGGAAATGATTAAGTTTCTCCAAACTCGAACTCGATCGTGTGTACAATGTAATTTTTTTTTTTCTAATTATTAAAAATAAAGAGACTAGATGGATTAACGCCGTTAAAGTGAAATAGAAATTAACGTCGTTTATCATCTCTCAGTTATATCTTACTTTAAGATCCAGTATGATAATCATTATTTGGAAAAAGCAATATTTTGAATAGTGATTTTTAGAAGAACGTGTACTAAAAATTTAGCCCCTGTTTGATTCCAATTTTCTTAAAAAAATTAAGGCCCCGTTTGATTCACATTTTCATTTTCATTCTTCTACTCATTTTCAACCACACATTTTTCATTAAAATAATATTTTTCATCACATCACTAACTTTTTCTTCTTTTTCAACCACACATTTTTCATCATATCACTATTTCAAAATTCATTTTTCCCAAATAATCTCTATCAAAAACACTCTAAATTTACGTACAAAATATTTTATTATGTGAATGTGTGATTGAAAAAAAAATAAATTCAATAATAGGGACTAAGTACTAGTCACTCTAACATAATAGTGGCAAGATATGATTCTCTCATAATTTCTTCAACCAAATATAAAAAAATATATATATATCATTTTTCACTCACTTTTGTCATATCATTTGTATGAACTATGTAATTTCATTATGTACAAGTAGTATTATTTATAAATTATCATGTAATTTCATTATGTACCAGTATTATTTTTCGAACATTACTACATATACATCAAAATTTACATAAATAATTACGTGACACTCTATCATTTACCAGCTTAAATTACAATCAAATTTTTCATCAAATTTTTTCCTCCACATTTTTTTATAACAATTTATGTATCACTTTTATATACAAGTAGTAAAATCCTCGTTCTTCCTTCCCAATTGATCTACTCTCCCGTCTCAATCCCCTACCCCACCACGCACCCTACTATCCGTACCCTACGCCTACCACAGACTTTGCCTTCTCTTCACTGCCATTGCAATTTGCAAAAATCCCAAAGCAGACAATACACCAATAACCAAACCCTACTCAACACCACTTCCTCCTCCTCCTTCAACCACCACAGCCGCAGCCGCCAGATATGAAGACGTAGTTTTGTTTCCCCCTTTTATGAAACCCTGCACTCCAAGAATCTTGTTTCAGTTAGAGTCTGATGTTCTGAAAGTTTCAATTTTGAACAAAACGGGAACGGTAAATTCATAGCCATGGCTTGTTCAACATCTTCCCCACTAATCCCAACCCTAATCCTCCTTCTATCGTTACCGATTTTGTTCTTCTTCTTCGCCCCAAAAATCCTGCCGCCGCGGCAAATCTCAATCTCTGTACCCGATGAACTCGATGACCTTTCACTTTTCCAAAAGGCCATAGCCATGGATTCAGCCAATTTGTCACGTAAACACCATAATAGACTCCCTTCTACCAGATCCCGCCTCGGCTCCACCTTCCACCGCCCCAAAATCGCCTTCCTTTTCCTCACTAATTCAGACCTCCACTTTGCTCCGCTGTGGGAACGCTTTTTTGCGAATGTAAGTGTCAATGATAACTCACACGAGCATCTTTATAATATTTACATCCACGCCGATCCTTCTGTGAAAATTACCCTCCCAGATGGTGTGTTTAAGGATAAGATTATACCCTCTAAGAGGACTCAGAGATCTTCGCCTACTCTGATTTCGGCTGCGCGAAGGCTCCTCGCCACTGCAATGCTTGATGACCCTGGGAACGCGTACTTTGCGTTAATATCACAGCACTGTATTCCGCTTCATTCGTTTAGCTATTTCTATAATTTTCTGTTTGATCTGAGAAAATTGTCGGGTAACTTGGAGTTTCCTAGTTACATTGAGATCCTGTCGGATGCGCCGACTCTGTGGGATAGGTATAATGCCAGAGGAAAGAATGTAATGCTCCCGGAAGTGGATTTTGATCAATTCCGAGTGGGTTCTCAGTTTTTTACATTAACCCGAAAGCATGCGTTGATGGTGATCAAAGATAGGCGACTATGGAGGAAATTCAAGCTGCCTTGTCTAAATGTCGAGTCTTGTTATCCAGAGGAGCATTATTTTCCTACACTTTTGTCAATGCAGGATCCAAAGGGATGCACACATTACTCATTGACAAGAGTGAATTGGACCGACAGTGTGAATGGGCATCCGCACACTTATCACCCTCCTGAATTGTCCCCTGAGCTGATTTACAGGCTCAGGGAATCCAATTCGAGTTATTCCCACATGTTTGCACGAAAATTTTCACCAGATTGCTTGGTGCCATTGATGGATATTGCCGATTCAGTTATTTTCAAGGAGTGATTTTTTACTCTGGTAATTAGGTATGCAATATACTTTCTCCTTATCATTAGTCGTGTTAAGTTTAATTGAGTTCAGTTTTCTTGATTTTAGCTATTGATAATTGGTGATGTGATGCCATATGTCTGGTCTAATATTTTTCTCTTTTGGGTTGTTCTAAGATAGTTGATCTAAGTTACCATAGATTAGAATGATTCGGAAATCTGTAGTAGTGAAAAGTCATTATCATGTGAAATTTGCCAAATGAGATACTGCCCATTTGTTCATGTGAGCCACGGGATAGTAACACGTATTCACTTGCTGCCTCTTTGGTCACATGAATCCATGAAATTCATTAACTAAACTACCCACTTTGCTCTTTTTCTCTCCTTTTGTCTTTAAGCCAATGTTCTTATTCATATGTTATGCATGAACGGTTTTTTTTTTTTGGCACTGTGACAATGAAAAACATAATGTGGGTTGGCTAGAGATTTGATGCACTTAGCACAATATTAGGCGTAATTTATTGAAACTTCTTTTCATACCAATTGTGTGTATGATACTTGGGATGGGGTTTATGATGTTGGTCAGGGTTAGAAGTTTAATTCTTGAACTCAAGGTCCAAAACGGTTTTCCTGGAAATGATTTAATTGGCCATTTCCCCATGTTATTTAGATACAATGCGAATTCATTTTAAAATAATGTATATTTGGCTACTAAACTAATTTTTTTTTTAGATACTTATTTGGAGTTGGTTACATAAATTGAAGTTTCATCTAACCTGATGACTGCCATTGTTTTTGCAGAAGAAGATGCCAGGGCAAAAATTGAGCCTTTACAATGGAAGACTGTTGGAGTACCACGCGGAATTAGGGTTTTCGAGAGGTTGTTAAAATAAATGCCCTCATCCTAAGTAACCCAAAGGAGTCCAACTCAAGCAATGGAAAAGCTATCAAAATCAAGTAGTCAATAGTAAGTTGAGGTGTAATTTAGTGGTGTAAATTTTCTAATGGTGGTCCAAATTTTCCACCATAGGAGAAAAAAAGACGGGTGTTTCTTTAAATTGGGACTAGGACGTCGTCTCTTTCCATAGTTTGTCTTGTACATGTGTAGATTGGATGGATGTTCGTGTAATATGAGTGAATGATTGTTGGCTTAGCTTAAAGTGAATGAAAATTCCTAGCTCATTGCTTTTGTGCGGATGACATGGATAATTGGATGGTTTATTCGACCACGAATAGAAGGCAATTAAATTAAATTAATAAAAGGTGTTAATCTACTTTTTGACCCCATTATATTTTCTCCCCTTTTCATTGAATATTCCTTTCGTTTGGACAATGGTTTAGCACAAATTCCCATTCTTTGAAGTGTTGTGTAATGCAATTTGCTTCTTGAGGTTTAAGCATCTTCAATGTATGAACAATGCTTGAAACTAACATATTCAAGCATTGAATGCTTTGCTTGAACTTTACTTCAATACTAAAGATGAAAGGATGGAGAAGATAAGGGAGAAAGCTAGCTTTTATATTGTTTATTGAGATTTAAGGGGAATCGAGATTATGTCATTATCAAAGGTTTCAACTTTTCATGTACTTGAAATATTTATCAAGATTCTATTTTACGACTTTATTCTCCTTTAAATTGGAAACATAAATGTACCTTCGATTTCTTTCTTTAAATAAGATTTTGTAAGAACTTGTAATTTTATGATTCGATCTAAAATATTGATTTTAATTTTTAGAAATTAGGTAGACATGATTAAAGAAGGTACTCTCTAGTCTCTAGTGGTGGCCGTTGAATTGGGACATTATTTTGTATTTTGAAAGGTTCAATTGGTCCTACCTCTACAATGCTTTTGTTTGATTATAAGGTAGTGTCGGTATGAATGAAATGTGCATTATTTCTTTATTTCTTTATACATTATTTAAAATTTGCAAACCAAACGAATTTGACATTGTGAGGAAGAATATGGGTTAAATGACAAAACTATTCTACAACTTGTTGTGTACAATTTCTTTTATTAGTTAATACTTTATATTGAAAAATGCAAAATTATTCATTTCAAAAGGGTTATATTGTGATCCATCTTTGGTTTTAAATGACAAGACGATAGTACACTAAGGGACGAAAAGAGCATCAAAATAATTCACCATTTCACTTTCTTAACAACTGTCACACACACACACACACACACACACAGAGAGAGAGAGAGAGAGAGAGAGAGTTTGATGAACAATCTACCAAATTCTAACCAATTTGAGAAAATAATGGAATCATCGAAGACTAATCCATATTTTTGTAAACTACTAACTATTAAATAATATTCCTTAATTTTTCAGGTTTAACTACTTCACTAGATTGATTAAACAAATACTCGAAGCTATACACGTACGTGTTAGCAATAATAAACCTTATTTTCAATAAAATTGAAATACTATGCACGAATCATTTATTCGTTATTGTCCATTTTTACTCATTATTAAGGCGAACCACCAAAGAGTCAGCTCAAAAAGGGAGGAGTGCTCTCCGCGTAGCTACCACTAGAACCTCCATGCCATATCCCACTAAAATACATTTTGAAAAACATATGGACAATAATTATACATTATCCCACTAAAATTCATTTTGAAAAACATGACATCCAAATTTCTTAATGATTGTATCGTACTTCATATCAATCAAGTTCTCCATGTCACCAGTGAAATTATATTGGAAAATAATATATGTATAGCCCTCAGTGCTGTACATATTTACAGCCTCCTCATCCCATGGCCCATGCTGATCGTGGGCCCCTCTCATGTGAGCGAACTGTCCATCTTGTGTACAGCATGTGCCTCTCAATAGGCTTGACTTCTAGAGAGAAAAAATCTGAACTTTGGGAGAGGTACAAAGCTAAAATTTCACTTCTGGTTCCCCACAGTGAACCAAAAAATATATCTCTTTATGCAGGTAGTCGACTGTGACTCGAGAAAATCTGCACGCGTATCCAATAATAAAATTGGAATTTTCATCTTCCAATTAAGGGACGAAAAATTATCTGGAGGCAAGGTTACTGAAGCCGAAGTAGAGAGTTCTCTGTTGAAATGCGTTGACAGCTTTGTCGATATGAAAGTGCTTTAATTGCGACTTAAACTGAAGTCCATATCCTAAACCAATTCCAGATCCAGGTTTACCATGCCTAAGAGGAGAATTTCCCGAAAAGTAAATAAGGACATTTAATCACTGGAACTTGGGAGAGAATTTCTTAAGGTAAAGGGGGACCTACACAAAATTGTGTACAGAAATGCTGACCAAACAGAACACATAGCGATTCTTTTACTCTATTGTCATCTTGATTTTCTAGACTAAACAATTTGTTACTCGCCAAGAAGGTGAAACTGAATGCTCAACTTGGATACCAAAATATGGATTTTAACATTACTTTTGTCAGCAGTAAATTCTTAATCAAAATATACGCAGAACATATACAATTATTTGCACAAGAGAGGAAGGTAACAGACACCATTGAGAAAAAGACTTCACTTTTTCAGTTTAATGGAAAGCTATTAGAGCTTCTTTCGTTCAAAAAGATAGAACATTCACTTGCATAGACTACACTTGTTTCCACAGAGGCCATGTAAATGAACACTGGAATATATCACAAACCATGCAGAAATGCATTTAACACACAAGAAGTACAGGCCACAGAAAATGCCTAAGAATCCAGAACGAAATCATAATGCTATAGTTTTTAAACTTAAAAAGCAATCCAGCCCAATTTTTGCTCATTCCATGTTGGGATTGCATTTCCAAGCATTCACAGCTCATATTGAATTATAACCTAACAAAATTTGTATGTAACAATCTCATATAACTCAAATTGGCAAGCTCCGTATTCCCATGCTGATGAACACAGCTTACGGACAACATGGAACAAGCAATCCTATATAAAGATAGTGTTTCATCAAAATACAAATTCAATCCTTACACAAGCTCTTAAAAGTAACAAACAAAAATCAACCAAGTCAATTTCAGGATGATAGCCTACAGTCTATTAATTGGACCTCCATCAAACAAATCACCCGGGAACGTGTTTCCTATCTTACACTACATAAATAGTTTCAGCGAAACTGCTAACAATGACTGTTTGTCTTCTGATTAATAAAAATGATGATTGTAATAATAATAGCAATTTAATCTCAAACTTTCAATCCTATTTCATTCGTCAAGAAGTTCTCACAACTCACATTGAAACTGCAAAAATCAAGATATTGGTTCAAAATTTCTTGTTTTAATAATTGCAAAATTGAATTGCTTTTAAGATCAAATAATAGGGAAATTGTTGAAACTCAAAACTGACCAGGCACAAGGCGACCAGAGCCCAAATCAGATCCACAGTCCAAGAAAACAGCACCTTCCAGCATCTGATTCTGCCAGAAATGATCAGTAACAACAAGACTCAGGAATTCATAAATGATCTATGAAGAAGACTACGGTTGCATTGATCGAAGTTTTCAGGAATCAAAAGAGAATCATATGCTAAAATGTACTATCAAATCAAAGTTCCAGAACTGGTGTGATTTATGAGCTGGGAAGCGCGGAACTCCTTATAGGGTGGAAGACCGGTGTTTGATACATATCAAACACTCAGGATATGTGTTTGACACACCAAATGATGTGTCCTATTTTTATGTGTTTTATAAAATTTCAGACACACAAGCACATGCTTGAGACACCATGTGCCATGTCATATCTTGACAATGAGATCGCTCATCACGATGTGCCTCGGCACATTAAGGACGTGACAAGTCCCAATTTATAAATTTTGAATAGAATATTCGAGAAATTTTTAATTATTGAAATAATTATGTTAAAAAGAAGTCAAAATCACGTCAGCACTCTAAGAACTTATATCTACCCTAAGCTTTCTTTCTTCCATTATGAGCATGTTTGGGGTGGCTCATCTTACAGATAAGCTCCAAATGTGTGGCTTATGTTGACTTATTTTTTGGATAAGCCACCCGTAACTTGCTCTAACAAAAGTAATAAATACTATAACTTAAGTTTTCTTAATACAAAAGATTTCACCTAATAAAAATATAGATGTAATGTAAAAATCTATAATTTTATAGAATTTTAGTCAACATGTCCATGATATTGCCCATATCCTACTTTCTGAAAGTTACATGTCAGCATGTCCATTCTATGCTTCATTGTTTTAGCCCATGTTTGGCTAATAATGTTTATAAACATTTTATAATCCATCAAACCACTTTTTATCCACACATTTCATGTGCCCCACAAGTACTATCCACTTATCTACACTCATTTGTATCTATTTATAATTTAAATTGTTTCTAAACACTTCCAAAACAAGCTTAGTGTTTCCTTAGTTGGGAGTTCTTTCTTAGGCTGGAATCTAGCATGATAAATAACGTATGAGTTTCTGTCCTTATGTAACTGAGTCATGATATGATTGATGTCTTAGTTTCACCATAAAGTAGACCATGTTCAGACAATTTTCTGAAGTATTTGGGCTTTTCTAGCAGCCATAAATAGGGCTCTATGCTGTATTTCAAATTTCAGAGTGGAATAGAAATATTGTTGAGTTTGGTGGTCTCCAAAATCAGATTGATTATGGTTCTATTCTCTCTCTGCATTTTCTTGTTTAAAGAGACTGAAACTTAGAGAACCTACATTCAAAGGCTAGATTAATGGTTTCCCCTTTTCTTTTTCATACACGAGTTTGAAAGGTAGAGATCCTTTAGAATTTGGCCCTTAATTCTAGTATCATTTGATGGTGAGGAATTGCCTCCACAACATCATTATTTTTGCTGACAATTCAGGCACATATGCAAACAAGTAATTTCAGTAATGCATTCTAATCTATGTGCAAGGCCAGCAAGAAGGTTTCTTCAACAGTTGTGATCCATTCACAAATGTGTGATAGATTGCTTGAAATTAATCTATAGAACATAGATCATTCAGAAGGATTCTTAGAGTTCCAAGCATTTGTGACGAAGCATTTGGTCAAAAGTGACATTAGAAACATGCCAAAAGTACACACTTCTAAAACAGTGGTTTGGTCAGCTCATGCCCCATATCGGTGGTAGGAATATTAGGAAATTTTCCATCCTTGTTACTTTGATACCTATCAATTTTTCACTAGAGATTTTAGGCCTAAATAGGAGTATGATTTTTGAGTGCTATATATTGTTGAATGATGATTGATTATGGAGATACTGGAATTTTCCTCTCCCAATTTCTCTTCTTCTCTCTTTCTTGCTTCTCTCTTGTGTTTCTCTCTTTGAATCAGTTGATCAAATAAATTTTGTGACAATACTTGCTAATGTCTATAAGCACAGCAGTTGGAGTTGACATTCTAATATACAATAACACCAAGCTAAGACTATCACAGTAAACTTGGGGTCGGCTAAAATTATGAATAATTACATACCAGAGGTAATGTAAGTTTACCGATAGCAACTAGACATGATCTACCAGATCCAACAGCACCTTCACCATACCCTCGCACACTACCATGCCCACCAATTGAGAAGGCTTGATAAGGAGCAATATACCCATGATAGAGCCACTTGAAAGGCTGCCAGATGACAGGTGAAAACCTGAATAAAACACCATAAAAATATAGAGGTAACACATTCATCTGTTAGTGGATTGGAAATCCCACTTAGTGAGGAAAATTTGACATCTTTTCTACTGTAAATAAAATAAATGTGAATGTGCATCAGAGATAGAACACCTGGGAAACCCTAAATATTAGCAAAGATTGACTGAAATTTCTCACTTTTACTAGTACTGTTACAGGTTTCAGATCACAGAAACTTTAAGCTTTTCTTACTTACTCTGAATAAAATTTCTGGTACTTATTGGCAGGGAAGGAACTAGAACTGTATTTCAGGGAGGGGTAAAAATTAGAGTTGGGGCTGGACATTGGCTTTTGCAGTGGGCTAATTTTCTGTTTGAGCAACTTTTATGAAGTAAAAAAAAAAAAAATGGTCCGATCTTTAAGGGTCTATAGCTCACTTTTTTAAACTAAGGTCTGCCCCTTCATATTAGGTACTTCATTTTTAACTTCTTTTGATTCGTCTCATTTTACATGGTTTGCACCTCCCAGATGCTTAATATCTTACAATTTTCAATTTTCAGTTGAACACGTGGGGAAAATATTGCTCACCTTGTTAAGAAAAATGCTGGCCAGTCTTACTCCCTTTGAAGCAACAAACTTGAGTCGGTTGAAGATCAACCACTTAGAAAGAACTGGTATCCCTTGTTCTATTTGCAGACTAACTATAGTCAAGGTCATATGTGGAGTTCACAAAAAGATATACATATTACATTCTGAACTTAGAAATGTTAAAACAAATTGGCGATGAATAACTTCAGTTTTGTGAGCAGAGATATATTACTTGAGTGAAACTGTGATCATTTGCCTTGGCAAATCTAGATTCTTGTTTAAGTACTACCATACTATCATGATAACCGCCGCTGGAAGATGAACACAAATGCAAAAAGTTGTTAGTCAGGTTGTCAATCACATGAAAAGAGTATAAATAGCAGCTTCAGTTACCTGCAAGTCACAGGAAATCCGTGAAGGTCTCTGCTTGTAGAACGCCCATCATCATTAACTGGATGAACGTGCTGTATTGATTTGTTCACGATTAATGTGATGAAAATAACTAGCAATTAAATAGCACTACGATTAGAACTGTGCATCTATTATGCTTGTATTCAACACATACCTCAAACTTTATACTGGTTTTGCTACTCCAATTGGTACTTGCAGGCTCGCTCAGATCTAGTCCAGCAGAAAAGCGACACAAATTCACATCTCCGCTTCCTGAATGAGAGAAGTTGTCTTATGATTGTATTCAACACATACCTCAAACTTTATACTGGTTTTGCTACTACAATTGGTACTTGCAGGCTCGCTCAGATCTAGTCCATCAGAAAAGCAACACAAATTCACATCTCCACTTCCTGAACGAGAGAAGATGTCCACAGGTATGCCACGGATCCCAATCTCCGGAGAAATAGAGTGCTGGTAATCAAAGTGTATTTTCAATAAAATTTAATCTTAGCTACCAAATGACTTTCCACAATGAAACTAATTTTTGAATGTCATATAAAATTTGGTTTCAACACTCTAGTTCAATAATCCAGCAGATCGTAGCAAAAGTCATATTCAAGGATAATAGGTGATGTGGGCATCTATTACAAGAAGAAAGTGATTACCCTAGAAATTAATTAGTCACAGAATTGTGGAAAAATGTCACTCAACGTATCTGAATCAACTTAGTTAACATATCTGGAGTTAGATTCAACTGTAATCATTAAGATCGTCGACAGCAGAGCTACTCTAAATACAAACTTTCCGAAAATTATATATCTTCATTTTAAAATATCTAATTGAGCATAATTGAGTGATACTACACGAATATTGGGGATGACTGTAGGGATGATCGCATGTGGTGTAGGAGAAAAATTATTTTATTCACATGAGATCCGTACACTCACACAGTCACATGCGATCACTCATATAGTCACTTCAATGTATAAGTTGCATTTTTCGAATAACAATAGGTTCTTGTGAAAGTCATTTTGGTCTGGGCGTCCAATAAATATTCAAGACGTTGGAATCGCAAAGCCCTTTATCCTACAGCACATCAAGTTTCTCACTCTTTCCAAATAAATTTGGGTGCTTTACGCAAAGACTGACAAAATGTGAAAATTATGCAACCAATCATTACCCCAAAACCCACTTTCAACACATTTTAGCCCACCTCAAATTAACAAAAATAAATAAAAAAAATGTAGCTCACCCACTCACTACTAGTGATAACGGACTTCCACTGTCCCTGTTTTAGAAAAGTGGATAGGGATTGAACCTCTATAGCTCACCCAATAGGTTTTGAATTTAATAACCTGATTCATGGTGGGATGAATATGATATTTAGTGACAGTGTCCCGTTCTTAACAAATTAACCGTTAAAAAAAATTAATTGACAATTGGACTTTTTATTATTTTTTCTCAAAATTAATTGGGCAATTTTAACAATTTGATTTTCTCAAAATTCTGGCACAATGGACATTATTAAATAAACCCTTATAACCCATTAACCTAACTCTAAGTTTCTAACCCTACAAAGCTACACGTTAAATTTGAAAATTGAAAACAAAAGTTACAAAACACTCATCCACTTAATAGATCTGTCGGGGCTTTGCTGTACATCAGCTTCCATCGCCAACTCGCCACTCGCCATTGCCGCTCGCTATTGAGAAGGTAACGATTATCTTCAGTCAAATATGAGTAAAATGAGTCAAATATCAATAATGAGAAATAAATAACTACCAACTTGAAGCTTGACCTACTCTTTCATGTTATTTTCTTATTCATTCTCTCTGCTTTCTTGGATGCCATGGGTTTGCAAGTTTAATACATTTACCAATGACATTTATAATCTCAAAAACAGTGTTGATGTTGCACTCAAACTCATGATGTTAATAAAGTTTTTAACAAAATGGTTGAAGTAATAATAATACTATTTTTTAATGGGAAATGCTACATGTACACACAATCCTCTACACAATCCCCTACACCTCCCTCACATGGAGGGGGGCCCACAAATATTTTATTATGTGTGGGCCCCCCTCCATGTGAGGAGGGTGTAGAGGATTGTGTAGGAGATTGTGTACAAATAGCTTTATTCTTTTTTAATAGAATTTGTGACATCGGTAATGTTTTAAATGTACTTAAAGTATTGATGGTTAGCTCAGTTCCTTGTTGCTAGATGTGAATTGGAGATCCTGGATTCATAGACTAACATCACTTTCATATGAAAGCTTTTGAATCCGATCAAGTATCATATCTCTTCTGTTCGTTCTACCTATTCATAGAGAAACAATGCTAGCATTTAAAGAGTTTCCACCATCAGCATGCTTTGAACCACAAAATGTAGTTCTCCTCATAGACTTAGGTCATCCACTACAAAATTCATCCAGAACTAACAATCTGTTATTCACTTTTCGTCATAATTTTTTTCTTTTCAATTTGACGGTTGGAGTTTGGATTTATAAAAAATAATTTATTTTCGTGGTTAAAAATCGAATCGAATCGAGATACGAACCGAACCAAACCGAACCGACTTACGTGGTTATGATATGACAAAAAATTTAGTGGTGCAATTATGATTTTGGCTGAATCAAACCGTTGCCATCCCTAAGAGTGGATAAGAAAAATTGAAACAGTAAAAAGGTACTTGGTAATTGGAGGAATAATATAATTTTTTGATATATACGAATAAAGGAAACATTAACAGGATGTTTGGTAATGATTAAAATTAGATTTTTTGGTAGATTATCATAAAAGTTTTTGAAATGTGTGATTGAAAAGTTGTGTGATCCATAAAAGATGTGATTAATATTGATTGTTTTACTTTGATTTAGATTAAAATCAGATATTAATTGGAACCAAACAACCTCTAAAAGTTGGTGGGTATGAAAATATAGGGGAGGTTAATTGAGTTTGATTAAGGTTTAATTTGGAGGTGTTTAAAAATAAATAAGATTTACAGATGTTTAGTGTTAAATTAGTAGTGCAAGCAAAGTACTATATCGATGCCATAGCGAATGATTACTAAACGGAAAGAAGTTCATAAGATAGAATGTAAGAAAAATGAGGACGTTAAAGAACATGCTCAGTCATATTAATGGATTAAATAGAACATGAGAATATATGCCAACTAGTGATTGTGCTGCTAATAAAGGGGAGAACGATTAATTACTCTCTTTTCAGCCACAAATTACTACTGTATGCCCCTGAATGATTAAATATTTACTTATGGCTTGACTATTTGGGTATTTCTCGTTAGTCCTATATATATATATATATATATATATATATCAATTGTGCTATAGGTACAGAAATTCATTTCTGTACCTGCAGAAGAGAGACAACATTGGGGTGGGAAGGGAATTTTTTTTTTTTTTTTTCCAATATTTTATACATGGATCCCACTTCTTGTGTCTAAAAATTCAAATTTCTGTCCAAAATCTATAGATAAAATCTTTACTTGCTGATTATATATATATATATATATATATATATATATTGGTAAATGTGAAATCATACTCGGGCAAAACAATGATAAAGTGACAAATTCAAATACTATCGAGCATACACAGACAAATAAAATGAAAAGATGTACAAGAGAAATAATCTAATGAACCAATGTTAGATACTCAAAATGAATCAAAACATTCGGATACAAATAAAACATAAATTTATATATGTATGTTTTGATCCGTTTCACTATGTTATCATCCTGCGGTCTAAGGTCTTAAAAAATCTTCATATTCCTTGTCATCCAAATGTAGTAGACTGTGCTTGCAAGTACAATATTCGAGTCTCCTTAGTCAACCATTTTAATGCACTTAGAATTGTAGACATGGAGCATCGAATGCCCATCCACACACGGATCTATCATCTATCCCCAAATAGAGCCACTAAATGGACATGTAAAGAAAAGGTGATGTACGGTTTCGATAAAACAGCCTCAAAATACACAGCTTCGGTCAATGTCCATGTGATGTAATATGTCCTTGATTAATAGCTAAGATTTAGCTCCCAACCAAAAGACAAAAGCATAGTTCGGCGTTATGCAACTTTCCAAACAGGTGTTGCCCATACTACCTTCGGCCCTTTCAATCTAAAAAAGTCATAAGCAGCGGCAATGTTGAATTTCCCAGAATAAGCCCAGCTCGCTAGCCTGTCACTTGCGGCCTGAATGGTTTGTTTAGGCGTGCAATTTGATCCCGAATTTCCAACACTCCTTTTGAGGAGCGAGGAGTCCTCTTTCCTTACCTTATAGTCCCAATTATCCTTCCCATGAAGAAAAATCTGGTTCACCCACTTCAACCAAAGAGTGTCAAGGATATTCCAAAGAGTTTTGGCAAGAAATGCTTTGTTCCAACATTTGATATCTCTAACTCCAAACCCACCTTCATGTTTAGGAAGACAAATACTACTCCTTGCAACCAACAGTTTTTTGATCCCCAAAGAAAGTTCTAGCAAAGACTAATAACCTTAGATGCAACCGTGGACGGAATAGGTAGGATGAAAAGACAAAAACATACAACACCTTGAAGAACACTTCTCATAAGTTCCACTCTCGCTCTAGTCCAAGCACCAATATACACGCGCAGACCCACCTTTGGACTTGGTGGGTCCTGGGACCAACTATTCTTTTTTTTATTTTTTTATATTTTAAGTTTTAGTTTTTTTTTTTCCCATTTAAAATGGTATAATTTTGGGTATACTTAACAACATATACAAACAGAAGCAATGAAAACGAAGCCTATTGGTCTTAAGTCCGGAGAATATACAATTTAAGTGAAATGACAAAACAAAAGTTTATATTGAGTAAAGATGACATAAAAAATTGAAATGGGTATTCAATACCACCATCAAATCAATTATAAGCAAGCGTTTCAGTTGATGCTCGTGTGAATTACGCTTGATGTTGAACATAAATTCAATGCGTACAAATGTTCACTATGTCGAATTTTCAGAATTATTATCTACGAATCATTGGTAATATAAGAATAATATAGAAAGACAACGTATATAAGTTGGACTTTTTTACATTTATTTTAAACCCCTTATTAGGCAATCCATTAAAATCCCAACTGAAATAACATCAAATCATCCGCAAATGCTAAGTGAGTAATCTTCAATAGGCCACATCTAGGAGCAACCTTTTTTACGATTATATTGTCTCAAGAGCTCTTGTGCAAGATGAATATTCTCCGTTATACTTCTACTTTATACAAATGCGGCTTGTGCTTGATCTATGACCATCCAAAGAATTGGTCCCAATCGGGAAGCAAGAATCTTTGTGATAACCTTGCAGAACATATTACAACATGCAATCGGCCTATAAACTCCCACAGAAGTAGAGGGATTATGCTTGGGAACCAAGGCAATAGCCACGTGATTAGTTTGCTTAAGAAGAGAACTCGAATTAAAGAATTCTTTGACTGCTCCAATGAACTCATAACCAACAATGTCCAAAGATTTTTTGAAGCAAGATGTATAACCATCCGGGCCTAGTGATTTATCATCCCCAATGCCAAAATAACTTTACTCCGATATATTCTTTGCTCCTCAATTAGGTGTACTATTCTTTTCTCCTACTTTTGGAGGACCCAAGTCCCTTGTATTAGTTGTATGTTATCAATCATGCTTGGTATACATCATATTTTACACCATCTTTTACACTTTATCACGTGTCATTATTGGACAATTTAAAAATAAAACAATTTTTCATCCAATCAATTTTTGACAACATGAATGATGTCAAACCATGATGTAAAGAAAGTGATGTACAAATGACACAATTCATACATGATTGGTGAGAGAGATACCATGTTAAGATCTTGTTCATTCATGTATAATGGAGGTGCAATCGTACAATGTAACAATTGAAAGAAGATACTTATTTAATTGTACATCTTATTTAAAACTATATTAATACCACTTTGATTGATGTTCCAACACTCCATGCTAAATAGCATTATCTTATTTATAATAGAGGTGTAGTTCGACCGCTTTTGATCGTCTTCCAGTAATTTGTCCAAGGCCCCGGTCCTGGTGAGTTTGGGGCCCTTTGCTTTAAACGGAGACTTGACAAGAAGCTGCAATGGTAGATCTCAGGACAATAATATATATGAAAACAAAATATTGGTACAGCTTTTTAGCTGAATGAATATTGTCACGAACTTGAAGTTTTCAAGCATGGTATCAGGCAAGACCATACTATAGCAAGCCATTAAGAAGCCGTTACACCATTCAGGCATTATACATCTCCGATTATGTCATTCATGTAACACCAAACACGGCATGTTAAATGGGATAGGTACAATAATTGTTAGCACTACACTTCCAGAGCCTTCTCATGCAGTACCATAATCGGTTAATCAACAAGAAGGTGACCACGATAATCAACCTCTTTTCACAGGTCTTTGAACATAGGATTTGTTTGGATCCTCCGTCTTGAGCTTTGGAGGCCGAATCTCTCCTTTCTTGACCTTCACAAGTACAAAAATGAAATTGCTTTTGAAATGTAATAAATACTACTTCCACAAGCACCCTAAATGAAAGAAGCAGTCTCACCTTCTTTCCACCTTTCATAAAATCTCTCCAACTGGAAACCTGGTGATAAAATAGATGCAATCAACTACAAAGAAATGAAGCTCAATTCATGGAACCAAAAGATGCAACTTCTAGTCCAAATTCTATGGGAAAAAAAGCAGCAGATGTCCATGCAAATATCAAGAGAGATGCTACCTGAAGGTAAAGCATCTGGGAAGAGAGTTTTGTTCAATTTTGACGAACAAGGCAATGTTCAAATTCCTTACCCAGTGTTGAAAAAGGCATAAAGTGGGGAAGGAGGAGAAATGTTGATCCACTAATAAAAGAAACGTCCACACATATTTTTGGCTTTTGCAGCAAGGCCAACCTAAAGGACATTTTTCTAAAGTTCAATGACACAGTGGTCAACTTCTATTTTCACAAGGGCGCGCTTCATGGATTTTAAATCGAGAAAGAAAGAATTAGTACTGAGGACGAGATAGAGAATCATCCACAATTAACACCAAATATGTTGACAGTTCCCTAATCAATCATACTGTGGGCTATACAGATGAGTTAACACCAGCAACCAACAATTGCAATACATATGTCCCCTTGTTTAACTTTCAGATTCTTCCATCTTTCTTCCGCTGCCGCACCAACCACGAACCACCCATCTTCCAAAATTTCTTGCACACTCAAAACATGTGTTTCAACATGAGAACCTGCCTACTTGTTATTTTTAAAAAATTCAAATGCACAAATGGCATATGTAACAAAAACAAACAGCCTTGAGAACATCATCACATTGCAACATGATGCATGTTGAATAAGAACACCACCCGGCAGAACCAGGGCCGGCCACAATACCAACTCATATTGCATGATAGAACAAGATATAACATGGATAATTCCACAAAATGATGTATATGTGAAACTATATCAACCGAGGTTTATCAACAATTCTTAATCATATTGCATGCTATTGCAAGTTATAACATGGATAATTCGATAAATTAGGTATATATGAAACTAACCCTCTTTTCTCTAGTTCCTTCCCATTGCTCCTCATGTTCACGCTTTCGTTTCCACATCTCTTTAGTTTCTTCCTCATCCTTCTTTAATCTACCTTCCTCCTCTGATATCTATAAAATTCAAAAATAGAATGTTTTATGTAGAAAGAAATCATCAGAGATAGAACAAGTGCAGTGGTGATCATACCCTCATCTGCATTTTCCTTCTCCTCCATTCTTGATCTGTTAAGAGTTCACGAACTTTTAATTTTAGTTGCTTCTGGAATTCCTCTGACCGTTCATATTCTTGCTCGTATTTTCCCTGTATCACGTTTTACTGACAAATGAGCTGTTTGTCATCTAGTCAAACATCTTATTATAGTTATAAATTTCAAACATAAATTGGCAAGATGCATTCTCTTTATCTTTCTCTTTCTTGCTGATCAAAAATATCATGTTAGATAGTATGATACTAGGGAAAGGTCAAGAATACACACATTAAGGGAAAAAAAGCAGATGAACTGTGGAAGCTTGTATCTTTACATGAATATTAATTCAGGACTTATAAAACAGAAATTTGAAAAAAAATACTCAAGAAAGCAATCTTGATGCCAATCAATTACCTCATCCACTAATGACTTCAATTTACTAGCAGTATCTTTTTTCAGCTGTTTCTTTCTTCCTTTTTGCTCTAAGCTCTTCTGCAGTCCATATTTAAAACAGTGAGCCTTCTTCAAGATTACTCATTTATTACATAATTACATAATAAGAATAGGCAAAAATAAAAAAATAAAATAGCGGAATCCACAAAATGACTATGTTCATGGAAGAGAGGGGGGGAGGGAAAGAGAGGGGTTCGACCTAGCATACAAAAAAAAATCTGGGACACAATGATGATGATAATGATTATTACAGATTTGACCCTTTTAGTAGCTGTGGCATATATCTACTCAAAATCACTCTCCTCAAGGTCTTATTTAAGTCAGCTTTAAGTGATTAGATGTTGTGTTGCCGACAATTGTGGTCTGCAACAGGCGGCACAACAAGCAACTAAGAAAGCTCAAGAGTAGCCCAAGCAAGAAAGAAAGTGCTAGGCCCGGAAACATGAACAAGAGTGCGACTATGTTGATCATGGCAGAAACTAGCATTAATAATAGTCAATTTGAAATGCAGGTAAAATAGACTGCACACCACCCTAAGAAATTTAAGTGTACACGTCACAACATTTACAGTATCACAGCAAAAAATTGAAAATTTCAAGTTCTTACGCGAAAAATAAAATGGGGCTATTATGTTAGATTAGAAGGAAGAGAAAGAAACTCAAGAATTTCACTACCAGTTCAACCAAAAGATGATTGGAAGGGAGTGGAAAGCACACAACATAACAGAGGAGAAAGTTGGGATTTGGGATTTTTATTTGTTACCAGGAAAGGAACTACCAAGGCTAGGGAGTACCAATAAGACAACAAAAAATAAAAGATCTCAAAATAATAATTTCTGAAATAATTAGTTTGTGCATTTTATACAGGGTTCACACTTGCTGGCACTAGATCAATCAAACATTACCCAATGACAAACAAACATATAATTCAAGTTTATACACTTAACGATGCACAGTGAAAAGATCTCGTCTCTGAACTGAGAATATCAAGCCCTAAAGAAGCGTAGTTTTTAACACAAAAAGTTACTTTCTAACAGAAATAAGTGCAAACATGGTATCGTCATTGAAAAATCAGCTAGCACAAACCTTTTGCTGCATTAACTTGGTTCAAAAGATATTCCCTCTCCGAAGGATCATGTAATAATTGTTGAGCTTTTGCTAATGCTGAATAACAGACAAAGATAATGTCAGTTAAAAATTGAAGCACAAATTGTGAACACAAACACAAGCTAAATAGAAATTTTGAATTATATCTTTGTCTTGTCCCGGTAGTAAAAGAATGGACCAGAAATGGTAAACTAATATGATGTTCTGTTGGCATGGAGCTGATCTTTGAGATTAAATTGCCACGAAAGGAGTAAAAATTACTTATAAATATACCTCTCCACTCAAAGTCACATTTTGATTAACTACTGTATCTATTATAGTGATTAGCACCATCGCCAAAATGCTTAATTTTTTATCCTTGAAGAGCAGTTTATCCATAGAACTAGTACATAACTTAAAAATGCATATCCAAACAATAAACAGTAATACCACGCCTGAAATATCATTAAACTTTCCAAATTGTGCATTATATACTATAAACTAGACTCAAGGAAGTCATAAATAATGAAGAGCCTACAATCATAGAATTGAACCAATGGATTGATTAAACTGGAATAAAATGCGGGAAAATAAACAGCTTCTGGTTCTCCCAAAAAGTCTACTACCACTGTTTTTGACAGATAATTCTCACTAACTGAAAAGGAAAAATAAAATCACTGAATAGAGCAACACTCTTTCACTGCACAGACACACCATGGAAACAAAATCATCACTAGTCTTATGAAACAATTACAGAGGTCATATACAGTGGACTAAATCCATAATCACATATTTCCTACCAAAACAAGAAGAGACTTACCACCAAATGCCTCCTTTGCTTGTGGATGTTTGCATTTATCAGGGTGAACTAGCAAAGATAACTGCAAGAAAACAAATTAATGTTGAACACGTTTCACGAATGTTCATGAATGATCAACAGAAGTGGTCATTTGATATGACAAAAGAGATCACCTTACGATATTGCTTTTTCACTTCGTCTACAGAAGAATCAAATGGTAGGTTAAGATATTCAAATGCATTCAGTTTGAAGCATGACAGGATCCTACAGCAACCCAAAAGTGACACAGATATGTTGGCAGAAGATGTAGAAATCAGAAATAAAGGCCATGTGTGTGTCAGTTTTTCTCTCTGTTTAGGTACGCATGTATTGTACTGTACAAGTAGAAATCATAAATTTAAAGGATAAAGAAAAAGCAAATGTAAAGCGAATTCTAGAAAGATACAAGCTCGTTTAAAATATTTAATATCCAAAATCAATTTAGCCGAACATTTTATTTTGCATTTAATTTGGTCTTTTTCATAATGTCAATCAGTGATATTTTAGCAAATTTTAAAGATTTATAGTATTAATCTTGGAGTAAGATCTGGTTTCAGTTCAGTTGTCTGTTCAACTAGTTTCCTTACAAGGAGCCTATGTCCTGATAGGAATAGAGAATTTGTGGAGTCTATACACGAGTGCACCTTTCCTTTATTAATTAGACATTTAGCTGTTGATTGTTTACAGAGCTTTTGAAGCCTTTCTCGTGATTGTGGACACAATCCATAACGAGTTACCATGGAGCTTTAATAAATAAAAAATTCTTCAGAATTACGATACCCATCTAAAATTCCTATAATCAGAACCCTCCAAGGTTGTGGACCTCAATTATTGTGTATGTATAGGGGCATTTTTGTACCAGATTTGTTAATTCAGTAAGCATTGTGCTAATATTTGTAGACACATAAGTATCCATGTCAACCCATTCAACTGCAAAGCTATGTAAGAGCTGAGCAATTCTACCCCCCAACTCCTCTCATAAATATCCTGGCAACACCCTCTCTGGCTCTGTATCAACTATCAAGCAGTGAAATAAAAAAAATATAAGAAAATGCATAGCAAGTCCTCCCACAATTTTACAACCACAACTGATTGGTGCACCAAAATGCAATGATCTTACACCAAAAACGTCACTTGCAACAATAAGTCCCAACAACGAATATTCAATCAAGGACCCACCAGGTAAAATACAGACTGCAAAATTTCAAATCAGTGGTGCCTGGCAGCTACATTGCATTGACTAAAATCCAGTAGTTCAAAAAATTAGCACATAAGTTAGCCATTTGTCACTCAATCTACATAGTCCTGTTATCATATTTTTGTATACTAGGTTACTTATTACTTAAAATTTTGAGAAGAAATGGAGATTAATAGTGCTAATGATCTGACTCAGTGAAGATGTATCATCTTAAGGTCCAGATATATGAGGTGTTCAGCTGTACTCTCCCCTTTAATTGCAATAAATATCTTGCCTCCATTTTGAGGTGGCAGGATCACTGTCTTAACATTAAGAAAAACCACAACAACGCCCACAGGAAAAGAAAAATTAAAATCTTAATAATACAAAAATCTGTCTAATGACGGAAAAAATCCTTCCATGAAACCATTAATTTCAAGACTTGCTTACAACATTTTGCATCAGCTATCTCTTAAGATGGAAATAAAGTATTCTATTCAAAGATGAAGGCAGTGGGTTGACCTACACAAGTATTATGATGTGATCTGTATCAGCAGGAACGAGTAGCAGCATGTACAGAACATTCAGTGATGAAAGACATTTCATGTACAGATATTTTCTTCAGGTCCAATGGGTGGCTGCCGGCTGGGTGCATAAACATTCTACGAAGCAGACACCTAAGACAATAAAACTATTACTCTTAATAGACAACCCAACCATGACAATCAAAATGCTTAACCTCTTGGATTTTCCTTCACTAATCTCAGAAAATGGGGACACCATTTGCAATAATCAATCAATAGGATGTCAAATAGGCAAGCTTGAAATGCCACATCCTCCTAGAAGGCAGGGCTGTTTTCATAAATAACTTTTCACAACTCTGACTCTGGTCTAAAGCATGAAAGATAAAAAAAAATCAAACCACCACGACAACTGCCATTAGCAGTGGCACTGCTTTAATAATCTCAGAAAATGAAGATTCAAAGCTCAAAAATTCAATATTTTTTTTTTTTCTGAAACCCCAGAATTCTGGTGTCCTGCCTTCATCCTGAAGGCAAATTATCATTACAGCTGCACTCACTTTTAAAAGAATTCAAGATCGAATTTTTAACTTCATCAATCAAACCAAACAATAGGGCACCCTTACCAATTTTCCTTTGTACAAATACATGCAAATAACTCCCAAGTTCAGTATTGAATGAAATAACATTCTTGAATCCACTGGAACACCAACAATTATCGTAACAAGTCTTCAAAATCATCTTGAACACTCTATACTCCTGTAACCCTATATAGGATCATCCACAAAAATTCTTCTTTTGCATATGTCTCAGACTTCGTAGTTTAAAATTTTCTCCTTTCCTTTTTTTCTTAAGATTTTGTAGTTCATATTCTTACAATCCAACAGCGTAGGCCTTAACCATAGTCTCATTCATTTCAATAGAAAAATAACGATTTCTTGTTCTTTTAATATACTTTTAGATATTTACAACACAAAGAACAAAACAAAACCCTAATTTATACCAATTAAACTAACATTTTTACCACCATAAATCCATATGGATAAACACGTAAATAAAAACCTGTGGACTTCGTTGTCTCGCTCAACCTCGCTGACTTCGGCGAAGAATTGTTTGAGCAGTAAATCGTCCGCAGCGGTGGAATTGGCTCCACTGTTGTCTCCCATCGGGAATCGATTAAAAATATTGCATTTTTTTCCCAAAATAAACTGGAAATATGTATAATTCCGATTTGGGCCTTAACAATTTGGGGCTGGTAGGCCCAGACCGCCTCCTAGTTTAGACAGTTATATTAAGGGAAAAAATCATAAGTCTGGTGTATTCTTTATACCAATTCAATATTCAGGCACAAAGTTTAAAAATACAAATATCAGGTATTTATTTATTAATTAAAAATATTTTATTAATTAAATGTAATAAAGTCACAGTAATGTGACTAATGGTCACAAATTTATAATTATAAGTCACAGATTTATTTATTGATCACATATCGTCAAATTAATTGATTACATATTATTTCGTGATCACAGATCAAACATTTTGTAGGTCACATATTATTTCGACGTAACATATCATTCAATTTATAGGTCACATTTTATCTGAGTCACATTTTATTGGTCACATATTATTTGTAGTCACAGATCAACCGAATAGTTGGTCACCGCCTCTTAAATAGTTGGTCACAGGCGCCAACCACCCCAACCTGCAACCGCACCACCGTCGCTGCCAAAATCCAAAATCCACCCCCCCTCCCAAAACTACCACACCACAGCAAAACTCCGCCATCGACAACACTGTCGCCACCACCGCACCCACCACCACTGCCGACCACCCACAACCACCGCCACTAACAACACCAGCAGTTCCACTACCAACACCACCACCTCAATCTGCAACACCACCTCCAACAACCACCCACCACCGCACCCATCACCACCGCACCCAAACACCCTATCACCACCACCACCAACCATAACTGAGCCACCAATCCACCACCCACCACACACAACATCTGCACCACGACAACTCTCGAACACCACTGTACACACTCCACCACTTGCACTAACAACCATCTCCACCGCCGCAACCGCACCAACATAATCGCCTTCCACACACAGAAATCACACATCAGCATCGATCTTCTGCTCGTTGCCACCGCACTTACCAGCGTCGACCATCTCCGTCGCACCACCACACAAATCACACAAAAAAAAGTCGACCACCACCACACTTACCAGCGTCGTCGCGCCTCGCCACTGTGAGTGTTAACTCCGATGTTCACAGCGGCGCTCAAATTTTGCAGTGAGGCGAGGCCGGTAAAGAAAGCGGCGAGAGAACGGCGAGAAGAAAGGGTGAGAGAAATAGAGAAAAAATGGCGAGAGAATAGAGAGAGCGGCGAGAGAACTGATGAAATAATTAGGGTTTGAGGGGTGGGTCGGTTGGGGTGGGTGGTTTTATAATTAGGTTTGATACCTGATGTTTGAATAAATAAACTACTTACCTGATATTTGAATTGTGAATTTTAAAGACCTGGGTCTATGTAATTTCCTCTTATATTAAGCGCAGAGTCTGGTTCTCTAAAAGTCCATTTAAAAAAAACAAAAAAATTAATTATACATTCTCCAAATAAAATAATTTTGCACATAAATTCAAAATATTTTATTTATTTCTAAACATAAGATTTTTTTTTTAAAAAAAATCACTATTACAAATTTATTTATTATTATTATTTTTTTTTAAAGAATTGAGCTCAAACAAACCTTAAGGGTAAGGTGATCCCAATCTTTCATGTAGTATCGTTATGAGTCTCCAACTTTCGAAAGTGACATAGTATATTCTCAATTTATTTGAATTTATAAATTTGAATTTCTATATGACTAGGTAAATTTAGATGGTAAATTTGAGCACGAAGTTCCATTGAATTGGAGCAAATGTTAGAGGGTGTTTGAGAGTGATTTTTGGGTAAGAATTGATTTTTGAATAGTGATATGATGGGAAATGTGTGGTTGAAAAAAAAAAGTTATTGATGTGATAGAAAATATTATTTTATTGAAGAATATGTAGTTGAAAATTTATCCATTTAATTGACAATTTGCATAAAAAAAATTCAAACGTATTAGAATAGAAATGTGAAAAATTATACCAATCAAACACCTTTAATTACAATTCTCGGTAAAACAATTCCAAACAATTCAATTCCCTGCAATTCAATTCATTTCTACCCAATTTCCACTCTTACTATCAAACGGACCCTAATATTTTGTCATCTCATTCTTATCACCAATTTTTCATTAGTTAACTTAAATTTTGAGATGACGGATTTTGTCCAAATATTATTAACAAAATTTTGAACGAAATCGTCATCAACTACAAGATTTACTAATTGACAAAAGGTTAAAGATTTGAGATGGGGTTTCAAGGACCTTTGATCAAATTTACCATGAACCCTCACTGTCAAACAAAAGAATTCTAGCAGCCCAATCCCACCTCCCATCAAAAGAAGTTTTGAATGAAACAATAGTAAAAAAAAGAAGATGAATTAATTAATGAGAAGTTCAACGTTAAAATGTGATGGGGTTCAACAACTTGGGGATGATGCCGTACTACAGTTTGGTGGAGGAACTTCAGGGCACCCTTGGAGTAATGCGCCAGGTGTCGTAGATAACCGAGTAGCTTTAGAAGCATGTGTAAAACTTCGTAACGAAGGACGTGATCTTGCTTCTGAGAATATTGTACCTTTAATCAGATATACCCGTATAAACTCTAATGACCAAACCCAAAGGGGAAGAATAAGGTTTCAAAGAAAATCCCGAAATTCACATTTTCTTGGTAAGAAGTTGTCTTAAAAACTCGACTTTATTTTCCTTTTTGGTTGAGTTTCAATGTCTGAAGTTGCAATTCCTGTATATTTATGCGATTGTGATGAATTATTGAAGCATCATGATAGAGCATGATGACTAATTTATTATTAGAAAAAAATTACTACACTCTAGTATATTTTACACCATGAAAGTGCCATGAACTTATGTCGAAACTTAAAAACATGTAGCCATGTCAAATGACCTAGTTTAGAAATGTAGCTTGATTAAAAATAATCTTCATAGCAAGATAAAATAACTTGTTCATTTGATTCGTCTAGTTAGAGCATGTTTGTTTATGATTAAAATCTGATTATAATCTAAGTCAAAGTTAAACAATCAATATTAACCACATATTTCATGAGTCCCACAACTTTTCAACCACACATTTCAAAAACTTCTATCACAATCTACTAAAAAATCTAATTTTAATTCTCACCAAACACCCTCTTAAACTTCTTATGTTAATGCAGATTGAGTACATAATAGACGTCAAGGATAGATTTGAAGGGCGTCGAATTTCTTTGTGTTGAAAAATGACTTAGGCCGCGAAGTAAGCCTGGCCTAATTCTTTTGGATTGATTGTTGGGTGAAATATGGGCGAAAGTAAACCCTAATTCTTTTGGATCCATACTTGATGTCGAACGATCCTTGTGTACACAGTGAAAAGAAAAAAATTACAATTATAAGGAGGCATAACTCTTCAACCAATTAAAGAAATTATTTCAATTATAGAAACCTCAATTTTAAAATCTTTAGCTACTTATTCAAATAATTCTTCACATATTAAGGTGAATGAATCATCATATGGTAGTAAAATGCATCAAGGAAACATATCCTATTTTGTATTTTCACACACCAATTAGCATTTATATGTGTCAGTTTAACTGTAAGTTACAATTTAATGCAATGCAGTTCACTAATGCTATACAAATCTGGCACAATCCATTGCTGGTTTGGGTTGTATTATAGCGTAAGAAATTTCACAATGGTTTGTTCCTTTATAATCTTGATTACCCACCTCAATCCATAGGTCCGTCGTCTATATGTCCCCTTTTCAGTCTTTTCTTTCGGTGACTTTCACCTTAACCATAAGTTGGATCAATTTTTTCACTCTCCGAATCTTTCGTTCTTTTCTGTTCATATGAACCAGTAAATTAGGGAAGGTACGATGATTTTTCCATCGTCAATATTTCAAAGATGGTCATAAATCATGTAAAATGCATTATTATTGATTGTGTTAAAGCAGAATATATGTGTCACGTACTCAATTAAACCTCAAACAAAGGGGGAGACAGGAACATCTCAAGGATATTAATGGATTATGATGTCTCAAAGATTAAGATAAAATATTGGACTAGACATGACTGATATATTCACACCATTGGCTAAAATTTGCAAAAGCTGAGGACAAGCAAAAGCTGATTCCATTATGATGCAAAGATAGACCCACGGACAAGACACCCACGTTAAAATAACTAACTCGACGTCTCCATACTTGTCTTGAAATTTGAGGTAAAGAAAGAGGTTTGCGTGCTGTAGATCAACATGTAAATGTAAAATTTAATTAAATTTTATTACATGAATCGGAAATAGTAACATAAATAAGCAAGCTTGTAATGAAACTACTACTATATGTTTGTTTGATATGGTAATATAATCAAAGTATTCATTCTCTCCTGATAGAGTGCTTAATTAGATAGAGTTGAGGTGATCATAATTATAGGAACTAAAAATGGTTATTTGATGAACACTTGGATTTATGAGAAATCTTGATCATCAGGTGGTGGCTACGCAGTTATGCTTCCAAATCAACATGGACATTCTTGGCTTCTTGCATGACCTCGATAATGGAGGAAAATATTCGTCATTTATGTTACCTTTGACGAGCGCCATATTTTGCTGATCATATGTTTTTGCACCATTGGCTAGGCATGAATTGTTCTTGAAGAGTGTGGATTGTGGGTAGGTCTTGCTCCGCCAGAAGTATTGGTAAGAGTTGAAGGAGGTGGCTGGCGGTGGTGGAGGTGAGATCAGGCGAGGAACCCGGGTGGGCCGCGGTGGGAGTGATTGTGGAATTGGAAGCTCCTCAACTAACTTCAAGTTCACAATTTTGTTAGACCATTTTGGGTTCTTGTTAGCTAGCCTCAGAAGTTTCTTCATCGTCCTACCAATTGGCAATGATCTGGAGTTTTGATCCATAACAAATTCCACCCCCTTTGCTACATTATTTTGCTTAACTCTCTCCTCGTTCGACTCCTCGGCTGCTTCCTCCTCCTCGTAGCCTCCATCATTTATTTTCTTCTCAACATCTTGATCGATCTCTTCCATATGAACGAACACTTCATCGAATTCTTGAACATTATTTTCCTCCACCATTTCACCTCGCGGCTCTTGGGAAATAGGACTTTTGATCAAACTTAAAACAAGGCGGCCGTTGCGGCGTTGAACATGGAAATTATTTCTTGGAGGGACAGAAACAGCTTCAAGAACAAGCCTACCATTTCTTCGGTGAGATTGTATTTGGATTGAATTTCCATCAGCAATTGAAGGAATTGGGGGTGGGAATGGCCGAGGTGGAGAATTCTTGTACTTGACAACATGAAAATCTTCGAACGAGTTCGATTCTTTCACTTCTTGTTGTTGCTTCTGTGTTTGTTCATATTCATGATCTTCTTTTTCTCCATCTGCATCACTGATCTCTGAAGCCGGGTACGAAGAAAAACAACCAGAACCAGTCTCTGATCCAAGACTTTCAGTGCAAATCTCCAGACTTTTTTCACTCAAAGAACTGGCTGATCTCTTCACAAGAGGGTGAATATACGGTTCTGAAATCTTGGCAGAATCTTCACTCTTTTTTGATAAAATTGAAACCCAATCATCTAATGCAGAGGGTTTTCCAACACGATGATCATCCTTCTCTTTCCTGCATTCTTCTTCACCGTCTGAGTGATTACCATGCTTCTGATCAGATGGCGATGAAATCTTTTCGATAAAGGAGAAAAAACCATTTTGTGCAAGCCATTTCTTAGAAGACATATCAGCAGATAGTGTTCTTCTTAAAGGTGCAGCTTTGCTCTTTTCACAATCTGAACAAAGGATGGTTACTATGCCTTGCTTCACCATTATTGGGGCGGCCTCCTCGCGATGATCTGCAGCGTTTAAAGGGGAAGAAGAAAAAACCAGGCTCTTGCTCGCTGCAAACACTGCACGAAGTTAAATGAATAATCAAAACAGAAACAAAACAAAATCTCAAGTTACAAAGCAAAAATAATATTTTCAAAAAATTCCATAATTAGGAGCCATGCATGCTAATATACATGCATGTATACCTGAAGCAAACAACAGCATCCAAGAGAGAAGAGACTATTGGATGACAGTTGCAAGCCAAGGGAGAAGAGAGGATGATGGATGTGTGTTAATGTGGGTTCTTTGGCTTAGTGCAATGCCAAGGGATGGGAGTGTCCGGCATTTGTAAGCTCGAAAAGCTTGTGGAACCTTGTCCGTGGGACCCCCACCCTACGCGGGATTTTAGATCTTCACATTTGTACAGAAGGTACCATGCTAAAAATTTGAATAATGCTATCTAGCATTACATGACCACATTTGATACGTTCAATTAAATAGATAGACAATTGTTGCATTCTCGTTGATGCCTATGAGACATTGGTGATTCAGCGAAAAAACTACAGACCTAACTAGGTTTGATAAAGAACCTTTTTTTTTTTTAATATTTAAAAAAAAATGCCTATTAGTCTTTTGACAATATTTTTTGAGCGGTATTATTATTACGGAAGAAGTGCTATACGTACATAATGATGTACTAAATGCATTACACCCCCCTCACATGGAGGAGGGCCCACACACAATAAAATATTTGTGGGCCCCTCTCCATGTGAGGGGGGTGTAATGCATTTGGTACACCATGAGGTGTACAAATAGCATTTTCCTTATTATTAACATATATTGCGCGTATTTATAAATAATCTAAATGACTTTCGATTTTTCTATGTATCTAAAATTAACAGTTATATTGTACATGTCTCGTTTGTATAATTTTAATAATATACTCGAAGAGTAAAGTTTTAAGAAATTTTATTTTCCTTTGGAGCCTAGTGGTTTTCCTAAAAATAATATGTACAATTTTAATAATATACTCCAACATTAAAGTTTTAAGAAATTTTATTTTCCTTTGGAACCTAGTGTTTTTCCTTAAAATAACTATAATTTTTTATAAAAAAAAAATTAAAAAGGTAAAGAAACTTCTTCATTCCTGAAAAGAAAAAGGGGGAGATGACAATAAAATTTAATTTTTAAGAAATTTAATGTAAACGACTTTGCAACGATTGTGACATTTAAATGGTTACTTCTATAATTTGAGAAGACTTTTAATTGTTCATATTTTGATTTATACACTGGAATTGCGTCCTACCTTAAATGTATGTGTTTTGATCACATTTTCATATAAAAGTTATAACCATTGTGAAGAACTTTGACACCTGGATAAATAATCACATTTAAAATATTTGTAAAAATTATACAAAATTATTTTTTACTCAATAGAAAACTGATTTTACTACCTCTATTTAATTTTCCTTTTAAAAAAATCTCTTTTGAGTAAAAATTTCACTTCAAAGTTTAATATTCTAGTCAAAATTTAGAGGGTGTTTGGTGGTAATTACAATTAGATTTTTTAGTAGATTGTGATAGAAATTTTTGAAATGTGTTATTAAAAGTTGTGAGACTCATGAAAGATGTGATTAATATTGATTGTTTGACTTTCACTTATATTAAAATCAGATTTTAATCCAGTCCAAACAGGCCGTTAGTAATAAAGAAAAAAAATCAATTCGACTATATGTGAGGATCCTGTGAAAAATTAAAAAATAAATAAATTTAAAGTTCTTTTTAATATTTTAAATATTTAGACGACATAATTCAACTGAATAAATAAGTTAATGTAGTAACATTATTTTTCCACCAAAAAAATTGGAAAATTATGATATTTTCACCTTTAAAGTATTAAAAAGGAAGCTGAAAGCGATAGCATACCGCAAACAAGATAAGGCTAACATCACTAGAATATTTTTGACAAGCAATTTACAATTAGGTAAAGCATAAAAAGGATGATGGATTGGATGAAAATGGCTTAAGAAGGAAGCAAAGGAATCACTTTCAAAGGCCATCATCATCATTGGCTGGCTAAAAAACACTATTAACGTATATATATAATGCTCCTGTTTGGTATCAAATCAAGATTTTAATCTAAATTAAAGTCAACAATTCATTTCAACCACATATTTTATTAGTCCCACAACTTTGTAATCACACATTTCATCAATTTCTATTAAAATCTACTAAAAATTTAATTTTAATCTCCACCAAACAGATTTATAATAATAATAATAATAATAATAATAATAATAATAATAATAATAATAATACCAAACAATAAAAGATTAGAAGTTTTTGAAGTTTCTTCTCTTTTTAATTCTATCAAATCATATATTCATTTAGAATGTGTTTGATATTGATTTTAATGAGAATAGAGTTTTTGGAATAGTGAATGATGGAAAAATGTGTGGTGGAAAAATGATAAAAAGTTTTAGATTTGTGTTTAATATTATTTTATTTGAAAAATGTGTGGTTGAAATGAAGAAAGAGAAAAAAAAATAAAAATAAAAATGAAAATGAGAATGAGAATGAGAATGGAATGGGGACCAAACGGGCTCTTAATGTCCCAAACATCACATGATAATCTAGATATGATATACATGTTTTCATCGTGCTTGTAAAGAGATATTTAGTCCGAGCACGTTGATGTGTTGGGTTGAGGTAGGGTCGGAGAAGTTATGTGCATGTGCATGAGAGATAAACGCTGAAATCCTCGACTAAAAGTAATATTCATTTTTTCAATACAAGCATGTATAAAGTAGTTTTTGATATTGGGTATAAGTTCCTATCAAATCACATTTTATTTAATGTACCGAACATCATATGATAATCTAGATATGAAGTACATGTTTTCGACGTGCTTTTATAAATATATTTAGTTTGAGCATGTGGATGTGCTAGGTCGGGATAATGTTAGAGGGGTCATGACTCATGTACATGTGCATGAGTACAAGAGATAAACGCTGAAATTCTCGATTAGTAACGAAGTATACTGAAAGTATTCATTTGTTTAATGCGTCCGCATAGAATGTAGGGTTAGATATTGTGTGTGGATTCCATTAACTAATGATGTGGAGTTGAAGAGAGCCAAATTTATGAGTTTGGTGCAGAGCTTGGAAGGCAAATGCAAGACCATTGATGCCTATTGTCTGCCTTTAAAGCAATATTAGTCAAATCCTATGCTGCCTTTACCTACTGCCTTCAAAATTAGGATTTTCTTATTTTGCATTTTTTATTTTCTTTCTTGATGACTTGAATTTCATAATGAAAAAATATTCTTGAGATTCTCAAATCACTACTGGTAAGATTCGGATTTTTGGTTGTCGCTCTAGTGATCCTCTTTCATCACCAATATATTTGGCTTTGTCTAGTTTATTTTCACAATTTAAAAAGAAATTATTACTCGGTTTTGCTATGTGTGTACCCCCCCCCCCTCCCCCCCACCAAAAAAAACAATAGGGGCCCGCGATTTTTAACAAATAGCAAAATCCAATAGTAGTAGTAGTAGATGTCAACGCAACTACTAACTACTTTTCATCCGTACAACTTTTCCTCATTATTTTTTATTATTATTATTTTTTTTTTTTTTGAGCTTGACACCTTCTTTGAGAATTTTCCAAGGAGAGAGAGATTCTTCAAAAAAAATTTCCTTTTTCTCAGCTATTTATGTTTTTGAAAATTTTCTATCTAGTTTTCTAGAGAGAAAAGGGGAGGCAAGAAGGCGAGAATACTCGACGTTTATGGCGAGAAGATAAATTCGAGAAAATGATTTTTTTTTTTTTTAAAGAGTTATTTAGGCTATGTTTGACACACCAAATTAAATTGTGCAAGAAATTATGCATAAAATTACTATAAACTTGATTATCTCATTAAAAAGATTTTCCATTTTAAGTCACCTTCTTATTATTCTTTTGCTATGATGTCTACTGCACAGTATTAAGATATGAATTCTTTGCCCCTTCGCAAGCTGAAGAGGGGCCAAAGGCTTGCGGACCAGGATTTAGTCTGATAAAAACTGGGATACTTGGGTTATCAAAAAAAAAAAAAAAGATTTGAATTCTTTGCTTATGAAGGCAACTAACTCCGGCATCAATGGGTGAGATAGTGCTTGCAATTAAAATTAATTTTGGTTGACCAAACAAATAATTTTAAATGAGAATAATAACATTCTCTCTTCCTCTAAATTTGATTTGTTCATTAAAACATTTAAATTAAAATTCATAAATTATGGAATTTATTCCAAATGGATGGTCTGATTCTAGGTTGACTCGAGTAAGTTTATCATAATGAATGGAATCAAGCTGCATTAATGATAGTTATAGAGATAAAAATGGCATCATTATCAATTTAATTATGAATTATTGCCTTGACAATCATATTCTTTGTCCTAATTAATTCAAAAGATTTGACTACTTAGGTCACTAATTATTTATGCTGTTTTCCACCTTTTCACCGCCTACTCTAGAAAGAGTGTGGATAATTTTATTTATTTATATTTAAATCTTCTTAACTTCTATAACATATTTTGCATAAAAATTAGAAATTTTTATCCTAAAATCGTAAAGATCAAAGTAATTGCATGAAGAAAAGATGAAAGAAGTCCGTTAGATCGATATGTAATTTTCTTTAACAAGTTTAATTGCAGATTTCGTATTAATTGTCACCATTTGTGAAATCGCTCTTAATTTTCCATGATTTAATTTATTTGCGCACGTGTTCTTAAATAAAAGAAAATGCACGAGAAATTTTGAGCGGAAAGAGAAAAGAGATTTAACTCAATTTTCTTCATAATTCCTAATCAATCCTAAAATTTCGACACGTAACAATTAACAATTGAATTCATTGTGATCTCGACATTATTCTCATTTCCATAATAGTGTAATTCCATATCCGAGTTGTTCAAAAATAGTATAATTAAATTTCTTGACGATTTAACTTAAAATTAATTTATTTTATTTTTTGATACAATATTAAACAGATATAACTCGACGCGAAGATACCAATTTAAAAAAAAAAAGGAAGACAACTCAATTCCCAATACTCAAGTGTCATCCAATAAAGTTGATAATTAAAAAAAGTTGTGAAAAAACAAGACCAAAGGTTATAGACAGAGAGCATATGGTTCTGCCCTTCCACTACAAGGGGAGCATTAATACCACAACTCTCCAACCCTTCTTTGCTATGTGATTCCCACTTGCACTTAAAAGTTATGGACGGTGGCTATCTACTAGGATAAACCCTAGCTTTCTTTTATCAATATATTGTGCTAATATATCAACTATTAATATTAAAAATGGGCATCGTGTGCTTACATTTTATATGATAAATTAGTTTCTATTATATTATAAAATATATATATATATATATAAAATATTTAGTTGGTCGTGCCTATCAAATTAGATATGATTTAAATAGAATATAAAAATTTAAATTGTATAATTAATAAAATGATTTATAAAGATTTTATTTTTGTTTATGGATAATTGGTGCAAGAAAATACCCAACTTCTTCAAGTCCTAGGACTGACAGATGCACTCGTGTATGTCGCCCACAAATGGGAAAAACGTATTCATCATTACTCATCTAATCAGTGAGCCCCGTTTGATCCCCATTAAATTAATTTAAATTTTTTTCATATTTTCAACTATAAAATCTTTTATTAAATAATATGTGGTAAATCGATTTTTTTTTCTTTTTCATCCACTCATTCTCCAAAAAAAAATACTATTCCCCTACTAAAATTAAAAATAATGGAGGCCAAATGGGAGTTCCATGATTTTTGGGATATTTTTTTAATGAGGTGGAATCCACCTGTTTGTGAGAGGCCAGTAAAAGTCCTGTGAAATTTTCCCCATTATAGCATTTCTCATCTACTTTAACCTTTTTTTTTAGCCCCGTTATGAAAAGAAATTTTGATGAAATGTATTATGGAAGAATATGACTGGTTGTATATTATGCTTTACAACATGATGTACAGTCTCCTCACATGAGGGAGTTGTACACCATACTGTACAAAACATGGTGTACGTGTAGCATATCTTATTATGGAATATTATTTTTTTAGAGAACGTGTGATTGAAAAATAAAGAATTTTTTTTTATTTACGTATAATATTATTTTATTGAAGAATGTATAATTAAAAAGAATAGAGAGAAAAATGTATCATAATTTTTTAAAGTGTGTTAATTATTTTCACCATCCAAGTTGTTGTCAAGTGTAAAAGGGGCGGGAAGTAGATGAACACGTAAACAACTAATGAAATTTTATTTTTTTTAATTAGTTTTAAAGTTATAAATAGATTTATTTATTGTTATCTTTATGAAGATTTTCAATAAAATAATTTTTTGAAGAATAATTAACATGGATTGTTGATTGATGCAATTAGGGTCACATTTCTTGAGTTTCCCCGGTATTGTACATATGGATGGGAGGTGAAGCGGTGACTGCCTTGATACAAGTCCTTCTGGATTCGAGTTGGGCGTTCCACTAGTTGTCATCAGTCATCATAGTTCTCAGTATTGGCATGCTTTTGTCATGTACTTAAACTTTATGATACAAGTTGTGCTACTTTGGTCATCAATTAAGTTATGCAAGGTTGATCGTCTTATGCTTAAATGAGAGAGCTAAATTGAAGCTTTAGGATTGTGCTAACTAGTTTGAAATGGAGGCCCTTCTCGCCACTTGAGGATTTTGACCTTATTTAACAATCCTTATGTATGCAGCTCAGGCTTAGACACACTACTTTAGTAGTCGTAGTTAGCTAAGCTCGGTAAATGCAAGGTTGATCATGTTATGCTTAAGTGAGAGAGCTAAATTGAAGCTTTTGGATTGTGCTAACTAGTTTAAAATGGAGGCCCTTCTCGCCACTTGAGGATTTTGATCTTATTTAACAACCCTTATGTCTGTAGCTTAGGTTTAGACACACAACTTTAGTAATCGCAGTTACCTTATTATAAGCTAAGCTCGGTAACTATTAATAGTTGACCTTGAACTACTTTTTTAAGCTTGATGAGCACCTTGTCAAAAGTTGGTCTTAATCAAATTTCAAATAACTTGATAAATGAGTTAATGAAATATTTGATACATTAAATTAAATAGGATAATTAATAAAATTTATCATATCTCTTGCTAAATATATCATGTTAACATACTCGAAAATTTTCCCCGACAAAAATACTCTTCCATTAGAGAATAAGAATTTCAAACATCAGTGTCGTCGGCACATATGACCGTGGGAGCATAACTTCACTTAGAATCTACTCAATAGCCGTCATTGCAACAACATATATAAAGTAGAAGAAATTCTTTCTAGCATAAGCTCTTTATTTATCTCCACCATTTATCACAAAATCAAAAACCCCAAAATAAAATTTACACGAATGATCAACGTATAGAAGAACATCGCTACAAGAACATTGCTGATGTGCCAGTTAATAAAATTTATTTTCGGTGTCTTCAAAAATTGGGATTAACGAACTTATGTATCGAGTTTTTATTTACCCCGGCCCCTAGAGATTGACTATCTCATGAGAATTTTTGAAGAACGTCTCGAGATTCAGAATATTATAGACGATATACTAGTATATGTGGTCCTCCCCATGTGAACATATTTTATTGTTTAGGGGGAATAACAAATGTGATACCAAGTTACGTCACATCTTTTCAATTGTTGTATAGTGTTACAGTAGAGGATTCGTGTCTTGTTTTTCATATCCTTAATTAGTTGCTCCATTTCATTTGATCAACAAAATAACGCATCATCTTACTCGCTCGTCCACATGGCAGAACTTCATTCATGGCTCTCAAGCATTTGTGTGAAGGAAAAAAAGGGAATTCTTGATGACATATTCTTATATAATAACATAATGCTTTTCACTTTCTAGTTTCTTTCTTTGAGTGTCAATAAATCATCCAATCAGTCTAATAATGGCAAGGAAATCTTGTTATGTGATGAGAATAATAAAGCTACATCGTGCCTTCCTAAAAGGCTCTATAAAGCAATCCTTGTTGAAGGCGAATGTCGCTTTTATCTTTCTTTTTCCATCTGACTTTCTATTCAAATAATACACTCCACCCTTAAAAAAATATTTAGCAAAAGTTTTTTGTTTTCTTAATTAGCAAGTGTAACACCGTGGTGACGTCTATTAGTTAATAGTTAATAAATGTGAACTTCATGACAAGTTAACATTAAAAAAGTAATATAATAAATATGTCGAGACAATTAAACCTTTTTTTTTTTTTGAGAACGGGGGAATCCACAGCCACTATCCTTCGAGTGCGCATTGGGTAAACCCTCGAACTGAAACAATAGTCTGCAAATCACGTCAGTCAGGTTGACCATACTAGACAAGTTCAGTGTGTCAGACTCGACTGAGAAAGTGTTAGTAGAGAAAATCGAACTCGTGATCAAAAGCCTCCACGCTTACCTACTCCAACAACTCGGTTTCTTAAAAGGTGCTTAATTATTGGTCAAACAGCCTGTTTCTTAATCAAAGAAAAGTCACATTCAATTGTAGACTATATTGGAATGACAAAATTAGGTTTTCCTGATTAAGTTTTAAGGCTTGTCGTATTATTGGTCTAATCACCACAACAATGATGAAAATGAATAAATCAAATAAACGAACACATATTTTACCATGGTCTGGTGTAATTGTATATTATATACGTGTGAGCCTTTGCTCGAAAACAAGATGAAACGTTTATATAAATCACTCTTAAATTACCTATTCCTCTACATAATTTACTCGTACCCCTCGTGGATGTGTCTTCCCTTAAGCTAATGCTTTAATTCGAAACATAAAGAAGCTTAATTTTGCATCATATCTAGGTGGGGTTCGATAGTCTAAATCCATATTTTGAAAAACTTATGACCAACCTCCTAGGGATTTGAGATTGGTAACTTCCTTCTTATTTGTACATAGTTTATTGTTTTTGAGCGCGCACTTGAACTTTGACTAGATACATTTTTGGCATTAATGATAATATGTCTTTGTGAAGTTGGAGAATTCAATAGTATTACGTTGAATAACTACATCAATTAATAGTGAAAGTGTATTTTACATATTATAATATAAAATAGAAATGAGTTCATTATCTTTCGCACAAAGTATATGTAACTGCTTAGGACAATGTGTAATGTATAAAGTTCTGAAACATGCTACAAGTACAGAAAAATCTCATAGAAAAGTTACAGAAACAACACTTGGCTGAATTTCATTGGAGGAAGGGGAAAAAAAGGAAAGCGGGGTGCATAACCTGTTGAGATTTTCTTGTACCTGAAGTTTAAGTCTAAAGTTCCTTGATTTATAGAGGTAAATAAGTCAACATCATGTTCAGACTAATTATCCTATAGTCTTAGAGAATAACTATTCTTGGTGTGCGAATTAATCGAATTGAGATGTCTTAAAAAGTCGAGATCTTTTCTCTAAGTTAGTTGAATTCGTGAAAAGAAACAATCAAGACTATTTAATTATGTCAAAATGTAAGTAATAATATTACATAACTATAATATATAGAGTTAAATTGACACACAAAAAATAGTTGTACATATAGCCAATCAAATTATACCACATGGCAAAATATTATTAGAAAAATAAAATATGGGGGCTAATATAATTTTTTAATTGTTGATGGTCCAAAGATTCACCGCACAATGGTGAGACCAATGGTGCCTATGAGTTTGCATTTTCAATCATGGAAAATTAATAAACCTTTAATTTCATCTAGTATTGCCAACCAACCCTGCAGTATCTGAGTATATTCTTGTGACTTATGATACGTGCCATGCTAACAAATTTGAGAATTTGTTCCAACTTTTCAAGGTCTTTTCCAACTTTTTTTCTACAGTTTATTCTAGATGATAAAATTTGAGAAAATACAATTTTCGTTTCTCTAGCGACCTAATTTTTTATATAGATATTGTTTAACATGATATTAGGATAAGCAAATGTCTTAAAAATCAAATCTCACTCGATATTTATAGAAATAATTAATCTAAATGGACAGGTTCAGTGACAATCTTGATAACAGGATTTTAAAAATAATTGGCGTGGAAGTGGAAAAAGGATAGAAAGAAGGAAAGGTGGGAAAAATGACTTGCCCTTACCCAAATGAAATTCTTAATGCCACATCACCCTGCATTTCTCTTGTTTCCATTCCCCTGGCCATGTAGTGCGATTGTTTTAGAAATTGTGTATCGGACATTTGATCCAAAAAATTGATTGACACATTAAAGGGTGTGCTAAAAAATACATCTCTTATAGTTTAAAACTTTAGATGGTACGGTTCACCATTTAGTTATAATCCTATCTCAAAATTGATTAAAATTATAAGATAATATTCAATTCACATATGAAAGTGTCATTCTAAAAATATCGTATGCATAGTAAGTGAATATGGCAAACGTTGATGACAAAAAAATGACACGACACTTTTCGATCAACTTATAAGATTTTAGACAGGATTACAATGTTATACTGCTATAAATTTGGTGCAATAAGGAGTAGTATTGCTGGAATTCGTGTAGTAGTAAATACAAAGAGATCATTCCATTGGGCCTTTCTCGCTGGACGTTCATCCCTTTATATATAGGTTATTAAACTCAAGCTTGCCGCCTTAATCGTGTCAACCTATAGTGTTTAATCTAGGTCTGTGTCACCTTCAATTTTCAATAGATTTGATTATTTGGAGAATTCGATTGCAACAAGTCATGATGATACCTAGGTCTTAGGTCAATATCTTAGATCTTCATGACTTTCCTTTGATTGGTTGCTGTGGACGGTGCTACCATCATCGAGGGAGAATACATTTTCATTCATGTTATGATGATATCTCCATATGACGTCTTCCATATGCCAATCTATATTGATGGAGTCTTGGGTGACCTTCCGCTGTTCTTTCTAGCTTCTCCGATAAAAAGACTCTTTGTTCAAGTCATGATGGACCCTCAAGTGATCTGACGTAAATTTCCAGATCAACAACAACAACAAATAATATAATATTCACTATAGAATATATGTGCAACATAAAATATTAGAATGTTTTGTCCTTTTTAATGTGGTTTTGCTATCCAGACAATTGATACCTTATATTCGTTATATTCCATATGGATTATGGAATGACTAATTGCCTTTCCAAATTGAGTGCAAAACATCCGTAAAAGAAAAAGTTTGAGTGTGGAAACTATATGTGGAACAACATTAATGTACAATGAGGAATTGAGCATAAAGCTAGGGTTTTTTGTGCGATGCCTTTTGATGGGACTCTGAAGATAAGATTAAAAAAAATTGTTGGAAACTCATGGTTGTGAGTTGATGTCCATGTGTTACAGTCACATGGTTTTAAATTTACATAAGTTTAAAATATAATATAGATTTATTATTATTTTTTTTTAAAAAAAATTAATAGACGTATAAGAATGATGGATGAAAATAGCGACTTCCGATGGAAAACACTTTATATGAGACATAAGATGCAATACGCACATAATTTTGGGAGAACTGAAAGGTAAAATTCGTTGGACCTTAAAAATAAACACTTTAGTCGAAATTCAGGCCCCAAGAGTTTGATTTTATTCTTGTTTATTTATGGAAATTTACATAAGTTTAAAACGTAATATATATATATATATATATATATATATATATATATATATATATATATATATAAGAATGGTTGAAGAAAATAACGACGATGAAAAACACTTGATATGAGACATAAGATGCAATACTCATATCACGATGGACTATACCATATACTTTTGAGTCTTTCAACGTATATACCTTTTAGTTTGAATTTTACTTTTGATTCTTTGAAAATGTTTCTTAAAAAAAATTAAATAGATAAAGGAGAATTAAATTTTTACCTAGCTAGTAGCTAGTGTAGCTTTTTTTTACCTAGGTAGTGTAAAATTAGAATTCACTTGAATGACATATGAATGTTTATGGTTTATGACTAAATGACTAATTTTGCATGATGATGATGTAATTTAAGCAATAAATCAAGGCTGCCGACGCTCAATTTAAGCAGACAAGATTCCAAGGGACATGGCAAAAGTCTAGTGTAGTGAGATTTTGGTAGGGGACAAAATAATAAGGTTTGATTAATGTCTAATGTAATCATCAAATTGAATAATTATTTACCAATAGTGGTTGATTAGGTGACTCATGTTTTATGTACATGAAGGCTTGTTGATGAAATGGAGCCTGATCCGGTAGTGGATTTTCAAACTTATACAGTAGATGTAGGCACATCAATGTATTGAAAAAGACATCATTGTCTGATTTTCTTTTTAAGTTTGTGGACATCGACTCGACAAAGAAGAAATACAGAAGGAAGCCTATGACTCTTATTACATTAGCATGAGTCATAATGGAACTTAGTAATGGGTTGGAACGAAGTAGGGCTACACCAAAAAAATTGCGAAATCGCAAATCGAATCGAAATCGTTGATTTGAAACTGTTGGTTCGGGTCCACGTGGATCCGAGATTTTTTTTTCCCCTCAAATCGAATAAAATCATTTCAAAATAATTTGGTTTAGATTTTGATTTTCAAAAATCGCACAAAATCGAAACGAACCGTTTTTAACTTTTTTTTACTTATAAATTTTACAATTTTCACTTTTTTTTAAAAAAAAAATACCAATTTAGTAATATAAATTACAACCAACACATTGAAATAATCATAAGAAGTACATTATATTCATTATTATTGGCACACAATTTAACAAGTTCACTATACATGTCCTTACCCGATATCAAAACTAAACTAAAATTATTCCAAATCATATGAAATGAAAAAAATATATATATATATATTTTTGACAATATAAATCATAATTCAACAAAACTACGGCAACAAATCACATCCAAGACTTCAGAAGCACTAACATAAATTCTCATTTTTCAAACATTTGACGCTTGTCTGTCACTACTGAACGAATCATCAGTCGTCTTTTGCTTGTTTGTCTGTTAATTTCTACCTAAATCGTCTATTTCTCTCTTCGCTCTTGATAAGCCTCAAATTCTCATTCAAATCATTTTTCCATTGTTCTTTCTTTTATTTGTTATCTTTAAACTTATTATACACTTGTGAGTTGTGGTTTGAATAGAAAAATAACTGTTTGTGTGTCTAGATGATTAATAAATTTGTTTGTGGTTCGGAAGGAACGAAGGACAGATCGTATTAATTGTGTGAAAATGTTAAAGTTCACTAATTGTACTACTACTTTCTATTTTCATAAATTAGTTAAAGAATGCAATTCGTCAATTCTCAATAAGTTTAAACTCTATCAATCTTTGTATGCCTAAACATATACTGTTCAATCCTTATTTAACATTTCACTAGCAAGACGAAACAAGTTTTAACCAAACTATAATAGTAGAATGTGACTCTATCTTTACCAACCACTATGCGACAATATGAAAGGCAAACAAGAAAAGATAAATAAAAATGAATAAAGATGTATTTGTTCTATTAACATCTTTTAACAACTAATTTTGAAAATAATTTATTCATGGGTTTATGGTAAATATGAATGTAATTTAAAATTTAACATTATTAGTTCTCGTTTAAATTTACATGTTAACTTATTTTAAATATATTGTTATAATATCGATAGGTAAATCGCGGATTAAAATCGAACTAAACCGCAAATTATGGTTTGGTTTTTTCAAAAAATAAAAATGATTTTGATTTGGTTTGAAAAAATTTCAAACTGCATGAAATAGTTGTACTGAAAATATAGCACAAACCGCCTAAATCGAATGGCGTTCACCCCTAGAAAGAAGTCTAAAACTTCAAGAAAAATGTTTTGACTCATTTATGTATGAGACATTAATTGATTCAAGGACTATAATTTTAAGAAAGACTCAATGTTCAGAAAAAAGAAATTACAAGCAATTGAAAATAATTTATAATCTTAGAAAAATTAAAAAAAAAAAAAAACCAACAAAGAAAAAATTATTTCACTTTCTTCCCAAATTTTCTCGCAATTATTCTCTCTGTTATAAAGCAATAATCCCTTATCATCCCACAGCATATCTGAAGTTATATTAATAAAAAAAGATTACATCAAACTTGTAATTTTTCTTATTTTTTGTAGACTTTTCCCTCACTTTTTGTTCACTTCTTCCTTTATTAAAGCAAAAATGAATACAAAAAGGGGAAAAAAAATAGAAAGACCATTGCTTATTAAGCATGACAAAAAAAAAAAAAATACATTAAACCCGATATTACAGGGATCTCGCCCCGAATGGGGTAGGGGTCATTGCATAAACTTTGCGATTTTGTTATTTGTACACAAAAATGATATATAAGCGGTTACCGAAAATGATATGGAGGAAAAATATTGAATGAAAAATTTGACTTGTTTTAAACAGATAAATGGTAGAGTGTCATGTCGACGTTATGTAATTCTTTATGTAAACCTTGATATACAAGTCTCAAGGTCCACAAACTTTGTGATGATAGTATATTTACATCATTACATGTGGAAATTACATAATCCCAAGTGCTTAAAGATAACAATTCAAAAATCAGGGTTAAAATTTCATTATTCACAAATCGGGTATCAAAACACTCATCACCCACCTCATCTATCAAAACTCTCTCTCTCTCTCTTTCTCTCCCCCCCTTCCCCTCGGTTGTGAGCCTCCCTTCATTCTCTTTGTACCAACCATCGCCTCTCTCCGACAATCATGAACTCCTCATCTTCGTGCTATCGTCGCCCGCTATCGTCGCCCAACCCCATCACCTACCCTCAATCCATATCATCCCAGAAGAAGCGTGAATCGCCTGCCAGAAGGAGCACAAATCACCACGAGTTGTGGTGGTGAACTGACTCTGTGCTTGACGTGGCACAGTGCGGCAAAGCAGAAACAGATCCACCCGCTCACTCACGACAACTCTTCATGTTGCGTTGCTGCCTCGACGGTGCACCATAGATTTGGATGGTGTTTTGTGTGATGGTGATGATGGTGTTTGTGTGGTGGCGACTTGTAGTGATGGTTGTGGTAGTGGATCTGACAGTTTGGGGTAAATTTTATTGAATTTGGTTGTGGCAAGGGTGATAGTGTGTTTGTGTACGATTCCATGACTTGGAGGTGGGTTCAGTATGCTGATAAGCACTCAACTTGATCATTCTTTGCCATGGGGAATGTGGAAGGGAGAGTTTTGATTACTAGAGGGCACGATGAGTTGGTGTTGGTGATGGTGGTGGGGCATGGCCATGGAAGAGAATCTTTGGTGTAGCAGTGTTACCATCAGAGTTGAATCACCTAGGCAGCGAAGTCACCACCAGAAGAGACCCGTCATGAAGTGGTGGTCGTTTTTGTTGTTGTTGGCGGTGGTGTGGCGGGAATTGTGGAATAGTGTTTGTGACCAACTATTTGCTTCTTTGTAACTAACTATTAAATTGTAACATTAAAATTCGTTAATTTGTAACTAAAAATTAATTTGAGATCAACAAATTGAAAATATATGATCGATAGATAAAACGGTGACCAATAATTCTTATGATACGTGATCGATGACATAAATTATGACCTATAAATTTTTTTATTTGTGATCTCGAAATACTATGTGATCAATTAATTTGATAATATGTGATCAATAAATAAGTTGTGACATATAATTATGTACATGTGATCATTACTTGTATAATTGTGACTTTATTATATTTAATTAATAAATATTTTTAATTAATTAGCTAATACTTGATTTTTGTATTTTTAAACTTAAAACCTAATTTTTGAATTGTCTATTGACTTGTGAATTTTTCCCTATTTACATTTGGACCACATTAAAAGCAGCTCGGGTAAGCCCTAATTGGATTCTTTTTATATTGGGCCTGACTACTTGGCCCATTGTTAAAGCTATCGTAACTTGGGAAATTGACACAAATAACATTAATTAATATTTCTCTATTTTAATTACACAACATTAAAACAAATTATAGAAACTACACATAATATTTTTACATTTAACAAATAAACTATTCGTAAGTTTAAAACATATCATAGAAACTATTAGAGTGCGTTTGATTGCAAGGGTGAAAATAAAATAAATTGTAGGAAATTGAATTGCGTAGAATTTATTTTGGAGGGAAATGTAATTAATAATATTTGATTGGTATAATTTTTCACCTAATTCGTTTGACTTTGCTTTTCATGTAAATTATTATTTTTTGGGATAATTTTTTTTATAATCTGTATTAAAATTTATTTTGATCGTCAAAAAGTAAAAAAAATATTTTAAAAATAATTTTGAAATTTTTTTGTGTTTGTTTGACTTTATTTTTCATATAAATTTTCAATTAAATAGATAATTTTTTTTATCATTGGATTTAGAATATATTTTTATTGTGAAAAAGTTCAAAAAAAAAAAAAAAAAAAGTTAAAAAAAAAATATTCTTTCTCATCAAAATTATAAAAAATAAAAAATGAAAAATGTATTTTAAATAATTGTATAAGTGAAAATGAATTTCATCCAAAAGTTATCCTGTCAAACACCAAAATTACTTTTCCACCCCCAATCAAACACTGCCTCAGCCTCTGTTTTTTAGATGGTGGAAGGAGGCACGAGACTCTTCCTCATCGGAGTTGAAGAGAGGGATCTTTTATGCTGTGTCATCTACAACACCATATGGGGGAGCAATGAAGATATTCAACAGTATATTCAACTCAGACATTGCATTTAACTTGAGGAAAGAGGATGATTCATCCTTGAACAGTGGGGTAAATGGTGAAGTCGGAATAACTGGCCGGGACTTTGCTTTGGTCCCCAGTGAAATGTGGCTGTCCGCACTCAAGTGGTTAGTAAGTTAAACTGAAATTTGCATTTTTATTTAAGTTTCCACTTTCAATTACGTCACTGTGTATTTGATTCGATATGATAAGATTTCAATTTGCAACACAGATCTGTGTTAACTTTAATTTGCATTAATCTGTATGCTTTGATAAGACTTGGGGGTCATCTTTAAGAGGAGTAACCCAAAACCTTATAAGTTAGTCTATGTTTTCATTATTATTCGATGTGTGATTTCATTAGCATGTCCTAGCAAGATGGTGGCTCATTTGAGCAGACCAATCTTAAAATTTATATGTTCATATTTTTGAATCTGATCAAATCGCTATTTGAAGCTTAATGAGCTCTGATACTATGTTAAGACTTGAGTCCATTTTAAAGGTCAACTTTGTTAAGAGAAGTAATCCAAAGCATTATAAGTTAGTCTATGTTTTCATTATTATTCGATGTAGAATTTCATTTCTTAACATGCTTAACTCGACTTTCCTCTTTCTATTGTCTCATTGCATATTTTGATCCGATATGATGAAGTTTCACTTTGCAAGACTGCATTTTTTGGAGATGCATTGCGCAAATGCAGTGCTGAAAGTGTTGGCTAGATTTTAGTAACGGCATTGGAGTACTGAAAGTTTGAATTCACTGTGCATTGTGCCACTGTGCACAAGATGTCTTTATCCCTGCCAGTGGTCTTGTGTATTTTTTACTATTTTGGCTTGATGTGAGCGGATTCTCCGGTACTTAAAACTTCATCGTTCTTGCTTGTTTGGCAATATCTATCAACAGCTTTTTATATGATTAGCTGTCTGGCTGTTGCACTGGGAAGGTCGTGGAATTCAATTTTTTGAGATGTTTATACAGATTTTATATGTCCTCTTTACATGAAAAGTTTTTTTTCCGAAATGGTTAGTTTAAATTATTATTCAGTTTATTTTTCTTTTATTGTGGGAGTGTTGTGAAGTGCCATATTTAGACAATATCATTAAATTTATGACAACTTTTTGCCAATGTCTTCCTCCAAGTTAAAAAATGGGATTGGTAGGGGCAAGTACTGGGATGTTATTCTTGTGTCTGATTGTTGATGCTTGTGGAAGTAAATGAAGTTATTTATCTCGTCATGGTGGAATTCTTCTTTTCTGCCCAGGCACAGTGATTCCAAGATTACTACAAAGGACAGCAAAGGTTTTTCAGCCTTAGAAGAAGACATTTCAGATGTTTATCCTCTGCAACTCAGGCTTTCTGTTTTGAGGGAAACCAACTCACTGGCAGTAAAGATAAGCAAAAAGGTCAGTAATCCCTGAGCTCTCCTTGCCTTGCTTCCTGTTCTCATTGTTTATGCGTGCGTGCTTGCCATCAGATGCACAAAATGACTTGGTTGATTGACTGATATCTTGTCCTCTCTGTTTTCTAATATTATGTTCTCGGTAAATATTGTTCTTTAAAACTCACAAAGGGAACTTTGATTTCTAGATATCTTTCCTTAATAAAGGGGGTATTTAATCGGGAAAGTAGCTGTAGATGTATTATTGGTTATAAAGTTTTACATGTAAATTATAACAAGCTAGTCCTAAGGTATAAGAACTTGAAGCTCTTACATTGGAAGAAGCACAATTTAATTGTCTTCATTTGTGATTCTAATGCTATAAGGTAAATGCAGTTTTAGTTAAGGCATCACCATAGTTCAATATGTTTCAATCATGTTTAAAATTTTATTTGTCATCGAGTATGTTAGAATGATTTTGGGACAGGACATGGCCTAGTAGCATCCTCCTGCCATGAATGATTAATTTCTATTGTAGACAACGTATTATCTGTTTACCATCAAACCTCCCTTCATATGTTGGTGGTTGATAGCTCTGTAAAGTTTATTAATGTATTTTAGTCCTAGGTTTGCCACTTGATTTCTTGGTTGTCAATGGCTTAAAGATTCGTATAGAATGGTCATTTGGGCTTACCTGCTGTTAAATAGTCCCTAATTAACTCATTATGAATCATCTTTTAATATAATTCTGTTGGAGAGCCATATAAACTGAAAATTGCATGCAATCTTAAGGGTGGCATTTTCATAATCTTGTAGTTGGTTTTTTTGGTAGTTATCAATGTGGGATATGGGAGGATTCTGACATACAAGGATGGTAACAAATCTGAAGAACGCTGAATGGTGGGCTCATTATAGTATCTTAAATTCTTATTTTGTCATGTCTAAAAATTCCCGTCTAGATATTTTAGGTGGGTGTCTAATGATGGAGTTGTCACAGAAAGATGAGAGCTTGTTTTAAAATAATTTTAGCTTCTGAAGCACACAAATGTTGACAAATTATAATCCACGTCTGAAGCATCCCTTTAATATGCTAGGTTAGAGGTTGGGTTGAGTGGGAATTGCACAGTTTCACTTGCAGTGAACTTGAACATGTTGCATCCGGAAGCTGGTGAAACCAGAGTTTATGCCCCCCATTAGTTACGAAATTGAAAGATTTGATGCTCAAATGCTATATTATTCATAGGTCGTGACCTCGATGGTAAGCTTTCTGAATCTATGATATAAGGATAGAACATTTTCCTCTCTTCTGACAGGGGGGATCATTTGCAATTTTTATTTTCAAACAAGGATCATGGCTAGTCATATGTTTGGTAGCCCTTAATTAGAAGAGGCATTCGAGGATAACAATAAACTACCTATTTGGGCTAAGGAGAAGAAGGTAAGGGACTAGCCAATTGAGATTGATTTAAAAAATATATATGGTTGTTCCAGTTGTTTCCAAAAACTGATGTCTTCATATCTCTTACAGCTATAACTAAAAACCTCAAACCACACTATAATCTAGTAAATCTACGATGCTCGGACTCAATGCGGGTATCGGATTCGGGAATGTATCTAGGAGTCAGATCCTTTTCATTTTAAAAATTTAGATATGGGAATACGGCTAAAAAGAATCCAAATTTTGGATACGTGTTACAAAATATTTTTTTTAAATGATAGAAAAATACCAAAATAACAAAGAGAAAAATGGTTTAATTAAAGTAAATAACCACAATATTAAAGCAAAATAGCAAATTACCCCAATACAAATGTTTCATATACAATACAGGATGAATAGAAAAAGGAAAAACAATTTCCTAAGTTAAGAAATAAATCATCCTACACATTATTGTAAAATCACAACCCCCAATTAACTATCAATTACAATATTTCCATTCTTAAGGGGTGTCTGGTAGCGCTTCATACCAGATTTGTATTGCTTTTTCGACTGTTGCACGTTTAATCAATGATGCAGCAGTAATTGACATATAGTGGAAGCAGCCGTAATTTTTGAAAAAACGGAAGTTGTCATAACCTTTTCCAGAGAGAATTATCTAAAATGCCCCCGTCCAAATAATTTTAAGAAATGCTTAAGTGGGCAATTTCGGTAATTCAGATATAAAAAAATATTTATGCTTCATTTTGTCAACATTGCTGGCGACTTCCTACGTACATGTTATAACGGTCGGAAAATCAATAAAAATCCGGCATGAAGCGCTACCAGACAAGCACTTAAATTTCTTTCCGTTCTTGATTTTCTACACAGAGATTACATTTGCTAGATTGTTCCTTATGTTTTCTCCTGTTATTGACTTTCATTTTTCCTTGTCAGGACAATTCAATTGAGTTCTTTAAAAGAGCCTACAAGATTTTTAATGTAGACTCTGGCTCAGTGAGTGTTTCGGTGGTTTTCTAATTTTTAATGCTGTAATATTTTCCTTCTCGGAGATTAATGGCTACCTCTATATGGTGCAGTTAAGGCTTTGGGATTTCTCTAGGCAGACAACCATGTTTCTCTTAAATGACAAAAATAAGTTCCTTAAAGAGTCCAGAAGCAATCGAAGCAGGATGTAAGTTATAGTATAATCGAAAATATGAATACTGATCATATACGTTTCTTTACGGGTTTATGCAGTTTGAACGAAAGAAAATGTTATATAGATGTGTTGTTTAAATATTTTAAATGAGAATTGATGAAATGTGGTTGAAAAAAAAATGGGGCCTGAAGATGGCCTATGCGGCCACATGGGCCATTGAGGCTTGCAGCCGCATGGCGCCATCAGAAACTTCTGATGGCAACCGTGTCATAACTATGTGGCCACATAGGTTTGACCTATGCGACCGCGTAGGCCAATAATATGGCCGTTGGACAGTTTTCCATAACTTGTCAACACCTTTTCAACCACAACTTCCATCTTTTGAGAAAAGTTGGCACTCATACGAAAGTATATGAAGGAATTCTATAAATAGAAATAGAATTCATGGTTTAATATTATCAAATTCTCTCTTATGTTTTGATATTTTCATCCCCAAGCTCTTTCAAATTCACTTAGAATTATTTTACACTCTCCTTTTTGTTCCTTATTTCCGGGTTTCAAAAGTGCTGTTTGCAACCCGATTTCTTGACTTGAAATCCACTAAAGCTATTTGTGTGTTGGTCCTTTAACATTCTCATTACGCAGAGGACGCAAATAAAACTTTTAGGATAGCATTCTTTGCGTTTCAAGTCTTCTTCATCTCTTTACTTTCTTTGTCTATTGTTTTGTGGTTTTCTATATCAATTTCGTTTTTGTATCCATTTTGAAGCCTTTTTATCTACTTTGATGGAAATTCAACAACAGAAAATACACGTTATCTCTGTTTGTTATTGGACTAACTAATTTTTCCACAGCTCATTGATTATGCAGTTTGAACGAAAGAAAATACACGTTATCCCTGTTTGTTATTGGACTAACTAATTTTTCCATAGCCCAGTGTGGTTCTTTGTGATGTTTTGTTATTGTTAAAAAACAACAAATGAGATGATTCCATGTCAGAACAATATCCAAATTTTGATCAACGTTAATTCTGGTGAAGATATTACACTTTCTGGGGGGAAAGAAAGAAATCTTTAACGACACTTTTGATCCTTCTGTAAATGGATTTGCATTATACTTTATCATCAGCTATCGATTGATGCATGTGTCATGAACTTTCTGTTTTATGTTGCACCATTTTGTTATAGAACTTCCAGTACTCTCTCTCTCTCTCTCTCTCTCCCTCTCTCTCTCGGGGGCAGAGGGGAGTGAGTGTCTTGGATGATTGAACTCCGTTGAACTGTTAATCACATAAGCTATTTGGTGACATGCATTGCATTGGTTTACAACTTTTCCCTCGAATTCCAATATTTCATGCACTTTATTATCACATTAAGCTTTTTTTTATTTTTAAACATCTGTGTTCCATTTATGTACATATAACTTTAGTAACTACTTTTCTTCTATCTTCTGCAGCTGCTCCTTGAGTTGCAAGTTTATTATTTGTCCGATTCTGCTAGAAATAGAGGAGTAAAAAGAGATGCTATGGCATAACATACTAATGGTACTTCTTATATGATGAATGGTATCGCCATCAACAGCGGCTCTAGTCTTGTTCGCAGCAATTCTTCAGCCATAATTTCATCCGAAGCTGGTACATTAGGACTGACTGGATTACAAAACCTTGGGAATACTTGTTTCGTGAACAATGCTCTTCAGTGTACATATAACACACTGAAGCTTGTGGACTACTTCTTGGAGATTACAAGAGAGAAATAATAAACCCAGATAACCCGTTGGGCATGAATGTACGTTGTCCTTTCTGTTAGGACTTCTGTATTTATTTACTGCTCTGATTACTTCTACTTTTTCTATAACTCTTCAACTTTTTCCACTATCCAATTTGGACCAACCATAATGTATGTTTTTGCTACATTTTATTGTGTCAATGACCCGGTTATAAATTATTGTCCGTTGAAGTTTTTCTCCACTTCTCCATATTCTTTCTAACCTCTGTATTCAATCAAGTCTTAAATCAAAAACCATTTTCTTGAAATTTCTATATTTATTTGGCATGTGGATTGTCCATCAATCCACATCGTGAATTGGGACTGCACGAACCCGCTATCCGAACAATATGCACCTGTAAGTATCTTAATACATCATGAGGCAGAGAAGTACAAATTAAGGATTTTGACATTTTGGTTTTCTTAACATGTTGTACTGCATATATTAGAAGTTTTACAATTTTGTTGAATTATTCTAACTCTCGTTACTATGACGTAGCATGGTGGCAATCAGTGGTATGACTTTGATGACAGCCATGTGTCTCCCATCAGCGAGGACAAGATAAAAAGTTCGGTTGCCTATGTCTTATATTACAGGAGAGTCGAAGATATCTAACTTTAGGTGACAGCAACTGACCATTGAAGGTTGATTCATTTCTTTATCAAGCAGTCTCGGAAGAATTGCATCAAATGTAGGATTCTTTTGTCTTGGGCGTCCTATAGTTTCTAGTTCATAAGACTAAAAACCTGTAGTATAGAAGGATGCCAAGGACAGTGTAAGTACAATACTACAAACTGAAATTAGAAGTTCATATTAAGAAGGAACGAGTTTTACACCCAAGAGAGAATTTAATTTCTTTGACTGTAAAAGGCAAAAGTAATTTTTGCCCAACATTCACGCCTTTTATAGGCAGAGGCACTAAATCTCAGCCTTCAGATGTCAATTTGGATCATCCAATCGTTTATTTCAGATTGAATTCGAGCCACTTACCACGTCTATCGTTTCACCTTCTATGGCCCATATTAGAGAGTCTGCTTCATGCGCAACACAGCGTCTCAATTCTTTAAAGAATAAAGCTGATTGCACAGTTTTATTTTTACCACTTGGTACACAGTCCCCTCATATGGGGTGGGACCCAAGCTGATTTAATGTTATTTTAAGCTCGGATCCCATCCCATGTTGTGAGGGGGCTGTGTACCGAGTGGCGTACCGGAGTGTACATCAAGCTCGATTCTTCCTTAAAACTCACTGCAATTGTCATCATTACTCATTAAATGCTACAACAGTTGCGTGTATTGAAAAGTGAAAAGCCACAGTTGTCTTTTCTTGAAAACATGCAAAAATGGCAAATCATTTGGGCACAATAATTGAGGACGCCTTGTGTTCTGCCTCCTCCCAATTATTGTTTATGACTTCGATCAATAGTGAAGCACACTTCTTTAGCCTCTACATGTACAACTTCGAAAAGCTATAGAGGTGTCTTAACAGCCTCGGTCATAAAGGACCTCGGCTCTGTTACCACTTCAGAATTAATTGAAGGCTCTAAGCACAACTTCAGTCACATCACCTCGATAAGTACTTCAAACAACTCTATTATCTTTATTTCAAACTCGAATTTTATATAAATATTTTTAAAATTATTTATCACCCAACAAAATTTTCAGTTCAATAATTACAAAAAGTCCATACATTACATAATTAATCGTACATAGACTTGGAAGACTATTACTACGCTCGTATTCGAAGCTCCTAGTGGAAGCCACGTCAATGCCACATGGAAGCAAATGGCACATCTGACAATCTACAAACGAGTCAAAGGTTGCTCTTTGGCCGAAGTCCTCTCTTCTATCTAAAGGCCCTTGCTGAAGCACTTTATCTTCTGGCTGAACCTCTACCTCTCCAAAGTTCTTTATCGAAGCTGAAGTGCATGTTGCCTTTAAAGCAGATGTGCAGAGTATTTATAGAAATGATTGATGTTATGTTTATATTAATGAGTGTCAGACATGTCAACCTAGGAGTGTAGGATGGCTGACCTCTTGTCAATGTAATCAATGAATGACAAAGTAATGTGAAATTTTAGTTAATTAGATTGAGCCACGTGGGTCTCATCCAATGTGACCACGTCGACATGAACTCTATAAATAGCGACTTTTGTAATATTGTAAAGGATTGGAAAAATTATATGTTAAACTTGATATACTTGAGTTCATAACTCTGTTGCTCATCCCTTGGGGTGGAGTTTGGATTCATTCTACTTTGGTATTATCTATGCTCGATTTTTGTTTAACAATCGTCATTGATCGCATTGTCGGTGTCCGAACGTTTTCGTCTCGTGTCGTAGAGTATCTCTCATGTCCATTGCCGACACAATCCTCCGACCGAATCTCCGGTCCAAACGTGCCAGAATTTGCTCGCGTGGATACGAGTGAGTCCGATATCTATTGTCCACATTGCCACTGCAGAAAATTGGGTCAATAATCCCAATAAGTTGATGAGTGATTAGACCGAAAATTTGATGCCTTCTTTAACATTTATGGTAATGGGACATTTCCCTCAATGGATGAATCCAAGTTTGTGACTTTGAGGCACTGGAAAATTTCATTTTACTCTGATTTACATTTGACATTGCGTCTAGGAAGGAGGCTGCACGATTGGAGTTAATGACGAGATCAAATACAAATGAGTAATAGTGCAATCGACTCTTGAGTAAGGGGTCTAATGATGATGGATGATGCACCATCCAAATTGGATGGTCGATCGACAGTACATGTTGATATTTTGCTCAACCAACGTGTAACTGATGACTCAATAAGTTGATGCCAATCGATATTTGTCATGTCACCGAGCACGCATTAAAGTCTATATATAGGTCTAATTCATTTCCAATTAGGATGAGAACACATAATTTAAACTTCGTCACACTTAAAAATACTCTACTTCTAAGAACAGTTATGCACCCTACCACCCACAGGAAAACTTTGCTCCATCGCGCACTACCACTCAAAATAGTTCCACAAGGCACAAATCATCTTTATAACAGGTGGACTTAAAAAAAAAAAAAATTGATATCTATCTTGTAAGTAAATAAAACAAGGTAGCTTCTTCATTCTTTTTATTTTTTTTACTTGCTAATATTGTCTAATTTATCTTATCAAACGCACCATAAAGTTTTCTAAAATTTCAGCTTAACACAACATAATTTTGTGAGTCAGCCTCTACGATTATAGGTATCCACACATGTCCATATTTATGTCTGTGTGTGTACCCAAAAATTTAAATGCGTGTGTGAGAGGGGTTGCCTTAGTTAATAAAATGTCACGGAATATAATATAATATAATATAATATTGAAATATCAGAAAGAACAAAAAAGAAGTTGATTCACTAAAGAAAAGAACATAATTGCAAACTGTTCCTTATTAATTTTATAAGCTTTGTTTAAGCGCTCGTCTCCTAAAATACAACGAAAACAGTAGTAAAATCTAAGCACTATATTTCTACTCCAAAGAATTGAATTTTATCCAAAAGTTGGAAAATTTTGAACAGGCAGAAACAGGAAAAATATTTACAAATAAAGAAGAAATGAATTTCGTATGAGTGGAGCAGATCAGAAAATCAACCTCAATTTTGGGCTCAGCTCCATAAATGGTGAGTTAGTTTCATTCATTAATAAGCCATTTACAATCTATTATATGGTTATAACTACTGGCAGTGGCGGAGCCAGCTCGTTGGAAATGGGGGGTCCAAATTTGAAAATATATAGGTAAAGGGGTGGGGTCGACGGGGGTTCGGGGGCAGCGCCCCCGAAATTTTTTTTTGAAGGAAACTAAAAAAATGAGAGGAAACAAAAATTTACTAATTGAGTCATTTACCTTTTCTGCGGATAGTATATCAGTGTAAATATTACTAATAAGTTGAGAATTAACCTAAAATAAGTGGAAGAAATAAGATTAACTTTTTTCGCAAGTTTATTTGTAATAAAATAAAAGTTACCATTCTACAATCCTTCTAATTTAAAAAAAAAAAAACCCAAAAAAAAAAAAAAAAAAAAAAAAATATTTTCTCAGGAAAATGGGGTGTCCAGGACACCCCCTGGACACCCCCCAGCTCCGCCCCTGACTACTGGAGTTTTAAAAGTTATAGAAGTTAGAGGGTCAGTTGAAAAAATTTAATAAATAGGAAAAATAAAGACAAAACGTAGACCCACTAAGGAGTCAATTTCGGTTCGACATTCATGTTCGTAATTTGCACTTATATTAGAGTTCAAGACTTGAGTACTAATTCAGTCCATAATTTGCACTTTTGGTGCTCACACGGAGTGAGCCTCTAAAATATATATGATTATACATTCATGAAATGTGATCGTACGTAAATTAGTATTCGCCTACTTTGAATTTTAATTTTTTATTTGTTCAAATATCATTTTTGACAAGTAAATGTATAATTTTAATATTTTTATAACGGAAAACATGAATATATTTTAATCTTCCAAAACGGATAAACGAATTCCACTCAAAAACATGTCACAACAGCACCATATCGAGCTCTATTTTTCAACAGTACGTCCAAAGGAGAAGACAATGTTTAGGGCTGTCAAGACAAGACAGCTGATCCATCATTCAGACAATTTAAAGGTAAAGCAAAGAACCCACCTATCATTTTGACACTAAATTCCAAAACACCAAGAACATGATTTGACGTTACAGATTCTTATATTTAATACATTAACCAATTTTCCATCAATTAAAATCTCTCTTAGCTCTCTCTTTTTCCCACAAAATCTCTACTTTTCTACTCCCCAAGACAAATAAAGTCATTGCTGGGACAGCATAAAGTCCTTTTTTTCTTTTTTTAAGAAAAGAATTTGGTTACACTTATTTTATATAGCACTTTTTATTTCGATTAGTTAAGAAAAGAAAAAAAGAGAGAGTTAAATTGAAAAAATCATGTAGATAATAGATTACAGTCATGTACTCATGTCTGTATAAATTCTGATAAAATATACTGCAGAAGTTATGATTAACTTGACGGCTTTTGTAAAAAGAAAATCCCTAAACGCTGTGGCCGTAAGATTCATTCTATTCAGCATTAATTTTTATGGAAGATTGGTTGAGGCAGATTCTTTAGGGATTATCATTCATGCAGAAGTTCTGTCACATCACTGTTTACAGACAGTAGCATGCATTAACGATACAATAATACTTACCTGTACGTTGTTTGATTATTTTCTGAGTGATGATGAAGTTTTTGGACTTTGGAAGAATTATGAAAACCCCTTCTTCTTATATGTAAGAGGGTGTTTGGTGAAAATTAAAATCAAATTTTTAGTAGATTGTAATAAAAAATTTTGAAATATGTGATTAAAAAGTTGTGGGATCTAAAAAAGATGTGATTAATATTGATTGTTTGACTTTGACTTAGATTAAAATTTAGAACAAACAGACCTAAATATTAGATCTTTGAATTTTATCAGATTTTGATAGAAATTACTGTGCATGTTAAATTCATGTAAATCATCATCAGTTAAAAAAAGGGCTGAATCAACTGTTACCTTTAACATAGAAGGGTAAAACAGGCATTGAGAATAAAATCCGAAAAGTGATTTGACTATGGTACGTTTGACATTATATTATAAAATTAAAAGAGGACCCACACGACAGTGCAAAAAATCAAATTTTGGGTGAAATAGCGCTCCCATATAGGGGCTCGAATTTTAGAAAATTATGTAGTGCATATGATCGTGCATCACAGTCATGACTTACACAGTCAGTAGCATGAAAAAATATTTGTCGACCTGCAAAATTCTAAAATCTAACCAAAGTTAGAGATTTATTCAATTGAGGATATTTTTATTCTTTTGCACACTGCTAATACTGATAACTCTTCATTTTTCAGCTTTATGGAATATGTGTATATAAATTATTTATATTTCACCAACTCTCATACGTTTAAAGTAAATTTTTGTGTATCCCAAGACTGTGTCTGTTTTTACTGTGTTTCATATTTGGGGGTGCCATAAAATTCGGTGTTTGTTGGCTCTCATTTCCTGATTTGATATGTAACCTGATTACTGAATGTGACTTATGAACACTTGAATTGTATCCATCAATGTATACATACATATTTGATATTTACATTTCTCTCTCTCTCTCTCTCTCTCTCTCTCTCACACACACACACACACACACACACAAACAAAAGGTTTGGAAGACAGCCCTTCAAAATAGGGTAAAGCGATGGATATGGCCTTGTGGTCCTCACTCCCCATTGTTACTCATACAAGGGATGATAATTGGGTGCATTAAAGCATTTTGGTCTAAAAGTTTTAAGTCCTTATAGAGGGGATTTATGCGTTTATAATATTGTCTTCAATATACTCGTTACATGCAAATCGAATTCATTATTTTATTAAAGATTCGACATGTGTACAATTTTCATAAATGAGTAGCTTCGTAACAATAACCTTGGTTTTTTTATTTTGTCACGATACCATGTTAACCATTTCTCAAGTTTTTAAAAAGATGCTGCATATATTCATTGCATCTTGTCTTTAATAAAAAAGTGTTTTCATATATTTGTTTCTATCTTATATAGATTCTATAAATACATATGTCTATTGATATATCAATTTATAAATTGTATCCAAATGGAGGCTTAAACTTGCCACGTTCATGTTTGAGCCAAAATTAAAATGATATTTTGAGTAGTTAAGTTCTACTAGCTAGTTTGATTGAATTGTACGGTATTCTATTTACATTAATTGAAAAAATTATCTTCGCTCTCAACTACACAATTTTTTGTTGATTAGTTTAGAATCAAATTTTAAGACTGGACAATCAATATCATCAAAAAAATTAATGAAATTACGATAAATTGGATTGAATTTTGCTGTTTTTTCTTCTGCAGTACCTCGACGACAATGAAGGAAGAGAAGGAGGATGAGTAGGAGCTAGCCTTTGTAGAGGCGGAATCGAACGCAGGTCTTGAAAATAGTCTTTGGTTCGGCAGCTTTTTTTTTTTTCTTTTTCTTTTTCTCAAAATTAGTTCATTTTTGAAAGGATAAAAACCAAACAGGTATACAAATGTACACGTGGATAAACACTTATATATGGATTGAAAAAGATAGATTGTTGTAAGGTTCCCCAGTGCTAAAATATTATGATAATATTCTATTATAAAGACTCCACTACTACTTGTTTAAACGAACTATTTGATCCATATAAAGTTCGAAGAATAAAACATAGTAATCTTAGAAAAATCACCATCTTGCAAACTCACATTAAGAGTAAAGTCACCCTATACGTGAAATGTGAGAGAATAATCAATAGTGCAATATTATAAACTACATACTCAGCAAGCCCAGCCTCACATTGAAAAAGGACAACAAACATATTACATAGATTCTGAGATGAATACAAGAATCTTCCTTTTTAGTTTAAAGATCACAAACCTTGGTTAAATCTGAACACTTACAGACAAATAAACAAGCTTTATTTTCTGGACAAAAGTGCATCTTTGCACACCTAAAGTTCAAGAAATGTGGCAATAAATCCCTCCTATTTAAGTCAGTGATTTGAACTATATATACTCTAGTATTTTATATGTAAATCTTCAAATTCAAAATAAGAGGGACTAAAATGCCACAATTCTTGAAACTTCTGTGAGAGAAAAAAGAAACTTTGCCCTTAATTACTAACAGAAATTTTAATAAAAGCCAAGGGAATGCTGAGTCCCTTCTCCTCCAACTGCATGGTCCATCTTTGCTTGTTTATTTCCATCCAGCTTCAGTCCAAAATGAATGTGAGGAAAATGTGCCCACTGAAAAACAAAAAATAAAAATCTTGATCAGTATAGCTGCTGCAGCCTCTTCTATTTTCTCTTCCATTCATTCTCATGTTGTTGACAGACAGAATACAACGTTATTAACTTAATTTATTTATTTTTGTTTTATTACTTGTCATTTTTCTGTTTATCCTTGAAATAGTAAAATCTAGGCCAACCAATATGTACTTTGGACAAGATGCACAGCAATACTGTTGATAATATACAGCTGCATTGATTAAATAAGAAGAAATATATAAAACTTTAAATGTCATATCGCAATCCTACATCATCATCATCTTGTTTTGGAGCTAATAAGATTTAGAGCCCGTTTGACCCCCATTCCATTCTCATTCTCATTCTCATTTTTTACTCTTTCTTTATTTCAACCACACATTTTTCAAATAAAATAATATTACACACAAATCTAAAAAATTTTATCATTTTTTCACCACACATTCTTCCATCAATCACTATTTCAAAAATTCTATTCTCATTAAAATCAACATCAAACACATTCTTAGTTCATTTCAGTATTAATTGTTTACTTAAATACTTTATTAAATCTGACCAATATAGTTAAAAATTTGAAAATTAGCCTATGTTTAGCAAACCAGTGTTGTCAAAATCATTTATCATCATTATTCTTTTCTTTCCTCTATTTTACATATGATACCATTTTTATGATAATTTTCAAGTTAATTAGTGACCACCTATTTAGCAAGTGATAAATTAGTACCTGTGCTGTATTAGGCATAACAAGAAAGATGAAGTGTATGGGAAATAGTCTAATTTATTTGAGCAGGTTCTACAGTAAACTAATCTGACAGAAGTTCTGTCTTTTCTTAAGATAAATTATTTCCGTTTTATTTCTTTTTTTACTTATTTTTAATCCAATTTATCAATATGATCATAATATATTAGGCATTGTGTGATCAACCACATAATAATATTGACTTCATATAACTAAGCTCAACTTAGGCAGTCACATAAATGGTAATAAACTAATAATTCACATCATGTATGATATAATTCTTATATTATAGTTAATACAATATATTATCTGACTTACATTTTTTGCAGCAGTGCTAAAAGCTTCCCGGTGGCTAATCTCGGGATTGCTAGCCTTTATCCTCTGAATCTCCTCCCTGTAAGTGTGCATCAAATTCTTGTTATCAAACAAGACTTCTTTTTTATAAATATTGACAACCTTTAGACCACATGTCCTCATGGTTAGGAGACAACTTGAATTATTGGTTAATTAACTAAATATGTATTTGTTGTAACGAATAATTATAAGATTTACTCCAACATTCAACTACTTGGTATGGAAAGAAAGTACTCTATAGATGTATTACTATGCCGTAAGGGAAAAGGCTTTCACTTGGAAAAGAATTGAATTACATCAAAGATCTATCCTACTACAAATAGAATTATAGTTAGGATTTTAGATATTATCATGGCTGTGGAGATTGACTTCTTTGATTATACAATCAATATAGAGTTGACGTATTGCTGAAAATGAAATATGAACAAAAAGTTCGACTTACTTTATAAATCGGTTATAGGCTGAAGGAACGCGTTGTCTTTTTTCTGGAGCTGTAAAATCATGACAATTTGAACTCTTGCTCAGTGATCAAATAGAACATATATACGGTATACGTGAATGTTGTGTTCGAGAAAAAGAGTTGGGATCCATATTCATACCAATGAAATATAACCATATAGTACAAATTAATTTGTGAGTGTGTAAGAATATAGGTGCCCAGAACAAGGTGCAAAAAGGAATCTAATTAAGCACAAGCTCAAAATCATTTACAAGATTTATGATATTAGAATTAGCTGGGGTGAGGAAATGGTTCTATCCTTTTGAAAACGAAAAAATATTTTCCGTATCTAAAAATTTAAGTAGCGGAATATTGTATTAGAGAAGGGTCACAAATTTAAGTCTCGGGCCATAAAATTAGGCACGTGAACTTTTGATGAAAAAATTGAACACACGGCTTATACATGAGAAGGCTTGTAGATGACATGTTTTAATACTTAGCTAGTAATTTTCCTTTCCCTATTCAAAGCAAACAATGCTTCTCTAATTAATGATATGTGGATAACCTACCATTCATTGAGGGCTATGGCTTACAAGAAAAAGGTGTTGCCTAGAACATAAGCATTCTAGGCATATGTTTGAGGATGCCAATGTTACAATATGAGTTGGACAGTGATGTAATGTCACAATCGTATGACAGGTATTGAATGGAGTAAAAAAGTTAGGTGCCCTTTTTAGAATTCATCAAAATCACTTGATGACATGTGGGTTTCATGATAAGCTATTGGCACGACCACTTTGAAATATAATCAAACTCTATTATAGCAAAAGTGAGAAAAACCATTTCCAAGGATTAAGCTATAGTAATACAGTTAAAAAAAAAAAAAAAAAGCAAAGACAAAATCCCTTGTAGAGATGCCTAAACTTTATGGACACAATGTGTGCGCACTTGTGTTTGTAGGTAAGAGAGAAAAAGAGCTTACGACGTATTGGAGTCATTCTAGGTTGTTCATATTCAGGCTCTAATGGTGCCAATTTGCTGCATCTTGACGATGAACCACATTCTTTATTGGCAGCTAATTCAGTGATAGATTGTTGTTTCTGGTGCTTCAATCGTGCAAAAAAGACGAGCATTAGTTAAATATACCGATAGATCAGCTAGGATACTAAGCAAATAAGATGACATTGAGCATTTTACGTACTTAGATATGGCATAGAAATTAAAGTGCTGCCTAAACAATCAATTTGGAGAGGAAAACTAAAAACTATTGCAACAAACAGCAAAAAAACCTTGATTTGATTGGTGTAAGTTTGTTAAAAATAAAATAAAAATTGAACAAGATTGGAGAAAGAAATCCCTTTAAAGATTGAACGCAAATTAAAAATTGGGCTTCCACATAGCACGAGATTGGAATCTCTGCAATGGACTATACGTGATAAAAGATTTTAGTTTCTTTTTTTCAATAATACTACCATATTAGACAAAACATTAACTAGTGTATACAATCTGCAGGAATGTGGGACACTGAAACTAATGAACTAATTACTGTCTTATATAAATATGGTTTGTTTAATTTATTTACATCAAAGGCAGAAGAATCTAAAGTCGTCAACTACACAAACTTGTGTGTGTCTGTGTATACCTGGAAATCTTGAAGGTGAGCAGACTGATGCAAAGCTCCCACGTTAACAGACAGCAAATTGGAGCAATGGCCACATCTGACTGTGACAATGGTTAGCATACTGTTGCATGGAACGCTAACCTGCTCCCGTCACATGCATTAATTTCAATGGAAAAAATAATGTAATTAGTACTTAATCCAACTCAACCACAAATCACATTTTTAAACCTCCAACCCATCTGTGCGTGTAAGAGAGAGAGAAAATTAAGAAATATTCATCTGAAAATGGTTTGAATTTTCCTACAAAACCCTAACAGTTAATCCCTTCTTTCTTGTAGAATCAAGAGTTGATTGTTAAACTTGAAGGCAGCCGGAAATTCGAGATTCCGGGATTAGACTACAAGAAATATTTGAGATCAGAGTGTCTCAAGGAAGAAGAAGAGAAAAGTTACATATCTTGTAAATATTTATTGGTTCTCTTTCTTGATTTTTCATATTTATTGGAATGAAGTTCGTTAGCGTAGCTTTCACAATAAGGCCAATTTCACTGCAACCATCACAGGGCCTCACATGGGCAAAAATAAGAAGTTATCTTGTGTGAAGACCATTGTAATCTCCCTTTCCTTCTCTATCTGACACACTTACTGTGCTTTTTTTCGTGCGTGTATGTGTGTGTGTGAGTGTGAGAGAGAGAGAGAGACTTTTAATTACATTGTACAGTGTGAAATGGTGCTATTGTTTTGTGAAAACTAATAACACATACAAACACACAATGAGATGTGTAACAGGCATCAAACTTAGCAAGTACAATTATTATTGAGTAGCAGATATACGAAGATGACAATGAATTGCAGAATTAAATGTAAAGCACAGAAGAGCATCAGAAATTCATCCCTCAAATCTTGGACAAGTCCTGAAACTTAAATTTACTGTTGAAATCAGTAGAACCCTAAGAATCATAGGCACGGACCTCACGGCTGCCTACAAGAATAGGCAGATCAAGATTCGTGCTATTTTTTTTTTTTAGATCATTAGGGTTCTTCAGCCTTCTCTGAATCTTGATTTTTCTTTCTGGGATTTCAGATTTTCAAGCTCTTGATTCACATGAAAGTTCTTTGGAGTTCCAAAATTTTACCTTCTTTCTTTCTGCTTACCAAGTTTATGGGAGATTTATGAAAAATAAAATCAAAATAGATGAGATAATAAAAATAATGAAGAAACTAGTAGCAAATATTTCCGGCAAATACTCTTATTTCCTTTTGAGCAAGCCCAAATGGAAACCTTACTTTCCTTTCGTATCTAAATATTTTCACCATAAATTCATCAAAAAAATTAGCATAAAATATCATAGTATTTAGTTTGAAAGTAGTACAAAATCCAATAATTCACCACCTGCATTCCACTTTAAAAAGTTATCTTTTTTCCACTTGCTACTGCAAAACTTTTGGGGAAAAATCTAAAAATTAGAAGTAAACAAAATAAACAATTCCCTTTAAATGTTTGATATATATACCATGGATCACCACCTTTAAAACTAAGCACAAAAATTGATAAAATCCCGTACTTTAAGGATCTTGGGACATGAAAAATTAAGGAATTAATGAAAGAATTAAAATATTATACCGCTAGAATTGTGTTGCAGAAGTTGCAGTGAACGTAACAAACACGTTCGGAGCCGGGCATGTCCAGTGACATTTTCGCCGGATCCTTGTGGAAAGAGATCGGTGACGAAGTTTTTAACTAAAGAAGATGAAGCACAAGAAAATAAGACAAGCAATAAAGAGAAAAAGGGTAATCAAAGAGAAAGAAAGAATGATACATACAATACAAGTTGTGCTTATAGAGTAGAGAGAGAATGAGAGAAAATGTACAAAACTCAAAGATTAGAAGATAGGACTGATCTGGTCGGTATTGGGGAATAAATGTGAAGTAATTAACTAGTGGTATTGTAAAAAATGGCTGTTTTCATGGAAATTTTGATTATGGAATTTACAGATAGAGAGAGAAGGTGTGGGTGGGGTAGGAGTAGGGGTAGGGGTAGGGGTACAATTATGATTGATGAAATGAATGGGTAGGAATCAACTGTTGTTTTCTAACTAGACTGGTTTGTGTGTAGCGGACGAGGGGGGCGAGATATTACTGCTTTGGAATGTTTAGGGAATTGAGTGAAATATAATTAACCCTAATTTAGAGAGTGTGTTAACTCTATATAGCATTTTATTTTATTTTTTTACTGGAGAACCCGCAGTCGCTCTCCTTCGGGTGCGCACTGGGTAAACTCTCGGGCTAATGCAATAGCTTACAAACTACGTCAGTCAGGTTAACCACACTAAGCAAGCTCGGTACAATAGACTCGACTGAGAAAGTGTTGATAGGATTCTCGAACTCGTGACCAAATGTCTCCGCGTTAACCAACTCGACCACCCCATAAGAGGCTACTCTATATAGCATTTTAACTTCACACGATGCCGTATACACATTAATGTCGTTTAGTAAATGAAAGATGTCTACACGAATGGTTCGAATTGGACATGAGCAGTACGTCAAGTTCATCACGTGTTTCTCTTTTTAAATCATGTCTTGTTTAATTTTTAACATATGTACTCATTCATGACAGTTCTATCACTCGTAAATATTTAGATAACTCGACTTGCTTACTTATATGGGCTCTTGTGCTTCTTGTTCATGATTAATTATTTCTACACGTGGTACAATGGGAAGTATCCTAAATTGCTAGCTAGTCTGTGTAAGTTGTTATTATTGGTATATAAACTACTTTATTAAGTAATTAATTAGCTAATAAAGCTATTGGATACTAGATAATGATAAATACTAGGAAAGAAATGTAGGATAGAACACTAAGCCCTATTTGAGCTCCATTAATCATAAAAATATATTTGTTCCCTCTTTTTTATTTGTAATCACATTTTCTAATAAAATAACATTATATATAAACTCAAAAATCCTCATTATTTTTTAATCACACGTTTTTCAAAAATACAATTTCGAAACTCGTTTTTTTCTCAAAATGGAGCTCAAATAAGGGCTAATCATAGGATTATCTAAACCTCATATGTAATGATTTAAAATTTAAACACAAAAGGCACCAAATATAAAATTATTTTTTGAACTGAAAAAACAAAAGTGTCCGATGATACGTCAAATAAGAAAGAAGTGTGCAGACATGACAGCTTACATGCAGCTAATTGTAAAGACTTGACAACATATACACGTCATACGTAATAAAGTTTAGAAATGTCATGCCTAAGGATTAAAATCAGATTTTAATAAAAATTAATAAAATATGTGATTAAAAAATTGTGAAATTCATAAATATATGTGATTAAATTAATTTTTGACTTTAACTTAAATTAAAATCTAAATTTTAATTTGTATCCAAGCGAGAGATATTTGGAGTAAAACTTTAAAAAATTTTAAAAATATTCATTCTTTTATAAAAATGCTCTTCAGTACTTTTCCCCAACTAATCCTTTAACAAGTGAACGAGAATATAATGTATAACGAAATTCATCTCATAAATCAACTATAGGCGTCAAGATTAAATTCTTAAAATGAGATTAAATGATAAGGTTCTTTAATTTGTGACAGTATCTAGATGACTTTTTTAGTCATGTTTTTTCAAATTTGAATATAATATTTAAATAATTCAAAGAAGAATTTTAAAAGATAATGTTACTATGCTTGTGGATTTTAGCTTTCGAAAGGAAAAAAGAACAACTCAACAAAGAAATGAAAGACTAGGTAAATATATATAAAATAATTTAAATTACTAGAAATCAAGAACGAACAAAAGTGGGTTGATTTGACATAAACTAAAAAAACGGCAGTACTTGAAAGTTATTTACTTTCAATTATTGTTCTTCTCCACTTCGTGGAATTAATTTTCTTACTTATATAATTTAATATAACTTTTAAATATAGCACATAAATTTTCCTCATATTTCACTTTTAAAAATATTGTTGATTAGACTTCTATATGAGCAATTATCGGTCAAATCATTGACTTCACGGTTGAATCGGAGGCAACTAACTATCATACAAAAACTTACAAAATAGATATTTATTTTAGATTTTTATGATAAACAGGTATTATATTAGCCGGTGTGAGAATATACGTGACGCACCGTTCATTCATCATGAACAATTGTTGCATAAAATTCTTCACCGTTCATTCTACGGGAATATAGCTGCATAAAGCCAAGGGGCCTCATTTATAAACCATTCGATTTGACTGAGTGTATTTTTAATATTCATCATGAACAATTTTTGATGAAGGTGTGTTCGAATTCATACTATCATTCATAATGGACTTGTGGATGATGAGTATAATCATTTTATGGCTAAATTGTGTTATTGATATTCGTATAGACATGCCTAGTTGAGACTTCCAATAGTCATTAGGGTAGCAGATAGGGGCGGACCCACCAGTAGATCTGGTGGGTCCTAGGACCAACAAGATTTCAACCAATTTTTTTTTTTTATTTAAAATATTGTACAATTTTGGGCTCAATGGGCCATTACAATTTACAACTGGACCAAATTTCTGACTTAGAGACAGTCTATAAAGTATACTGTAATTTTTCATTATAATATGTTAGATATAAGTATAGATTTAGATGAAAAATCGAAAATCTGGCTTTGGAAATGAATTTTAGTTAATTAAGATTTGAATTTAGAGAATTGTTGAAAGTTGTGATTTGTTTTGATATTAAGGTGTTGATCTTTTGTCCTTTTTGCTGATTTAGTTGTATATTTGGTTCTTCTTGAAGTTGTTAATTGCCAATAACAACGAAATACTTTCACCTCTTGTAGTAAATCCATCTAATTGTTGAAGAAACTGTTTGGTAGCATGGGTTGAGGCCTCGAAATTGGATAAAAATTCTTGTCTACATATTTGAATTTGATTTCGAACAGCCTAACACAATTAAAAAGTAGTTCTGATTTCAATTTGCCAGCCTACTACTGTAATTGGTCGGAGCGTTTCCGAGTTAATAATTTTTTCATTTTTGCAGCAATTTAAGAATGGAAAATAATATATATTTCAAACTTCTATTATTTTAATTGTACAGGTTCTTTAATCATTATGAATGTTTGTACTATCCTCAACTCCAAAAAAAAAAAATTCAGGGGCCCCGTGCTCCCCCCTTCTTCATTTCAATATCTTTCATTTTAAGACCCATCAGTTCTAACATCCTGATTTCGCCACTGGTAGCAGAGAATTGGGTATGTAGGTAGTTTCCCACAATGACATGGGCTATGATCTAGCATAACTGACTTCCTATATGTGTAGGTTGGGCCTAAACTTATGATTTATGTGCCAGTGGAGCTTCCTTATTAGAATGGGATGAAGAATACACTGTGGAATTATGACGGGACTCTATGACAAACCACGGATATAGGTGACAGCATGCTTATTATTGAATTCTTTTTTGGATTACGCTCAATTACTAGCATTCCCACTTGTCATATCCTGGTCCTTGATGAAGGAGATAAATCGCAGGTTATGTCTCCAAGTGTACATGGTGGAAGACTGCTTGTACACTTGCACTTAACCAAAAGCCAAATCCATATTTCAGAATTCGAACTCTTGACGCGACAACCTCAAGCAAAGCTAGATTTCTCCACATTTCCCTTTTACACTTGAATATGTGCCCTATGGGAGCTTATTATTGAATTCGTGCTATACACTATAATGGGGATTCAAGTCTTCAGAATGATTTGATGTTCTTGTCATGCACCATCATATTTTCTCCACTATTGTTCACGTGTATATGCTTTATGTTGTATAGATACGCGAGGTTGAGGGATGCCGTTGGAAATATTCGGAGGATCCGAATAAAATACGTTGACCCGTATTATTTTCTCTCTAGAAAATAATTATAATATTTTTGTTATGCTACACCATTATTTTATGGACCGATGCTTTACAACTTAGCTACGCATAATTATTTTAAGGTGGACAATATTCCATATATATAGAACTAAGAACTCAAACAATCAAATTATCTAGAGGTACAAATAAAAATAAAAAAATGCACAATCAATATAATATTTACATCTTATACCTGAAATACAAATAGGTGCATAAGAAGATGTTAATACATTCGTGTAGTCATCTTTTACTTAAGTTTCATTTTAGTCACTCATCTTTATTTTGTTCTAACTTTGTCACTAATATGTTGAAGTTGCAACACTTTCGTTAGTATTTTTAATGGCACATCCTGTATGGATCGATAACTGAGTAAATGATTTTGGTCTTGTGGATTCACAAAAATATAAAATGTCAGAATTCACAATTTTTTTAATAAAACTTGTAAATTTGGTAAATGAGGCTCTGTGGACAAGTGTCCAGGTCAATTTTCCATAATTGTTATTGGGAGTGTTGGAGGCCACTGTTTATTGTCCAAGAAACTTAGTGCTCCAATTAATCCATCAATCGTTCTGAGTCATATGATAATTCATCATGGAATTAGAAAATAGAAAGTCTTGATAAAGTGCGGGTCGATCATAACATGTTTAGCACGTTAAATTTTTTTTTTGAACGAATAAGTTTATTGAGATTAAAGGTATTGTGTTTGAACGTTTATCTAATTGACACGTTGTTGGCTACAATTCAAACTGATAAGAACCTATAATTTCTTGTATATGCATTTTCTTTCATTCTCAATGCTCAGCATTGGACAAGTGCTAGTGCTACTTTCTTATCTCAAATCAGAACAACGTCAATGTTATGAAAGATAAAGAATGACAACATGAACGAAAGATTAAAAATACTTTGACTTATTCACGTTGAACGACGACAATTTAATAGGACGATAGATAAATATATCACATATATCTCTTATTTAAGCCTTGTTTGGTGGGAATTAAAATCAGATTTTTAGTAGATTTTAATAAAAATTGATGAAATGTGATGTTGAAATGTTGCCTAGATGTGTGATTTTCCCTAAATATATTTATCCAAAATCAAATTGTCTGGTAAATGGTACATCATTTCCTATGGGCCTGGCTTGAGAGGATAAAGGATGGGAACACCACACAAATCCTACATATAAAAATCACTTTTCAAAACTAACAAACTTGTTAAATTATTTCAAAAATCAGGTGGTAAATAATTTTATTAAATAATAAAATATAATATAATATACATTAATTATTTCCACTTTTGGCCACCTCATCCACCCCACCTCATCACCCCACTACACCACCTTCTCTCCACCTCTCCATTAGCTCCGGCGACGGCGACAGCTCCGGCAGCATCTCCGGCGACGGCTCCGGCAGAAACTCCGGCGACGACAACTTTCCGGCGACTTTTTTTTTTTTTTTTTTTTTTTTTTTTTTTTAACTACCAATGACCTATTTGACTGTGATCGATTAATTGATTTGTGCCAAAAAAATTAATGATATGAGACAATTTATTAAATTAACTTATTACAAGTTATTGTATGATAATAAATCATCAAATTAATTTATCACAACTTATTTATTAGTCATGAGACACAAATTGCATGTCACAATAACAAATTTATTCATAATCACATATTTGTATTCAGTGTGACTAACTGTGACCAAATTTGCATTTAGTGTGACTGTTTGTGACCGTATGTAATCAAGTCACAATCGGTCACAATTAGCACAGAATTGGTCACAAAGCAGTCACAAATAACACATATTTGAGCAAGACGAAAATTGCTAAAAGACCTTTATATAGGTTTTACAAGAAACCCTAAAAATAGAAAATATAAAAAACGAGCCAAAAATAGCAAAAAATAAAAACAAATTATACTAAAAATAACAATTTAAAGGCTTAAATGAAGGAATTTGGCTAAAATCCCGAGATCTCGGGACTTCGCCTCGAGTCCAATTTTTCGGGTCGTTTCCAATCAACCTACCAAATTTCAGCCCATTCCGACGCCGTCACAATAAATGACCAAAATGCCCATGGCGCGGGGCTGGACTCGTCCTGCATTCACCAGCATAACCTCCAATGCACCACCACTACCACATTCAACTCAAATCCACGACTATAAATACTACCATCACTGATCTGTATTATATGTGACTAATTGTGACCAAATTCATCTTCAGTGTGACTAATTGTGACCAAATTTGTATTCAGTGTGTCTGTCTGTGACCAGATCAATCTCAAGTCACAACCGGTCACAACCAACACAAAATTGGTCACAAGTAGTCACAACAAACACAAAATTGGTCACAAATAGTCACAATAAACACATATTTGGTCACATAGGGTCACCACAAACAAATTTATATACACCGCATACAAGTATCGTAATCCATCACCTCCAATCCACCATCACTAACACCTTTAATTAAATTCATATTTACAACCTCGACGGTCGAGGAAACATAGTTTGATGAACTAGGCATGGAGGCGGACGTCGTCGGAGGATCTGAGCCACACATCCTCGTAGAGGAGACAGAGGCGAGCATGGGTAATGGGATAGGACTTGGTTAAACCGGGCAACACCGACACATACACCAATTTCTCATGGAATGCCACCAGCAAAGCCACCCCGCCACTACTATTCCACCCACCCCATACAGCAACGCAGATCCCCCTTCTTGTACTCCTTCAACCACAGATCCCCAAACTCACAATCCTTCTACTGCTCGAATACCAGCCACATCGAGAAAGGATCAACCACCACAATTGTTGTAAATCTATAGAACTGGTGGACGTCAAAATACAATGTAGGCTCAATAAATCGCAACTCCAAACCAGGAAATTAACTCATCAAGAGGAAGAACAAGACGAAATTGTGGCCGGATGAAAATACAGATTTATGAAGATTTGATTGGAAATTTCGTCCAACTATAAGAGATGACTGATTATGGGGATTTCAATCCAGTTAATAGAGAGATGAAATTTGAAACAGAGGCTGCAAAAACATGACCCAAAAGAAAAAATGAAAGCACCTGATTTTTGAAGCTGAAGTTGAAAACGGGATTGTACCCATGCTCAATCCCACATCAAACACAGGACATTCTCCATTCAAACACAGGGAGATACTACAAATCAGTTGATAGCACTCGTCGCTACTTGCACAGCAACAACGAGCCGCGAGCAGTGCGATGGTGGGCGGCGTCGCTCTCGGATCGACGTTGTTGCAACGGCGTCACGATTTCAACACTCGTTGCTTGTCTTGCAGTACCTCCGCCGGTGGTGCATCGTCAAGAGAACGCGATGAAGAGAGAGATGGTAGAGAGTGAAGAGGTATGAGAGAGAGCTAGAGAGAGATGAAATTTGGGGGAGGTATGAGAGAGAGCGCGCTAGAGAGAGAGAGAGAGAGAATTTGGGGGTGCCGGGAGTCAGATTGAAATTTGGGGATGGGGTGGATTTGTTATAATAAATCTGTAATGATTAAATTAATAATTTTTAATTAGCACCTGATTTATGAAATTAAAACTAATCTTTCTTATTTATGAAAATTAGTCTTTAAATGTAGGTTTTCAGGTAATTTTCCCATAAAGGATCAAGTACTTGGTCCGACCCATGCATAAATTGGGCCCATTGGAGAAGAATGTCTCAATCAATCAAAAATCAAAACAAAGCCGTAGTTTGGTCCTATTTAAAAATAAATATAATATAATATAATTCATTTTTAATCACATATTTCATGAATTAAAAAAAATTTATCAACTTTTTAACTATCATTAATTTTTATCAAAATCTACTGAGAATTTGATTTTTAGCAAACCAAACAGGGACAAAATATAAACTATTTTCTTCTTTTTGAATTTTGAATATCGATTACTAAATCAAACTCGACATAAAATTTTAATCATGCAATAATGAATATAAACATCAATCTACTAAAACAAAAAGATCTACTAGTTTTACACTTATTTCTTGATTGGTTATATGTATTTTCTCTTGCTGAGGTTGAAGAAAGGTTTTGTGGTGTAAAATATTGTTCAATATCAAAATAATAGAATTATAAATTATATATTCAATAAAAAAATTACAAATTAAGTTTTATAAGTATAAAAACACACACGATGCACGGGTAATTGTCGAAAATATTTAAAATAGGGAACACCACACAAACCCTACATATAAAAATCACTTTTCAAAATTAACAAACTTGTTAAATTATTTCAAAAATCAGGTGGTAAATAATTTTATTAAATAATATAATATAATATAGATTAATTATTTCCACTTCATGCCACATCATCCATCCCATCTTATCACCCCACTACACCACATTTCCTCAACTTCTCCATTGGATCCGACGACGGCGACTTTTTTTTTTTCCAATGACCCGTTTGACTGTGATCGATTAATTGATTTGTGTCAAGAAAAATTAATGATATGAGACAACTTATTAAATTAACTAATTACAAGTCATTGTATGGTAATAAATCATCAAGTTAATTTATCACAACTTATTTATTAGTCATGAGACAGAAATTGTATGTCACAATTACAAATTTATTTATAATCACATATTTGTATTCAGTGTGACTAACTGTGATCAAATTTTCATTTAATGTGACTGTCTGTGACCAATTCAATTTTAACTGTGACCGTATATAATCAAGTCACAATTAGCACAGAATTGGTCACAAAGCAGTCACAAATAACACATATTTGAGCAAGACGAAAATTGCTAAAAGACCTTTATATAGGTTTTACAAGAAACCCTAAAAACAGAAAATATCAAAAACGAGCCAAAAATAGCGAAAAATCAAAACGAATTATACTAAAAATAACAATTTAAAGGCTTAAATGGAGAAATTTGGCTACAATCCCAAGATCTCGGGACTTCGCCTCGAGTCCAATTTTTCGGGTCGTTTCCAATCAGCCTACCAAATTTCAGCTCATTCCGACGTCGTCACAATAAATGACCAAAATGCCCATGGCCTAGGCTGGACTCGTCCTGCATTAACCAGCATAACCTCCAATGCACTACCACTACCACCTTCAACTCAAATCCACGACCATAAATACTACCATCACTTATCTGTATTATATGTGACTAATTGAGATCAAATTTGTATTCAGTGTGTCTGTATGTGACCAAATCCATCTCAAGTCACAATCGGTCACAACCAACACAAAATTGGTCACAAATAGTCACAACAAACACATATTTGGTCACATAGGGTCACTACAAACAAATCTACACACACCGCATACAAGTATCGCAATCCACCACCACTAACACATTTAACTTCAATGCACCACACCATTTGAACAGCCCAAACCACCGTCGCCAGAACCACCAACACCACCTCCCAGCAACAAAACAATCGTCTCGAATATCGTAGCACCACCACAACCACCAGATTTCCCACCACCTGTAGCACCACCATCACAACTTATACCATCACCGTAACCTACCAGTGCAGCGCCAGTAGCCAGCCAAAGGGTGTCCCCTGCTAAGGTCCCTAGAGTCCCTACCACCACCACCTTCACTGCGCTGCCACCGCCTGATCCATCACCAGATCCAACATAATCACCGCTACCCAAACACCACCACAGCCCCCATCCACCAGATCGTGACGGTGCAGATCCCGACCACAGCACAAAATAACCACCACCGTACGCACGCACGTACAGTGGCGGACGCAGAGATTTCGTATTAGTGGGTCACACTCAAACATTTCAAAACGTCGACAAAAAATTTGGTGATGCGGTGTCCTCTCTCTCTCTCTCTCGACTTTTAGTTCCTTTCTCTGTGTCAAATGGAAACCATGTGGTGTGGGTGTATCTAGGTCACAAATTTGGTCCAAAATTCTACTGTATTTTAAATAATAAAAAATTAAAACTAAAAAAAAATTGGTCGGTCAAATGACCCACCAGGTCCAAGTGTATGTCCGCCTCTGTGCACGCACACCTAACCATCGCACCGCAACCGCACCGACAGCAACACAGCAGTACCGCACACCACCGCACAACTCACAAATTTAAAAAAAAAAAAAAAAAAAAAAAAAAAAAAAAAAAAAAAAACTACGGATCTGGATCACATAGAGGCACCATCACGATGCGACGGCACACTACGCAGAGCTGCCCCATCTGTGGGCAAAAGTACCGGGATGCTGCCGCAAGAAAATGGCAGCTACGCCTCCAATGCAGCGCCTCAACGCTAGAGTGCCATCTCGTTGGAGTGGAAGAGAGAGAAGAAGTGAGAGAGACAGTAAAGAAAATAGTTAAATGATTAATTTGATTTTGAAATATAAATATTAATATTAAAATTTTTAATTAGCACCTGATTTATGAAATTAATCTTTCAAACACTTATTTTTGAAATGTAATCTTAAAAAGAAGGGATCTAAGTAATTTTCCCTTTAAAATAACACATTATAATTAATGTATGTTATTGCTTTGTGAAATTTATCTTTTGGAAAAAAAAAATGCTATTAAAAAATTTCAGTGAATCCGATATTAGTTCATCCAACTCTCAATTAAACTAGTTAGTTCTTCGAATTTCATCTCAATTTTTGTGAATGATGCCACGCAACAAAAAATAGCAATTGATCCGTGATTCATTCCAGTAGAGTTGTCATGCATCTTAGACTAGTTGTGATGGTATCAGAGCGCTCTACGGATTAACTTCCTCACAAGATCCTGTCTCCCTTCCCATAGCTGTTGAACCCTCCTTCAATCTTCTTCCTTTCAATGCCCACATCCACATGGTTACAATCAAATTGTCCTCTTCCAACTATCTCCTATGGAAGAGCCAGTTGCTTTCCATTTTAGAGAGCCAATAACTAATCAGCTATATGGATGAAACTACAGAAACCTCACCCCAATTTGCCCCTGAAAATTCTTGGACACCAAATATCAAACATGTGGCATGGAAACAAGCCGATTAACGCCTCATCAGTCTTCTATTGTCCTCCATCACTGAGGAGGCCATGGCGAAAGTTGTAGGACTCTCCACTTCACACGAAGTGTGGGTTTCCTTAGAGAACATCTTCAGCCACAGCTCCAAAGCCAGTGAAATCCATCTCAAGGATGATTTGCAATTGATGAAACAAGGCACCAAATCTGTTTCGGAGTAAGTCCGCCCCTTCAAGGCCATCTACGATAAATTCCATGCAATCGAACGACCCGTTGATGGCACCGACAAAGTGCATTGGTTCTTTCTAGGTCTCGGCTCGAAATTCTCTAGCTTTTCCACGGCCCAAATGGCCCTCACCCCTTTACCATGTTTTCCAGATCTTGTGCCAAAAGCAAAGAGCTTTAAGCTCTTTCAAAAATCCCTGGAGCCGGCTACACCATCTCCTACGGCGTTCACAGCCACCAATAGCAAACCCTGCGAAGTTTAATCAGCGAAACTCTTCTTCCCACAACCAACACAGTCAGACTGCAGTCATGGACGAGGATAGGGACGCTTCTCTAGCAAACGACCCTAGTGCTGCCAAATCTATTGCGCAGAGGATCACTATGCGGACCGATGCCAGCAACGATAAGAACGCCATGGTCATACCTATGAGGCTCAACTTGCAAAAGCCCTCAATTCTTCATGTTCCTTTTTTGAAAATAAGGCCTCTGATTGGTTTTTAGACACAGGGGCCTCAGCTCATATGACTTCAACCTAAACCTTCTTGGATCAGTCCACTTCTTATGCCGATAAGGATTGTGTTATTTTCGGAAATTGTGCATCCCTACCCATTACCCATACTGGTAAACTTTCCCATTCCCCTGATTTTCAACTATTAGATGTTTTGGTTGTTCTTCACATCACTAAAAATCTTTTGTCATTAGTAAATTAACCTGTGACTTTCCATTATCTGTTAAGTTTACTAATAATGTTTCACTGTTTAGAATCGCCAAATGGGAAGGGTGGTGGCAACCAGTAAACGAGATGGTGGTCTATATGTGCTAGAACATGGAAATTCGGGTTTTCTTTCTGTCCTAAAAAATAAATTTCTTCATGCTTCACACGATTTATGACATGGTCGCCTTGGACATGTGAATCATTATATTATTATTTTTTGAATAAAAAGGACCGATTTATCTTACTTCTTTGTTGTCATCCCCTATATTTTGTAGCACATGTCAAATTGCGAAGAATCATCGTCTGCCCTATTTTCATAATGAACATCGATTTTCAAAGGTATTAGAACTTATTCATTGCGATCTATGGGGCCCATCTCTTGTAAAATCAAATTCGAGTTTCGTATACTATGTTTTATTTATTGACAATTATTCTCGCTTCACTTGGCTTTACACATTAAAATTGAAATATGACTTCTTTAATACCTTTATTCAATTTCAAAAATTTGTGGAAAATCAACATTCTGCTTGTTTAAACAAATTTCAAAGTGACAGTGGTGCATAATTCACTAGCAGCCGCTTTAAAGCAAATCTTAGTACCTCTAGTATTCATCATCAACTCTTTTGTCCTATACACCCGCACAAAATGGTCCTGCCAAACGAAAACACCGTCATGTGACTGAAACAGGTTTGGTCTTTCTTTTCCATTCTCACGTTCCCACTCAATTCCGGGTTGACGTTTTTAGCATTGCGGCTTACATCATCAACCGTTTGCCCACAACACTTCTCGATGGTAAGTCACCTTTTGAGCTTTTATATAGTTCATCTCCCAATTATGGAAATTTTCATCCAATTGGTTGTCGTGTCTTATCCTTGTTTACGTGATTACATGACTAACAAGTTATCCCTTCCTCGTAGCATTCCTTGCATTTTTATGGGTTATAATCCATCTTATAAATGTTTTCGTTGTCTTGACCCCACAACCTCCAAATTCTATATCACTCGTCATGCCCAATTTGATGATAATCACTTTCCCTTCCACATTACTTCACAAGCCCAACCCATATCCTCTCTCCAAATCTCACATTTTCTGGACCAAATCTCATTCCCACATACATGCCCCTGCCTTCTCCTTCACCACATTTCCGACATATTCCTCGATCTGGATCCATCCCGTGCATTATTTATACTGATCCAGTGGATGAGTCTTTGTAGGCAGCTGATACAAGTCCGTCTTTGTCACGCTAGGGTTCAAATTAGCTCCTCTAGAGCCTATCACTGAGTTGCTTATCGTTGATCGCACTCCAATTGCATCTGCTCCTTTGGGTTCTCATCCTATGTTAACACGAGCCAAAGCGGGCTCTTCAAAACGTGTCACTCGGCACATCTCGAACTTATGGGTTCCTCTGGCCTTCTTTTTACTCTTCTTGCATCTATTAAGCCTAACAGATTCAATTCTGCTGCTAAGAATCCTGCTTGGCTTGCTGCCATGGATGAAGAAGTACAAGCTCTGCAAAATAATCGTACTTGAATTTTGGTTCCTCCCCCCCCCCCCACCAACACCAACATTGTGGGTTCCAAATGGGTGTTTCAAACCAAATATTTGCTCGATGGATCTATCGAGAGTCTCAAAGCCCATCTTGTTGCCAAGGACTGCTTACACATACCTGGTCTTGATTATACTAACACTTTTAGCCTTGTCATCAAGGCTACCACAGTCCGTGTTGTCCTCTTTTTTGCTGTGACCAACAAATGACCTCTTCATCAACTTGATGTAAAAAATGCATTCCTAAATGGCTCATCGAACATGTTTATATGGAACAACCTCTTGGGTATATTGACCCACACTTTCCTAATCATGTCTATCAATAGCAAAAAGCTCTCTACAGTCTAAAGCAAGGTCGTCATGCCTAGTTTCAGCGTCTTAGCTCTTTTTTATTCAACTTGGTTTTTATTGCAATCGTGCAGACACGTCATTATTCATTTTTCATAAACACTTTGACATAATCTATCTGTTTCTCTATGTTGATGACATCATTATTACATGCAACAACTTATCTCTTCTTGCCATTTTTACTTGGAAGCTCAATTCTAAGTTTGCCACTAAAGATTTGGGTCATCTCAGTTACTTCTTTGGTCTTGAAGCTACTATCACCTCTGACAGCCTATTCAACAGTCAGCTGAAATATGCACGAGACATTCTCACACGAGCGTAACTACTTGACAGCAAACCTCTTCACACCTTATGGTTGTATCCCAAAACCTCTTTGCTGATGACCCTTTGTTCTCGGATCCTAGACTTTAAAATTCTTTTGTCAGTGCTCTCCAATATCTGACCATTACTCGTCCGGATATTGCTCATGATGTCAACTCCGTCGGTTAAATTTTCTACTCCTCGGCTGAAGATCACTTTCTTGCTATCAAATGCATTTTCGCTATGTTAAAGGCACGTTGCACTTTGGCTATAGTTTTCATCCATCCGCTGCTCCTGGTACTTTAGTTGCTTACTCAGATGCAGATTGGGCAGGCTGTCTAGATACTTGTCGTTCTATCTCTAGTTACTCTATTTATCTTGATGGCAACTTGGTTTCTTGGAGTGCCAAGAAGCAACCTACTGTTTCCCGCTCCAGTTGTGAATTTGAGTATCGTGCTTTGGCTCTCACTATCGTCGAGCTCCTTTAGCTCACGCATCTTCTTAACAACCTCAAAGTTTCAATTCCATAGTGGGCCCTCCTCCTATGTGACAACAAGAGTACCATGTTCTAAGCTCCAATCCAGTTTCTCACAAACGAGCCAAGCATGTTGAACTTGACTACCACTTTCTTCGTGAACTTGTTCTCGCTGGAAAGCTTTGCACTCAGTATGTGCCCTCTCATTTGCAAGTTGTCGACATCTGTACCAATAGTGTGCCCAAACCTCTATTTTAACTCTTTCGATCCAAGCTTCACGTACACTCAAATTCGACGCTCGGCATGAGGGAGGATGTCGAGGATCATGCTAAGGATCCACAGCCTTAATTCAAGACTTCCCATTTGCATTCTCATTTGACCAATAAATGTAGCTTCCACCTTGTTTGCTTAATTCTTACCATTCAATTGTATTATTTACATTCTATTGTAATCATACCATGTACAATAATATATATAAAATCAACTCACCACTAGAAAGTGTGGTGGCTTTTCAAACACTTTCACTACTAATGCTAAATATATTCATATCTTTTTTTTTTTAATAAATGCATCACATTTTAATTGCATGACAGTTACATAATCTTTATTTATTATCATAGTTATGTTCCCAATTTTTTTTTATTGCAAATGTATATTCAACTTTTTGTGCACGAAAGTTATCCAACTTGAAGATGAATTCTCTCCAAAGAAATTCCGTTAAAAGTGTAATAAGACTTATTTGGACAAGATTTGTTAATTGGTGAAATGTTAAGTATTATATGAATGTAAAAGAGTTAGGGGACATAAATGTAACAACAAATATAGAAGAAGGACCTTTAATCCAATAAAAATGCGATTTGAACATAACCAATTACTAATGGTAATAATATAAAATAACATAATCACTGTTCATAGTAATTGCATACGAACGCAACAAAAGAACACTATTTACAATCTATCTACAATATATTAAAGAATTGTTCGGTAGAGATTAAAATTCAATTTTAATTGAAAATATAGATGTTATGTTTAATTTTCATCTCACGTATAGGACCCACTAACGACTATATTTTCAATTAAAATTGAATTTTAATCTCTACCGAACAAACCCTAAAATTGTAGATTGATGAGAAACTTTTGAATACCAAATTTATCCTTATATATTTAGTTATATATCCGTTCTATCCTTATATATTTAATATAGTACAATTTAATATAATTTAACTTCATTTAATATCCATTGAAGTGTAATGTTCATTGTATTATATTGGAGTACTAGAAATTTTACATTAATCAAATTAAGTTTAGGGTACGTTTGATTGCAATGGTGAAATTTGAGTGGAAAGAAAACGAATTGCAGGGAATTGAATTGCTTAAAATTTGTTTTAGAGTGAATTGTAATTAATGGTGTTTTATTGGTATAATTTTTCACTAATCAATTTGACTTTATTTTTCATGCAAATTGTTATTTTTGGGATAATTTTTTCTACAATCTGTATTAAAATTTGTTTGGATTGCAAAAAGTAAAAAAAAAAAAATTAAAATTTTTTTGTGTTCGTTTGACTTTGTTTTTTATACAAATTGTCAATTAAATGGATAAATTTTTACCATTAGATTTATATATTTTAATATAATTACATATGTAGACGAGCTTCGATTTTAATTGATTGAACTTAATTTAATTATTATAGAATTGTGAGTACTCCAATATAAAAATTAACTCTATACTTAAAAAAAAAGAGTGCATGAAATAAAATTGTAATTAATATCATTAAAGTCATCTTTAATATATTATAACATTATTTCATATGTACATGTTATATTAGATTATTTATTATTTATACACGTGAGCATTATTTAAAATCAACGTTACTTATATAATTATACTATACAAAAATAAAATGTGGAGATGAATGAGATACGTTCAATTTACCATTTTTTCCTTATATAATATTGTCGATATTTTCATTCAAAGATTATAAATTGCACGTTTAATTAATATAATAGATAATATAACTATTTAAATACAATTAACAATTAATTAAAAATAAAAAAAATTGATTAAATATGATTAATAGTTAAGAAAGAAAAATTCGAAGATTCATCAAATATATGTATTCACCCCCATTAAATACAAGTTTCGCATCTCAATTACACATTTTTCACTAAAACTAAATTTTGAAGTATTAATGAAAATAATATTATTTGTTTTAAAAAATAATTAATAAAGTATTGGGTATTTTATCATTATTGCATGTTCATTTTTGTATAAATACAAAAATTAATTGTAATTCAGTTACTTATTAGTAGCCTAGTTGAGCCTCATTTTTGGTTAAAGAATGCATTTTTGGATAGTAGATTGATAAAAATGTGTAATTAAAAAATAAGTAAAAAATTTGGATTAGTATGTAATATTATTTTAATGAAGAATGTGTGATTGAAAAGAAGATAGAAAAATGTATTTTGAAAATAATGGAAATCAAACAAATATAAATATATAAATAATAGAAAAAAGATTTTTATCTCGATATATTTAAAGAGAAATTTTTTATTTCTCCATTCAAAAGAAAAAGAAAACTTTTGTTTTAACATTTCATTTCTATATCTATTTTGAATGTAACTTTGATTTTTAATTTAAAATAAATATTATGGATTAATATGACGAGCATGATTAGTACGTAATTTTTTGTTTATAAATGTGTTTAGTTAACACCCCCCCCCCCCTCTCTTTTTTTAGTGGGTATATTCAATTGAGATTTTTGAAAACTTTGATAGAATTTTTTTAAGTGATAACTTCCATTGAACTCGTGGATTTTTCATAGATTTGCATAGAATTATTTGAAGTTTTTCATAGACTTTTGTAGACTTTCATTTTAAAACTTTTAGAGATTTTTGTAGAATTTAAAAAACTTTGATTTGAAATAGAATACATGTGGATCCAGTGCAATAATGTGAAATTATCACACATAAGGTTGTAGTTCCCATAAATTTTCTTCTTCTCTCATCATATAATTAAAAAATATTTTGAAAAGAAAAAAATTTAAGATCTTAATCAAATAAATAATAATCAAAATTATATATATATATATATATATATATATATATATATGATAAAAAAATAAATTTAATATTATTAATATAATATATTTTTAAAAATAAATAAAAATCAAGATATTTACATTTAATTATAAATTTTTCATATAAAATTTTATATTTTAATAAAAAAAAGAAGATATTTTTCACAAAAAAATTGAATGAAAAAAGTTACAAGAATTCAATTTAATTTTTTTACATAGGAAATAGAGATAAATGATAAGAGAGAATCAATAGAAAAAAAATAAATTTTAATCATACATCTAATATTTGTAGAAGGAAAAAAGAAAGAAATATTTTTTTTTGTAAAAGTCTCTCAAAATCTCATGATTAATGAGAGACAAATTTTGAGATTTTATATGAATATTTTCTGCTTAAAAGTTAGTACTCTAGAGAATTTTATAAAAGTCTTATTAAAATTTGAATACTCCAAAACTTATAGAGACTTTTAAAAAATTTTAATTGAATACACCATAACTTTTAGAGACTTTTTAAAAGTCTATATTGAATACACATAAACTTTTTAAATCTCAAAAAGTCATTAGACGTCTCAGTTGAATATGCCCCCTTAAGGTTAAAAAGTTTATATTAGAGACAATATATATATATATATATATATATATATATATATATATATATATATATATATATATATATTGAAAATCACTTATGTACCTTTAGTTTACTTCTAAGTAAATATTTTAAATTTAGTTAAATGTACATCTTTTAATTCAATTCTTCTTCGTGTTGGTCTGTACCAAAAAACTGATCGATGTCACTATAATAATTAAAAATGAGGGTCCAACCAATATTTAGCATAAACAAATAAGAAAAAAAAAATATAACGTGTCAATTTATTCAACATTTTCACCGTTATTCATATATATATATATATATATATATATATATATATATTATTTAACATTATCAATTATATTACTTTATAAATATTACGAATATCATTCGTTCTGTACATACGACGTGCAACGTACGTGTTTACTGCTAGTTGTTACAAATAGCTCAACTGCTGATTTTTAAAACTTAGCTCAATTTAGATATAAATAATCGATAATACTAGACGATTATTCAATCTTATCTATATAATAAGGGTACCACTATTTTCATCCACGCTTTTATTATTTACATCCACTTTTAAAAATAAAATTTTATTATATTTTAAATCATATGTAAATTTACTGAAATAGACATAAATAAAATAAAATAAAAATACATAACTCTATATTCATCCACTTATAAAGATATTACACCTTATATCCATGTATTTCCAAGCAATTCTGCTGAAGCAATTGTAAACGACAGTGCAATTATAGAGATTTTTTTATGGGAAAGATGAAAAAACAGAATCAGTAACAGTAACAGAGAAGAACAACAATGAAACACAAAAAGGGGTAGACATAAATCAGAGTAAGCATATAGATGGAGAAGGTTTTGTGCTCGTCACAAAGCGGAGAAGAAACCGTCAGCAACTAACAAATGGTTTGTACCGTCAACAATCAATCGTGCATTGAAGAGAGGTTCAAGAGGACTCTTGAGAATACGTTATGGGCGAGCAATTTCATTCTTCTCCAGCTACAAGAATTTCAGAGATTTCTTCAAATTCGAATTTGAAGCTGTAGAAATGTTCAGAAGACAATTTAGTAGGGGCTGTACAATAATTACTTGTGTTTAATTAGTAAAGAAGTTCGCTGGAGTGAATGTTTATCAAATATAGAGGTTGGCGGATTTCTCACCCAAAAAAAAAAAATGAAAGAAAGACATTTAGCAGGATTTCTATGTAAGCGTCATTAACACAATTTCTTGGCAGTGACCAATAATTAGTTATTTAAACTTGCTTATTTTCTTATAAGTTAACATTTTAAGCTTAGCCAGACATGGTTTTAGTTCTTTCCTTCTGTTTGAATACGTTCTATTTCTACATTAAACGTGTTTAAAAAATTTCTTGCAGAGAAAAGACAATGAAAAGAGAGGAAACTTGGCCCTCACATACAATATAGGCTAGCTATAAATCAAAAGAAAAACTTCATCACTTGTAAAGATGACTGATAGGCTATCCACTGGCTGTGAATCATATATTTGATGGAAAAAAATAGAAAATATTACTAAATGTCAATGGCTCTCACTTCTTGGCTTAATGTCATAAGATTTTTGTTGTAAATAAATGTTTGATTCCATAGTTTTTGCCCGATTTTCGTGGTGTTTAGTTTGTCTTTAAATTGTGTACACCTTAGTTTCCTCTTCTTTATTCATTTCCTTTATTTCTTCGTTTTTTCGGTATTCTTTATTGTGTGTACTGGCAGCCGTGCTTGCCTTCATTTCTCTAGTATAGCTGTTGTTAATTACCATATCTCACTTAGAGTTTCTCTCCTCCAGTGCTTGGATAAGATGGGCAATATGATGTATAGATTACAGAACGTTGCATTCTCTATGGTGAGCTGTTAGACCTCTTTCATAGCTTAAGTCAAGCAGAGGTGTAAAGTGGACTGGTTCTGGAGGGCCAAACTCCCGGCTTCTTTGGGGAAAGTAACCTTGAAATAAAAACAAAATGACAATTGCATTATACATGCAAAACTAACTGTTCTTTTTGGATGGATTCTGTCTAAAAGGTTTAGGAGCATTTGCGTCACGTTTGAAAGTTTCGATGGAAACTACATTTTGAGCAAAGGTTTGAGACTATTTGTGCTAATTTCCCAATAGAAAAAGAGAAGGATTTTGTTTGTTTTAAAAATCTTGGAAAGAGTTGTAGATGGTAGAAGAGTTTATGATTTTAGGGAATATGTGGATAGATGTATTTAAAGTGGGATGAAAATATAAAATTCACTTGGATATTTAGTAGTTAAAAGAATGAATTTAATAAGGACAAAATTGAAATATGACGTGAACGTAAATAATATTTATTTTTAAAAAATAATTAAAATTTAATAAAGATGAACTTAGAGTGAGATGTAAATAGTAAAAGTGTGAATAAAAATAGTGGTGTCTATTATTTATAATAATAATAATAATAATATATAGAAGTCCTTCGGATAATAACACGTCATTGGTAGTCTCTTTATTTCATAACCACGTAAATTGATGGGAACGTCTGTGAGTAGGTATTGATGGTAAGCTGACTCTGATTGCGAAGAGAAAACAAAACGCTTTACAACAACTACACAATTGAAAATGACGCTTGTCGTTGTCGGAATGTTCGCCGGAATAACCCTTATGCTGGCCATGTATTGTGCTGTGGACCCATTCAAGCATAGTCCAATTTATGAAAACCCGAACTTTCAAGCTTTTAAGGTGGAGATAACACCATGGTCTGAAATCCCTGTTGAAAAAGACATTGAAAACTTGCTCCAGAAATCGGAAATCAAGTTCTTGAATGAAGTGCAAGGACCGGAGAGCTTGGCGTTTGATCCAATGGGTCGCGGCCCGTACACTGGTGTGGCTGATGGGAGGGTTATTTTCTGGGATGGCCGTAAATGGGCTGATTTTGCTTATACTTCGGCTAATCGGTGAGTCTTGGACGACAGGTTTTGTATGTTTTTAGTTTTAAAATTATTTGTATATATATATTTTTATTTCTCAAGTAAAGTTTATACTCCCATTTTGTTTTTCGCACGAATTAAGAAATTTTCATATTATTGAAAAAGCAATTTTTGTCAAAAAATAAAAAATAAAAAATTTTAGTTTATCCTTATTTATATTTGTACAATTTTAAGATTAAGTGAAAAAAAATTGGCTATAATTAGACAAATTGAATAAGGGTACATAAGCAAAGGTTCAATAAAGAAACGAGACTTTTCTTGATGCCAAATAAATCCTATTTGTTGATTCCACATCATGCCAACGAGGTGAATAGAGAACCTTTTTCCACCATAATGTCTCAAAAATAGACTAGTGTCAGACTTAAAGCGGCCTACCGGAGCTGGGGTTGTGGCCTATTTCATTCAAAGGCGTAAATCAGTGAATGACATATTTTACCACGAAATGGCATAGTTTCAATAGGCTTAAAGCGTTTGTGGTTTACTTGAGGTTCACGGTCTATCTTAAAGCTGTGAACTTACCTCAGAGTATAAGTCCTGTCTTAGGAATTCTTAGTCCAATTTTAAATGAGGGTAGTCGAGCTTATCTGATAAGGATCTATGTCGGTTGATCCCTTGTCAAACCATATTCTTGTTATGTTGGACAAGACTTATTTAATGCATCTATGTTTAGTTTTAAATTAGGTTGGCCTTGATGCACCAGTACTAAGTTCATCGCTTGTAAATTAGGTTGGACTTGTGTCCACCGCTTGTATGAGCTTAAAGGTTTGACCTCAGGTGCTTCACTATGCTACTGAGTCCAAGCTCCAATCTCTTAGTCATAACCTAGCTTTACTGTGGGTCAATTTCTTGTAGAATGAACTCGGTACTGTAGAGTGGACAGTTTCTTGCCGCTTGAGCTGGTTCAAGCTAGTGAAGTTAAGCTGGTGGCCTGGTGCTCCCCTTTTTATGACTCGAACTTGGTGGCTTGGCCATGTAAGTGAGCTAGGCTAGACATTAGTCCAAGTCAAGTATGGGGTTAGTCCATATCCCGCAACTTTGCCATGTTGGATCTTATAGTTGGTAGCTCGTTTGGTTGTTGCAAAATCAACAATGACCAGGTTTAGATGACTGCTGCGGGACTCCTTGCACGTCAAACACACCAAATGTCACCTCACTCTATGAGTAATAAAGTGTTAGGTTTGAGTGGATTAAGGACAAGTGTCCTATTATCCAATTTTTAATGTCATTGTTAGACATGTGTGAGATACTCAAGTAGGCATGATGTGAACTTTCTTATCAGGAGTGATTATCTTTCGGAGAGAAATAACTTGTGCATTCCTCGCACTTCACTTGAATTAAAATGGGGTTTAATCTCATTGTCACCCAGTGAAATTCTTACTCGTGCTCGTCCTATTTAGGACAAAATGGTACCGATAAAATTTCTATTTTTGAAAAGGAACAGCTAACATTTTTAAGATGGTGAAAGATATATGGTCAATATATTATCCTAACATTGATGATAACACAAATGTGTTAGCTTTGGCTAGGTAGTATGTGTGTGTAAATGCAAGGGCATGAGGTAGTTGGTTTCGCTTGCACCTGCATGGTTTGCATAAACCATATTGTCTTAATTCCTAAGCATTCTACAACAATTTGACTGATTTATGGATTGAAATCTTGCCAACCAGATATATTTGCTTAATCTAGGATTTGACTGAGTTCTACTGAATAATTTGGATATACTGATGTGAAGAGTAGTAGTTGTGGCATAGCCTATATGGCTGTAGGACAGTCTTCACTTTTATTACTTGTGCTCTGTTCTACCAAGAGTCATATGAATGTTTGTCTACAGTGGTATAATTCTTGGTATACAATTTTTTTTATTCCTTAACTGGAACAATCTGTATTTAGAGGTCAAAGATATTTGTTTCCAAAGGATAACTTCTTGAAGAACTGATGTAATTCAACAAGCGATGGCACCACAAACTCACTGATGTTGCTGAATCTAATTTGAAATTAATTGAACCTGGATCAGTATGTATATTATGAGACGAACAAGTAAATTTTGATGGCCAGGATAATTGAAGTAAAGTACGTATCAACTTTGCATCTAAAACTTTTTTCTAGATCTCTCATTAGTCAAATCTTAGTGAAAGATTTTTATATAAGAAATATGACAAAGATGAATTGGATGGCGCTGGTGAGATAGATGATTATGTGTAATATGGCTAAATATAATATCATCTATATTGATATTTTACTGTTGTCATTTTTCAATGGAACGCAAACTCATGATTCCTCGAGCATTTGAAAAGGGGATCATGTTATGGGTGAAAATCATTTGTTTGCCAAAGAACCCTTTCAGGTATATAACTACTCTAAATTATTTATTTCTGAGCAAAGGCTTTTGAATCTATTGTTGATACTCCCATTTAAATCATGATCAAGGATTCCATAATTGTCCAATCTTTGAAGCACATTGATTGTTGAATTGAAAAATAAATATAAAGGAAATTACAAGGTTAATGAACTTGGATATATATGTGGGTTTCAAGTTATGAACTGTCAAGGTGTATCATTCCTTGGGCTAGAATTGGATTCGTTGCATGGGATACTGAGACGTGACATGATTTGTGCTTAGTTATGAATCATGCAGACATCTTTTTAAAAGGAATTTTTTTTCCAAAGAGGATGTACTTTTTATTCTTCCAAATTTGTATGACCATATGGGAAATTTTGGTCTAATATTATGTCTAAATTATTTATTTGCATGTGTCCGGTCATGCCACACTTTCTTGTATATTTACATTCAAATTTTGCTTGGCCCGTCTCATATTTCTGCAGATATTTGTGTAAGTTTTGCTTGGCACAGCTTTTTTCTGTGTCAAAAATTATGACATCTTTACGAAAGAGTTGTTGGAATTTCAGGTACGGGCCCGTACGGCCTATGTGATCCAAAACCATCGATCATGAACTACTTGAAGAATGAGCACATCTGTGGCAGGCCTTTGGGGCAAAGATTTGACAAAAGAACTGGTGATCTATACATTGCAGATGCATATTTTGGGTTGATGAAAGTCGGGCCTGAAGGTGGCTTGGCAACGTTGCTGGCAACTGAGGCCGAAGGAGTTCGACTGGGATTTACGAATGACTTAGACATTGATGATGAAGGGAATGTTTATTTCACAGATAGCAGCACCAAATACCAAAGAAGGTAAAATTAATGTTGATTTTCCACTGTGCATTTGAATCTGACGAGTCAATTATGAGGTCAGAGTAAAAATTTAAATTATGCCATATGTACATTGAGTACAGCTTTGTTAAATGTTAATGTTCAATGATGTGTAAAAAATATGTACCATTAATTGTTTTAGGTGGTGTTAAAATCAATGGCAAAAATGCCGGTCACCTCACACACCGTCAACAAAGCTGACAACTAAACTGTACCTATAGCAGTAGCAAGATTGTAGAAATTTATAGCATTAATAACTCTCTTTGCTTGGTGTATGGAGTTTTAAACGTGGTATTTGTTTCAGGAACTTTTTGCAGTTAGTTTATTCTGGAGAAAATAGTGGGAGAGTGCTTAAATACAATCCACGTACAAAAGAAACAACCGTTCTTTTTCACAATCTCCAATTTCCAAATGGACTGTCCCTAAGTAAGGACAGTTCGTTCTTCGTTTTCTGTGAGGGTGCAGTTGGAAGGTACGTCCATTTTAAATTCCAATGATCTTATGCATGCTATACAGGGATCCATATATGTTGAACTTTTTGCTCTAATTATGAAGGTTGCGCAAATACTGGTTGAAAGGTGAAAAAGCAGGGACCTCTGAGATAATGGCTGTATTGCCTTGGTTTCCTGATAATATCCGAACAAATGAAGATGGTGACTTTTGGGTAGCTATTCACTGTCGACGAACCATGTATGCTCATATATTGGCTCTATATCCGAAACTACGGTTGTTCTTGCTAAAGCTTCCAATTCCTGCAAAGCTCCATTCTCTAACGCAACTCGGAGGTCCTCCTCATGCAGTGGTCGTGAAGTACAGCCCAGAAGGTAAAATTTTAAAGATTTTGGAGGATAACCAAGGAAAAGTGGTTAAACTTCTGAGCCAAGTCCAGGAGAAGGATGGAAAGCTTTGGATTGGAAGTGTCTTAATGCCATTTGTCGCAGTTTACAAATTAGACTAGGAATTGGTGTAGCCTTCTCATTTTTAATATTAAAAAGTTCCTGGTAATTATGTGGGGGTGGAAACAAAGTAGGTTACCATCCTTGATTAGACGACAAGGCATGCTACTTTGCCTTGGATTAAAATAAATTTGTAAGTGAATCATAACATTTTCCTGTTTTTTAATTAAATATTATTATTATTATTACTACTACTACTACTACTACTACTTCAAACACTATATCCCACACAAGAACTGTAGTCATAAGTGCTAAATTATTATTATTATTAAATTTTATTATTATTATTATTATTATTATTATTTTTTGCAATTTTAATGTGTATTGAATATTACGAAAACTAGAATAATATTGTTTGCAAGTATTATCATATTATTTAATGAATTCAATGAATATGAATATTACAAAAACTAGAATAATATTCGGTAGAGATAATTTTGATCTTAGCATTACTTGAATTCAGATGCATCCTAACTATGAATCACATGAAATTGAAAATAATAATAATTATTATTATTATCATACGACTTGAACTAGGCCTTAGTCCCTCTTTTATGGAAAGATTTTTTGAGAATATATTTTGTGAAAAGTAATTCTTTTTAGAGAATAAATAATTAAAAGTATAAAAAAAAAAATTAAATTTATTTTTAAAAAAGATATATATATATATATATATATATATATATATATATATATAAAATATATATGTGTGTAATCAAAAATGAGTTTTAGAAAATAGAATTCAACATTTGAATATCATTATGGGAACAATTCATAATTAAGGTTTTTAGCATGGTCCAATTCAATAATAAGGTAATAAGTTTCAATTTTCAAAAATCAGGTTTCTATTAAATTTTATTTAAGATATAAAAGTCACATATTTGTACAATTTGATCACAAATACATTTATTGGTCACATATTATCAAATTAATTAATTACAAATTATTATGAGATCACAAATCAAAATTTTTATTGGCCACAAATTATTTCCGAAGTCACAGATTGAAATTTTGATAGGTCATAATTTATTTCCGAAGTTACGTATCAAAATTTTAATAGGTCACAAATCAAAATATTAATAGGTCATAGATTAATTTCTTAGGTCACAATTAATTTCGATCACAATTCACGAACATATGAGTCGCACTATTGTGACAGTCACCAAATTATAAGTGACCACCACTTCGCCCCTGCCTCCATCAGCGGCACAACCATCGTCGCCGCCCAATAGCTTAACAGTAAGGTCACAATTCACTAACATATAAGTCATACTATTGTAACTACCACCAAATCATATGTGATCGCGACTTCGCCCCTGTCTCTACCAGTGGCACCACCACCGTCACTGTCCAATAGCAACATCAACACCTCAAAAACTAACCTCACACCTTCCCAACACCACTATCACCACCCTAAAACCACCACCATCATACGCACACACGGTAATTTAAATTCCTTCCAACCACAAAACACTCACAATAGCCAACAAATCGTTCTATGACCAACTATTTGGTCACGCATAACATCAACGCTGCATAACCAGTCTCCAGCCCATGCTACAATAACACAAACTAGAATTTGCAAATCATCCGCCCCAGTCATCTCCCACCACCAACTATAACTTCGACTAGAGCCGCAAAACTAAATCACATCCCAGCCGCCGACAGTAACCCAGATCTGACCGACGTCGCGACATTATGGTGGAGATGGTCCTCTTGCCACAGCCACACACATCCATGCACGTGGTTCAGCAACGTCGCGAACGGCAACAGCGTCGAGGAGGCGACGACACAATTACAGTCACCACCACCACCTCGCACACCAACACAACTCACACTGTCGCCACCACTACCTCACATACCAACACAACCCACACCACCACAAACACAATCCACAGCTACAATCTACCCTCACCTCTAAAATTTCTTCCTAAAAACAAATCCGTGGTCGAAATCAAACCCACTAACGCGGGCAACACTACAGTTCTACCATTCAAAAGCATCTCATGCAACGGCGATGGGGCATCGCTGCGCATCGCGACAATGTCGTTGCCGCTGAACGCAGTGTTCATCCTCCTTCGATCTATCTAATCGTTGCTTAGTCGAAGTTTTGGGTGGGGGTTTGGTAGTGGTTGTTGGTAGTTTACTAATGAAGGGTGGCAGCGAGGGGGATATATAGAGTGATAGTGTGAACGAGCGCACGAGAGAGAGAGGAGGGGAGGGGAGGGGAAGTGAATGATAAATTAGAGTTTGTAAAGATATATAATTGATTTGATTTTTTAATATTATTATTTAATATTAAAATATTTTATAATATTATTATTAGTACCTGATTTTTGTATAAATAAATCTTCTATCCTAATTTTGAATTTGGATATTTAAATACCTCATGACTGTAATTTCCTCTATCGTTATCCAGCCATAACTAAAAACGGGCCAAACCTGTATTTCAATCGGTTAGATCCTTTTGTTTTCGGTTCGGGTCACCTACTCTGAATGACGGGTTCCTTTGAAACCTCTCTTCTGGTGAAAGCAGTCCAGTCTTCTCCATCTTTCGCTCTCTCTTTCTCACTCACACGCACACTCTCGCAGGCGCGGGTGCAGATTCATATACACCACGCTCAAGTGGAGCAACGACGGGTATAAACACGTAAAGCCCTAATTACTCGTGCTCTTCCGCCTTTTGTATTTGTCTTTACAATGTACTATCAACATGCACGCCAATTGTGACATGCAGGGGCGTCCTGGTGGGTCCTATGACCAACTAGAATTTTCTTTTTTTTTAATATAGTTTTCATTTTTTTTTAATTTATTTAAAATACTGTACGAATTTGGACCCAATGGCCAATGGACCATTATAATTTACAATTGGACCACATTTCTAACCTAAATTAGTCCATTTGTTTATGGGGAAATTAGGCCCAGTACGGCCCAAAAGCAACAAAATTGAATAATACGCTTTTACACTAATTAAACAATGTAAAACATAATTAATACGTCTAAAAATCTTCCAAAACGTAAAGACAGAGAACTGATGGGTATTTCTTCAAGTTTCTTCAACAATACGTAGAGGATACAGAGGGAATTGGTAGTTAGTTTTTGGAATTGGCAGCAGAATTTTCGACCTCTTAAGGCGGCCATAAACGACTTCCATCTTAGCTAGCGAACCGTAAACACTGTAATACAATAGATAAGAAACCCAGTGACAGAATCTACAAAAAATCTCATAGACACCATCTCCTTGATCATAAAGTCCATACACTCCAGATATTCTCTCTTTCCAAAGCAAGAGATAGCCTGTGCATAAAATTGAATCAGGTAAAATATCGAATTTTCAATGCATTTTTCGAATTATTCAGTTAACCATAGCAAATTTTCCTACACTCCCATATATAGTGATTAGTTTGCAGCTGGATTCAGGGAGATTGGAAGGACAGTAGCCGGGATTCTTCAGCCGATTTCTGGAGAGAAGAAGACACACGATACAGAGAGAAAAAGGCAGAGGACTTGCAAGTATTGAAAATTCTACCAACCATGACAGAAATTTCATGGCAGATTCACACTGCAGATGCCAATTTGTTATGCTTTTGTTCATGCTATTTCCCTTGATATTTCCACTTTTCCAATTTGGAGGCTGGTTTTGTGAATGTTGATTTTTATGTTTTGAACGTATTTTTTACGTTGAAATATAAGGGCGTGTTTGATAATCAAAATTTTTTCGGGAACTAGGAATCGTTTTCCATCTTCCTGTTTTTGCGCTGTTTGATAGCCTTTATTTTTCATAGAATTGATTTCCAGCCTTTTCCAAGGTACAACCACTTGAAGCGTGATTCCGTGGAAATCAATAGACTTGCTATATAGGTGGGAATTGATTTCCACCTTTTTTTTTCTTTTTTTTTTTTTTTTTTTTTTTTTTTTTGCAATAGAAACAAATTCTAAGCTAAAGTGTAAAAAAAATTTATCCATTTAATTGACAAATTTCATGCAAAATAGAGTCAAACGTAAAAATAAAAAATAATTTTTTTATTATTTTATTATTTTTTTTGGCAATCTAAACATATTTTGTTCCTAATGGTAAAAAAAATTATCCATTTAATTGACAATTTGCATGAAAAACAAAGCCATACGTATTATGATAGAAAGGTGGAAAATTATACCAATCAAACACCTTTAATTCAATTCCCGATAAAACAATTCCAGACAATTCAATTCCCTGGAATCCAATTTCTTTTCCACCCATTTTCCACCCTGCAATCAAACGGACCCTAAGTAATTATTATTTAACCCAACTTTATCATGATTTTTCAAAATAGTCCCAAAATATAGGGTATTTGTGTAAGTACCCCCTTGTTTATTGACACAGAGAGAGGGAGCCAAAGACCGAGAGCAAAGAGACGGGCTGAAATTGAGAGTGAGAGTCGAAGATTGGACGCCGTCCGACCGCCCTTCATCTTCCTTCCGCCTTCGCCCTTTATCTACTGCCGTCTCTGTCGCCTGCCGAGTTCTCTTAAGGTATTGCAAATGCCATTAATCATTTAATCTTATGGGAAAAATGTATGAACTTCGTGAAATATCTTAATAAAACTTCCGTCCGCCGTCGCCCTTTCTGGAATTGCAGATTTTGTTGAAATGTGTTAATGTGGAATTGTAGATTTTGTTTTATCATTAATTCTATTTTGAAAGCAGTGAAGATGCCATTAGATGATCCTGTCAAGAAGAAATCGGTGAATGAAAGCAGTGAAGAATCTGAAGATGCCATTATTAAGATTTTTCCTCCATATGAAGTTGTATTTTGTCATTATTTTTTCATAAGTAAATTGAAGACACTTGAAAATTAAAAATACCATTTCTGTGCTGTATTTGGAGACAAAATCAGCAATGAAATTTGGTTGTTCAACAGTTCAAGTATAGACTAAACTTTTGTTCACGTGTTCTTTTATTTCATGAAGTCCAATTGAGATATCTCCTTGATAGCAAGAGGTCACCAAGATCAAGTTGGAGTTTAGAGGTCAAAATAAATAATAATATCGATCTTGCTCGGCTTTCTAATTTATAACATACATCTTTGTTTGTAATATATGTAATTCTTCATTTGAAATATATAATAGCTTTGTCTGCAATATAAATAAATACTAAACATGAATTAGATTAATGTTATATATCATATATGCAAGGATTTTTTTCAATCTCTTCATTTATGCTTTCGTCTTCTCGCCAATCGCTAATCGCTATCCTTCGCCTTTTTGCAGCCATTCGCCTTCAAAATCAGAGACTACGGATTTTGAATGAAGTTGTTGTAATAGTTGCGCTCCAATCTCAACTCAAGTAAGCTCTTTAACCCTTAAAATCTCTTCTATTTTAGAGGTACAATTAATTGATTTGTGGACTATTCATTGTTAGTTGCCCCTTGTCGCCTTGCCGTTGTCGTTTTTTCTGTTAGTTTGGATATCTTGTCGCCTTATCGGCGTTGTTTGTTCTGTTAGTTTGGATATCTTGTCGTCTTGCCGGCGCTGTCTGTGTATAGATTGTTGTATAGAAATGGATTTGCCTGTGTATAGAAAGTGATTGTTTTTCTTGATTGTTTCTATCAGTCATGGAGAAGTTCTTTAAACGTAGAGAACAATTGTAATAACATATCGAATAGTTAATTTTTTGCCAGCTTTTTGACGTGTTTGAGTGTGACCCACTAACATGAAATCTCTGCGTCCGCCACTGGTGACATGGGCTGTTTGAAGGACCGAGACCCCGGAAAACCATGCCACTGCCAATTGAATACTGAGGCTTTGAGGACATAATACTGTTCAAAAACCCCAGTTTTGAAAAATCCCGAAACATAAACCTTAACCCTCCTTAGGAATTTTGTTTCTACTATGAGGTTTCAATTTTCTGTTTTGGTTTATCTGTCATAATCTAATTCTTTCCTGTTATTTATCTTTTAATGTAATTAATGAATTTTCTTTTTCAGATGCTATTTTGAGTTCTAGTATTCAGAGCTTGAAGCCAGCAGCCAAACAATGGTGAGTTAGAAATTGTAGTCTTTTGATACATTAAAACACATAAACTCACTATTACGTATATGGGGTTGTAGTTTCTTGGTTATCCTTTCAACCCATTTCTGTGTTAGTATTGTTATGATCTGTCGTCTATTTTAACTTTGGTGGAATTTTGAGAAGGTAATTTATTGGAATTTCACATTGAATTGCAGTCAGATATAAGAAAATGGTTCATGAAGCAACATGATAAGGGCACTGGGAATGGAAATGCATCAAAGCCTGCAAAGCCCTCTGGAGCTGAGAAGCCTGCTGTCATTTCTCAGCCTGAAAAATTGGTTTGTTTCTTTTGAATGTGACGTTTTTGGTTATAGAAGCTTACATTTATCATGCATTGAAAGTCCAAGTGGATTCAATTCTGTCGAAGAAAATTAAATTAGCGTGCTTAGTATCTAGAATGATTTCCAACTGTAGATTTGTATCTTGTTTTTGAAAATCAATTATATATTTATATATCAGTATTAAGTGCTTTTCAACCTGTTGCCTAAGAAACAGATGTAAAAGATAAGAAAAAACAGACAGCTGTAGACAGAAATAGAACAGGGATTTAATAGACACTAGCTGATGTGAAACGTGGTGAGGTAGGCAACTAAATGTAAACACGGAATGGACAAAGTCGAACCAACATTCATCTCTTTCTTTGTTTTGCCCTTTTGTTTTAGATTTGTCCGTGTTATTTTTTCACAAAGAGAAATAAAAAAATTCGATTGGCATTTTATGTTTTTTTTGGTTCCCAGGTACAAGAATCCCAAGAAAGTTCTGGCAGAAGGAAAACCAGCAAATATTTTGCTAAAGATAAACATGTGAAAGATGAGATGGAAGTTGAGGAGGTTTCTGCAAAAAGAAAGGCCCAAAGGGGGGAGTTAGACAGTGATGTTAAACCCCCACCTGGAAAAAAAGTTCACAAAGTTGAGGATGAAGAAGATGATGAAGATTTTGTCACGCCTTCTAGGAGGGAATCAGTTGATGCCACCCGAAGCAAGAAATTGAAAAGTGGGGTGGGTAAGGGAGTTGCTCAAAAACTTATTGATGAAAGTGACGAAGATGACGCTGGTAAAGCAAAATCTAATTTCAAACCCGCTGGTAGGGGCCGTGGAGGGAAAAATGCTTCGGCCACTTTAACTACTACTACTACAGACATGGATGTTGATGGAAGTGATAAAGAGGATGTTGATGATAAAGATGCTAAATCTACCAAATCTGGTGGACGAGGCCGTGGTGGAAGAGGCACATCAGCAGGTGGAAGAGGCCGAGGTGGTGGAGGACGGGGCGGATTTATGAATTTTGGAGAAAGGAAAGATCCTCCTCACAAAGGAGAAAAGGTATTAACATTCTGGAATCTGGATTAGTGGATTATATATGTGTAAAAAATGCCACGTGTTAACATCGACTGGTCTTCTTGCATGTCAGGAAGTCCCTGAAGGTGCTTCTGACTGTTTAGCTGGTTTGACTTTCGTGATTAGTGGAACACTTGACAGGTAATCATTTGAATATTAAGGAGTTTGTAATTCAGTGTATGTACCACCAACATATGCATGCTCACAAGCTGCCTTCAAACACTATATAGGTGTACATATATATATATATGCACAAATGCATAAATACATACATATTCTTGTGCGTGGGCTTACATTTAACCACAAAACTATGCTTGACCTTGACTATATTTGAATAATCCACTATGCTTTTATGCCTTGTGTGTTGATTCGTTTTGGAAGTACAATTTGTGAATATTATTTTCTTGATATTTGTCATGCTTGGTGCTTAGATATTTCTCAGATTTGATTTGAATTTACCTTTTCACCTTGTTACGTCCTTCCAGCTTGGAAAGAGAAGAAGCAGAGGACTTGATTAAACGCTATGGTGGTCGTGTTACTGGATCTGTCAGCAAAAAAACGGTGATTGTTTTGATTTGCATACCCTACTTCTTTTTAGGCTTGGCCTTATTCTGCTAGCACATTACTGATGTAGTTCCTTGCAGAATTATCTCCTATGTGATGAAGATATTGGTGGACGGAAATCTGCTAAGGCTAAAGAACTCGGGTTTGTTTTTATTTGACTTGCGTATTTTATGTTAGCATTATTTCCTTGTTTCCCTAATACTCATATCTTTGTTAATATTTTCAACTGGATTGCATCTTATAGCACTAAATTTCTTACGGAGGACGGTTTATTTGATATGATTTGCGCATCAAATAAATCGAAAACAAGCATACAAGAATCAAAGAAGCCACTGGATAAGGTTGCTTTGTCTCCTTCAAAGAAGAGTCCTCAAGTGCCGGAAACAAAGAGTATGTGTTCCCGTAACTACTGTGTGTGCGCGTGCATTTGTTTTTATGCATTGTTTTCATAATGCTGTTGTTGTGAGGTTTTGTTGTACTGACATGTAATTTGGATTGATACATTGATATTCTGTTTGACAGTAGCTTTTTGCCATTTGGATAGAAGCTTGGTGTAAGCTTTTAAAGTGTGTTTCTGATTGATTGATGAAATTATAAAATATTATACTATGGATATTGTGATATATATCTAGTTTGATTTTTCTGTCAAAAACTCCTTTGCTTGCGTATTAAATAAAGATCCATGTCTTTTTTGTTTCACTAGCTGGATTAAATCTTGACACGTTCCTGTAGCTTGAATGGTTCTTATTTGTATTGCTAAGACGATAAACAATTTATTGTTCTTATCAACTAAACATCCCAATTGGATAATCAATAATTAAAATTATCACATTCAACTCATATATCAGATAGGATATAGCTGGTTGAGTCAAATTTTTACACGTTCCTGTGGCATGAATGGTTGTTCTTATTGGTATTGCTACGATGATAAACACTTTATTCTTCCTATCAACAAAACATCAACTTGGAGAATGAATAAATTAAATTTATTCACCTTCAACTCACTTATCTGTCATCAATTGCCACTATTAGTACAGATGGTGGATTTACTATAATTTTGGTAGTTTATTATGTATATTTATTTATATAGAATGGTTTTATTTTTTTAAGTATAGTGTTTTAGGTTGTTGAGTAACTTGAGTTTATAGCTGTGTTGTGACTGGGGGGGGGGGGGGGGGGGGGGGGGGCATCTTCACGTGCTATTATTGTAGTACTCAATTTTTTTTATAGGTACTGTAGTACTCATTTGCACATATATGATTATATAAGTTTAAATGAACTACAAACTTTTTCATGCCGATTTTTTTATTTTGCTGCATCTTTGTCAGTATCTCCTTAAAGACTCGTGTGGTCAGGTTGATCTTATTCTGCATGTATATCTTCTCTGCCTTTTTTGGGAATTATCAAAGCTTCACCATTGTTCCTCATAGCTATATTATAATTGTTAGTAAATGCGTGGTTTTCCCAACAGGTTGGAATTTTACAACATTTAGTACTTTTCATTTATTGTTATCATTCTGGATATGTTTATAGTAGTTGGGCTTTAATTTTGGAAATTGTGGGAACTTACTTTCTAGAACAAGTCGGTCAACATGTTGCAACAAGCATAGCTGTGAAAGGATTGTCTCCAGCTGCCTCCTTGCCCAAGCGAAAAGATCAACCTACAGCTCAGTCTGGCTTGCCATGGACCGAAAAACATAGACCAAAGGTTCCAACTGATATTGTTGGGAATCAGTCAGTGGTATGTTGTGCTTAAGTGCTGTCATCCTAGCTTTACTTTCTAAAGATATTCCTTTATGCAGAGATCTCTCTATCTGAAAATTCTGTACTAGTGATAGCTGGTTAAATGCAGGTGAAGCAGCTTCATGATTGGCTGTCAGACTGGAATAAAAAGTTCCTTAATACTGATCAAAAAGGAAAGGGGAAGAAACAGAATGATTTAGGTGCTAGAAAAGCTGTACTACTCAGTGGTAACCCTGGCATAGGGAAGACTACATCAGCTAAATTGGTTAGTCAGATGCTTGGTTTCCGGACAATTGAGGTGAAGCTCGGTGATCTTTCACTTGTTTCCATTTCTTTTAGATCTTTTAGATCATCAGTTCCTTCAGTTATGGATTTTTTTGGTCTTGTCTTTAGTTATTAACAACTGCATTTATTTTATATAGGTTAATGCTAGTGACAGTCGTGGAAAGGCTGATGCTAAAATTGAAAAAGGAATTGGTGGAAGCACTTCTAACTCTATAAAAGAGCTTGTTAGTAATGAAGCCCTGAGTCTTAACATGGAACGGTTAGTCTTTACTCTTTCATGACGCCTTCATCAGAGAGTTACCTGAATGAATTCATAATTGCTTATTACTTTTGCAGCTCTCAACGCCCAAAGACGGTGCTCATTATGGATGAGGTTGATGGTATGTCTGCAGGAGATAGAGGTGGAGTGGTTGATCTTATTGCCAGCATTAAGATCTCCAAAATTCCTATTATCTGCATATGTAATGATCGCTACAGTCAGAAGCTAAAGAGTCTAGTGAACTACTGCCTTCTTCTAAACTTCCGGAAACCAACAAAGCAGCAGGTCTTTTTGATTTACTTGTCTGAGTCTCTCCATGCTACATAAACATAAAAGAATGTTTGCAGCATCCATTTTAAAATCTAATAGTTCAGATTTGTAGTTAATATCATGATGTTTGACTTTGTTTTGGGGATGGAATTGACGGGGTGGATATGGGTATCGACGAGCTTGGCCAGAATATTTTTTTTTTTTAGTGATTTTTCTGCAAGGGACATGTGTACATTTTTATGTTGTTTTGAGAAAGTTCACTTAATAATTATTAAGTTGAGGTATAATAGATCTTGAATCGCCTCTTTTAAAATAGTTTATAGGCATTATGTTGTCACTGAAGGTAAATTTCTTGATCTCACTATGTCAGAAGTCTGGACTTTTTTGTGGACATGTCGCGTGTCAAATGGCACCCATAGACTCGAAATTATAACTACAGATAATTATGGAAGTGTGCTCATATTGCTGCTTCAGAGTTTAGTGGGATTTTGGTTTATAAGAGATACTATTATTTATTAATTTTTTCTTAGTGAGAGAGGATGCAACAAATCTGGCCATGCATTTTGACCCAAAAGTCCTCCAATGGTCATTATTGGCTGGAAAATGCAATCCATAGTGGTTGATCTCTTTTTGGTGCAGAGGTCTGGTTTGTATATATAACTATAATCTGCTTATGTTATAAACTTGTGCTTGACCCCACTGAGGCAATATAACTAACTCGTTAAAACTGGAATTTTGTTATGGAGGATTTAGATGCTTTTTTAATTGAAAATTTTAATTCACTAAAAAATTAGACAAACTTGTGCTAAAAGTCATTTTCTCCCAGATTCACACATCTATTATGTGTGCGTAACATAGTAACGAAATAGCAATTGTTTCTTGTTACTTTGTGCATTTGACTTGATTAACATTTTGACAAAACTATTATTCCAATCATAGATGGGGAAAAGGTTATCACAGATAGCGAAGCAAGAAGGACTTCAAGTTAATGAGGTACTCTCTCTCAAAAACACTTATTTTCTATCAAATGAAGGTATTGCTCTTTCTGTAACTTTCACGGCAAGCTTACTTTTCATATCTGGCTGTAGTTCACGTGCAATGACATTTGCATCTTTGATTGGACACGATATAACTAAGCTGGAGATTCTTTGTAACCATTTTTATGGTTATGAGGGCCTATAATTGTATAGGCTTTAACATATCTGTTCATTGGTATTTTTTTCATTAAAGGAGACTTGTCTGATCTTCACCCGCAGATACCGCCTTTTGGACATCAATTTTTTACTTTTCTTGCAAGTGAAGAGTGTAATATAGAAGTCACAACTAATTCGCATCTGGCGCATTTTGGTTAATTGACGAAGTATTTTATTTCTCCCAGACAAATAATTCGATTTTGATCTATCCTTCTGCTGACTTTATATAAGGATATGAAACTAGAAGCAGAAAGGAAATGATAAATATCAAACTGATCATCTATGTTTTTGGCTCCCAAAAGAAGAAAAGCTATATCTATTGCTACCAGGCTGTGGAAAAGTGAAATTAGATCCATCACGTAATTTAAATACGAAACTTTTTTATTGCCTACAGGACCTGGAAAACATGATGCTATCTTATGAAATAAGATTTAACACTGCCTTTATATGGAGTTAGATTTTGCCTACAAGACCTGGTAAATATATTGTAATACGATGATAAGATATTTCTATTTGGATTATATCAATTTCACTTTTCTTATTTTTACTTTTGTTCTGTTTGATTTTTCCCTTGCTGTGTTTTGAGGGAGGATGAGACGAGGTGCTGTTTCCGTTCTGCTTTTAACTAGAACAGATGGTGCAAGATGCCTTTGCTTTGTGATTTGTCTATCTGGAGCTTTGCTGAGATGATGTTTTGTTTTTTAATCATAGATTGCACTTGAGGAACTGGCAGAGAGAGTTAATGGAGACATGCGTATGGCCCTGAACCAACTGCAGTATATGAGTCTCTCCATGTCTGTCATCAAATTTGATGACATTAAACAACGCCTTCAAAGCAGTTCAAAGGATGAAGATATATCACCCTTTACGGCTGTTGATAAGTATGTCTCGCATCAATCTTTGTTTAGTCTCTTAAATACTAATCTTGTGTTTCTCTGTTCATCCTTCTGTTCTAGCTATGCTATTTTCATTTGGATATTGTCTTTTTACCCCCCTTTTGTTCATTGTCAGAGGTTCTAATTTCTTTGATAGATTGATTTCTGATTCATTAGTGGCGAATATGGTGAACACACAAGTTAAAACTGATGTGTCCCTAATTGCCTCTGTCAAAGAAATTAGATAATCAAAAAGTTTATTTTATATATAAAAGAATATTCTTTGCAACTCGCATTCAACTAATTTGCCTAAGCATCCTAACAAAGAAAAGAAGTACAGAACAGAGAGAAGAGAGAGATTACTTTGTGAGGAGTAGGTGTCCAAATGCTGAAAAATTATATTTTATCATTGGAATCTATGAGCACCATGACATCTACAATTATTTATAAGTAGTACTCCTTACTAAAATGGAGACTTTAGTGTAATTGTCTTCTAAATAAAATAAAAATATTTCAGCTCCTAAGGTACATCTTGTCTATACAGGTTGTTTAATTTCAATGCTGGAAAGTTGAGAATGGATGAGAGAATTGACCTTAGCATGAGTGATCCCGATCTTGTCCCACTCATTATTCAGGTATGGTATATTCTTGAGGTTAACATTACATATTTTGCTGATCCATAAATCTCACTTTTTGACTCATCGAACTTGTTGCACATGTTTCTCATTTTGAATTTATCTGGTCTATTTTATTTACATTCCCTTTCTATCATTTTTATGCTGCACACAACACGTTGAAATATGTGTTACAAACATCTGTGGACTAGCAGAAATTGGTTTACAAAGATGTGTGATGCATGTTGATTATGTTTAGTGTTGAATAAGTTCAAATTTATAAATCTGTCCCCTCTAACAGATTAAGCTTTTGTACAAGATGTTTTAATGTGGTTTCTGAGGCAAAGACCTGGGTTCAAGTCTTGCCTCACCAATTTGTGAAAATTGTGCGTTGAAGGCTAAATTTGAGTAAGTAGATATATCCCTTCTTTAACAACTTAAGCTTTAGATGAGGTGATTCAACGTGCTCTCCAAAGTGATAACCCAAGAATAGCTAACCAAAAGGGGGATGGGGTTGAATTGGTTTATACAAATTTTTTCAAAGATTTATCAATTTCAAACAATATGATAATGTATAAGTCAATCAAACAATTATGCGCAATCACAAAAGCAATAAGTAAAAGGGAAGAGAGTGCAAACGATATAATTGTGGATGTTCGATCCCAATCAATGATCTACGTTCTCTATTATCGAGCTCTCTGTCACGAGCAATGTATTTTCACTATGTTGATTGACTTATGGTGAAATCCAACCTTTTACAAAGCTTTCGGTGACTTGCAAACATCAACACAACCTACAAGTTTAAAGGATAATGAGATTACAATTTGAATCTTTTCTCTCAATAAATGATATAATCAAAGTTGAATACAATGAGAGAAATAGGCTAATACTTTAATGAATATCAACGAATGAAGCTCAAGTATTAAGTAAGAAAAACTTTGATGAGTAATATGATTTTCAAAGTTTAAATCAATCAAAGGTTTTTCAAGAATAAATAAATGAGTTGATGAAGATATGTAGATCAATTGAGCTCAAGAATGTCTCACTTAGATGTTCTTAGAAGTGTATATTAATTGCAAACTAATTTAGTATTTATAGCAGTAAAACTGTCAAAAATTCTGCTCAACCGGACGCGGCATACTGGACAGTCAACTAGCCATTTGAGTCAGAATTTTCAAAATGGTCACTTTTTGGACCGTTGGACAGTTGCCATATGTACCGGATGTGTCCCGTACAGCAGTTTTTCAAAAAAATTCTTCTTTTATTGTTTTGAAAAATGTAATTTATTGAAGGATTTTTTAAACTTATTTTTCAAAGTAAGTTATCACTTCTAAATAAACAATTGAGATCTTTACCTTTTCAAAAATTATGCAAGTGATTTTGTAACATAGTTTTTCTCATGCATAAAAATCTATTTCGAGCTTTTATCAAAATCATTGCTAGGTATTAAAATATTTTACGTTTATGAATTCAAAACGTTCAAGTCTAATATCTCTAATGTTTGACTTGATTTTGTCTTCAATTGATCACTTTTGTCACAATTGCTATAACAACTCAAATGTAGATTTTTAGATATAAAAGTGATTTGTTTGTTATAATCAAAATGTAAAGTCAACCATAAGTCAACACAAAGTTTAGGATATCTAGATTGAGAGTAATGTAACTGCTGGAAAGTTTGAAATCAGTACTTAATTGGTTTGTAAGATTTATATTTTTATCCTTGTCTACACACCTGTTTGGACCCCTATTGATCTTATGGATTTGAATTCTAGTTAAACTGCAAGTTTATTACCTTGATTCTCCAGAAACCATGTTTTCTGCCAAAAGCATGCTGTTTGTGAGCTCATTTTTCTCCTTATCTCCTGTCTCATTCACTCTGCTTGCTTCCTGTAGCCTCTTGCATCTCTCTCTCTCTCTCTCTCTCTCTCTCTCTCTCTTCCCTCTCCATCCCTCACTGAGGCATTGGCCCAATATTCCCCAACAAGTTCTTACTTGTTATCAATCTATTTATTTTGACTATTCTATTTGAGATGTTCAAATGATTTTTATTTTTATTTTTCATGAATGTGGGTGTACCAAATTTGTTTCTATGTAGTGAGTTTGTTCATCTGTTTGTTGCTCCTTTCTACCTACTAATTTATATAGTCAAATGTCTTTTCACATCAATATTAGATTACATTATTAAAGAAAAGAATTTAAATCTAGCGAATGGGAAATTGGTACTCAGATCAATTACATTAAGTTCATGTAAATAGAAAAGTATTATATGTGCATGTTTCGATTGCAGGAGAACTATATCAATTATAGGCCAAGCTCAGCTGGGAAAGATGACAATGGAATGAAAAGGATGAGCTTGCTCGCCCGTGCTGCAGAGTCTATTGGAGATGGTGATATTATTAATGTCCAGATTAGAAGATATCGACAGTGGCAACTCTCTCAAATTGGCTCTCTTGCATCTTCTATAGTTCCGTAAGTTCTCTCAACTTAGCTCTAGAAACTGGTTACTTTTACTTTTGATCGATTTTGCTATCATTTCTTTTGTGACAGTGCGGCTCTATTACGTGGGCAACGGGAAATACTTGAGCAGGTGATAGTTGTATTTCATTATTTTTTCAGTGGGTACTATAATATGACTTGCTTTGTCTACTCTTTTGGACTTTACTGTTTTTACTTTTGACATAGTCTATTATGCATCATAACAACTTTGCTTTAACTCAAAGTGAAGATGTATCCCATAATTATTTGATGTCAGCATCAAGGATAATTGTGTGAAGAATCAATTCAGATAGCAAATTTTAGGGCTTAAAGATGTTTCTTGTGTTATAATACTATATATTACCCTCCGTTAGGCAAAATTTAATAGTCATTTATAGTTGGTCAAACTTCATTTTCAACCACACATATCAATAGACCCACAATTACTATCCACTCATTATACCACTCATTTCTGTCTATTTTTAAATCAAGCAGTTTATAAATTCTTCCCAGAAGGAGGCTTAACTAACAACTGAAGGCATTATGTACTGGCATTTTCTGAATGCATTCATGACCCTAGATCATTAGTAGTAAGCTGCCATAACTTCTATCTCATCTATTTCAGATCATTTTTACTTAGAAGCGCACTTATTTCTGTTTTGAGTACAACTTTTTTCTTTTTCGAGCAACTGTCTGTGATTTTGGGAGAAGGAAGAACTACTACAGAAGAAATAAGAAATGTCTCGGTGGAAACAAAATCCTTTTCCTTAAGGTCCTCTCAAATAGAAATAGCGAATGTGTAAACAAAGAGTATGTTTCAATTTGCTTTGTTTCTCAAGATAGTGTTTTCGTTTCTTAGGCGATGTAGTTTGAGTTTAATGCAGAACCTTTCTATTTTCCCCTTTGTGAAAAGTGAGATACTTGTGTGAAGTTATAGTGGCGAAATGGTAAGGTTTTTGTATTCCAAGTTTTACATTCAGTGGGGATTCATATCCTAAGTTTCGAAGTTCCTTATTTTTGAGACCAAATTACATGATCAACATAACAGTGTTTTGTGCTATTCACTCTTCAAACGTGTATGTTTGTCAACAAAAGTTCTACCTAATAACACATTGCAACCCACTTTCGGAGAGAGACCTGAAGTTTCGGAAATGTAAATGCTCTGGTTTCTAAAACTACTCGGAACTTTTCATTGGCTGAATGCCTTGATACTATTTCAGCAATGTTGCCAAGTTTGGTCATCTAAGCTGCTTGTTGATGAATTTGTTGACATCATAATCACTCAGTAGAATTATGAAAGTTTCTATTATTTATTAACAAATTTTATATGTATGGAGTTTTGGTATTTCTAGTAATACTAATGGCAATGAAAATACTTCCTAGCTATATGCATTATGATTTCTTTTAGGTGAAGAATGATGCCCCTCTTTGGTGTAGATTAAAATCTTGAAAATCTAAATTAAAGTCCACGATAAATTTTAACCACACATTTCATTGGACCCACAACTTTTTAACTACATATTACATCAATTTTTATCAAAATCTGGCTTTTAGCTATATCAAATGGGTGATATGCAGTTGGTATTTTCTATAGATAAAAAAATTATAGAAGTAAAACAGCTGTTTTGAAATTTTTATGATATCACATTAAGCCTATGTTTGGGCTCCATTTTAATTTTAATGCATTTTTCTCTCTTTTCTTTTCAGCCACATTTTTTAATAAAATATTATTACATGTAAATCCAAAACTTTTCTTTATTTTTTTAACCACACATTCTTCAAAAAATCACTATTCAAAAATTCATTTTTTTCCTAAAACCTCATAAAAATGGATCCCAAACAAGGGCTAACTTCATCCACTTTTTCACTAATTAGAGGTTTTGCTTTCCAATTATGTGGGATTGTGTCATGCTTTTTACTACTACAAATCATTGGAAGTTTCTTTTACTTGAGCTTTGAAAACATTAGATGCAATGTTAGATCCTCAAATGTTGATTTGGCATCTTGATGTCACTTGCATAATTTTGACCCTTCTTTGTAGTGTTTTCACTTGCATAATTTTGATAATAACTTGATTGATGACTGGTCTAAATTTACATTATCCTTATTAGGAAAATAATTTCATTTGCAGGGAGAGAACAATTACAACAGATTTGGTGGGTGGCTGGGAAAGAACTCTACAATGGGAAAAAATTACAGACTTCTTGAGGATATGCATGTTCATCTTCTTGCTTCTCATGAATCCAATTTGGGAAGGTAAGGGTTACACATTTATTTATTTTGTGATAATTATTATAGCCAACATATAGTTGGATTAAGCATTTGTACAAAAGATCTCGTTCTGCAATATAATTAAGCAAGCATGCCTAGTCTTCAAATATATTGATTCACCACTTCTGTTCTCTTCTCAATTCTCATGCTATCAAACTTTAAATTGTTTGTCACTGTCATGTTTATTACAATGCCACCTTTTGGATGTTTCGTGTCTAGTTATTATTCAATTCCTTAGGCCATCTTTTCACCCTTGCAACTCATTGTAATTGTTTTCCATTTTCTGCTGCCTAACATTCTGCTACTTCCAAAATGACAGGATAACATTGCGACTTGATTATCTTACTCTTATGTTGAAGCAGTTGACCAATCCCTTAAGGGTGCTACCGAAGGTCGACGTTGCTTCCTTGTCGGTAGTTCCAAAAATGTGGTGATTTTAGTTTCTTTTTTAAACATGCTTTTTTGTGGAATAATTATCAGGATGAAGCTGTTGAAAAGGTTGTTGAGTTTATGGATTTTTACTCCATTAGCATGGAGGACTTTGATACGATTGTTGAGATATCAAAATTTAAGGTATATTTAATGTGCATTTTGTATTTCCGGGATCTTATATGAATGTACTTGAGATTCTTCTCATCTACCTATATTAAATATGTACATTCATCAGGGGCACCCGAATCCATTGGATGGCATACAGCCTGCAGTAAAAGCTGCATTGACAAGAGCATACAATAAAGGCAGCTCATCACGTGTGATTCGGACTGCAGATCTCATCAAACTTCCTGGAATGAAAAAGGCCCCTAAAAAGCGGGTTGCAGCAATGCTCGAACCTGTAACTGATCCTTCGGCGGAAGAAAATGGTGAAGAATTTGCTGTAAATGAAGAAAACCTGTCTGACACGGAAGAACTGGGTAATTTCTCTCTCTAATGAAGAGAGAATCCTTTTTGTCATTATGTCTGCTTATCTTTTGACATTATACGTTTTATGTAATAATTTTGTTGTTGAAGAGATGATTTGCATGAAATCAATCGTTTTACTTTTTCATGCTTGCTTGTTCAGGTACTTGCAAAGAAATATTATTGAAAATTATTTACTTTTTGCCTGTCGTTTGTATCAGAAGACTCAGCTGACGCAGAGAAGAAGCTGCAAACAGATCTAGAGAGCCTTAATTCAAAGGGTTGGTGACATAATACTCCCTTCTGTAGCTGAACTTTTTATTTAGTACTGGTTAAATTGAAAGGTTTTTGATCATTTTTTTTTTTTTTTTTTTTTTGAAACCCCAAGTGTGTGATCTTCACTTATTGAAATATCCTAGAGAATGGATGATCTAAAATTGCAACTTATTTTACATCATTTTCTTAAACTGAATTTTTTTTTAGGCATCCAAGTACAGATGGACTTCAAGGGTTCAGGAAGCTCAGGTGCCAAAAGAGCACCTGCTGCAGGCAGAGGGAAGGGAAGTTCTCAAGCGACAGAAAAGAAAGGGGGTCGTGGTTCTGGATCCGCTTCAAGGAAGAAGATGAAAATCGCGCAATGAACGAACTCTTTGAAATAATCGTACATAACCCATGTAGGTGGCCTCATCTTCTTCCCTCCTTTTTTGGGTTGTTATTCTGAGGGTGAAGGATGTTTCGGCTATCATGTGGAGGAAATATTTTGGTGTTTACCATGGATTGTGATATATTTTCTTCTGAACGAGCATGTATTATGAACAAGGGACGTGATTAAAGCTTGTTGCATTTCTTTACCATTTGCGCATCATAAACCTTCAGTTTCACCATGATAGTGATTACGTGTTTATCTGCAAGTGTAAATTGGCTCAACAAAATGGAAGAATAGAAAGCTCTATTTTGGTTAATAACGAATCTGATATTTCTGCCAAGAATAAGCTCATAGGTCGGGCTAACTCGTCCAGGCTCAACGAATCTGGTTGATGTGCTCATGGCTAGTATTTGATTAAAAGTCTACCCTCAGAAATTCGAGGCACTTTTGAACCAAATGGTCCAAATCAATGACATCAAATAAAAGACTTCATGGCCAGTGCATGGTAAGTCATTTCGAAAGCCAAATACGGTAAAATTAGCAGCAACTCCCCATCAAAACCATATGCAGTTCAAATTTGCCAATTATGTAATACTGGTGACATGCTAACCGACAACTTGAGTGTCCAGATATTCGACAAGAAACCAACACAAGCAAACAAGAAACCAAATAACAAGTCAAGACTTGATACTTGGGAAAGTAAAAAATTCTAATTACAGATTAGTCCATATTGAAAAGTCGTTACTTATCCAGCGCATTGAGTAACATTCCGAGGTTTAACTACAATAACATGCTCAATGACCACAAACATTCGTAAATAATTTTAAAATTAAAGATCAATTTACAACTACAGTATCCTATGCATATTCATTTGAAGGTCCAATTGAAGAACACCGTTCCCTTATTGCATCAGACTCTAAATGCTTTTACCCATGATTTCCAGTAAACTTGGGACTGATTACGAACATAATCATCACAGAAGCCGGGGTGCATTCACCTGATAAGAGAAGCAATCAGACAACATAAATTTTATTACACAAACATCATAAAAACGATTCCAACAAGAAACACAGAGTTCTAGAGGTGATTTCACAAAAAAAAAAAAAAAAAATGTATTACGACCCCAAGAATGAATTGACTTCCAGTCCCTAAATGGACCATAGTGCTCCATGTCCAAGCTACATGTTCAGTGTCAGAAACCCGATAATTTTTCAAGAAGTTCATGCAAGCATTAACTTTTGAAGTCCTAGTCAGCATTTGCAAAATCTAGGAGATTCGATTGCCGAATGATTCTTTAATGCCAAAGGAAGCTAACTAATCAGATTGCTAGTGCAAAATCGTACACTAGAAACTCCATTTAGTGTGAACAAAGGAACGCTTCCCATCTTAAAAACTAATCGCCAACCCTGAGTTGATTTCCGTATTTCAAATGCAATGACAACAAAAGTAAACATAAACATAAACATATCAAAGTCTCTTTCATGACACTGCCCAGAATGGAACTTACCATCAAAAGGAAACAAGATGAGTTTGATACAATTGCTGAATCAACACCTAGTTTGATGCAGAACTAGCAGCACAAGGAGCCCGTGTTTCTACCTCGGTCAAAGAAGAGTTTCCAACCATCTCTACAGTCGCGTTTTCCTCTGGATCTGAAGTCGAGTTATCATCTAAATTATTTGATATTGGAGCCATGTCGGTTCTGCTATCTTCTGAAATCTCAAGATAATCCATCATGCGCGTTACAGTTGCAGTACCCGGGTCAACCTCTCTATGAGCTTCAGTGCCAGGGTCAGGCATTGAAATGTTGCGAGCAACGTCAACCTCTCTATGAACTTCAATGCCGGTGCCGGGGTCAGGCGTTGAAATGTTGCGAGCAAACAATCTCTCCTTCCAGCCTCTTGTGCTCTTTGTTATGGACTCTTTGTATCTGGCAAAAAAGAGAAGGCACATAGCATATGGATTCGTCAAGAAAAAATTTACTCCACTGCCCTCGACAGAAATCTTTTCAGGAGTTAAAAGTATTTATAAGAGATTTGGTTGAGTATAAAGATTTAAAATCTGCATTGCCCCTCCAACAGATTTTTGTTCCTTTTTTTCTTATTCTTTTTATGATTCTAGTCGAGTTGAAGGGCATGAAGGGCAATGAGTAGCACACATACTTCAAATCTCAAACTGGAACCTAAGAGCATGTTTGTGAAGTGTTTATAAACAGTTTAAATTATAAATAATTAAATAGATAGAAACACATGGTAGATAAGTGGATAATACTTGTGGGTCCCTCAAAATGTGCAGATAAAAAGTAGTTGGCACATCCAAGAAACTTAACATGACATTAACATAGGACTACGGGAGTAAATAACAAAGAAGCCCAGTTTTATGCTACCTCACAGATAATGCACTTAGTCGAGATTTCAGAGTCTCAGAGAATGACTGGAAATCTGATGGTCCAGCCCTATCTTGACTATTGGAGGAAGTCTGAGCAGGAGATCTCCTACAAGACAACATAACAAATAAGCTGCATTGAACAGCAAACTAAACTCATAGGTAACTCGTCAAGGAAATTGTAAAACTTAACAATGATCAAAGATATAGGTACCGATTGCTCGAGGAAGTTCCAAGTTGATTAGCAACGGCACCTGATCCTGATGCTGTAGTGGTGATGTGGTCAGTTTGGGAGAAAGATTGTGGGGTAATAAGCTGTGCAGAATCTTCTCCAAGGGTAATAAATGGTGAATTCGGGCTAGCTATCATGGATGCAGAAAGTGGTCCAGGACCACCTCTCTGAGTGGGAGACAGAGCATGCGAATTAGCAGAAGTTGGATTTGGATTACTTGAGAACACCAAAAATTGGGGACGACCTTGAGTAGAAGACCTACTCCTCTGACCTTCCCTCCTGGCAAGCTGACGAGCCCTTCCCATCGCAGCAGCAGCAGCTAAGTGCTGAATGATGCGCTCTTCAAGTTCAGAATCATTTGCACTAACAGGTACCTGCATCAAGTTGAAGAAAAAATTATATTACCTGATCTAGCCATCAAAATTAGGTCACTAAATTGAAAATGATGAGAGAAATGTCCATAAAAATTAGGAGACGATCACAAACATGCTGTAATTCGAACTCTCCCAGGGCTGGATGATGAAATATAGCAGTGTTTCTAGGAGGATTAATCCGCATATTTCTCTCACGTTCCACGGCATCAAGCAATTCCTGGCTGCCAAACAAACACATAATAAGACCCCTCTTCAAATAAGAACACCAAGTAACAGTTTAGCAATTTGACAAATAGGGAGAGGTCATCTTAGTTTACCTGCTGGGGATCCTTTAGGCTGATGGACTGCCAACACATTGGGCACTGAGAGCTCCTCTGGCACCTACAGATTTATCGCAAAAGTAAAATCTTTATCCACCACCACATTGGTTCTTACAGTAAAGTTCTACCACAGATAGATTTAATATAGATTTTAAAAACTATTATGCTTCTGTCTTCTGCAAAACAAAATGCAAAAATGGGTACTATCAAATAATGGCTTCTCTTGCTTACATGATGCTGAGGAGTGAGGACTACTGACTAACTGTAAATCCAAAAGGTTACAAAGTCCAAGTAACAATTAATGGCCTCACTTATGAGCACACAGTAGAGAAATTATCAATAGATGTTGTCTCAACAAAATCACCTCCTCCTTTAACATTTAAGCTCAAGAAATGTGAAACAGGTGATTAGCATAAGAGATGTAATTCCTCCTCCTTCAAGAACAGAATTCGCCGATGTCTACATTGCCACTGAACTCATGGAGACGGATCTTCATCAGATAATTAAATCTAATTAGAGCTTGTCCAAAGAACATTGTCAGATATACTTTTTCTTCTTGTGTAAATTGAATGTTGAAAACCAGAACAGACATTTTCTTTAAAAATTGTCTACTTTCCGTATTTCCTGTATCAGATCCTTCGAAGGTTGAAATACATACATTCAGCTAATGAAGCCCAGCAACCTGGTGCTAAATGCTTATAGTGATCTTAAGATTTGTGATTTTGTTTTGCACAGCCAACCTTGGATAACGAGTTCATGACAGAATATGTTGTAACCAGATGGTACCAAGCACCCGAGCTGTTGTTTAATTCCTCAGAATATACTGCTGTAATAGACGTGGTCCGTAGGTTGCATCTTCATGGAACTTATGAAGAGAACCTATGTTCGAGGGAAAATATGCGTGTATCAAATGCGCTTGGTGTGGATGTGAATTTTTTATGCTTCTCACCAATTGATAACCAAAATAGAATTTTTGCTAGATTAACTTATTGAGCTAATCACCGAGTATCAAATTTTCACTTAATTAATGTGGTTTTTAGTTTTCACATAAGAAATTTCTCATATTGATTACATGTTTTGTAGCTTCTGGCACGCCCACTGAATCTTGTCTTGATTTCATCCTAAATGAGGATGCAAAAACATATATCCGGCAACTTTCACAACATCTCTATCAGCTGTTATCAAAGGTTTTCCCACATGTAAATCCATTAGCCATCCACCTAATTGTATGCCATGAGTGAACTAATTATGATTATGGAATATGACACTAATATGGTGGTAGAACCTAGGATCATTGAATCTATTTATCCACTTCATAGGATAGGCAACAAAAGACACACGAGATAAAATAAATTCCCATACACCTTTAACTAAACCATGTCATTTTCCTTACTCTATCCCAGAATCAATTTAATATTATGTAACAATCCGGAGCGAATAGGCAAACAAGTTTTGTCTACAGGGATATGAAGATATCAATAAACAGAAAAAGAAATCGTTCTTTAACTGGAAATTAATTTTTTTACCATTCAAGGATGCACTGGAGATGAAACTCATGCTTGCAATTTGTCATCTGCAAATGAAAAACGCAGATTAAATCGAAAAGAAGTCAGTCAAAATCCAGTTATTAGACTAATAATCATAAATTCATAATACATACTGATGAGGGATCACTTTCACAAAAAGCTTCGAGGCATATGCTGCAAGCATCATCACATGATTCTTGAATTCCCCCTTCCACAAAGGCCGCAGCCGATGTCAAATGGTCCTCAGACAATACCTTCCCCTCTTCCATTTCTTAAAAATCTCGAAAACTATAAACCAGAACACGAAATTCTGTGAAGAAATTGTATATAAATCGAAGAAACCAAATTATGGACTAGATGCCTGAAAGTGAAAAAACAAAAACAAAAACAAAAAAAAAAAAACACAAGGAAATAGATTATTTTATAACTCAGTAAGAAACAAAACAAGTTCAGGTGTGAACAGTTCAACAACTTGGGCATGTATCATTAAGAAAATATATATATTTAAAAATAATTGAGAACTGGAAAATCTCCACAAAAAAAAAAAAAAAAAAAAGGAACTTTGCATTCATAAAAATAATGACATTCTGGGCAAAAAAAGGGGCACAAAACTCAGTACTGAAACACATCAGATTTACATAATCGAACAAAAATGTAAATTACCTTAAAGGCGAGAGAGATTTTATTTTATTTTTATGGGAAATCAAGAAAAGTGAGCTAAACTAACAGCAGATCAAAGATAAGAGCAATGAAGCACCGATCAGGATATACACAGATTGTGAAAAAATGGAAAAGAGATTAAATTATTCTGTAGAAAATAAGAAATAAACCTAAGACTGAAGGAGAAGAAGACTTAAAAGACTCTTCTTTTTGTTCCTTTTGGAGAATTATTATTGTTTACCTTTTCTGGCGGTGATGACCGAGTCCCACTCAACACACGGCAAAGAAGTTAAAGAATACACTGGTGTTTTGTCTTCCACTAGCTACAGTAGTAACGCGTGGCATCGGAGCAGTTCAATCATGCGAAATCATATTCCTAATTTGTGAACATTAGATACTCCAAAATCTTTCATGATTTAGTACTTATTTGATAAAATTTTAGTATTTTTAGCTGGTCAAATTTTTATGTTATGCACACATTTAATGAAATTCATAATTTTTTTAATAATATATTTTTTTATTTTTTTATGAAACTTTGTCAAACGTCCATTTAATACACATAAACTGTATAATTGTTTGATAAAAATAATTTTAGATAATATGTGAAAATAACTATTAATAATAATAGAGTGAAGGTCATTCAAGAAAAAGAAAAAGAAAAAGTGTGGGGAGAATAATTCTACGTATAGAGGGAATTGTTGACAGAAATGATATAAGTGTTGCGTTGATAGCGTCTATATGATACAATTTTTGTGTTTATTCTGTCAAAAATCAATGAAAATCTGTCAAGTATTTTTCTGTAAGAATTTTGTCAAAATTTTTATGTACTTGTACCAAAACTAGTGTGGGAAACTTGAAAGAGTTGGAGATCGAACTTCGAACATCAAATTGGAGAATGAATATTTGAACATGAATCGACAAAATCGAACTAGAGATGAAAAAATTGCCGAAAAAATTAGGTTTGAACATGTTGAGAAATGTTGTCTTAAATGCAAAATTTACTCCCTCTCAATCATGAGATACTTTTAGGACCCCTTAAAAATAGCTAACCTGAATTAATCAAGTCTTAACCGAGTTGAAGAAAACATAAATGAAACCCCGGCATATGAACAATAAACTTTGAAATTTTCTTAATTTTGTTTGAACAAAATGATATGGGGTATATGTATGAAAAGATCTCTTGTTTTTAATGTTCTACATAGCATTTACGACCTCTATTTATAAAAGTGCAATTGAAATCACTACAAGGTACAATCGTGGACGAAAAGACATTGGAAACCAAAGTTTGTGCAATGTCCTAATTGATGAATTTCATATCTAAAACTCATAATTTTGAACAATAATTACATAAAGATATTACAAGATCTTAGAAAATTACAAATAATCTAAAAAATATATTCTTATGGTTTAAAAAATGTCCAAACAATGCGCTGGTTAGATTCTCCATGCCTTGTTAGTATATAAATGGAGGCGCCACCATAAGAGTAAGAGGATTTGTAGTGTGATATAAGAACTTCAATTTGATGTTAGAAAAAGAAAGATATAGTGTTTTAAAGTACCCCTTTTCAAAACACAAAGATTCAAATGTTTTAAATATCGTTGGACACTTTTCGAAATCAAATAAATTTCTTTTGAATAAAGTCATTCAGTTTTAGTATTATTGAATGTAAGCGATACCAACAAGTCAATATTCAATTTTGAACTCTAAATAGACATAACAAGTGACTTCACAATCTCAAATTAATAACGTTGCATACAAGGTTACATTTAAAACTTTTACCTTGAACGATAGATTTGTAGGTCAAGATATAGGTCTCCAAACGCAATTTGTATTCGACCAACTTTATAAATTATTTGAAATTTTCAATTTAAGTTGTGCTACTTGAATGGGTGCTTTTAACATCTTTTTATAACTTACGTATAATATGATTCACTAAAATTTTAATTGAAAGAGGTGATACGTTTAAGGGACGGAAAAAATCAATGACCTAAAAAAGAATGGATTTGTCACTTTATCAAAAGAAATTTAACAGATGTAGTGACATAATTCAAAGTGACAGCAGATGATTTAATAAAAAAACTAACTGTATTTAAAATAATATAATAATGAAATGTCCTATGACATTATGTCAAAAAACATGTAAAGAAACCTAGACTGTAGCAGGTAGATAGTAGAAGATGGCGTAGGAAAAGAAAAGAAATATAGACAACCACTCATGTTTCAAAAATATCATTAACCTTCTATTTTTAGATTTGACAATCACATATACAGTGACCTCTTTTTTAGTTAAGGTTGATATACTTAAAATATCACAAAGAAAAACAATTAAATCTTATATGATTAGTTGCAATCTTATATGATTAGTTTCAAATAACAATTATTATTTAACAAAAAAAAAAAAAAGAAGAGTTTTGAATAATAATTTTTAGGAGAAGTAGTCATAATTAAACGTGGATTACATGTTATTCTGAAATACTTTATATGTGCTATAAAAATAATATTGTAAAATGTGAGAATATAAAAAATAATTAATACATATTGATAATGTGGAAAAGAACTTTTGATTAAAATGAAATAAAAATCAGTTTGTAAAAATAATTTAAATAATCGGGGAAGTGAATTTGAATAGCCCCTCCATTTTACTCTTTCAATTTGAATTGACCATTCAATGAATACCATCATTTCTTCATGTTCGCTTAATATACATTAAACATATCAGTTGAAATTATTTATTATAAATACACATTAGATCATTTTATTTACCTTTTATGTATCTTTAAATTTATCGAATAAATTAATTGAAAGAAAACTCTAAAAATATTCATATTTTGTTCTAAAAGTTGTTTAATGAATTTAATTTACTATCCAATAAATTGGAATGAATTTGTCAAATGTACATTGATTATAACTAAATAATTGAAAAAATAATTCATGACAATATTGTTCAAATAATTAAAAAAAACAAATACATATTGAAAAACGAAAAGGTAATAAATCTGTCAAATATGGTTAAATAAATTAAATACATATTGAAAAACAAAAAGTAAGGTAATAAATGTGTCAAATGTATATTCTTCATAACTAAATAGTTGACAAAATAATTAATGATAATATTGTTTAAATTGTTGAAAAAATGATAAATTAAATACGTATTGAAAAACGAATATTGGGATATTATTGAAATAATTAAATATGTATTGAAAAATGAAAAAGTAAGATATTATTGAAATAATTAAACGTCCAAAAAATTATTATCATTTAATGTGGTATTTAATATATTATAGATTATAGATGTGTGGTTAAAAAGTATGGAAATATTTTGGATTTACATGCAGAATATTTTATTGTGTAAATGTGTGGTTGAAAATGAGTATGTAGGAAATATAATTTGAAAATAACGATTGTCAAACAATGGCTTAATTTGTCCGAAGTAAACTATAATAAATTTTAATATAAATTGACATGTTATATAATTCGACATAGTTTAAATTTACTTATTTTGTTTTCAAATATTGCAATGATGAATATATCGCATTAACATATCATTATATTATGTAATAGGGTTATTATTTAATAATAAATATTGACGGTACATAAAGTTTTATAAACTAATGTATACTACTTTTTAACTAAATTTTACTTTAATTGTAAAAGTACATATTCTATTGTTTAACTTAGGGATGTAATTGAATCGAGTCAAGCCAATCCGCGAGCCGAAGATACTGGCCCAAGCAAAATACGACTCGAACATTATGGCTATAGCTGAGCCAAAACTCGATTGAAAAACTGAGGCTTGGCTCAAGCTTTAGGTTAGAATCAATTTGAGCCGATTTTTTTTTTAATAAGATAAGCTTCAGGTAGGCGGTCGAGCCTATGATATGAGCCAAAAATGGCCCGTGTCACGGCCACAAGCCACACGAGCCGGCTCGGACTCGAGCTACAAGCCTAGCTGCAGGCTGTCCAAGTCAACGAGTTGAATTGACATCTCTACTTAAGGTTTATATTTCCATTATTAAGTTTATATTTATTACTATTTAAATTATGTACACACACAAATATATATATATATATATATATATATATATATAAAATTAAAAAGAAGGTAAAAAGGTAAAAATGAAATATAGTTCTTTGTTTACCCAAGTTCTCGAAACTAAAAAGAGTGATACTAATAACTAAATATGATTTTGCGCAAAAAAAAAAAAAAAACATATTATATCAAAATGTTAAAAGTAATTGAAATACATAAGATAAAACATAAAGATTAAAAGTATCCTTTTGATTAGCCACTATACTTTCCATAATGTTATCAATTGATCATTGTACTTTCCACAAAGTTAATGATTAGTCATCGTACATTTATGACATGTCAAAAACTAATTGTCAAAGATGTCACATATGAACACTATTTATCTTCCTCATCCACTCTGTATGATTTTTTAAGGTTGATGATGGAGTGATAGATGATAAAACGATTTGGTAAGTTCAACGACTATCAAAAACGTTTTAAAATTCAATGGTCAATAATTAACATTGTGAAAGATATAATAGTCATTGGTGTACATGACCCCAAGTTTTCACTTGAAATTTTAAAATTACAGCCTTTTGAGTTACTTTAACATGTTTTTAGATCGAGTTTCACCTCAAAGCTTGCTACAACTATAACTTACAACTACATCTTTCCTACGCTAGCATCCTTGGTCGTAGTATGTATTTACACTCACCCAATTTTATAACATTAGATCTAATTCAATCTATTTAACACATCTAATGGAAAAACCCTACACACTTTCAAGATACCAAAAAAAAAAAATCAAATTTTGTTACTAATCTACTATCGTTTGAATTTTTTGTTCTTCCAACAAGTTACATACGTCAACCTATTCTTAACGTCCACTTGTGCAAGAGACGCATTTTATTGGTTGCAGGTTGGATTCTCCTCTCCCAAAATCTCCCCTCAAATTCAATTCGAGGAAGGGACTTTGGCAAGATTTCTATGTTTTATATGCCTTGAAACTGCAATGTAGCAAAGAAAATAAGGAGGAAAGCCAAAGTTGTAAACACTTCATTAATCAAACGTTTAACAATTATATATTAGGAACTCCATTGTAACTAACAAATTCATCACAATGCGCGAGACGCTAACATTGAAATTTATTCTTAAAAAAATTTATAGTCGATGACTCCGCTATATGAACCATTTTCCATTCGATAAAGATTGTGTACAAAAAGCATTGCTCAATTTCTATGCACTTGGAAACTAAATGCCAGTGCAAATTGAAAAATCAAGCCATTACCCACAAACAAAATCATGACCAAGTTATTTTTCTCTCTCCATCAAATCTTCAACTCCAAATATCTTTCCAACACCCATAATTCCATGGCTTAAATGCAATGTATCTTCTTTACTTCAATCATTGGATTCCACATTCAATTCTAAACATTTTGATTGCTTAATTGTTGTAGATGTGAGAATCCACGATCCAAAAAAGTTGAAAAATCAATTGTTTGATCTCAATTTCATACCTGGACTGGAGGATTTGTGAATTCAGGTGTTTCTGCACAGAAAATCAATTAATCAAAATCTCAGCCCTTTGAGAAGCACTTCTCCAAAATCCAGCCTCATAAAATTGTTCCCACATCTCCTTATCCCAATCAAGGGCGTCGTTTTTTTCACTATTCCTATAATATTCACCGTCTGACTTCGGTTCATCATCATCATCAGAATCGAATCCAAACATGTTCATATGTGATCGAGTTCGATGGTTTTCATTCTCTTCTAATGAAAAATTTTTCCTCTTCATTTTGAGTAATCTCTTCCTCTTCTTTTCCCTCCATGCCTTCTTACACAGTCCCGTGGGGAGCCTGTATATCGCGAGGAACAATAGGTGCATCATGGCGCATGGACAACAGCAGCACAAGGCGGCGCACTCCCCCGCCGTCTCCCCCATTCTACTTCCCCGACGGCCTCCGGTTTTATCGTTCCTATTGCTTCCGTCCTTCATCTTCGTTGACGTAATCAGCAGCGGTTGCCTACGCGTCAAAGACGCCGCCGCCATAGCCGACTCAATCCCGATCTTCCCTGCCATAGTTGGCAATTACTGAGTCGACTCTGGCGTAGTCAGCGATTCAACATACGAAGATCATTGACCTGCAACTGTATGTAATGTACAAAAAATTGTGGAATCAAAACACACAGTAACGTTCGCGCGTGTGTGAGAGAGAAAGATGACTAATTTCAATTTTATTTAAGATTTGAATAAATTAGTAATATTGAAATTATATAATTCTAAATTAATTGAAAGCGTATGTTAAACGAGTATTAATAAATTCATACGTGCGGGGCTGGACAACCATTTATTTATTGGTTAATAACATGTAGAAGAAAATAAAGGTGTGGAAACAAATCCTTATCTATTTGACTAGTCTTCATTAATTTAAAATTATTCTCTGTTTTGTGGTCCATTATTCAATTCATTAAAAGCAAAATTGAGAAAGGCTTCTTCAACGATCCACTCAGTTGCTGTACTGAATCTCGTTGTATCTCAGAAGCAATGTCCCTAGGCAAATTCAAGATAGTAGTGTCAAAGTGGATGAATCGATTCGAATCATTTCACCCATCGAACGACTCGGCAAGACCTGTTCCGATACGAATGTTGTAGTGGTAAAAATTAATCTATTAGTCCAAGCGGGCCAAAAGGGCCAAGCCATAAAATAAGGTCCACGGACAATCAGCGTCATCTTTGGCCCAACTCATTATAACAATCGATCCAAATGCACGGTCATTTAACCCATTTTTCAGGGTGACGATTCCCGATACGAATTCATGTTCTCTACTTCGCTCATTCTCAAGTTTCCAACTCATCGAGATATTTGACCAATCAAATTGATCTCACCCATTGATGAATCAAAGAACCATTAATATCATGAAAAGATATACATACTTATGTCAAGGGATTTAGTTGAAATACACGACAGTCAAGTGAAATTTAATTCTCTGAACAGTCATGCTTTTAAATTAAACTCGACACATGATCCGTTCAATATACTTCAAGTATACTAGTGTCACCTCTAACTATTTCTGTGATAAGCACAAATCACAAACATGAATAGTTAATCGATCAACACTAAAACATTCCAATACAATGTGTCAATACTTATACATTGATTGTGAACAAGTTAATTATGGTCAAAATATAAGTTATGTCACAGTGTACTTCTCAACGCAAGTACTCAACTTATATTATCTCAAGTTATCGTAGGCACTTAAATTTGCATGTTTAATAATAAATAAATAAAATCACAATTTATTTATTATAAATTATTATTTTTATCATAACAAAATATATTATATGAGCACACAACTCAACATTATCTTCAAGATAAATCATGTTATGATTTAATCAGATCAAGTTGGAGTTATCTGTAAACAACTTATATATCTCAACCGAATAAATCTAATCAGATTTAGCTTCAACCAACTACAAAATCTTGAAGAGTCCTCCCCAATCCCGCCTAGACTATTATTTCACTCCTATAAATTTCATGGTCAGTCAAACATTCAGGTATCTCAATATGCTCTACTGTAAGTTGTTTATTCTTACTTTTTATCTAGCATTCGTATAATTTTACACAATCTTTACTGACTTAACTATCGAAGGGTCTTCGACCAACACCACATCAGTGTCCTCTTGAGATCTTTAAATCTTTTAATGTCCTTCTTCACTCCACTTTTCTTGAGTTTTGCAGGATTGTTGGTAGCTTGCTTGACCCAATTTTCTCAATTGTAAAATTTACCATCTACAAATGTCACTTTTTACTGGGCTAGTCCCGAACAGGTCGTGTCATGCTTGCTCAATTTGACATCGCTAATTCAAGATGTCATAATTGAGATGTAAAAGTCGTAAAAACCAAAATTAGCGGTGAGATATATTTTAAGGAGAAACGAAAATTAAAATATTTCATATACGACATGAGACTTTTTTTTTTCTTGTTATTGTGATGGCTTTTTAAGCCACTTGGAGAAATTTCTAAAAGTCTAGGAATTTGAAATTTGTGGCCAGTCAAAGTTGACAATTAGCAAAGCAAGATTTTTACCAAGAGCATCTTTTTCTCCTAGATTATCTGTTGAAGCTTGCAGTCCATTTCTTGTACAAATTGCATTTCCTTTTGTACCTCCATTTCGAGGACTTGCACATCACTTTCCACCTTGCCTAATTTCTTGTTTAAAGCTTCACCTTCGCTATTTACATCCCTGAGCCTTTCTCGAGTCTGCTTTATTTGATTTTGCAGCTTTGTTTTCTCTTCTGCGGACTTCAGTAACTCTGTAGCTTTACCCCTCAATTGCCAGTTCCTCTGTGAGAGGTCAATAGCTGGTTTCTAGACATTATCTATGGCAAAGAAGACTTTGTCACTTCCCAGTCTTCTATTTTCTACCTCCACTTGTGATTTCAAGTCTTCCAGGCTGTTTTTCATTTCAACTTCAGATTGTTTAATCTTCAAATGAGCATCCATTATTTCCTTCCTCAAGACATGAAGACGGTCCAATTCCTCTTTCCTTTGGTTTAGATGACATTCTGAAGCATACAACCTTGATCTTGCAAAAGTTTCGCGTTGTTCAAAGTAACTGTTGGAAGATACAACCTCGTCTACTCCTAATATTTAGGAGCGTAGCTATGACAAGGGACCTTTTGAGCAAAATCTATTCAAAAGTCTTTATGTTGCCTATTTTCTTCTGTGCTCTAGTTTCTGGTTCGAAAACAGAGCATCTCTGTAACCTCTGTTAATTGCTGAAACGAAGGCAATATTTAAATGAATAAATTTATTTTCTCTCTAATGGCTAAAGTTTTTAGATAAGATAGTTCAAAATAAAAAAATTCTCTGAAATGGATTTTCTAAAGTGAATGAAGGGAAGAATCCTTCAGTATTTTCAGAATTCAAGATTGAAAAACAATAAAGAAAAACAAAGGTTCAAAAGACACAAAGTAGAGATATATTTCTACGTTTACCTAGATATTAAGGGTTCATTTGATTGCAAAGATGAAATTTGGGTGAAAAAAAAATGAGTTACAGGGAATTAAATTACCTACAATTTGTTTTAGAGTAAATTGTAATTAATAGTGTTTAATTGGTATAATTTTTCACCTAATCCATTTAGCTTTGTTTTTCATGCAAGTTGTTACTTTTTGGGATAAATTTTTTTACAGTCTGTATTAAAATTTGTTTGGATTGTCAAAAAGTAAAAAAAAAAATTAATAATTTTTGAAATTTTTTGAAATTTGTTTGGCTTTATTTTTTATGCAAATTGTCAATTAAATGAATAAATTTTTTTACCATTGAATTTAAAATATGTTTCCATTGTCAAAAAATAAAAAAATCACTTTCTCACCAAAATTATGGAAAAATAAAATGTGAAAAATGTGATTTAGATGATTGTACCTAAAAATGGATGAAAATAAATTTTATAAAAAATTATGCAATTAAACATTAAAATTAAATAAGAAAAAAATTGATTTTTCTTTTCCACCTATTTTGATGGCTAAGAAACCTCTGGTAATTACTGGAAAAAAAAAAGGACAAATACAGAAGACAGAAATAGTTGAATGTAAACATCACCCACTTTTACTTATACTTAGTTACCTTGTTTTACATAAAGGCAAATACAATTAGACATCAAAAACTTTGCTCTTGCCCAATTACATTTCTTTCCTGCTTATATAATTTCAAATAAATTTTAAGGGTCCGTTTGATTGTAAGAATGAAATTTGGATGAAAAAAAAAAAAGAATTACAGAGAATTGAATTATCCCAAACTTGTTTTTATTGAGAATTGTCAATTAATTGTGTTTTATTGGTATAATTTTTTAATTGAAAATGTTGAATTTTTTTTATCTTTTAGTGTACGTTTGACTTTGCTTTTCATTAAAATTGTCAATTAAAGGGTATGATTTGTTGCAATTGGAGATAAAATTTGTTTCAATTGTAAAAAAAATAAAATAAAATTAGAAAATCGAATATTATTCATGACTTTGTTTTCCATAAAAATTGTCAATTAAATGGATATATTTTTTTACAATTGGAAATATAATTTGTTTCAATTGCAAAAAAAAAAAAAAAAAAAAAAAAAATCCGCATGGAAGACGAAAACCACCAAAATGGTGAAAAAAAAAATCAATTCATTAAAAAGGTGGAAAAGGGGTCACGTGGGGGGATTGGGTGAAAAATCAATTGTCAAGAAAATTTGGTCAATCAAACATGCAAAAAGTGAAAGTTGAAATTTCATTTCCAACTTTCATGAAAAATAAAGGCCTATCAAACTGGCCCTTACTTAAAAATAAGTAATTTTTGTTTTTATTTTGCTTTATAAAGATGTTATTTACTTGTAAGCAAAAATACAGAAATAAACCTTAAAAGCTTAGCCAAAGAGTTGCAAAGACAGAATATATGTTGTGTCAAGATGACATAATTGCCAAATAGAGAGATTGTTCTATTTTTGTTCAAGATTGATGCATTGATAGACTTGTTTTATTGTCTTGCTAAATTAGAATTCATGCTTGATTGCAATCAAGAAAATGTTTCATTTGGATTCTTCTCACGGAAGTGAGAATATCTTTGGTTGTAAGTTGTAACTAAGATAAGATCGAGTGCTAGATATCAGCATGTCCTTTAAGGTTTATGGGACAGTTAGACCGTGAAACGAAGTTACCTAAGAAACAAGCAAAAAAGTACGAGTTGAGAATTCCAAAAGCAGCACACAACTAGTTACAGAAAGTTAATTAGACATCACACAAAAGGGCAAATCAACCATCTCCCCACCAAAACATACACGTTGGGAGCCGAAAATCTCAAGCTTCAGTGAAGAGGGATTTAATGGAAGCCCAGATAGATTTCAAATCCTCTAATTTGTTCTCTGCACCAGCTATTTCTCTCTCTTTGCCTTCAATTTTGCCAGCCTGCTCCTCTGCAAGAGCATGAATTTTCTGTGTCTGCTTCGATACTTCCAGTCTTTCCTTCACAAGTCGTTGGCTGTCAGTTTGAAGTGCCTCCAACTGTACATTCAGCTCCTGTTCTCTGATCTTCAACTCTTCCAGTTTAGTCTTTATTCCCTCTTCGGTTTTCACTGAACCTTCGAGCAAATTTTTTGTCTTCTCGAAAGTTGACATGAAACGCTGACAACTGACCTTAACTTGAACCGAGTCTCTCCACTCCTGTATAGATGTTGGGAAAACAGCTTTCAACCTCATAATTTCTTTGGCCTGTTCATCAGAGAACAAATTCAGGTGATCGCCAAGTTTAGACAGAGTCTCTATCATTAAAGTTTCCTGCTCGGGATCGACAAAATCATCTAAAGGCAACGAAATCATCTTGTTGAACCGTTCTTTTACCAAACGTGCACAGTTGTCTTTTGTCGAATGCACTACACACGTAGCATCAGATGCCACACTGGCAGATTCCTTTGATACTGACAAGAGGAAGGATTTGGCCTTGCTGTATATGGATTCCACAACATCTAGATCAACGGGGTTACCCGCACTCCGATCAACAGGAACAGATGAATCAGAAGGCTGAAGGCAAAAATCAGTCCGAAATCAAAACAAGAATCAGGTCATGAAAAAGAAAGATCTAACAAATTTTTAACTGAACTTACTTTATCTGAGGAAACTGGAGAAGCATGAATCACATGTATCTCCACTTCAATTTCACATCCGTCATTAACAAGATAACCACTATTTCTTTCGTGTAATTTACTGAGAGGGAAAAAGGAGGTGAAGCCACAATAGCTTTCTTGTGCACTGAATTGGTGTATTATTTCTGCATGGTGAAAAAACAGAGTAACTCTGCTTAGTTGCTGCGTCTAGACCTATGAAGAAACACAACATAGAATAACAGGGATTGTTGCTCGGATTATGTTTGAGTAACAAGGCATAAATTATGCTAATCTGAAGCCTTCAGAAGCACCATCCATTACTCTTTGGTGGCATTAAGCAAGAATTATTCATTCTTGAACTTCCAAAGAAAATTTAAGAATTCGCTGTCACAAGAATTTGTGACAGAATGTAAAATGGCAAATTGATTCCAAAGTTACATCATCATCCTATTGAGTGTACACAAGTACCTTTCTTGATAGTTTTCGTGCTATCCATCTGGTTTATCAGCTCGATACTATACTTGGCTGTTCTATTCCACCCCTCTGGTAAGCTATCCGAATTAGGAACCCCAAGATACACAGACAAATATTCGACACCATTTCCTTTTGGGAAAAGAAATAAACTCCTGCAGAATTAAGAACGTAGAAATCATCGCACCATGAGATTTGTAACGGTAATAATAATTTCCAACATTGAGGAACACCGCATACCATGTATATCCATTGACCTCAAAGGGAGTACTGTCATACTTTGATACATTTAAAGTAGTGAATTTCCTAATCGGCCATACACGTCTTGCAATCTCATAATCCTTCAATGGCTTATTTTCTGCAACTACTTCAATCTCTTTTTCTTTCACTATAACCAGTAAAAAGCAGAAGAAAAAGAACATTTGAAGAACATATTTCATTTTAGAAACCAGCAATTAGTTCAGGTAAGAGAAATTAACTGCTTTATGGTTAAAATAAACTCAGTAATTCACTATTTTACCTTCCATATTAAAAGAGCAGAACTAGCTTTTTCCTCAATCTCTTGCTGCAAAAGAAAAGATGAACGAATCCAGGATCAATGTCCAGCTAGGACGGAGGAGGTTGACTTTGACCATTGACTGTCGACAATCAACTATCGTAATAGTTCGTCGTTTATTAAATTTTGATTAAATAATATTAAAAATTATTCAATATATATATATATATATGTAAATGCACTAAATCGTAAAAATTATATACATATAAAAATATATAGTTCAATATAACCCAAAATTGATTCACTGACTGATTAATAAATAATAACTAATAACACAAAATAAATCATTGCATATTTGCATCAAAGTTCAAACAACACTCAAATCAATTATCAACAGACTCAAGCATGTTGTTATATATTAGGAATTGGACCTCATTCAAATGAAGCAAAGAGGAAAGAGAAAAAGACCAGCACTGTCAACGTCAAAATCCAAGCTCCTATTTATCATACCGCTCAACACTCAACAGTCAACTCAACTCTCAACAAACAACAAATCAACTTATCAACAGCAACAATTCAACATTCAAGGAAGGGTTTGCAACAAAAAAAATTCAAGTATTCAACAGTTCAACTCGCCCAGTTCGCCCCTGACTTCGCACAATCGCATTCGCTGCTTCGCACCACGGTCCACCGTCCACCGTCCACCGCTGCTCGCACTCGGCACTCGTACTTCCCACTTCACAGGTGCCGCAGCAGCTGCTTCTGCTTCGAATGGAAATATGGAAAATGGAAGGAATGGTTTGCTGCCGATTTCAAATGTTGGGGAATGGGGATTTGGAGTTTGGGCTGCTGATTTGGGTTAGGGGAAATTAATTGGGTAAGTTTCATAAGTAAGAGTATAACTTTAGCTTATTTCAATAATAAGAAAATAAGTTTTAAATTTTAAAAATTAGATTTTTATTAAATTTTATTTATAAATTTATTAATTAAATATAAATTTATTAATTAAATATATTAAGGTCACAGATTTATATAATTTAGTCACAGATTTATAATTTAGCTAGTCACATATTATTTTCGATCACAAATCAGAATTTTTAAATGTCAAAAATTATTTTACGTCATAATTCAAAAAATTTATAGGGCACAGTTTATCTATCGATCACAAATTCACAATTTAATTAGTCACATATTATTTTTCGGTCACAAATCAAAATTTTTAAATGTCACAAATTTTTTTACGATCACAATTCAAAAATTTTAAAGGTCACAATTTTTTTCTTAGTCACAGATGAAAAATTTATAAGTCACAATTCATTTATTGATCACAGATCACGAATATTATAAGTCACAACTTATAATTGATCACAAATTAACAAATTTTAGGTCACACGTTATTTTTTAGTTACAGTTCATTTTTTTCATTGGTCACATATTGTTTACTGGTCACAGATTATCCAATTTAATGATCACAGTCAGTCAAAAATTTATCACACACCACAGCAACACCACCACCAACACAGCAACACCACAGCAAAACCACCCCCACCACAGCAACACCACCGCCAACACAGCAACACCACAGAAAAACCACCCCTACCACAGCAACACCACTACCACCACCACACCACCGCAACACCACGCCATCGCCACACACCACAGCAACACCACCACCGCAACCAAGTCCAAAATTACAGATCCACCACAAAATCGACACCACACAAATCACCACCAACACCACCACCACTATTGCCTGCAGAACCCGACGGCAACAACACCCATACACAACCAAAAATTAGATCCAAACAACCAAATCCAAAATTATAGATCCACCATAAAATCGACACCACACCATTCTAAACACACAGAGTCATTCCGCCGTCGCAGAGCTTCGCAAATACGGCTTCATCTCATCACCGCAACTCGCGGCGATTCACGCTCCTTCTGGCCAGCGTGAACACGCCAGGCTCCAATAGAGATGGAGAAAGAGAGAATGAGAGTTGGAGAGGAAGAGGAGGAAAGAGTTTAATAGGTGGGTAATAGGTGCTGGGACGTCGCCGGACACTGGGGGTGGAGATGTCACCGGAGAGGATGAATATCACTAGTCGCCGGCGATGATTAGCAGCCACGGGAAATGGACGATGGAGGAGACAGGTCTCTGGAATAAATTAGAGAGAGAGAGAGAAAGTGTGTGTGAGATAAGAGAGAGAGAAAAGTGAGGAGATATAATTAGGGTTTGATTGTGTAAAATATATTAATTAATTGATAAAACATCTGATTTTTGAACAATGAAACATTCCATCTGATTTTAGAGCTTTCAATATTTAAAGTTGGGTTTTGTGTAATTTCCACAAATTAATTCCATGGATGATGGACCAATGATTTCCTCTATTGGGTCTAATTCATTTTAAACAAAAAAGCCCATAGTCCGGTCACCAGCCCAAGCTCCAAAGAAAAAAAATGAAACTCTTTCTTGAGAAAATTACAAAATCCCAAAGCTTTAAAGATTACATTTCAAAGTTCAAGGGTGAAGTTTGATAATTCACAAATCAGATTTCAAAACACCTCACCCAACCTATCTCCTTTCATTTGCCCAACTCTCTATCTCCCTGTCTATTTCTCTATTCTCCGGCACCACACGAAATCTGACGACATTGCACCTTTGGCATTGAGGGACGACATCCGAGGCGCAGCCGCCACTTCAAGCTATTGCAGCAACGGCGTCTCTACGCTTTCATCGGTATAGGTTTCACCTCTGTACTTTCACTAATTCGTGGTTTTGTCGTCGCTGTTGCTTGGCTTCTGCGTGGATATGGTGACGGTGACGACGTGGATGGTGGTGGATCTGGAGGCGATGGGGATGGTGGTGGATCTGACCGTGGCGACGGGGATGGAGGTGGTGGATCTGGAGGCGAGTTTGGGATTTTTTTGTTCAGTGATGCTTCACGTACAGGGGGGTGCCAGGGCTCTCACATTGGGGGGCCCGCTGCAAAAAAAAAAAAAAATTTATTCATGGGGGGCCGCTACAGTGAGAGCACTGGCAGCCCCCTGTAACCCCCCCTGTACTTATAGATTAATTCTTTTTTGTTGGGTAGTGGTTGCGGTGCGGTGAATTCTGTGTTGGCAGCGGCACGAGGATGGTGGTGGATGGCGACGCTACAGTTACCTCTTTCTCTTTCCGATCTGCAGGTAATGATTTTGGGGTACCACTGTCGCGACGGTGCAGGTATAGGTACAAGTGGCTATGGTGGATTTGATGATGCAGTGGCAGTGACAATAATGTTGGTGGTGCTGGTCGTTGGTGTGTGATGTGGCCTATGGGTGCAGTGGTGGTGGTTCTGCCGATATGTAGTGTCTCTGGCGGTAGGTGGTGCTAAACAGATTTGGAGTGGTGGTGGTGGTGGTGGAGTGGCGTGGCGTGGCGTGGCGTGGCGTGGCGGGACGGGACGGGACGGGATGGGATGGGATGGGGTGGGGTGGGGTAGTGTTTTTGACCAAGTATTGGATCATGATTGGGGTCGGGGTTTGGTGAATGTAACTAACTATTAAACAGTGACCATAAAATTTAATAATATGTGACTAAAAAAATAATCTGTGATCAATCGATAAACTGTGAGCTATAAAATTGTTGATTTGTGATCTCGACATAATCTGTGACCTACGAAAATTTTGATTTGTGACCTATAAATTATTTTGATTATTTTGATTTGTGATCTCAAAATAATTTGTTACTTATAAATTTTTTTGATTTGTGACATCAAAATAATCAGTGACCTATAATTATATAACTGTAACCATTAATTGTATAATTTTAACTTTATTATAATTAATTAATAAAATATTTTTAATTAAAAACTAAAAATTTGATTTTTTGCATTTTGACAACTTTAAACATGAAAATTGAATTGTGCATACTTAATGTCTTAAATGTAAATACTTCCCCTTCGACGTCTCTGTATTCTACAAGTCTGCAACCCGACAGTCCCCGCGGCAACTGAACATTCCGATGAATCCAGCTCGGGTGGCTGCGAGTGCTCGCCAGGTGCTGGATCCTCCAATAATACAATTCAGTAGGCTAAAGGGATGTGAAGAAAAAACTAAATTCCAAATTTGAGTAGAAAATCACTCCATAGTAAAGAAGGGGGAAAAAATACTCTTAAACCTACAGGGATTTGCTCAACTCAATGCAAAGAAGAAAGATGATCTTCACCAAAGGTCTTTTCTTTGAGTACTAAGATATCTGTTATTTTTTCCATTCATTTTCTCAACACTTGCTTTTACTCGAGAAAGTAAGGCCGTGAACATCAATGTACAGAGCTTCTTTGATGGGATTTTTTGTGATAATCTTTTTTACTATAAAATAGGCAATCTCACAATTGCTGTTCATTCATGACGTATTTTACTTTTCTATTTTATCCATGTTTTCTTTTATTAACTTCAATGCTATCATATTACCTTCTTCAAGTTCAGGATTTAATGGTAAAAATCATAGTCACCTCTGTTGACTAATTGAAACTCAAAAGAAACAAAAAGCTGGGGGGAGGGGGAATAAAAGAAGAGAAAAAAGAGAAGAGATATAGTCAAATTATAAATAATTGGTCAAAAATATTGTACAAAAAGGTGGTGATAACTACCCACTTGACTTCATAATTACTTGGCTTGATTTCAATCCCCATTGCCAAGAAATCCTCTTGTGAATCGCGGGGAATAATATTCCGTGTAGTTACTTTTCATTTCTCTTGATTGCAAAACAAAATAATAGTATTTGTCATTAGAAATTGGACAAACTATTTGAATTGCAGTAAAAATTGAGGATTTCTACATAATTTCAGTCAATAGGTTCCTCCATTGGGAAAATAAAAGAATATTCCACTCAGTTTCCTGCTCAAATTGTTAGTAGAAATCAAAAGTAATTTATAGATCCTTCATAGTGTGAGGACAAGGAAAAATATCGATATTCAAATTCATGACTTGAAGGGGAACATATAACATACAGAAAGTGATGGAAGAAAGAAGCAGGTGGCCATGGTGTGAACAAGTTATCATTAGCATAGTGTTTAAATAGAGTGCGTCTGCGTATTTTAGATTTTATTTAGCATAAACAGAAATTTGCGTCTTGGTAATTGATAGGAAAAAAATAAAATTCTCCATGACATGAAAAGACACGACACTCTCCATGTCACTGACTTTTTTTTTTTTTTTTTATTACAATTAAATTCTCAGTGTAATTGTTCGTTAAGTCTTTCAATAAAATCAAGCCACGCATTGCATGGCGAAAACTAGTGATAAGAAAAAAAAGAAAAAAAAAACAACTTCAATCATTCAATTTCTGTTCGACAACACCCTTGAAAGTACCAGGCCCACCATTTAATCTGCTTTTCAAAAAGCAACTTTAAGTCCAAGCACTTTATCAAGTTTCTTCATCTCAATTATGTGCATAAAATATGTTCTCTTGTTCGTTAAAATGAACTTGACATCAGTAAAAAAACCCAAGATTTTATCTATACTTATGTTCAGTCCTACATATTTAACATGAGTTCAGGAGGATAACACTCCTCAAGGTATCACATTACATAGAAAAATTTCAACACTCGAGAGTCATGCAGCTCAATCACATACCATATACATGAGTTGCAAGTCTCGTTGGAAGCATCTACATTTTTTGTTGTTGATAAGATACTAAAAGCAAGGAACATTATGGTATGTTTATTACATTCGACTGCAAAATACAAATGACAAGCAAAAGATGCAGAATACAAGGAGTCACAAATGAAGCACAGCTAAGAAACGAGCATTTGGCTTTCTGAAAACGAGTTCAGAATTCCAATGGAAGCACACAACTAGTTACACGATATTATTAGATAACACACCAAAGCAGTAACAAAAGCAAGAAAACAGCAAATGAACTGTCTCCCCCCAAAATATAAATGTTGGGAGCCAAAAATCTCATGCTTAAACGAGACAGTTTTAACAGAAGCCCAGTTAGATTTCAAATCCTCTAATTTGTTCTCTGCATCAGCCAATTCCATCTCTTTGCCTTTAATTTTGACAGCCTGCTCCTCCGCAAGATCATAAATATGCTGCGTCTGCTTCGATACTTCCAGTCTTTCCTTCTCAAGTCGTTGGCTTTCATTTTGAAGCGCCTCTAACTGCGCCTTCAGCTTCTGTTCTCTGATCTTCAATTCTTCCAGTTTAGTCTTTAGTCCCTCTTCAGTTTTGACTGAACCTTTGAGCAAATTCTCTGTCTTCTCAACAGTAGATAACAAACTCTGGCAACTGACCTTAACTTGAACCGAGTCTCTCCATTCTTGTATAAATGTTGGGAAAAGAGTCCTCAACCTCATAATTTCTTTGGCCTGTTCGTCAGAGAACAAAGACAGGTGGTCGACAAGTATATGCAGACACTCTATCATTGTACTTTCGTGCTTGGGATCAACCAAATTATCTAAAGGGAATGAAATCAGCTCGTCAAATCGTTCTTTTGCCAAACTTGCGCCGTCTTCAATCAAAGGCACAGCACGTGTAGCATTAGATACAGAGCTGGTCGATTCCTTTGATAACGACGTGAGAAAGGATTTGGCCTTGTTGTAAATAGATTCCGCATTATCTAAATCAACGGGGCTACTCAGGCTCGGATCAACAGGAACAGAAGAGTCTAAAGGCTGAACTTACAAGTCAGACAGATATTAAAATAGAAACCAAGTCATGAAAGCAGATATAGAACAATTTTTTAACTGAACTTACTTTATCTGGGGAAACTGGAGTAGTATGAAACACATGTATCTCCACTGCAATTTCCCATTCGCTATTAACAAGATAACCCTCTTTTTTATCGAGCAATTTATATTAAGAGAAAAAAGGAGGTGAAACCATTAGTACTTTTTCCTGCCTTGAATTCGTGTACCGTTTCTGCATGGTAGAAAAACAGAGCCCACTCTGCTTAGTTGCTGTGTCTAAGCCCATGAAAAAGTGCAAAATAGATATAACAGAGAGTGCAATTCAGATTATGTTTCAACATCAGCACCCTGAAACTGTGATTAAGATCAGATTAAAAATTGTTCTAGACGAGCAAGATTATAGCTAGCAATTTTATCTACTAGACAATGCTTAACAATGTTGGCATCAAGTTACCCAGCCAAGATACACTGTTAAGAGTTTTCAAGTTCATAAATTAATTAATGGCCTACATCACAAAAAAGTACACAGGAAACTCTTCTCTGTATATACTGCAACTAGAATTTCATCAATGATTTCCACAACACTGAGAAATGCAAACCACATTCATAATCACACGTGTTCAGAAGAATTTGTGGCGTGGCATCGAACACATCTGTCCAACAATGATTTTCAGTTCTTTTAGTGAATGAATATAAAACAGCAAAATTTATTTTGAAGTTCCAGTATCATCCTAATAGCTATATAAAAGTACCTTTCTTGACAGTCTTCTTGCTATCCATCTGGTTTACCAAATCTATACTGTATTTGGCTATTCTACTCCACCCATCTGGTAAGGTATCTGGATCAGGTACATCAAGATACACAGACAAATAATCGACACCATTTCCTTTTGGAAAAATGAGTAACCTCCTGCAGTAACAATATAGAACTCATCGTGCCATGGGAATTGCAATAATTATAATGATTTCTAACATTAAGGCTTAAGGCATACCATCTACATCCATTGACCTCAAATATCCCAGTGTCGAACTTCGATTCATTTAAACTGGGAAAATGCTTAATAATCCATCCATGTCTTGCCTTCTGACTATCCTTCAATAGCTTATTTTCTCCAACTTTACTCTTTTCTTCTTTTGGTATAACCAATAAATGGCAGAGAGAAAAACAAAATAAGAAACATACACGCCCACCATAACATATATCGTAGTTCGAATATATTAGACTTTAGGCAGATGTGAAAATTCAAGAAACCAAGACTAGTTCAGCTAGGAGAAATTATCTACTTCATGGTTAAATAAAATGAGCGGCAATATAATATTGTACCTCCCATAATTAAAGATCTTGACCAAATCTGAATGCAGAACTAGCCTTCTCCTCAATCTCTTACTGTACAAGAGAACAAAACAAAGAAAAGAAATAAGCAATACAGTAGGCAGAAGAATTATTCATCCATAGAACTAAAAGGGAAAAAAAAAAAAAAAAACTGCAAAACGCACATCCCATGACAATTTAACAGGAAAGAAGGATGTGGAAAAAAAAAAAAAAAACCTGATCAGTAAACTCAACAAAAATATCAAACTTAATTGGAAACGAGAGAAAAAATGAAATTCCAAATTTGAGTGGAAAATCACTCCATAGTAAAGAAGAAAAACAATGATACCACATCAAGATAAATCCCAACAAAGATAAATTACAAAAGAAAATACTCTTAGACCTCCAAATCACTGGGATTCGAGCAGCAAGAGAATAGCAATAGAAAAATGATGATCTTCACCAAGGTCTTTTCTTGAGTACTGTGGCACTGAGAAATCAGCTGTTTTTTTCTACTGACTTTCTCAAACCCTTCTTGGCTGGTTTTTCCTCGAAAAAGTAAAGCATTCAACATCAAAGTACACTACGTGCATGTTTGGCTAGAATTAAGTTACTTTTACCGATAACACTTTTGTTTACTTGATCTCACTCGTGATCGGATCCAAATTCAATAAATGTGTGAGACTCGACCCTATGTGAGAGGGTGAGTGAAATTGAATAAATCAAAGTGTCAATAAGTAGCAAGATCCATTTGACTAAATAAGTTTACTATTGATAATTGTTAATATTACTATTTATATCTAGGTATGTAGAAATTTTTTAAAATATTATTTTTTCAAGTAATGTATGGACGAGATTAAGGAAAAATTATGAAAAATGATTTTTTTTTTCGTTTTTTTTTTTTTAGAATATGCTGTTGAAATTGTGCAGAAGAGAAAATGCCTCTCAAATATTTAAACCCCATATTTGAAGATTATTGATTCAACAAGAAATGATTTGGAGCATAAAAAAGCCTAACAATGCGAGACGAGAAACTTACGTGCAGAATACATGAAGAAATGCATACAAAGTTTGGTACGAGAATGAGTTAATTCAATAAATGATCATTGAACTTTACCTTAGATTACTCACTGCTCATCGATATTTGGAAAGTTACTAATTGCCCACTGAAATTTGTTATAGGTTAATCATTGCTCACTAAAATTTAAAAGGTTACTCACTGCTCACCTAAATTTGAACAAAGTTACCATTTACTCATTGAACTTTACTACAGGTAACACATATGGGTGATTGATGGGTAACGTTTTCTAGAAATTGGTGAGCAGTGAGTAATATTTTAAATTTCAGTGAGCAATGAATAACTTATAACAAATTTCAATGAGCAATGAGTAACTTTTTAAAGATCAGTTAGCAGTGAGTAACCTAAATTAAAGTTCAGTGATCATTGATTGAATTAACTCGTACGAGAATATACACATAGCAAATGCTGATTATTATTAATTGGAAAGACTTGAATTTCAAGCTCAAAGCAAAAATATGTTACAATTCGGAGTTGTGGATAAAAAAATATGCACGTTTGAAGCTCAGGGACTAAATACATAAATCTGGAAAGGAGGATAGAAGGACTAAAATATATGAATACAAAAGTTCACAGACCAACTCAAACATATTGAAAAAGTTCTAAAATTCACCAATGTACATTGGCTTAGCTTAAAAATTCAATTTCTGAAAAACGGGGCTTTTATTTCGAACCGTTTATGTGACAATTTTTGCAGATAAGAGAAGTCTTTAAATAATAAAAAGTCGAAAGAAAACACAAACAAAAACAAAGTAAACAATAACATCTTGCTTTCTTAAAGTACGAGTTTTGATGCAATCAGAATTCCAACGGAAGCAGATCTATTTGCACAATATTAATTAGATACAAAACACTAAACAAAAGCAAAGAAAACCAGCAACACCACACCACACCACAGCACCCCTCAAAATCCACACTATATTTATATGTTGGAGGTCCAAAAGCTCAGTCTTAAACGAAGAGAGATTTCATGGATGCCCAGTTTGATTTCAAATCCTCTAAATTCTTGTTTGCTTCACTCATCTGTAGCTCTTTGCCTTCAATTTTGCCAGCCTGCTCCTCAGCAAGAGCACAAATTTGCTGTGTCTGCTTTGATACTTCTAACCGTTCCTTCACAAGCCGCTGGCTTTCATTTTGAAGTGCCCCTAGCTGTACCTTCAGCTCCTCTTCTCTGATCTTCAACTCTTCCAGTTCAGTCTTTATTCCCTTTTCGATTTTGACTGAATCTTCTAGCAAATTCTTGGTTTTCTCAAAAGTGGACAATGAACGTTGACAATTGACCTTAACTTGAACCAAGTCTCTCCAGTTCTGTGTAGTTGCCAGGAAATTAGCTTTCAACTGCATAATTTGTTTTGCCTGTTCGTCAGAAAACAAAGAAAGGTTGTCACCAAGAATTGACAGAGACTCGATCATTGCAGTTTCATGCTTGGGGTCGACCAAATCATCTAAAGGTAATGAAATCAGCTCATTAAAGCGCCCTTTAGCCAAAACTGCATAGTCTTTAAACAAAAGTGCTGTACATGTAGCATCAGATACTGAACTAGTTGGTTCCTTTGATATTGACTTGAGAAAGGATTCAGCCTTCATGTAAATAGATTCCGCATCATCTAAATCACTCAGTTTATTCATGCTCCGATTGCTAGGAAAGGAAGAATCAGAAGGCTGAATGCAACAACCAACCAGAAATCAAGATAAGAATCAAGTCTTGAGACGTGGAGATCTAACAAATTTATCAAAATTAAAACTTACCTTATATGTGGAAACAGGGAAGACATCAGTCACAGACACTTCAGCTTCAATGACACATGTCCCATCAACAAGATAACCACCATATTTATCATGTAATTTACTAAGAGGACAAAGGGACACGAAGCCCCAGTCCCTCTTTACCGCTTTGAATTCGCGCTCTGATTCTGCATGGGTGGAAAACAGAGCCAAACTCTGCTTAGTTTCTATTTCCAGGCTCGTGCATTACAGAACATTCATATGTCGAGGATTGAAACTAAAGTACAAAACGTTTTGAAACTGGAACCCAGATGTTCGTGAATATAGACATATTATAAAATGTTACAGTGCATGACTGATGCAGCAGAGGAACCAAAAAAATAATAAAACGTGATCACCAAGCTCGTTGATTCCATAGAATGCCAAACCGCATCGAAAAGAACTGAATATATTCAAATTCTGAAATAATCAATTATTTGTTGCTTCATGAAACATAAATGACAGCTTTAGATAGTGAAGGTATGCCCCAATAACCTTAAACATCAAATCGGTAGCAATTGGAGCAGCAAATCGGTGGTGAATTCTTTCGATAAGCATTGTCTCACTGAAATCAACAATTCAACGGTGATTTATTTTAGAATACATGCCTTCATTCCAGACTTGTGTTCTCCATCCAAGTGCGAGCATTTTGCTTGACAATGGGTGCAAAAATTGTTGCATGAATTAACCAATCATTTACTCACGTGCATCAATAACAAAGTGGGCATCAAGTTACCCATCCAAGATCCACAGAGAATATTAGTTATGAACTTTAAAAAAAAAAAAAAAAAAATCCAGAATTCCAAACCAGTTAGCCCCTGTTTGATGGCCATTATTGAGGAAAAAATGATGTTTTGAATAGTGATTTTTTGGTGAATGTGTGGTTAAACATGTAAAATATTCTATTATGTGAATGAATGGTTGAAAATGAGCATGAGAATTAAAAGTTTTGTTTTAAAGGAAGACAAACAGGGGCTTAATAAATTCCATATTCACGGAATGATGTGACATCCAATACATGATACATCTGTCCCACTCTAGTTAATGGATGTAAAAGGAAAATGATTCCAGTATCATCCTAATGAAAATGCGTTAGTACTTACCTCCCTTGATAGACATCTTGCTATTCGTCTGGTTCATCAGAGTTATAGTGAACTTGGCTGTTCTACTCCATCCATCTGGTAAGCTATCTTCATCGGCAACTTCAAGATGCACAGGCAAATATTCATCACCATTTCCTTTTGGGTAAGTGAATAACCTCCTGCATAAGTAAAAATATAAAACTCATCTACCGTTGGGATTTGCAAGATTAAAAACAGTTTCCAGTAGCCAGACATACCATTTACATCCGTTGACCTCAAATATTCCAGAGTAAATCTTGGATACATTTAGACTACTGAAATTCCCAATCCTCCATTTATATCTTATCTCCTGAGAATCCTTCAATTGCTTATATTCTGCAAGTTATCTTCAGTCAGGATAACCAATAAATGGGGAAGGAAAGATAACATAAAAAAACAGATATGCCAATGGTCATATATCATCATCCGCATACATTTAGCCCCTATTTGGTATTGATTAAAATCTGAATTTTAATCTAAGTCAAAGTCAACAATTAATTTTAATAACATATTTACATATTTCATGGTCTCACAACTTTTCAACCACACGGCTTTTATCAAAATCTACTAAAAATCTAATTTAATTCCCCGCCAAACAGGGGCTTAATTTTAGCCAGATGTACACAAATTCCACAAACCAACAATACACAAGTTCAGCAGAGAGAAATTGACTACTTTGTAGAAAGAGAAAATGAGAGACAATATGCCAGTTTACCTCCCATATTTAAAGAGCTCTACCAAATCTGAATGCAGAAATAGCCCTTTCTTCAATCTCGTGCTGCAAATAATAGAAGAGAAAAAGAAAAAATAAAATAAAATAGTTGAAAGAACTGCATTGAGAGCATGTTTGATATATATATTAATGAACAATACTGAAAGGTACAATGGATAAAATTTTAATTTCTTCAATATTCTCTCTATATAACGTCCCTAACAAACGTGCAGAAGTGTGTAAATATTAGGAGCTAGCAAGAATGGGGGGTTCAATATAACACAAAAAGCCTAAGACATACAAACAAATCCTGGAAATCATAAAAACCGTAAGGGCAGAACTGTGAAGCTATCAGATGTGGCCATAAATAAATGCTACCAGTACATGCAAAATCCACCATCTTTTGTGCTCATACATGATTGTTCTTGGACCAAACAATGATAGCTTTCATAATTAATTTCTTTTGAACTAGAAGTACCACTTAATCCAGGCTTTAAAGCAGAAACAATTAGCCATCCATAGAAAAAAGATAAAGAAATGAAGACAGCAAAAAGCTTAGCCACATCATTATAAAAGGGAAAAAAAACTGATCAGCATAAAACCCAAACAAAAATTTAATGATCACGAGAATAAAACTGAAAATCCAAATTTTCCTCTCTCAACAGTAAAGAACAAAAACCATGATACTAAAGAGAGCAATACACAAATTGCACACATTGGCAAATTTTAGTAAATCCCAATAAAAGAGGTCACACAATTAAAAAACATTCTTGTTATCTCTCTAAAACCTCCAAATTACAGGGATTTGCACAATACCAAAATAGCCAAAGAAAAAAAAAGATGATCTTTTACCAAAAATCCTCCTGTGTGTACTCAGTACTGTGCCTATGAGAAGTTCAGTCAGTGTTCAACCCTTCTTCCTGAACGCCCTTTTAACTTTTTTCGAGTAAAGTGAAGGCCGTGAGTTTATTTTGCTAAGGCAGTGTTTGATTGGGTGTTTGATTGCATAACTTTTTATAGAATTCATTTTTATCATTTTTTTTTTTGGTATAATCATTTAAAACACATTTTTTATCTTTTATTTTTTCATGATTTTGGTAGAAAAATATTTTTCATTTTTTTTATACTTTTTGACAATGAAAATATATTCTAAATTCAATGATAAAAATATTCATTCATTTAATCGATAATTTGCATAAAAAATAAAATCATATGAAAAAAAAAAAAATTTAAATAATTTGCATGAAAAATAAAGTCAAACGGATTATGTGAAAAATTATACTAATCAAATACAATTAATTACAATTTCGATAAAATACATTTTAGACAATTCAATTCTTTATAATTCATTTTCTTTTCCCCCAAATTTCACATTTACAGTCAAACGGACCCCAATAGTTACTGAAGTTACAGCAAAATATCTTAATTGGTAACTAAAGTATTTTTATAACTTATTTAGCCACTCAACTTGTCCAACGAACTCATCCAAGACGGCTCGGGACTCACCTATTTTTTTACTAAAATTATATTTTTCTCCCATCGTTTACGAATTCAAAAGGAAATTTAGAGACCTGTAAGGCTGCTTTTGAGAATTTTATTAAAGTGTAACTTTTATGAAACACTGTTATAAAAGGAAATTCTTTTAGAAATTAATTTTTATATCTAGTAACTCTTCTTAAAAAAAAAAAAAATAGAAACAAAAATAAAAACTAAAACGTTAGGTTCTTGATCCGTAGGGGTAGTTTCGAGCAAAATGACCAGACGTGTGTTTTTCTCTCATAGGCTCTTTAACAAGTGCTTACTTTTGATGCTTTTTGTAGTAGAGAAAAAGAAGACAAAAAAACTGCTTTGGCGTTGATTACTTACGAGTGAAGACTTGGTGAGTTATTCTCCTTTTCTCCTCGGATTCCTTTTTAGGATATTTTAGTAGAATAATTCTTGGATTAAATTAAATGTACAAAATGAATTATTACATGAATTACTTACTATTCATATTTATAGAGAATTTTAGACTGCTTTTTGGTAGTCAAACATTACGGCTGGAGCAGGAGAGATTGCTGGTGGTTGCTTTGGAATTGGAATACAAAAGTGGAACTGGATTGGAAATATATATATACACGCATAACAGCAGAAGCTTTGAGGAAATTTTTTGGGGTCCCTTTGAAAAGTCAAGAATTGCAGACAACTTGAGGGGGAACTGCTGGAAGCTGAATTGAATATATGTGAGGAGAAAGAATTTGAGTGTGTTTTTTTTTTTTTTTTTTTTGAGATAGTTAAACTTGGCAGTTTGAATTGGTGATTTGAGAAGAAAGAGAAGTGGAGAAGAAAAGAGTTTCAGACGTAAGAAAGTGAGACAGAGAAGAGAATAGATAGAAAGAGAAAGATAGGTAGATGAGTGAGTTTTTTTTTTTTTTTTTTTGTAAGTTTAACCCAAGAACAAGTTAAACCCGCTCTGATACCATGTTAAGAAATATACAATAATGCTTTGATACCATGTGAAGAAATATAAATTGTATTATTATGGTCTTGTGAAATTACAATGTAAGAGACCCTATTTATAGGGTTACGAATAACTGTAGAAGGAAATAAATATAAAAGGAAAGATTACACAATAATCTACTATGAAAAATAATCCTACACTAAAAGGAAATACTATAATGGAAAATACTCCATATTATTTTCTATATTTCAATACCCTGCATGAATAAAATAATCCGACAATGTGGTACACACCCTCTATTGTGAGTAGTAAGAGAGTGTAAGTAAGTGTAGCATGATCCATAATTCTATTCTACCAGAACTATTCATCCACCATAATAGTTACAGATAGAAATTTTCCAAAAATACCCTTTCACATAGAATTTGCAACCAAAGCTGTAACAATGTATAAGAAACTTCAATCTATGGGTGGCAATTAAATCCGAAAGCTCAGACGGTTCGGGGCCGAGCCCCATTTTGGTCCGTGTGGCTCGTCGGCCTGTGAAAAAATGTAAATTTTACAAAAAAAACAAAAGGAAAGAAACAAAAAAAAAAAAAAAATTCGAGCGGACTCAGCTCAGCCCGCTAAGTCCCGGGCAGAGCCTCATTTTCTTGGCCGAGTTTTGCTCGGCTCGGCTCGGGGCCAAAAAAGCCCGAGTCAAGCCCGAGCTTTTTTTCCCCGACTCATTGCCATAGCTACTTCAATCCAATCCCCAAAAATTTATAGAACAAGAATATTTGATAAATTTGACTCCTAGTATTATACAAAATCTTATTGATCTAAGAACTACAACAAATAATGTTCTAAACAATTTAAGAGAAGATCTAGAATGTTTCTTTACAGAATATTTAGATCCAAAATTAAAATATAAAAATGCTTATATAGATAATCGAGCAATCAAAGTTGAAAATGATATACAAAAAAGAATTTTTAATCTAGAAAGAGGGATTAACAAATTAAATATAATTATTGAAGAAATTTTTTTAACTAAAGATAGTGAATTTTGTGAATCTATTGTAATCTTTTAAATACTTACGAAGAAACTAACTGGATTCAAAATCTTAAACCATCTGCTACACACTCCGATAAACTAGTATCAGAGCCATGTTACGAACCTAAAATAATGATGAACATAATATATGAAAAAAAATATAATTGAAGAATTTTTTAAAAAAGTTGAAAAATATAAAAAATCAAGTTATCCTTATTTACCTAAGAATAGTATAAATGAAAGTTTTGAGGATATACATAAAAAATAGAAAATTTAAAATACAATATACAAATAGGAAATGCTCTTATAGATAAAAATCTTAAAATAATTGATCCACCTCAAGATTTTAGAATAATACAAAAAGATACTAATAAAGGAAAACATCATGATATAAAACAATATATGATTACAGAGGTAGAAAAATTAGAACAAAAATTCTTAGAATCTACTGGTGAAGAATATGAAGAATATAAAAAACAGTTAAAAGAATTAACTGAAAAAATGAAAAATATAAAAATGAATACTAATTCATCATCTAGTCATAATATAAAAACAGAATTTAGTAGTGATGAAGAATATGATTATCCTTATGCAACAACAATACCTATTAAAGAAGGTGTTAATCAATATAAAAAAACTCAAAAGAGATACACTGAAAATATAAGGAAATAGTCCATAAAAAAAAATCCAATGAAATCTTATAATGAACCAATTCATACAACAAGAATATGGTTAGATATAGACTGTGTAGATAAAAATAAAGTTATTGAAACATGGATAAAAAGTACAGACCTAACCATACAATTTAACAAATGGGAAACATATACAGCTTTTGGGTTTATAGAACATATATTCAGAGGAATTGTATCTAAATGGTGGAGAAAACTATTAGACACTACAAAAGGGAGGATAAAGTATGGAGAAAATCGAACTGAAACATTACATAATAGGAATACTTTAAATGAGCAAAATATACAAGAAATATTAAAGAGGTTTGAGAGAGCCTTGAGAACAGAGTTTTTAGGAAATAGATACACTGCGAATGAAGAAACTAGGAAACAAGAAGAATATAATGAAGGAATTATAGCAATGAAAAATTTTAGGATATGTGATATGTGTGAATTAGAAAGATACACATGTAAATTTGAATAAATATATTATATATTAAACCAAGGAGACTATCAAGAAAATAAACCTATGTTAAAGTCTTTTTTTACAAAGTTACAATCCCCATGGGAAATTAAGTTATTAAAAGAATATGAAAAAAGATTACCTATTGGTGAAGAAGAATGTATAAAGATAGATGGTCTTGGAAGTAGGATTGAATTTACAAGAAGAATGATAGGCATTTGGTGTAGAGAAGCTTTAGAAAGCATATAAAATAAGAAGAAATTCTTTGTGTTGCTACAAAGATTTAGGTCAAATTGAGCAATTTGGATGTCATAAAAGAAAATATAAATTATATAAGAAATATAAGAAAAAGTTCAAAAACTACAGAGAGTTTAAGAAAATAACATATAAAAATATTTCAAGAAAAATATTGGAATAAAAAATCTAAACAAAAAAATATCAAGAAATGTAGATGTTTCATCTGCAATGAAGAATGACATATTGGCCCGCAATGTCCTAAAAAGAAAGATAAACAAAATATAAAACTCTTAGAATTTATGAAGAATTCCAAGAGGATAGCGATATAGAATCAATTGAATATTTTGAAATTTAAAGTAGTGAACGCAGTAGCATTTATGAATTAGATACAACAAACAGACCTAGAAATAGAAACAACTGAGAAAGTTGAAGATACAATAGAAGGTATAAACCAAAAAAATTAAAAGATACAAAGGAATAACAAAGAAAATATTAGATTTACAAGAAAAAGATATATTCTATCAAAGATTTTTAGGAGTACCGTCAAGACTAAATAAAACAATTGTAAGTATGAATTATAAAGAAATATTTATCAATATAGAAGATACTATAAAAAAAAAAAAAGCAAGAATTCCTATAATCACAAAATAATGGATAAAACAAAAGTTATCCAAAATTCCAGAAAATATTAAAAAAAAAAGTTAAAATGCATTGAAATAGGAGGAGTCCAAATAATGGTAAAATGATTCTTTAGAGAATGTATGAATATAACAATAGAAATATATTGCATGGACAATAGAATCTTACAACATCCTATAGATGCTCTATTAGGAACAGTTGTAGGAAATTTAGTTTAACAAAAAATATTATTCACTATAAAACCAAATTATGCAATATCATTAATTGATGAAAATATTGACCAAAGTTTCAATCTATACTATAGAATTGAAAACCTAAAGATGTTACGTAAAAGTAAGGCTATAAGTATTAGCATAAAATCATTTTTTTTGTTTTTAGTACTAGCCACCATAACAATCTAAAAAAGATAACTGATAATATTATCATACATAGAGATTTTGAAGAACTAGCTGAATATATACCTCCTAAAAAATACCAAGAACATGAAGTTACTATACCAGAACAAATAAAACTTGATTTTCACAAACAAGCAGGAGAAATCAATTTTGAAGGAAAATTGATAAAAAGAAATAGTGTCAGTCTAGAAGGAGAAAAAATTATTGCAAGATTCCCCTCTGGACAAGAATCTAAGATAAGTCAACTTAGAGAACTAAGTATTGTTGGACCATTTCACAATATTATATCAAAACAAGATATGTAAATTAAGAAGGATACAAGAAAGATCTTCTTGTCCTTATAAACACTGGAGCAAATAAAAGTCATGTAAATGCTAAATTTGTTAGCCATCTAATAGATTTGGAACTACCAGAACCATATATATTCAAAGATTATTTGGAAAAAAATCTTGAAATAAAATTCCCTCTTATATTTATAGGAGAAGATCAGAAAGAATATACTAAAGAAATAATTCTATATAAAGATGAATTAAATGGAGTCGATCGTTCACCTATGCTACTAGGAATGAACTTCCTCGAGAAATTTAGTCCTTACAAAATTTGTCAAGGATATTTGAAAATAACAATTAATGATAATCCAATAATCATATCAAGAATAGATGAAAATATAAAATTACTGTTATCATGGAAAGAGTAATTAATATTAATTTCATGAGTCCATATATTGAAGTTACATTGAATATAAATGGTTATTGCAGAATTAAATTTCATACTTATTTAGATACAAGAAGTACAATAAGCTTATGCTTACCTAATGTAGTACCATTTGAATACTGAAAATATAATTTAAAGAAAGTTGTCACCGTTACAACAGCAGGTGGAAACAATGTAATATATAGCAAATACTCTAAACAAATACATTTTCTAATATCCTCTAAAGAAGTATTTGTTGATACAATATATATGTCAACCACAATTGACTTTGATATTTTATTAGGACAAAATTTCCTATTAAAATATGAATCATTTACACAATATATTGATAAATATATATTCACAACTCCTTGTGCACACAAAATATTTACACCAAAAGTAAACAAAACTATTAGTATAGCATACAAAGAAATTAACCATCAGAGTTCCTCAACCCAACGTGTTGGATGTTGGAGTACAGAAAAATTTAAACCAATTAAAGTTTTAAAAGTGACAACAGAAAATAGGATAGAAAAATTGAAAAAAGAAATTTCTGAAACTTATTCTAAAAATTCATTAGAAAAATGGAATACAGATAAGATAAATGCCAAAATAGAACTAATCAACCCAGATACTATAGTTAGAGTCAAACCAATGAAGAATAGACAACTCAAGGACGAAAGAACAGAAATATCGAAGCAGACAAAGTAAGTTTATGCTTTTGCACGAGAGCAGTCTAGCATAATTGAAGGCAAAGAACCACAGGTTGATCTTGCAAACAAGAAGTTGGAGGATTTGAAATCTAAATAGGCCTCCATTAAAGCTCTGTTCACTTGAGTTTTAGTTTTGTTGCTTTCTATGTTGTGTAATTCTTAATGCACCAAAGCTCATGCTTTCAGAAAACTAGATTCTATTGCCTTATGTATGCTTTGGCTAAGACATACTCATTTCCTTGTCTATAACTACTATGAGACATAATTAGGGGTGTCAACGAGTCGGATCGAGCAGACTCGAGAGTCCAAAATCAAGGTTCGGGCTCGACGAAACAGGCTTTTTGCAATCCCGAGCGAGTAAAAGCTCAAATTCAAAAAATGGTCTCGGCTCGGGCTTTTACGAGCCGAGCCGAGCAGGCCCGTAATTTTTTATTTTTTATTTTTTTTAGGTATGGGAAAGGTGTTTGGTGGACTCACTTAATGGTGTTATCTTATTATGTTAGACCCGCAACGATATTTCAAAAAATTCGTATAATGCTATTAAAGTACTAATACTTGAGCCATGACCAATATTTGAATTCTATTAATATTTAATTATCTATGTTTAGCACATTAATGGAATAAAGTATACATCTTATGTTATACTACTATAACATTTTTTTTAAAAAAAATATTTTTTTGCAAAGTTACAACCCTCCTCCTTTTTCGGGCTTGAGACCGGCTATAATCAATGCAGGCGGAGTTAAAATTGTACATGAATAAAATATTTCGTGTACAATTTTTCTTGAAACAAATATAAATTTAAAAATTACATATGTTTTTGACATTAATTAATTTAAAAACTTACAATATCTTACGTTTGGATCTACTGCAATTCTTCGATCATTATACTATCAACTAGTTCTTGAGTACGTAAATCCGCACATTCCCAATCCTTCAAGCATATTAAAGCCTCTAATATATCTTCTTTTAGTTTTGATCATTCGTCTGATAAAATTCGACCACCTAAACTAAATGCAGCCTCTGATACCACTGTAGACACCGGAGGTGTTAGTAGATCACATGCAATTTTTGATACAATTGGATATTGTCTTTCGTTACACCTCCACCATTGTAGAAGACTAAATTCTTGCAATTCTTCTAGATTGAACATACTACGAATATCTACGCCCAAATACCTAGCAACTCGGAGGGAATTTCTACATTCGTGCCATTAATATTTATCATTCTAGATATTGATGAACTAGAACTAAATGAAGAAACACTAGTATTTGTGTCAAAAAAACTCCATAAATTATCTGAATTTCTTGAACTATTACTTGAAGAAGGATTTTGGGAAGTAGAGCTGCTCTGATATTCTTTTTCAGCGTAATAGTTATACATTTCATATAATATGGATTCTATATGCACATGTGATAATTGCAAATTCATGAAATTAGAAATCTCATTTATAATAGTTTTTGTGCCATTATATTAAGTCGAGGGTCCATCACCGAAATTAAAATAAATAAAGAGGGTAATTTTCCCAATATTTACGAAATTTTAATTCCATAGAGCAGACTACATCAACAAACAATGACAAACTCCTATATTTATGAAATGCTTGTGAAATGTAGAAAAAATGATGTAAAACAAGTTAAATGTAAGATAATAAACGGCGCTATATCAAGTTGATATGTTCTAATCCATTTTTGACAATCAAGTTGACAATCAAGTAATAAAATTTATTGCTTGTCTAATTTTATCTAAAGGTGATTTTATATGTTCTAATCCATCTTTGATAATCAAGTTGATAATGTGACATATACAACTTTGATGAAAAAACTAAACTTCCAAATGTAGGTTTAAGATCATGAATAAATTTTTCGATAACACATTTATTCACACTAGCATTATCAAAAGTGAAACTTCGAACCATATATTGTATACCATATTCTTGTATAATTTTTTTTTAAAATCATGTATATATTAGTGGCATTATGAGGATATTCTACACATCTAAATGCAATAGTTCTTTTATATAGAATTCACAAGTGATCAATATAATGAGCCATAGAAGCAATATAACATTTTCTATTACCACCGGTCCATAAATCAGAGGTAAACGATATAATACTATCAAAACTCTTTAGTTGTTCAATAGTAGTTTATTTTCTTTTGTTATATAATTTTATAGAATCTGAACGAAGAGTGTTTCTACAATAAGGAGTATACTTGGGTTGAAGATATTGCTGCACGAGTTTGGTAAAGTGCTTTGACTCTATCATAGCAAGTGGCATCTCTGCAGCAGCCACGTATGCAACAATTCCTTCATGAAATCTTTCATGTGAATATACAAATGTGGAAAGAGTATTATTAGAACCGTCAAACACTAATTCAGTCTGTTTTGGGTCATCATCGACTAGTTTTGCTTTACAACTCCTTGTTATGTGCATATTCAAATGCGTTGTGCTTAAATCAGGCTTCCAACTAAGTTCTTTGCCACAGTAATTGCAACATGCTTTCCAAATATCAACTCCATTTTGAATACCAACTTTTTTACGTGTCATGTGTTGCCAACAATCCGATGAATCTTTTTTCAACCTTTTTATCTCGAGTACTTCTTCCTCTTCGATATTTTCTAAATTAATTGGAACATTTTGAGTTGCATATTTGTAGTCGGTTGGAGTACTCGAACTACCTCCAAACTGATTAATCTCATCACTAGTAAAATTCATCTATATTTCATGGTTATTATATAATAGAATAATAAAGAAACTGGAATATTAGAGTAAAGAAAGAAACTAGAATATTAGGAAAGTGAATATTAGAGCAAAGATTAAGAAAGTAAGAAATTAGAATATTAGGAAAGATTGAAAGTGAATATTAAAACAAAAAAAATTGGAGATTGAAGTTGAAATTATAATACTGCAAGTTAAAATTGATATGAAACTAAAAAAATTTAACTCCTATTTATAACAAAAAAATAATTGTTTCAAATTTCAAATTTAAATTTGAATTGTCAAAGCAAATTTTTATCATCTATATTTTTGTACAATTTATACTATTAAATTCAAAGTACAATCTCATATAATCCCATCAGGCCATCAGTGATTCACTGAGAGAACAGACAACTACGGTAGCTGCCTCAACATGCAGCAATATATAGCTACCTCAAATGAGGCAGCTTTTTTATTTTAATTTTTTTTAATAACTCACGGGCCGGCCCGTGTGGCCCGGGCTCGAGCCACGATTTTAAATGTGACTCGGCCCGAGTTTTGGCTCGTTGTCCTGAGCCGCGAGTCGAGCCCAGCTCGAATTTTTTACGGGTCGAGTCCACGAGCTTTTTTGCCACCACTTCACATGATGTTGACTCCTATTGAACCTGTACTGTCTATAACAACTTCTTTCGTAAGATGGGCACGATATTATTCTTTACTCCCGTCCATCTGCACTTTATACTTTGCTCTTTATGGCAGAATCAACTTCCCAATATTACTTGGGATGTCTATGTCCATAAGAAATCTCAAAGTCGCTCATTAATAATAATAGAACTTTGCATGAACTTTTCTCCCGTTATATGAATATTGTCGATTTAGGCATACCAAACATGCTACAATTTTCGTTGAAACCCTTATCAAAACATGATTAGTCAAGTTCATTCAACCATTCATACGAAAATTCCTTAGGCAGCTATCACATATATTTGTTTTTTGAGTTGAACTATCTCATAATTATTTGAGCTAGCTCTAATATTTTATTGATAACAATATTGAAATAACAAACTATCTCATTTGACCTTTGTACCCCTACATCTTCCTCATAATGACTCTTCGATGAAATGAAATGCTCCATCAATGGCTCCACATCTTTTCCCATCCACTGCATTCCCTCCTTCAATCTCTCGAGTGCTACAAAAATTCAGTAACCACAAACATATATTATGAACAAATCTTTGGAAAAGAAAATGAAAAAATGAAAAAAACACATACAATTATATTATTCTATAAGAAAAGCTCATGGCGCGAAGGAGATAGCGCTTAAAAGTATCTGTGTTTTATTACTTAGTAGGTATTCGAATTATTTATATATTTCATAATACTTAATGGAGAGAATGAATTATTTATTTTGAAACCCGATTCTTCTTTCACTTCGAAATAAATTCCTTATTTAAGATGATACAAATATTCTAATTACACGTAAGAAAGATATTCATAATAATAAAACAAGCTTGTAATTTGGAAATGTTATCACTCATTTGCTCATATTTTTGAAATAACATTCTTTATTATGCTATTTATCTAGAGTGTAGGACTGTCACGGTTTGAGAGCATCTTGGTCATAATAGATAGTATCTTTAAATTTAAAGAGTAATTTTTTTTTTTATACATTCCAACAAACTTTTTTATTTTTCCTTTTTATTGATTTTTTCAAACAATGATTTATTGTTTTCTTTAATTTTCAATTAATATTTTTTTTAGATGACGAAAGCTAAAATGTTAAATAATTATCTAAGTAGTAAAGCATTGAATGTAAATATCATGTTACACTTAGTTTAAATATCAAGTTTAAACCAACAGATGTCCCAATCAAAACCCGACTGGTTAAACTAGGTTCTGCCTCAATTTACTTGTAAATTTTGTCACTCATCTTTGCCTTGGTACACTTGAGTCCCTCAACTTTGATCTTCTTGCAAATTTGATAATTTGTCCACTACTGTCAGCTTAACTAATGAGTTTATCGACCTTAAAATTAATAAGTAGATGACATGTAAAAGCATAATTTTAGTCATGCATTAATTTTAATCTTCGTGTCAGCTTTGTAATGTGATGTGGACATATTGGATGGTCATATGTAACGTTTAATGTTCATATAAACATATTACATTAGTTAAATTTACAAGGGATTCCTGAAATGACTAGATATGAGAGTAAATTGAAGTTGAGTGATTTAGTTACACCATATTAAAGAAGATAAGGATTCACGAAATGACTAGATTTGTGAGTAAATCGAAGTTGGGTGATTTAATTACACAAAATTCGAAGACGAGCAATTTATAAGCAAATTGAAACTGAACGATCCAATTGTACCAAATAGAAGATAATTCATTTAGATGCATTTCTACTCAATTTTGATAACCATTAATATTTTTTTAGCTCTTTTCGTATAGGTATGGACAACCATCCAAACCAAAAGAGCTAGAAAGAAGCCGAATTCAAAGTTTATTCTTTTATGACATTTAAGCTAAGCCAACGTGCTCGAGTTGGTTTATTAGCGTAAATTATTTATTTTAAACTGAACTTTATTTACTTATGTCAGTAATAAAATTAATAAAAGGGAACATTACTTATATGAGGTGGTTGCAAAATACAATTTCAAAATTAAGAAATTAGATTTATTATTTAAAAAATCAGGTCTTAATTAAATTCTATTAATTAATTAATTATTTTATTAATTACATATATTAAAGTCACAGTAAATTACGTACTAGTCATAATTATAGATGTCACGATCACAAATTTTACAGATCATAATTTATTTTTCGGTCACAAATTATCTAATTAACGAATCAAATATTATTTCTCAACCACATGATTACAAATTTTATAGGTCACAATTTATTTACCGATAAAAAATTATTAAAGTAATAGATCGTGTATTATTTTTCAATCACAAATCACAACTTTAATAGGTCACAATTTATTTATTGATCACGTATTATCAAAATAATAGGTTACATATTGTTTTTCGATCATAAATTACAAATTTTATAAGTCACAATTTATTTCGTAGTCACAAATTATAAAATTAATTAGTCACAGTTATTTTTTAAGCACAAATTATTAAATTAAATTGATTATAACTTAAACAAATTGTGAGTCACTCCATCCCATCCCATCCCATCCCATCCCATCACCAAAACCTCACTAGCACCGGCACCACCAACTGTAAACATCACCCCAAAATCGTTGTACAACTACCGCAAAGCCAGATCCAAAATAAGATAGCACCAACCTTCAAAAACCTACTTTTTCCATTAACAACCTCACATTTAAACATATAATTTTTGGGACAAGTGGTCGTTGATTTGCACTGTACTAAGGTCTTGGGAGTGGAGGCATCGGAGGAACGCTTATGTGATGTGGTCGCCACCTCAACCCAGTCCGCAACATGAAGCTAAGTTTGGATATTAAAGTGGCATAGAACATTGAGAAGATGATTAAAGATTTTCTTCTCCATCGAATGATTAATACATATATTAAAACGCGCGCGCACGCACACACACTAATCGATTGGTGGCATTGTGCGGCTCTCACAACGTTGCTTCAGAGAGGCTCGTTGCTCTCAGAGCAACGTCGTGAGCGGCTAAGCACTGCTCGAGCGGTGCCTTATTGTGTAAGGATGACAAAAGGCGCGGGTACAAAACAGGTCACCCATTCCTACCCTCATCCCGTAGAGAATTTTTATCATCTTATCCCATCCTCATATTCGGTTAAAACGAGATGGGATTGAGGCAGGTTTTCGTTCCTTGCCTCATTATCATCCGTTTATTTATTTATTTTGCTTTTCTATGTCTTTAATTAGTACGCCATTGCTTGATCTCAATTATTTTTAAAATACATTTTTTCATCTATTCTTTTTAACCATACATTTTTCAATAAAATAATATTACATGTACTCAGAACTTTTCTTTATCTTTTAATCACACACTTTTCATTAATCTATTATTTTAAAATACATTCTAATATAAAAATGGTGCTCAAACAAGCTTGAATTATTATAACTTTTTTTTTTTAATATTTTGTTAAGAAAAACTTGCGTTCTCTTTAAAAATTATGATAAATCTTTTATTTTTGTTTGATAAAAAATTTAAATTTGAAATTAACTTTAAACGGGAAGGGTAGCGGGACGTGAACTATATTTCCCGCACGCACTTCATGGCAATGACCCCTACTTCGTCCCTGTCCCATTTACCTGATTATGTGGGTAACTCTCACCCCATTCAGGGTGGGGTCCTGCTGGTATCATGTTGAAAGAAATTTTTTTTATCTTTCCTAATCCCATGATGTGTGTGGTAAGGAGAAGGGAGATGGAAAAATAATTAGGGCTTGAGAATAATTTTGGTGGGATGAATTGGAGGTAAGGTGTAATTTAATTTTATAATATTTTTATTAATATTAAAACGTGGAATTATCAAATGATTTTTGTATAAAGAAACTTCAAACTTTATTTTTGAATTTGAAAATTAAAAACTCTGCCTCCACGTAATTTCTACTTTATAAAATTCAAAAAATTTGAATTGACCATAAGAATTAGAATAATACTAAAGAAACCTAAGGGATGATCTAGGGGTTGACATCCCCCTCACATGAGATGAGGGGCACATTTGAATAAAATAACATTTTTTCTCCTCATATGTGAGAAAAATGTCATTTTCTAAGTCATCCATAAGGTTACCATAGCATGATTCTAAGAATTATGGGCATATGGACTTAATCGGACTAAAGTCCAAACCCGAAAACAGACTAAACGGCCCATATTAAGAGCATAAACACCAAACGCCACAATTGAAGCCCTAGCTCCTCCAGCATTCCTCTCTTCCCAATTCCTCTTAGATATTGAGATTAGGGTTTAGATATTTCCTAATTCCTCTTATTATTGAAGAATTGAATTAAAGTTTTGGGATGGGCAAGAAAGAGAAGAAGGTGAAAGCATCAAAAACTGAAAAAGTTTCGTCACCGGAGGAAGAAAAAGGAAAGGTGAAGGATCCATTTGCAGAAGTGAGTACGGACGATGATGAAGATGCCAATGAAGACCTCAGTTTGAAAATCGTTCAAAGAGCCATGCTACGAGCATGTAATGGAGGTCCCCAAAAAGATGGGGTTTCTGAAATTGTTACGAATTTCAAGGACGAGAAAAAGATAAAGGAGAAAAAAGAGAAGAAAAAGAAAAAGAAGAGCAGGGAAACGGAAGATCTCCCAGAAGATGTCGTAAGTATTGAGCTTAGACTGATTTAGCAGGAAAAACAAAATTTAGGTTTTTTATTTGGAATTTAATTGGTGAGCTATCTGTTAATAGAGAGAAGAAATTGGTTAATGTCTTAGCAAGTAATTTACTGCAATTTATAATTTATGCCTTTATAAAATTTATCGTTCGAGTCAGGATTCAAGTGAATTAGATGCGGGTTTCAAAAACTTTTGCGGCGAATTGTTCCTGGTAGTATGAACCATACGTGTCTTTTTATATTACTGCATTTATTTTTTCCTAACAATGGTTAGCTGAATTTTTATTTATTTATTTTATTCTGGAAGAGCAGTAGAATTGAATCATTGAATGAGCAGTTCAACAGTTAAACTTAAGCAATATGTTAATCTAAACATGGTAATTTCTCTGTGTATATTTATATAAGATTTGGGAGTCTATATATTTATTATTTAAGATAACTATGCTGCTGTCCAAGAATGAAATGCTACCAGGAACACACACGAGTTTTTCCATTATTAATGATTTGGGAGTCTCTATATATTTATTGTTTAAGATAACTATGCTGCTGTCCAAGAATGAAATGCTACCAGGAACGCACACGAGTTTTTCCATTATTAATGATAACTTAACTTCACATCTACATATTCTTGGAGAAATTTATTGACTGGAAAAATGTCCTTGGAGACAAATTTTCTTCTTTGATAATATATATTCCATAGTTAATATGTATTTTCATTATTATGTTTCTTTTCTTTCCTATTGAAATGTATAGTGCTTTACAGTTGCAAGCTTCTTTTGTTTATTAGCAGGTGCTTTGAGATATTAGCTTTTCTAATGGTTCTTTCATTCTTTTTGACTGTTGTAGGAGGGTCTTGAAAAGGATGAAGAGAAGTCAGGGACTGACAAAGTTACTGGTATTGCTTACGAAGCAGTTGAAGCAAATCCCACTGAGATGTCAGATAATGCTGTTCTGAGGAAGCTTCTTGTGAGTTGAAGTAATTTGTTTACAAGTATCGTTTTTAAGATATCCAAACATTCCATTCAAAAAGGCTTAGTTCGGGGTCTCTGTTTATTATACGTTGTTGTGGCCTCAGCGGGGGCCTAGGTACTTTGATCCTCCGGACAGTTGGGGAACATGCTATAATTGTGGTGAAGAGGGTCATACAACTATCAACTGTACTTCAGAAAGGCGCAAGAAGCCTTGCTTTGTTTGTGGGAGTTTAGAACATAATGCCAAGCAATGTTCCAAGGTGTGTGACCAGATAATTTATTAGTTGCCAGCTTTTACAGACTTGCTTTCCATCTTGTTATGGTTCTTGTTGCAACTTATATTAAATTCACACACTATGATTTACTTTAGCTAGAGTGACCTAATCTTTAATATGTATACTTGTGCTTGTTCCTATGGGGAAAATAGGACCTCTCAATTTCATATAGATGTTTGTTTCAAAGTAATATCTTCACGGTACTAGAATGCTTGCTGGGTGATAGACTGATGGTGGTTTTTGACTTTTCATCCCCCTTTCTTTTTTATTGTATAAAATTGAAATAACTTGGCATCATTTAAATGTTGAACATTGAGAAGGGAGAAAGCATGTAAGATGTATGTATGTCATGGATGCAAAAGATGGATTTCTAGTTGCCCGTAGATGATGTCCTTATTGTGTAGTGGCTGAGAAATCTAGTCAAGTGACACATGCCTAAAGTCAATACAGAGGTGAAGATGTGTGGTTTCTTTTCCCTGAAAATTTTCGAACTGTATAGAGCAGATTTCCATGTGGCAGAGTTATCCCAAACTGAAACCTTTTTGGAATAGTCAGTGATAGAGTAAGCATTCCTGCTCTGTAATTTGGGGTTGTTGTCTATGACAAGTTTTGGTTCTTGTAGGAACATGAAGTTGGCGACTTGACTCAATAGTTTTTCTGTAGAGGAATGTGCGGGGTGTCATTTTTGAAAGCATTGCAAAGATAAAGACGGGAAATTCATTACAATTTATTGTAGGTTGTGAAAATAATGCTATGTAATATCTTGCTGCAGACTGGTGAATGATGTCCATAAAATCCTGCCAAGCACTCTACTATTTTTCTGTGGAAGTCTTATTGTATTATTGCACATCGATGCCACAGTTCATAAAATCCACTGTTTATGAGATCATCTCTAATGATTTTGTGAATGGAATAAACAGTATTTAACTTCTGAGCATGAAAATCTTATGATTTTTATTTGGTCTGCTTTGCTGGTATTTTATTTTATTTTTGTCCCTTACAAGGGTTCCTCTAGATTTCAGTTCTTGTGTTCTGTCTTTCTTAATTAAACAGGGACAAGATTGCTTCATTTGCAAACAACAGGGTCATCGTGCAAAAGATTGCCCTGAGAAAAACAGAGTGGTGTCCCGGAGTTCTAAGATGTGTTTAAAATGTGGAGAGTCTGGACATGAAATGTTTTCATGTAGGAATGACTATTCTACTGATGACCTCAAGGTTTGTGAATCTTCTGTTGTTTGAATTTGTATCATTTTTATATTTTTAAAGTTCTTGAGGATATTTAAGCGTTGCTGAATAATTTTTTCCATTCCTTTTGATCTTTGCAGGAAATGCAGTGTTACATTTGCCTAAAGTTTGGCCATCTGTGTTGTGTAAACTATACTGATCTTACGCCAAGAGAGGTCTCCTGTTATCGATGTGGTCTATTGGGCCATACTGGTTTGGTGAGTTTACTTGATTTTATTGGTTAAGTTCTTAAGTTCACTGGTTTATTTGGAAGATAGAACATTTAGAACTCAAATTTAGTACTTGTTTGAGAGAAATTATATTCTCATTATAATTTGAAGTCAAAGTAACCACACATTCACCACTATTACCTACTTATTATCCACACATTTCGTGGGACCCAATGTTCCTTTTCATTATAATCCCATTATAATTTCTCCCAAACAAGCACTTAATGTAGTATACGAAGTATTCAACAGTTAATTCATTTGCTGTAATGTCATCTATAGCATTAGTTTTAGGCTGAAACTGTAGTTAACTTTTATGTTCTTGCTTGATATGCTCTGCCAGCAGCTAGTCGCTAAAATATCAAGTCACGAACTCTTACCAATTTCTTTATATTGTCAGTTTAGAGTAGGATCTAAAGAAAAATTTACTCTTAATATTCTTAAGGATAATTCATGAGCTCGAGTCAGCCGTGCCAGTTCTTTATGAATTTAGATCTTTTGAGGGGAGAATTGCAGCTGGGGAGATGGGTTTGAGAATTGGCTACAAGATGCATCTAATAGTATTGTTTAGCTGCATACCTTGCTGCACTCTTTTTGATATGCATATAATTACAGTGGGCATGTTGAACACGTACCACTTATTTGCACGGGATGTTGTCTTCACATGAGTGGACAGTGTTATATATATATATATATATATATATATATATATATATATCATGTCACAATCTCAACGACGAGGAGGACTACTTCGAGTGTAGCAAGTGACTGACCTAAAGGAAGTAGAATCTTCGGCAATATAAGCATCTTCAATTTCATTTTTGCTTGCTGTTTGATTTGCAAGGTTCCTTGCAGCGTCTATTGCCTGATCAGTTAGTTTCTTTTTCTTATTTATGCAGGCTTGCACAGGGTCCTGTGGGGATACAACTGTTACTGGATGGGATAATTCATGCTACAGGTGTGGGGAAGTGGGGCATTTTGCTCGTGAATGTATCACCTCAACAGAAGTACGTTTGGTTCCATGTTGGGCCTTTCATGATTCTTTCCTCTTAATTGTGTCTTTTCACAAACTCTGAACTCCATCTGTTGTCTTATCTCTGACCGGGAACCTTGTCTTTATTTGTTTTCTCGTAGGCTGTCAAGAGAAATAGTGATTTTTCAACCCCCAAGCAGAAATCTTCTAAGAAGAATAGAGATCTTAAGGAATTTAAGTCTGCTTCTCATGATCTGGGCAGGAGTTATAAAAGAAAAACCCAATATGAAGGAGGATACGAGTCAACTTCAAAAGCAAAACACAGAGGTGGTTGGATCACTGAAGACCCTGGAGATTATCGTAGCAATAGATACAATGAAAATAATTGGAGATCTCCTGCAACACCGAGTCACACAAGAGCCAATATTTTTAATTCAATTGACGAGAGTGCTTCAAATTCTCATTCTTCAAAAAATCCCCGTAAGCATCATTTTAGTAATTCATCTTCAAATGGATCGGCCAAGTTTTATCAGCAGAGGTTTTCTGCCTCGCGTTTTGGCAACATCAGTTATGATGGGACGAGAAGAGATTATGGTTGGGGATAGTGGAGTATACTATCCAAGAATGCTGGTTGTTTGAGCATTTTCTGAATCTGGACATCTGCTCAGAGAAGACAATGCAACCATTCTTTGCCTTTTGGTAGATCATATCTTAAGAGGATACATTAGGTGGCTCAATAGAAAGTCGAAAGTCAACTTGGTCTGTGCTTAAATTATTAGCAAGGAAATATCTCAACTTAGCGCGAAACCTAACTTAACACTGGCCTTGTATTCTCCCGTCATTTTTTTCGCCTTTTTATTGTATTATATTTCTCCCTGCAATGTTTTAACAGGCATGTAATTGTATTAAGGGATTTCTATAATTTCTATTTTTTTCCCCATTTTCCTGGCTCTTTGGATATTAACATCCATTTCTATAGTTTATATTTCACTGTGAAGCAGTCCACTATATCTAGTCTACGATGTATATGAAGTGTGCATATTTGAGAAACATATGCTGGACACTTCTGTCCTTGTAATATTTTTTGTTGCCCAAAGTGCCCTTAATTTCAGATTAAAAACATTGATCATGTAATACTTAAAGGCTTGAAATTATCATTAATTTATGAAAAATAATTGCTTAATTGAAGGTCTTTATGAATTCATAAACTCTATTATAATCTGAGAATATATTTCTTTTAAAAATAAGAATTTCTCAAATATAAAAGTCTTTAAATATCTGTTTTGCAAATATATAACTGAGAATTGTTTAATGGTTATTTTTGAGTCAATAATATTTGAGAATTGTATATGGTTGTACAATTTTATATCAATTGAATGGTGCGTGCGTAATATATATATATTTAAATTATCTATTTTTTGTAATGTCCATTTAACAAAATCATGAGATCTACAATTTTTCAATCACACATTTTCAAGAACTTTTATTAAAATTTGTTAAAAAACTGACTTTAATCCTCACTAAATGGGGGTTAAAATTGAAATATCTAATACAATTAAAATGCAGTGCACTTATAAGAAACATAGTATTATAGCCAACTTCATTATATTTCACAAATCCTATATTTTTCACTTTTATTGTAAAATATTCATCGAACACACCTGATCGCATTGATTGAGAGTTATTGAAGATATCAAATACCACTATTCCCCTGTTTGACATTCTTTTTCTTTTTTCTTTAAAAAAAATAATGGTTTGAATAATGATTTTTAAGAGAATGTGTGACTAAAAAAAAGAAACAAATTTTGATTTTACGTGCAAAATATCTTATTGTGTAAATATATTATTGAAAATGAGTATGTAGAAAAAAATGGTCGACTCAAATGTTTACTATGAGTTTTTAAAATGAGTTTGTTTCAAAGATTTGATTTAATTTATTCCAAGCTTGCTAAATCAAATTTTTTGCAGGATTGTCTTAAGAAAACCCAAGGATGTGTGGGCAGTTCATCTTATCATTGGTACTTAACTCATAGAAGGAAAATATTTCAAAACCTTGGAGATTGATGATTAATAATTTTCATTGATCTGGCGAAAGTGTATTTATATAAGTTTAGTAGAGACATTTTACCAAATTTAAATAGTTTCTGCTTCATGAATAGAGAGCATGGACACCTTTTCCAAAATTTTCTTCATTGGATGTTCAAGCATAATATTGCATTTTGAGCGCTTCTCAGCTCTTTGAGAATATATTATTAATTGTACATTTTGGTGTTGTACGCAAATAAGTTATCAATCAGGTAAGCGGTGAATATAAGATAAAAAATCTCCATATAGGGATCGAGTCCATATTTAGCTCACTTACCAATACCACCCTCAATCACCATACTGAAAAGATGTATTTTTATGCATTTGAACAATAGGTACACGTGCTTGCAAATTCCCTTCTTCCTTTGATGAAAGATTTGGCACCATTCACTAAAATCTATGGTCAGGTCTTTCTTGGAGGCTTCGGAAAAGAACTTCACCTAGTGTAAATTAAAAAGTTTTTTTGTCGATCTTTGATGAGTCGAAAGCATGAGAAGATATCATTTGAATCAGACTTAAACCATTAAATTACTCGATAGTGATTTTATGAGCTTCCCTTAATTGTACCGCTCGATTCAAGGATAAAAGAAGAATCGATCTGTGATTTAAGTCATGCACAATTTTATTGATTAGGCATTGCTTTTTTTATTTGTAGTTGATGAGCGCAGTTCTAGTTATTTAATAGTCAATTTTCTAAATATATAAAAATTCAACCCCCCTTAATCGGAAGATTGTTGTGATTTCTTATATAAATATTCTGTTAATACTTGAGATTCTATCTTGCAGCATATTTTCAACTCCAACTTATTACAAAGTAGATGCGCGAGTCAAAATATTTTTTTTTGGAATAATTAAAATAAAAATGAAAAAAAGAAAGGAAAGGAAACTGAAAAATATACCAAGCGGGTAAAAGTCAAGGAAAACGGAACACGACAGAGAGTACATAGCGCTCTGCTCAGATATTCGCGTTCTGAAAATCGTCATAATAATTCCCTCCATTTTTCCTTCTACGTCTTCACTCTCCCTCTCTAAAAGCACGAAGTACGATTCAATTCGTATCAACGATTTCAACTGGTGAGTCTCTAATATTTGAAGCCCCAAATCCATAATTTGTTTGAAATCTCGCCCCACTTGTTTTACCCAACCAGTTTTGTAGAACCCTAGACTTCAATTTGGTAATATACTTCACTATATTTTTTGAACTGGGTTTACTTAAATTTTAACCATTTTCTAATTTTTTTGAGTTACAGTAGTGTTCTGAACATGGGTTTTTGACATTTCCTGCTCGTTAGAGTTTTGCTGCATTCTGCTTATCTCCGAGTATTAATTTTTGAATTTATAAGTTTTTCAACTTCTCTTGTTTCGGCCTTGACTATAATTTTTTTTTTCTCTCACTGCAGGAGCGTTATAAACATCCTCAATCCTCATCATGTACATAAAGCAGGTAATTAAGTACCTGTCTCGTTTTTCCTTTTGTTGACGATTTGTTTTTTATTTTTATTTTCCAGTTATATGTATTTATTTATTTATTTTGGTGGTCGAATATTTATTGTAGGTTATAATAGAAGGATTTAAGAGTTACAGGGAGCAAATTGTAACTCAACCTTTTAGTTCCAAAGTCAATTGTGTTGGTAAATGATATTATTCCCTTTTCAAATTTCTTTGTGTTTTTATGTTAATTTCTTCGTAGAATATTTTGAATTAAGAGCATTAATCTTCAGGAAGTCATTTATATTCAATTTATTCAGTTAATAAATTTTATCTGCTACTCTGCAGTTGGTGCTAATGGGTCTGGCAAGTCTAATTTTTTCCATGGTAGGCTTAATTAAAACTTTACATCATGTCTGCATTAATGACCATACCTTGGCTTTCGCTTACTAGTTCTTTTTTCTGAATTAAATAAAATGCTTAACAATTACAGCAATACGTTTTGTGATAAGCGACCTATTCCATAATCTACGCAGCGAAGAAAGGCAAGCATTGCTTCATGTAAGTTTTGCGGTGCAATGGTTTTCTACCAGTTCTTTTGCCAGTTCTGCTAAATTAGTTATGATGATTTAACTAAAGATTACTTTTCACCTTTGGCAGGAAGGTGCAGGCCACCAAGTGTTATCTGCTTTTGTGGAGATTGTATTTGATAACTCCGACAACCGTATTCCTGTAAACTTTGCTTATAACTTTATATGCCTCATGCATATTTGTTAAAAATTGCTCTGCTCTCATTATTTTGTATTCTCATGCATTTATTATTGTAATAATCACCCAAATGCTTGAAACTCTGCTGTGATAAAACTCTCTCACACCATTAAGCTTGAACTATTAATTTATAACCAATCCCAAATTTTTTGGGATTAAGACTTGGTTGATTATCTCATTTTCCTATTGACCATGAACTATTCTTTTTGCACTTCCTCACTTCTTCATACCATAACAGGAACCAGCTCCAGCTCTATTCTTAGGCTAATTAGCAATATCCGTGGCCTGTTGAGGATTAAGTACTATGATGCATCGACAAGGAGTCGTGTCAGCGTGATTTTTAATAAAATACTTACACGACACTTCGCCTACACGCAGATTAAGTTTTTTAAAATTTTTCATTTATATAGTATAAATTTAATTTTATACTTGTTATTAATTTGTCCTGTTAAAATATTTTAAATAAGAGTACCTATTTGTTATTTGATAATAATTTTGAGCTAAAAAAATATATATAGGGTGTGTTTGAGCCACATTATTTTGGAAGAATGCATTTTGGAATAGTAGATTGATGGAGAATGTGTGGTTGAAAAAAAGGAAAAGTTATTGATGTGATTGAAAATATTATTTTATTGAAAAATGTGTAGTTAAAAATGAGTAGAAGAATGAGAATGAAAATTTAATGTATACCAAACAGGGGCATAATGCTTCTATAAAAATGAAAAATGACCATAGTAGAGTATTCGATGAGCGTCGTTATGTGTCGGACTATACAGACATGCTATTCTAGTTGAAGTGTCCATGCACACAAATTCAGTATGATGTTTATAGTTATCATTTTCTATTTTAATGCATATTAGAATGATTTACTGTTCCTCGTTGACTAGTTAAAGAACGAGGTAGCATTGGAGTTGATCTTGATAGAGCTGAGGGGTTTTACTATAATGGATTTCTCTTTTCTAAGTTTTAGTTACCTGGTGTCTATTTATATGTGAATTGTGCCATGGGTCAACAGTATGATAGTATCATGTGTTCTGTATGTGAGAGAATTTGCTTAGTTATTGACTTAATATAAATCTTGTAATAAAATTCAAATTTGTATGCAAACACGCGTAGTTTATCATAGAATTTCTGTTATATTTTCATTATCTCAAACTATGCCGTGTGTGATGCGTAGCGTGTTTGCATGTCCTCGAATATTTTGTACTTTTTTCTTGGGTTCTTTGAAATTCTTTCATTTTGCTTACAGGTTGATAAGGATGAAGTGCGTCTCAGGAGAACAATTGGTGTGAAGAAAGATGAATATTTTTTGGATGGAAAGCATATTACGTGTGTATCTGTCATTTTCTTTAGATGAAGAATTTCTTATTCTTTCCTTGCTGCTGCCCCCCTTTGATGATTGCTTGACACGTGATAGTTGCATATTTTTCAGGAAGACAGAAGTTATGAACCTGCTGGAAAGTGCTGGATTTTCTCGTTCTAATCCTTATTATGTTGTTCAGCAGGGGAAAGTACGGTGATTTTGCTTTATAATTTAATCTTTGCTTGGCTAAATTTGCGCTCATCCTTCTTATTTGTTTCACAGATAGCATCATTAACACTGATGAAGGATTCTGAGCGACTTGATCTGCTGAAGGAAATTGGTGGGACACGAGTTTATGAGGAGAGACGACGTGAAAGTTTGAAAATCATGCAAGAAAGCGGTAAGTGCTGCTTGATTTGTTGTTACTTCTTACATGTAAATATATTTACTAACAGTTATCTGCTAATCAGGTAACAAGAAAAAGCAAATTAGTCAAGTTGTTGAATACTTAGACGAGAGACTTCGAGAGCTGGATGAAGAGAAAGAGGAATTAAGAAAATATCAGCAGCTTGATAAGCAGCGAAAATCTCTTGAATACACCATCTATGACAAGGAACTTCATGATGCAAAGCAGAGATTGTCCGAGGTTTGTCAAACCACTGTAAAGTAGATATATAAAGAATCCTGTGTGATTTCAACAAAAATGCTGTCCCTTGAATTTTAAATAATCGATCGGGATTTTTTTGTTGTGTTTTACTGTTTTCCTGTTGGGCTTCAAAGAACTAGGTCACTTGGGAAATAGTCTTTGCGAGCAATGGTCCTAATTTTTGCTGCAAGATCAGTGCTTACAAAGAAGTCTGCTATCTGCTCTCTATCCATTTGCAACAGGCTTTGCTTACCTAACATCGCTGACTTGAATGTTACTATGTGAAGCTGTATATGATTATAATAAAATTGGACCAACTTTGATTTGTTTTGGCCCAACATATAGAATGCATGTTCAAGGTCCATAGTACCAAAAATATTTTGAAACAGCAAAAAAATCGACAAAATAATAAGTTTAGAATAAATTCAGGGTCCATTCCATGAAAATATTTTAAATCTGATCCGTAACTAGCGCATAATAATTCAGTAGATTGCAGGAAACTTTATCGGTTTGCGTGATATGGTGTAAAAATCTTTCTAATTTGTAAATTACCTATTTGCCATTCATACTGAGTACTCTTTATTAAACAAAAATATTGTTACTGTAGAAGATGAAGATGAAACGAGAACAAGGAAATCTTTTATTTTTCCACGTTAAGTTTGTACAGAAGAAGAGAACTATTTATAGTACAATATATTACATAAAAAAAAAGGAAAATAAATCTCCTGCCGTCTATAACAAAACATAATCTTCTATCTATGGTAACACCAATATTCCCTTAATCAATTAGGGATTTCGACACTCCCCCTCAAGTTGGATTGTAGATGTTGATCATATCCAACTTGAAAATGAAATCATCGAATTTCTGTCTAGGTAGTTCTTTGGTGAACACATCTGCAATTTGTGCTTGTGTAGGGACATAAGTTATGCAAATAGTTCTTTCCTCGACCTTTTCTTTAATAAAGTGTCTATCCACCTCTACATGCTTAGTTCGATCATGCTGAACTGGATTATGAGAAATATTGATTGCGGCCTTATTATCACAGTAGAGTTTGACAGGCATCTTTATTGTGACACGTAATTCTTCCAAAAGCTTCTTCAACCACAGTCCTTCGCATATTCCTTGTGCTACAGCTCTGAATTCTGCTTCTGCACTACTTCTGGCCACTACATTCTGCTTCTTGCTTCTCCATGTTACCAAATTTTCCCACACAAAGGTACAATAACCAGTAGTAGACCTCCTATCTTCTATCGACCCTGCCCAATCTGCATCCGTAAACACTTCTACTTCTTTCCTTTCACCATTTTTGAAGAGCAGTCCCTTTCCTGCCGATCCCTTGAGATATCTGAGTATCTTATAAACAGCTTCTAGGTGACTTTCCTTTGAAGAATGCATGTGTTGGCTTACTAGGCTAACTGCAAATGCGATGTCGGGTCTAGTGTGTGATAGGTAGATTAGTTTTCCAACTAGTCTTTGATATCTGTCAATTTCTACTGGATTTCCTCCATCTTCAAATTTCTTTCCCGCATCCATGGGTGTGTCACTTGGTTTGCATCCAAGCATGCCTGTTTCTGTTAAAAGATCGATGACATATTTTCGTTGTGATACACTGATACCTCCTCTGGATCTGGCTACTTCCATTCCCAGGAAGTATCGCATTGGTCCCAAATCCTTTACTTCAAATTCAGTGGCAAGGCTCCTCTTTAGTCTTTCCATTTCACTTCTATTATCACCTGTCAGGATAATATCATCAACATATACGATTAGAATCACTTTGGTGCCGTCTTCAAACAGTCGAAGGAACATGGTGTGATCTGATTGTTCTTGGCGATATCCTTGACTTTTTAGCACTTTTGCAAATATGTCGAACCACGCTCTCGGTGACTGCTTGAGTCCATATAAGGACTTTTTAAGTTTACATACCCGATTTTTTTCATTTACCTTGCAAAACCCTGGTGGTAATGTCATGAATACTTCTTCTTCCAATTCTCCATTTAAGAATGCATTTTTAATATCTAGTTGCTGAAGAGGCCAATCCAGATTTGCTGCTAGTGATAGGAGGACTCGAATTGTATTCAATTTTGCCACTGGCGCAAAGGTTTCTGTATAGTCAATGCCATAAGTTTGTGTGTATCACTTTACGCCGGCTCTCCTCTCTCCTCACTTCTGCGAATACCTCCCGCGGCGACGGTAGAGGTTGCCGGCCGAGTATCCGGCCACGAACGTCGTCCAAGTCTCGGTGAAGCCCAGCCAGGAACTCGAATACCCTCTCATTCTCCAATTTTTTCCGGTAATAGACGCTGTCGTCTGGGCACTTCCATTTTTCTTCAGAGCTCAGGTCGAGTTCTTGCCACAACGCCGTCATCTCTAGGTAATAGTCCGTCACATCGCGTTCTCCCTGCTTGGTTTGCCATAGCTTGGATTTAATTTCAAATATTTGGGAAGAATTTTCAGAGTCCGAGTACATCTCCCTCACAGCCTCCCAGACGTCCTTCGCGGTGGGCAAGAACAAGTACGTTCTTCCAATCGATGGTTTCATGGAATTGACGAGCCATGCAGTCACCATGGAGTTCTCCGATCGCCATTTTTGTAGGAGAACAGTGTCGGTTGAGGCTGGCCTTTTTGTCTCTCCGATGAGGTACCCAAGCTTTCCTTTTCCATCTACTATTAGCTTGATAGATTGTGCCCATTCTCTGTAATTTCTGCCGTCCAGCTTTTCTACCGTGAGATTGAATGAGGAGTTTTCGATTCCTCCACTCACGGCAGAGGTGACTTCCGGGTCACTGTTAAAAGAATTAGAGGTCATCGAGCCTTGATTCTTTCCTGCAGTATCTGTCATCTTCTATGCTCTGATACCATGTAGAAGATGAAGATGAAACGAGAACAAGGAAATCTTTTATTTTTCCACGTTAAGTTTGTACAGAAGAAGAGAACTATTTATAGTACAATATATTACATAAAAAAAAAGGAAAATAAATCTCCTGCCGTCTATAACAAAACATAATCTTCTATCTATGGTAACACCAATATTCCCTTAATCAATTAGGGATTTCGACAGTTACATGAAGATAATTATTATTGCAGTTAATATTAAGCCCTTGTTTGATCCACATTATTTTCAAAATGCATTTTTCTCTTACTTCTTTTCAACCACACATTTTTCAATAAAATAATATTACATACAAATCCAAAACTTTTTTTTTTTTTTTTTTTTTTAACCACACATTCTCCATCAATCTACTATTCCAAAATGCATTCTTAGCAAAAAAAAAAAATGGGGCTCAAACATGCTCTAAATCTCATTTTTTGAGACACTGTGAATAGAAAATGGACTTGTGACCAAAGACCTGGCTTTGTTCACCATATGGCTTTCAGGAAAGTACTTTGTTGTGCTTTTTGGTGCACGCTCTTGTTGTTAGTGTAAGTACCTATTCAGTAGATGCGTAGAAGTTACAAATTATATTGGTGCTCTCAATGGCCGTGTCATGTATCATATCATTGCAGTAAAATTTCAAATTATTACAGATAGAAGAGGCTCGTACCAAGGCGTCTGAAACATCTATGAAGATGCACAATAGTGTGATGGATGCCCATGAAAAGTCCAAGGAGTTGGATAAGTCACTTAAAGATCTGGGTAAAGAAGTTCAAATTCTAAGCAAAGAGAAAGAAGCAATAGAGAAACAACGGACAGAAGCTATTAAGAAGCGTGCAAAGCTCGAGCTTGATGACAAAGACCTGAAAGAGAAGATCACTGGCAACACCAAAGCGAAGGTGTCCATATTCGACCTCTTAATTATCATTTACTACTCCTGGGAGCATGTGTTCGAAAGGAAATATAGTAGCAAGGTGAAATGTTTTGTTGATAATGTAATTTACATTCCAGGAGGATGCAGTGAGACAGCTTGAGCTTTTGGAGAAAGAAATTCAGGAATCTACTGGCGAGCTCAATAGAATCATGCATTTGCATGGGGATCAGGTCAAAAAGGAGGAAGATTTGACGCGAGAGTATGTCGTGCTTATTAGTATTTACGCACAAGAATTATGTGAACAAGTGATCGTCTCAATTTGATATTTATAGTAGCAGAATGGAATTTGCGCTTCCAATTCTAAAATATGACATTTAAGTGCCTTCTTTGTTGCAACTGAATTTGCTGATTTTGCCATCCCACTGGGTCACTCCTATAACCCTATTACGAATATATGGTAATCCCACAAAATATATTTGAATTCTTCTACTAATTTTGCAAGTTATATATGCCCAACTAATTAACCTGCATGTTATTGTCCTGTTTTGTTGTAGGAGCATAATTCATGCTCCTTAACTTGTATCTTTTAGGGTGTGACCGTGCATACTATGTTTGTTGCTTATCTACTTGATGCATGTCTAGTCACATGTCTACTCTTAATTGCTGAACTTTTATCCATACACAATAACCAATTAGGCCTTATTCTCAATAATTTTTGGGTCAGCTACACAAATTTATTCTTTCCTACATCAATATATATCATAAATGTTTAATAGAGGTTACTCCTTTAGAAAAAAAATTAAATAAAAATCCGCATTGAAGATGTTATAATATCTCTCTATAGTCTATAAACTCCATTTGCTGCACAATAGAGGAAGGGATTCTACATGTTTATGCATCCTGTAAGTGCTTTCTTTATGTTTTATGAGAAATAAATGTTACATGTGCTACTTTTCAAACATGCGATACCTATTGATCTTTTGATTTCTGAAGATATTATTTTAATTGATCTGATGTAGAGAAATGGCTTTACCATATCTCATGATATTTCATGGGACTGTAATATGTACTGCATGAATATAGTAAATATTCTGATGAAAGCTTGTGCCGTGGTACATAGGATTATGAAGCGCGAAAAGCAACTTAGCATGCTGTATCAGAAACAAGGTCGTGCCACCCAGTTTGCTAGTAAAGCTGCTCGTGACCAGTGGCTTCAAAAGGAAATTAAGGACTATGAGCAAGTTTTATCTTCAAATCGAGCACAGGTAATTATTACTAACAGTTGTATATCCTGTATTTGAAACGTTATATCTGGCACATGTACCTTGTTAGGTTTAAGTAGTCTGTCTTCCCGATGGCTAAAATGGATGAATTGGATTTCTGAAATAATCCTTTATGTGGCACACCATTCTTCTTTAATGTCTCTTTCACTGTAAAGCTGAGCAATCCACTTTGATTTGCTTCCTGTTATTTTTTTTTATTTCATAATGAGTCAGTCTCATTTTGAATAAGTAAACCTTTTTCATAGTCTATTCTCACTGAAAGCATTACTGAAACACAAATCAATTCTTTAGTTTATCTGATAGTTTTGGAACTTCGAAAACAATTTATTTAATGAACTTCGTTATTTGCGCATTTAGAAAATTCTCTTTTTCATACAAGTAATAACAGCCAATGTTGGGACAGAAGGTGTTTGGGATATTCTTATAAGCATTTCAAGTTATTCATCTAGAATTAGCCCCTATAAGCATTTAAGTGTTTGTCGTTGCTTATCAACACAGAACAAAGGCACTTTAACAGTGCTTGTAAGATTTTGTAAGATTTTCAATTTTCCAAACTCACTCTAAGATCTTATAATTTTCCAACAAGTAACCTATTTGACTTCAATGAGATGTCACAGTCATTGTAGTTTAGCTTGTATGTCATGCTAATCCTTTGGGAATGGTTTTGTCTATCACTCTATTTCTGCATTGAATTTCTTCCATAATGAGGATACCTTGAATAATAAAATTAAGAAATCTGTGAATATACATGCTGAAAATACCTTGAGTATTCTTTTTCCTTTCTTTTACGCATTAGTTTTCCTCTAAAATGAAATGGTTGCCAGTATAGTTCATCAAGTGTATTGACCAAGAATGTTTCTTTGGGCACCATACTTCAGTCACCTTCATTGAAATGTTACTATACTTATGCGAGGATGCCCCATACTCGAGTCACCTTCACTGCAAAAGATGTTCCACTTTTACTGTCTCGTGTTTGCTGATCCATGTTTGCTTCCCTCTAGTGGTGTAATTTGGTGTTCCTGAAATTTATTCTAGAATGATGCATGAACATTTGCATGAAATTATTTTTCATTTCGTGGTTGTTTCAGGAGCAAAAACTTAAGGATGAGATTGAGCAGCTAGAGAAAGATATCAGAGAGCGGGATGCCTATATCACAGGCCGGAAAAATGAAGCAGCGTCATTGGAATCTCACATTTCTGGATATAGAGAAAAATACAATCAGTATAGAGTGAAAAGGGACGAGCTACACGATGAGCGGAAGTATGATTATCAATTATTCATGTTAATCTGTTCAAAACGACTCTTCAGCTTGCAATCTGATTTGTATGTTGCTTTTCAGGTCATTGTGGGGAAGAGAAAGTGAGCTTTCTGCTGAAATTGAACAGCTCAAAACAGAAGTTGCAAAAGCAGAGAAAAGTCTTGATCATGCAACTCCTGGGGTGAGTGCATAGTTGCTTGATTATTTTTTCTTTCTTTCTTTTTTCTCTCTCCCGGTTTTGTGTAAGAAAACAAAGAGATAATAGAAAATGAGGTTAACCCCCACAACGCTCACCTGTGCTCACTACTTGGAAATTTTCTTGATGTGGTATAGTGTATAATTCTGCTCAATGCATGTTTTCAGGCACTCCTGATCTAAGTAGATATTTGATTTAAATGCTTTCATGCTTCACACTTGAACCTGCTACTGTGTTATGTGACTAGTTGTTGACTTCTAATTAATTTTTGCCATCTCTAGCTACCTAGACAGAGGAGATGATGACCCCATTACTGATGATATTATGTTTTTTGGTTTAAACAACTGGATCTTTTGTTCCTTTCTTTTCTGATTTTTCTTAAATCTACATTCCTTTTTTTGACCTTACCTTTTTGTGAACTCTCAGGATATAAGAAGAGGACTAAATTCGGTTAGGAAGATATGTAGAGAGTATGAAATTTCCGGAGTATTTGGTCCAATTTTTGAGTTGCTAGATTGTGATGAAAGATTTTTCACAGCTGTTGAAGTTACTGCTGGAAACAGGTAGAAACAACTCTTCTCTCCATAACTGGCAACACAATTTTCTCGTACTTTCTATTTCCTCTTTTTTTGACAAGTCAAAATTTCATTGTTAAGGGAGATAAAGGGGCTACAAATTTTTTGTTATATGACCAGCTGACCTGCCTTGCAAATTTCTTCTTGCCTTTATTTATTTATATTCTTTTTGTACAGTTTATTTCATGTGGTGGTTGAAAATGATGAAATATCGACCCAGATAATTAGACACCTTAATGCACAGAAAGGTGGACGAGTTACATTCATACCATTAAACAGGGTGAAAGCTCCACATGTTACTTATCCACAGAGCTCTGATGTGATACCGCTTTTAAAAAAGCTGCGATTCTCCCGGGAATATAACTCAGCATTTGCTCAGGTTAGTCAGGAAGTACCGTGTTATTTCCTGTCTATTAGTTTGTAGCTGTTGTCATTGCCTAATCCAATTCCCAATCAGAGTTATTGATGGTTCACAACTTGGTAGTTGACTAAAGTGTATTTTATTTATTTATTTATTTTTTTGGGTGAGTCATCTGTGTATGTTTATCATAAAAAACACTAAGATATTCTAGCACTAAAAGTTACTAAACCTAACTCTCATACATGCTTCAGCATTTTCTTTGATTTTCTCTTGGAAGGTTGATTTAACTTGCAAGAATGAAGCCCTGGTTTCTATCTTCACTGGATCTGTGGACTGGCAATGTTTTCCAGCATGAGTCACCTGTTACTTCACTCTCTTCTGTGTTGTAAAAAATATTTCAGAACGAATGAGATCATACTGTCAACAGCAGTTCTCTATTTTCACTTCGGTAGAAGATAGAGAATTCCCTGTATATTTTGTGTGTGATTTTTGTATCTTTGCTGAGTATTCATATCATGAAGCAAAATTTCTTGTCTTATTTAAAAACTTCATCCTTGTTGCCTCTTATGGGGAGATAAATGCCTTATAACTTGAGATTTTCTAAAATCACCTGTCACGCGTGTTCATCATTGCGTCTAAATGACTGTGCATGCATTATTATAACTACGAGAGCCTGCAGATCTGCTTAACCTTCTCTGAAGATGGCTGATAATGTGTTTTATTGTCAACTATTGTTTATATTTACTTTGTATATTTCGTGCTTTAGTTTTTAGCTGTCATATGGTGTACATAGTTATGTTTAATTTGTCATTACTTTATTCTTAATTTGACAAACTGACAGGTGTTTGCAAAAACTGTAATTTGTCGAGATTTGGATGTTGCTACAAGGGTGGCCCGAACAAATGGTCTGGATTGCATCACTCTGGAAGGTTGCTGTTGAACTTCACATTGTCTGTTGTTTGAATTCTTGTTGGCATCTCTGATGTCATTTCAAATTCACCTCTTTGCTGCAGGTGATCAAGTAAACAAAAGAGGTGGCATGACTGGAGGCTTCTATGATTATAGGCGTTCGAAACTGAAATTCATGAACACTATTAGACAGAATACAAATTCTATAAACGAGAAGCAAAAGGAATTGGAGATTGTTAGATCTAAAATTCAAGATATCCTTGCAATGCTTCTTTACAGTTTCTTTTGCAATTAGACCTTATTCACTAACTCTTTATCTTTCTATCCTTGAACCTTTTTACGCTTTCAAGTACCTTTTTACGCATTCAATTTTTTACACTTTATTTTTCATTTCCACCTTGTGCACATGAAACTACTGTCAGGGTAATGATTGATAGCCGTCGTTGACTAGTCCATTTACATGTGACACACCCATATTTTCATGTTGGTTGTCTCCTTTGGTTTGACTCTAATTGTAAGGATTAATGATTGTCTTGTAAAGACTTTTTCAGTTTTAAAAGAAGATAGATTGTTATGTTATGGAGGTGAGTTTATGTATGAATAATGAATATTTGAGATGAGCTGCATAAATTATTTGGTTTCCTGTGAACTTGTGTTTCATAGTTTCATCCAGAAATTTAACTTTGAAAACACCTGACAATTTTTTTTTTTTTTTTTTGGTTTATGAAGTATATTATATCTGTTAATTAACATCAGACTGATCCTTACACGACTGGTTTGTCTAGTGTTCTTGTGCCACTTTGGGTTCTTTGTTTTCGCTGAATATGTCCCACAGATTGACCAGAATATTAATGAACTAGTATCTGAGCAGCAGAAAAATGATGCGAAGCTGGCTCATGAAAAATCTGAATTGGACCAGCTTAGGCAGGATGCTGCTAATGCTGAGAAGCAGAAACAATCCATTTCTAAGTCACTTGAGAAAAAAGTGTGTGAACCAAGAAGATTACTTTCATCATTGTCAGTGTAGTTCAATTCTTCTAACTCTTGGATGTTGGTTACATTTTTGTAGGAGAAGTTGCTCACCAATATATTGAGTCAAATTGACCAGAATAGGGCTAATATTGATATGAAACGAGATGAAATGGGAACCGAACTTGTCGATCACTTGACACCAGTAGAGAAAGAGCTCCTCTCTAGGTTGAACCCTGAAATAACAGATCTGAAGGAGGAGCTAATTTCCTGCAGGAGTAACCGCATGGAGGTTAGCAAGTTGATTCAAGGGGTTTTATTAATAGACAATATTTGGTGGGTTCTGCTTTAACCTTTTACACTAACTGGCAATTGGTAGACTGAAACAAGAAAATCAGAGCTCGAGATGAATCTATCTACAAATCTTGTTAGGCGAAAGGAAGAGTTGGAGGCTATAAAATTATCTGCAGAAACTGACACGTTACGTGGTGAAGCTGATTTGAAAAGACAGGAATTGATGGATGCAGATTCATTAGTGCAGAGTTTGACTCAACAACTTAAGAGTGAGACTGTAGATTCCTTTACGCTTACTTCCAATTTCATTGTTATATCATCTGGTTTTTCTTATCATATTATTAACTCGTACAGGAGTTTCTGATAGTATAAATGAGCGAAACAAGAAACTGAAGCAGATCAAAGATGACAAGGATAATTTCAAGGTATTACTCTATTTGGTTATAGTTTCTGGTCCTCTGGTTTGGTGACACAGCAGAAATAAGGATTTCTTATTTTTTCCATCCCCCCACCCCCATTCTCTCTCTCTACTCACTCCCTGTCCTCTTGCCATCTTTTTCTTTTTACTATGAGTTCTTGTGGGTACAGAATTTGGAAGACAGGTACAAAAATACCCTGAAAGATGAAGAAAAGGAACTGGAGCAACTATTGAGTAAGAAGAATATGTTTATGGCCAAACAAGAAGAATACTCAAAGAAAATCCGGGAATTGGGTCCTTTATCTTCTGATGCTTTTGAAATGTATTATCCTTATCTGAAATTCTAAACTATAGAAATTTATACAGGACATCAATGATCTATTTTGCATTGTTAGTTGGTGGGTCCCGTCTGAATTTTATGTTTTCCATTTGAGTTTACTCAAAAGCACATACAGGATCCCATCTGTGTTTTCCATGTGAATTTGCACACAAATTACACTATTACCCACCAATTTATTATGGTTTAAGTTAATAAATTACGATTCTTTGGCCAATTTTGGTAATTAAATACCTCAGTGAATCCTCAGATATATGTCAGAGCAGAAAAATTATAAGAGGTGGTTATAGAGAGGAAGACGCTCAAAATAGCTATACTGTGAGGTTCACTAATAGCTTTCTCTGAATTCAGAATCTATGGAGCTTCTTATGACACCAAAAAAATAGTCTCCTTGCATTGTTCAATTACCGTTTCTGTGTAATAGGAGTTGACCCCTGTTTGGTGGGTATTTTGATAGAAGTTAATGAAATGTGTGGTTGAAAAGTTGTAGGTCCCATAAAATGTAGTTAAAATTAATTGTTTAATTTGACTTGGATAAAAATCTTGATTTTAATTTTCATCAAATAGAGAGGCTTGTTCTTGTTTGTTTCAACATCAGTTCCAGATTTAACTATGTGCTTCTATGTAATTTATTTTCATTCATTTATTGATTTAGTTTCCCTCTGATGCAAATTGTAGATATAAGAGGAAAAACATAAAAGAACTGCATAAACTGCTGCACAAGTGTAATGAACAACTTCAGCAATTCAGCCATGTAAATAAAAAGGCACTCGATCAATATGTAAATTTCACAGAACAACGGGAAGAGCTCCAAAGAAGACAAGCTGAATTGGAGGCAGGTGATAAGGTACAATGATTCCTCATAATTCTGATGTTTTCATGGAGCTATAAATTATTGTTTATGCCCAAGAGGATACCTGAACAATTAATTTCATTTGTTACCCTTATTTGGTAGAAAATCCAAGAGCTTATAGCAGTTTTGGATATGAGGAAGGATGAATCCATTGAGCGTACCTTTAAAGGTGTGGCTAAGCATTTTCGAGATGTGTTCTCAGAACTTGTGCAAGGAGGCCATGGATTTTTAGTAATGATGAAGAAAAAGGTTAGTTATATTGGTTTGAGTACATATATCACTTGTAAAGCAAAAGTATACCAATTTGTGGATTAACTAGCATTATTTATTGCTTGCAGTTGCTTGGTTCTTTTTTATTAACTTGGTTGCTGTATGGGTTTTGAACTCTTCCATCTTTTGTACATTTCGGAAAGGAACCTAATAATACCTGGATGAGTAACCTTAAATTCCAAAACAATTCATTCACCTAATATCAATAAGCTTACATGGTTTGTCGCAAGTTGAAATCTGGATCTGAATACTGGTCTTGACTGACAGTTGTAATATTTTTGTTCGAATTAGTGTATGGGAATATGTAGTATTAACTAATGAGTATGTAAATCAAATCCTAAAAGAATATCATGTGAAGCTGCTATAACCAAGATTAGTAATGGGTTATTTGGGTATTGTTGAGGTTATCATAGAAAACTGACTTGAATATATAATAATTAAACTTATTTCCCTATATACGGATATGCAGAAAGATAACCACAATGTCTCTTACTTATTCCTTCCCATTTATCTAAACTAATTTTGTCTTAATAATGATAGTCATGGTCAAGTGCTCTTTTTTTAATGAGGTTTATATGGAAATGGTTATACATTGATTTCCTATTATTTATACAGGACATTGATGACGTTGAGAATGATGATGATGATGAGCCTCGCACAGCGGACACGGAAGGAAGGGTTGAAAAATACATTGGTGTCAAAGTCAAGGCATGTTATTAACTTTTGCAAACTTGTGTTCTGTCCCTTAGCAAGGCTATAGCTAAACTTGTTCTTCAGTACATTTGATATCTTCTAATAGATTAGGTGTCTAGCTTTGTATGCTTTTTTTGAATAAATAGAAGTGAAATACTTGAGTAGATGAAAGCAACTAGGACTCATTATACTGAATTTCATGTTCTCAACATTTTAGCATCCATTTGGAAAGTGTGGTTGCACAAGTAGTTTTTAGTTCTAAGTCTAGTAATTTCTTTGACTCATGCTTCTTGTGGTAGGTTTCTTTTACTGGGCAAGGAGAGACACAGTCGATGAAACAATTGTCTGGGGGTCAGAAAACTGTAGTGGCACTGGCACTAATCTTTGCCATTCAGCGATGTGACCCTGCCCCATTTTATCTTTTTGATGAGATAGATGCAGCACTTGATCCTCAGTACAGAACTGCTGTGGGAAGTATCCTAACTTTGGCCTCAATTTTTTGGTGAAAGAAAGCTATCATGATTTTTTTTCCCTTTCTTTTTCCTACTAATGTTATCAATGAATGAAAATTCTGTTTCTGATCTTATCTACTATTTATAAATGATGCCCGTGATAAAGATGCGATGCCTTAGCAACCATAGAATTTATAATCCCAGAAGAAGGTAGAACATTTAGAGTTTCTTTTTTGGGCTAAACAATGAGTGGCACAACCTTTCACAGTCCACTACATTACTGCCTGTCATTAATGACATGGGTGTTTCTATTTTAAATTCACTTTTATTTTCTCATATCAATATAAATGCTTTCCTAATCAAAAATGTCAAATTGTATCTGCCTGGATCCACATGGAAAAACTTTCTTGACAGGGATACCCTTGCCACAAGTCTTAGCTTAATCATGGTTTCTGTGCTATTATCTTTCTTGTGCGATGCTGTGGATTCTTAACATTACTTGCTATTAGATATGGTTCGTCGTCAGGCAGACACAGCTAGCACCCAGTTCATAACCACGACATTTCGCCCGGAGTTAGTTAAGGTGGCTGACAAGATATATAGCGTCTCACACAAAAATAGAGTTAGCCATGTTTATGTTTCCACCAAGGAAGAAGCTTTGCAATTTATTGAGGAGGATCAGTCCCACAACGTTTGAATGAGGTGAGACTTCTGTTAATGCATTTTTATGGGAGAAAAACTCGTTCACCTTTTTAGCTCCTTTCGCGGAGTTAAACTAAATCTTGAATTCAATATTTTGTGGATTTGCAGTGACAATGGAAAGCATGACCATTATGAGATCTTTATAGGATGTGCAACTCCCTTGTAAACATTATTAGTAGGTACTTCTGGAGGTTGATATCTTTAGATTTTTTTCTCGATGCTCATGTACAGTGTTGATGAATCCGGTGCTGACATCGTTCTCTTTACAACTATCTCTTTCTTAGAACTATAAGAAGTTACTTCTCTTCAGAAACTCTTTTCTAGAAATCAGATTATGTGTATAATAAATACTAAAAGGTCAACGTACAATATTTACTGAATTTTATTTTAAATGAGTTCTAAGCATAATCTAACTAATTAATTTAAATGTTCATCCTGTGGCCTAATTTATATAATGTTAATACTTGCACTTGTTCCATCATGGCAAAAGCCTAACATGCTGCTGTTGGGGCACTTTTGAATTTTGAGCAAAAAATAAAAATAAAAATTATGAATTGTTGTACACATTGTTTATTTAAGTTGAAAAAAAGCTTAAAATTTGGAACCGTTTATGGAAAACAGGTCTCGAGGTAGGAACTTTGGGAATTTTATACTTCATTAGGAACTAGGGGAATTTATTGTGAAGTATATGTATGAAAAACAAAAGAAAGTAATTGATCATGATGTAATATAGCAGCAGTCAGCAGAACGCAAAATGAAAGGGAAAAACCCCTAAAATGGATTAAGCTGCCAAATATCCCTAATATAATTACCAAAAATATGTAAAAAAATTCTAAAACGAAAACAAGCTAAGCAAACTCTATCAGCTAAAAGAGAAGTATTCTAAACGAACTCTATCAACTAAAAGAAAATCAATCCAACTTGCTGCAACTGGTTCTGTGGTGAGTCCATAACCAATGGGGAAGAGTGGATCATAGTGTGAATCACCAACATTCATGGGGAGCTGATCTACACTCTTGAACCAAGTCCTTGATGACTTACCGGTGAATCCATAGTCCCCAAAGAGGACATCAGCCACCCGTTGACTTCTGTTCCAGGTAACCAAGCAGCCACTAATGCATCGATAGAGTTAAGGTAGCGCTGAATCACCAAAGGTCAACAGGATACAAGAACAACCACACACTTGACGTTGCCACAAACATTCTTGATTGTGTCTAAACCTTGTTGAGGAATAGTAAGGTTTGAATTGTCGCCTGCAGATTCAGCATAGGGAGGTTCTCCTACCACAACCACGGCGTAGGAAAAGTTACTGGATTTTACAAAATCCTCGTCCGAGCTTTCACTGTAGGATATTTCTATACTTGGATGAACTGCAGTCGAGATCCCGTTAAAGATTGTGGTTCCGGTAGTGACGTAGTGTGGTTGTCGCCACCTTGTCCTTGCCAAGTTATTGTCCAACCACCACATTGAAATCCAAGATTGTTAGCATGGCTTCCGGAAACTTTAGGGGGCGTTTTCTTCGTGTTTCAATTTTGTGTTTTGAGTTTTGAATTCGTTTTGTGTTGTGTTTTGGGTGTCCATTTTGAGATTGTTGAAAACTCGTTCTTTTTGTCATTTTGAAAAAATATTTCCTAACCCGTGTTTTTTGAGTTTTGACAGATTTGTGAAGATAACAACCAAAACGTAAAAAAAATTGTTTTCTGTTTCTTCACAAAATTTTTAGCCGTTTTCAAAAACTCGTTTTCGAAGATGGGAAAGAGAACGCGTTTTCAATGTTTTGAAAAATCGAAAACGGCCCGAAAACAGCAAAGAGAACCCACCCTAAGATTTTGGATGCCTTTTTGGGTAGCGGAAGTACAGGGCCATCAGCATTTTCTCCATTCTTCAATAGTACAAGTGATTTCCTCACAGCCTCCCTTGCCAAATCTCTGTGAGCCTGTTCAAGGAACAAATTATATTTCCATTTGTACTTCCGGTTTGCACGGTTGGACTATACAATGAATTATATTTGAACTTTATTTTTATTTTTTTACTGACCTGGCTTCCAAGTTGATCGACTAAACTATGATCAGCCATGGGATTCTCAAAGAGGCCCTTTCTGAATTTTACTCTCAATATCCTTCTGACGGCATCATCAGTCCGGCTCATTGGGATGAAGTTGTTCACCAAAGATGTTAAAGTATCAATGAATTCTGTACGATTGAGAGGAAGTGAGGAACCATAATCTGAACAAGTCAACAGGGAAAACTTTGTGTTAGCATTTGATGCACGGGTTTTGAGCAATCACAAGAATCTAATTTACCAGGTCAATGCCAGCGTTAATCCCTGTTAGAACAGAAGATGTATAATTGGCATGTTGTGGATATGTGATTTTGTCTATTCCTTGCCAATCTGAGATGACAAATCCCTATAAATTGTAGCAAATTCGAAAAATTATTAGTGGGTGATCTATCAGTATGTTTTCTTCTAATAAATTGACTACTATTTTACTGAATTATTTGAAGCTATACCCTGAATTTCAAAGTGCCTTTGAGGAATTTGGTGACAAGTTGACGATTTGCATGCATTTTGACTCCATTTAGGCTCGAATAGGATACCATTACGGTTGACACACCCTTGATGATTGAATTGTAGTATGGTGGCATATGAATGCTTAGCAATCCATGCCAGTTAGTCACTGTGTTGTTCATGTTGATTCCTTTTGTCGTCCCACCATCTCCAACATAGTGTTTGCACAAGCCGCAAACTTAGTACTATTTCCTGTACATACACAGAGAAAAAGAATTACATTAGAGAATTTTTCAACAATTCGACGAGTTTGCAATGTTAGTGTACTAGTTTGGTACATGTGTGAATTACGTAAAAAGTATGCTTACTTTCCACCAACATAAGGAACACCCTTTGGTGAATAATGAGTTAGGAGGGATGTCTCCTTGTAAACCAGGAATGATTTCCGTCATATCTTGAACAATTTTAGGGTCCTCACTATAACTCTCGTAACACCTTCCCCACCTTGGATCTCTGCATACCTATTAATTGTAGAATTGAACTTAGATTAGTTTGTGAAGATTAAGGTTTCATAAAATTGTAAGAAGAATTTTGTATACCGCAATGCACGGAGCAAAGACATAAGGTATGCCAATAGCTCTGGCTTCAAGGGGAGTTGCAGCACCAATCCTCTTCACGAGGTCTTTATCTCTGCATAATGAGAAAAAAAGACACGCTGTAAATATGTTATTGCACGAAACAATTCAGTACAAGAATATAGTACTGACCTAGTTGCTCCTAGGCCAACATTGTGGGGAAATATGGTAGCCTTGTAAACATTGTTGTGCCATGAACAGCATCAATCCCATAATTCATAGGAATCCCAAGTCTGCTAGACAAAGAACCATTCTGAAATGCATCCACCATATCTATCCACTCCTCGGCTGTGGCCTGTTCACGTGGCACGCTTCCACCACCGCTTAGGAGGCTGCCAATTGAGTAATCTCTCATGATCTCTGTTGTGGCAGCACGGCGATCAATCTGTGCCATCTCAATTTTCTCTTCGAGGGTCATTTGGTCCATGAGAACCTTAATGCGAATATTCATAGGCTGGTTTGGATCCTCGTACAGCATGTTCAACTTTGATTCCTGTCCCCATGCTGATGCACATAAGAGGAGAAGTCCCAATATTGGAACTAAATACCTCGAAAACATTGCTTCGAAACTTGTTTACTTTCTGAAAAAATAAGATAGAGAATTAACAAACACAGAACCTGTTACAATAAGTGACAAAGTGTGTAGAAATTTAAAAACATGCATGAATTTTAAGAAAAATACAGATAGAAGAACAAAGGAACTCACGTTGAGAAGTAGAGAAAACGTTTCTATCCAGGAAGAATTAATGAGTATGTAAAAGGTAATAGTATGTGGGTTTATATAGACATGTAAGGTGTTAGTGTTCTTACACAATTAGGATATTAGAATGGCTTCAAATTCGATAAGGTGTTGGCGTTCTTAACACAAATAGGATTTTTGCATGGCTTCAAATTTGATTAGGACTGTTTATCCAATTTGGATTATAATTCAGTTTAAATTGAATAGTATTAGTTGCTCAATTAATTTCATACGTACTTTATATTACTCACACACAATTTCTTTTTTCTTTGAAAATTTGTTCTTGATATGTAATTTTTACGTCATTTGAACACGTTTAAAAGTATTTAAAAGTTATGGTTTAAAAGAACTTATTTTAAAAAAAATTATATATGAAAAATAAACAATTTAAAATTAAGTTAAAATTTGTTTGATTTTTATTATTTTTGACTGAATTTTAAATTGTTTATTTTTCATATATAATTTTTCAATAAATAAGTTCTTTTAAAACATAACTTTTAAATACTTTTAAACGTGTTCTACCGGAAAATTATGTTTCGAAAAATAAATAATTTAAAGTTGATTTAAAGTTACACAACCAAAGATATGAGAAACTAAAACCCAAAAAATTTCTATAGTCAAGTAACGTGTTCCGACATTATATTTTAGAACCATGCTGTATGTACAGGCAGAAGCCTGCCAAAACACACACATGGGATGAATGAGGGGTATTTTTGGGGTAATTTTTTATTCAAGGTGGGCCCCACATCATGTGTCTATTCTGAAAAAATTATGTGAATTTCTTTTTTTGTACACGTGGATTAATCCTATATTTTAACCCACATTTTTAAATAAATTTTTTTTCATATTTATATATAAAAAATGAATACTATTATTTGTTACAGAAAAATAGAATTATAATTCAAAAGGAGCGACGTTGCATAAATCGCATACTCGATAGAATCCAAACAAGGTAATGTTGCTTTTATAGTTTTTCTAATTCAAATTTTAAATGAAACGCGATATAAAATTGATATATGTTCCTAAAAGAATCATAATATGGAGTGGCGACTATTTCATCAAAATTTATTGTTTACAAAATTTGACTTCATCATCATCATGGGGGAAGGAAAATGAGTTGTCTAGAAAAAAAGCACATCAAACAAGGGAAAAGTTGGCAAATGGAATTTAAATGGTACCATCAAACAGGGCCTTAGGTTTCTATAAGTAAGAAATTGTGGAGTTTATTCATGTGTACTAGAATAAATTTGGAAAAATAATTTTGGAACAAAGGAGTTCTCCTTGACCTCTTAGAAACTTCATTAGAAAACAAGGGCTTAATCGATGGTCTATGAAGTGCATGGTATAAAAGAAAAGTGCATATATAGTAAAATCGTCCGCTCTGCACCCATCCCCGGGTATATAAAAAAAGCGTATCCATTAAACTATTTGGAAATTAAAGGAAGGGATATTTGATAGCATTAAAGGCATTTTCCTAGCCGTCGAATATACCATCTACGCCTAACATGTGAAATGGAGGCATAAAGATGTTGTGCTCAGCCTTGAATACCATGTAAGGAGTATTTTTCTCTATTCTATTCTATAGAGATATACAAATCAGGAATTTCTTGTATTAGCTGATTTTCATTTAATATGATTCGAGATGAAAAATTTCAAAAAACTTATTTTCAGCTTCCAAGAAGTAGATTCAGTATTAAGATTAGAAATGGCAAAAATGAAAATAAGAGCTTCCGTTGGAATTTATTAATATGATTTTCAAAATGAGTCAATTTTTTGGCTCAAGTCGAGATTGTTTTAACGAATAACCAATTTAGATATTCACGATTAAGAAGTACTGAATTCTCTTTCAAATAGGTCCTAAAAGGAGAAGGCTCGAATGCCAAAAGACGTCTAGAATTCACTTGACCCGAAATGGCAATCTTCTTTCATTTCTCGACATTGAAGTAGACCAAGCTTTTAGAAGTACATAAAAAAATGTGAATTTCATGGTAATAGATAGGGTTTGTCTATCTAATAAGAAAGAATGATACTTAGTATAGTTCGGAAATTAATTTTTGATTTTGATCAAGTGAAGTGTAATAATATTAATTCCCTATGATAGCCGCATAGATTGGAATCATGATCATACCATGTGTTATCCGTCGTCTCTGCAGCCGCCAAAAGCCTATCCTCTCTCGAATATTGAGTGGGTTGACCTGGGAAGAGATCCGGATGAACCTTCCAACAAGCAGAATAGAAGTTGACCACAAAATTATCTCTTTTTGTTTCTAGAATCTCATATTTTAAGGATCTTTAAACCAAATAAAATTGCGTAAAGATAATGGTGTTATTGACCATTCCGAGAATGTGCATTGATTTGACTTAAAGGTATAACTTAAATTCGATTTGAATTAATCTCTAAAGGGGGGGGGGGGGGATAGAATTATTGTGATTGAATAATCATCTATCACTCGAGCAAATTTGTTCGAAATGATTATTAAATGGTCGAAATAATCATTAAATGTGATCTGCACTTATTCAATCATGGCAAAAGCCTAACATGCTGTTATTAGGGCACTTTTGAGTTTTGATATGCCCAAATCTAATTGCTTATAACGTGATTTAAATTTTGAGAAATTTATGTAAATTATTGATACACATTGTTCTTTTCTTTCTTATTATTATTATTATTATTATTATTATTATTATTTCATTTAGCTACGACATTATCTTTCTCTAAAGTAGTTATCTTTTCCCCATTTTTGAAAAGTGATTCTGTCTCAATAATATATTTTCTCAAAAACGAATTTTTTATTTTAGAAAATAAACAAATTTGATCAAATTGTCTTACTAGAAAATTATTAAAAAAAGAGTTCACATCTTTGAATATGAATACATTGCGCCAACTTAGGTGTATTTTTTGTACTATTTTATAGTATTTAAAATCTGCAAAAGTTTGTGGATGCCCACTTGAAAACTTGTGTCACAATTGGTAAGTGGTAACCCATAAGTTTTAGAATAATTTTGTATAAAAAAAACTCATTCACTCCATACTGTGTCTTATCTGTATAACTTCTATTTCTGTAATCATAGCACAGCTCTAAGTTTTAGAGAAAGCTATGGTGCCTATTAATCCTATCTATGGCGGTCAATCCCATGAGGTTAGTTAGCAAACTCTATTCATAAATAAGGAGATAGAGCGATCATAAAATTAACCTATAAGATGTAATTCTATTGTTCTTTACTTTAAAAAAACAATCTTAAAATTGGGAATGGATTATTAAAAAATATATATATCAAGGTAGACTTGTGGTACTCGATAAGTTCAAAGGTTCATGTAATTTTCTCTATAACATGCTTTTAGTTCTTCATTAGGAACTTGTGGATTTAAAAGTGCAGTCAATTGTATGAAAAACATAAAAGAAAAGTAATTGATCATAACATAACAAAAGAACACAAAATGAAAAAGAAAAATCCCTGAATTAGATTAAAGTTGGCCAAATATCTCTAAAAGTAAAGGAAAATTTGAAAATAAAAAATTCTAAAAGCGAAAAGATGCTAAACAAACTCTATCAACTAGAAGAAAATCAATCTAACTAGATGTAACCGGTTCTGTGGTGAGTCCATAACCAAAGGGGAAGAGTGGATCATAGTGTGAATCACCAACATTCATGGGGAGCTGATCTACAGTCTTGAACCAAGTTCTTGACAACTTCCCGGTGAACCCATAGTCCCCGAAGAGGACATCAGCCACCCCGTTGCCTTCTGTTCCCGGTAGCCAAGCAGCTACTAGCGCATCGATAGAGCTAAGGTAGGGCTGAATCACCAAAGGTCGACCGGATACAAGAACAACCACACACTTGACGTTGCCACAAACATTCTTGATTGTGTCTAAACCTTGTTGAGGAATAGTAAGGTTTGAATCGTCCCCTTGAGATTCAGCATATGGGGGTTCTCCTACCACAACCACGGCGTAGGAAAAGTTACTGGATTTTACAAAATCCTCGTCCGGGCTTTCACTGTAGGAGATTTCTGTACTTGGATGAACTGCAGTCGAGATCCCGTTAAAGATTGTGGTTCCGGCAGTGTGGTTGTTGCCACCTTGTCCTTGCCAAGTTATTGTCCAACCACCACATTGAAATCCAAGATTGTTAGCATGGCTTCCGGCAACTAAGATTTTGGATGCCTTTTTGGGTAGTGGAAGTACAGGGCCATCAGCATTTTCTCCATTCTTCAATAGTACAAGTGATTTCCTCACAGCCTCCCTTGCCAAATCTCTGTGAGCCTGTTTAAGGAACAAAATTATATTTCCGTTGTGTACTTGAATAAAATTTTTGCTTCGTTTTATTTTAACTGACCTGGCTTCCAAGCTGATCGACTAAACTATGATCAGCTATTGGATTCTCAAAGAGGCCCATGCTGAATTTGACTCTCAATATTCTTCTGACAGCATCATCAATCCGGCTTACTGGAATGAAGTTGTTGTTCACCAAGGAGGTTAAAATATCAATGAATTCTGTATGGTTGAGAGGGACCATAACCTGAAAATTTTAACGGGGTAAATGTCGTATTAGCATTTGATGCATGCATTTTGAACAATCAGCAGTATCTAACTTACCATGTCAATGCCAGCTCTAATCCCAGTTAGAACGGAGTACGTATAATTGGCATGTTGTGGATAGGTGATTTTGTCGATTCCTTGCCAATCCGAGATGACAAATCCCTAGAAGTTGTAGCAATTCGAATAATTATTATTGAGGGATATTTCAGTATGTTTTCTTCTAATAAATTGAGAATTATTTGAAGCTATACCCTGAATTTCAAATTGCCTTTGAGGAAGTGAGTGACAAGTTTACGATTTGCATGCATTTTGACTCCATTAATACTAGAATAGGATACCATGATCGTTGACACACCCTTGATGATTGAATCATAGTATGGTGGCATGTGAATGCTTAGCAATCCATGCCAGTTAGCCACTGTGTTGTTCATATTGATTCCATGTATCGTCCCACCATCTCCAACGTAGTGTTTTGCACAAGCTGCAACCTTAGTACTTTTCACATAACCCAAGAAAAAGAATCAAAATAGGGACATTACAAACATTGTCAATTATGCAATTTTTAGTCTGTGTTTGGTACACTGAATAATATTCGATTGTGATGGACGGTACAATTCTTACATCTACTTCGATGCATTTTAGTTGTACTTACTTTCCACCAACATAAGGAACACCCTTCGTTGAATTAGCAGGGATGTCTCCTTGTAAACCAGAAATGATTTCGGTCATTTCTTGAACAACTTTAGGGTCTTCACTGTAACTCTCGTAACACCTTCCCCATCTTGGATCTCTGCATACCTATTAAATGTAGAAATTGAACACAGTTTAGTTTGTGATAATTAAGGTTTTCATAAAACTGTACGAGGAATATTGTATACCGCAACGCATGGAGCAAAGACATAGGAAATGCCAGTGGCTCTGGCTTCAAGGGCAGTTGCAGCACCAATCCTCTTCACAAGATCTTTATCTCTGTGTAATGAAAAAAACAGAATTATTAAAATACCATAAAATTTAAGGAATGTCATCAGTACAAGAATATATTACTGACCTGGTTGCTCCTAGGCCAACGTTGTGAGGAAATATGGTAGCCTTGTAAACATTGTTGTGTCCGTGAACAGCATCAATCCCATAAATCATAGGAATCCCAAGTCTGCTAGACAAAGAACCTGTCTGAAATCCATTCACCATATCCACCCACTCCTCGGGGGCGGCGTGTTTACCTGGCACGCTACCGCCACCGCTTAGGACGCTGCCGATGGAGAAATCTCTCATGATCTCAGCTGTAGCTGCGCGTCGATCAATCTGTGCCATCTGGCCAATTTTCTCTGCGAGGGTCATTTGGTCCATGAGAATCTTTATGCGAGTATTCATGGGCTGGTCTGGATCCTTGTACAGCATGTTCAACTTTGAGTCTTGTCCCCATGCTGATGCACATAAGAGCAGAAGTCCCAATATGGGGGCTGAATAACTCGAAAACATTTCTTCGAAACTTGTTTGTCTTCTGAAAAAATAAGATTGAAAATTAAGAAATACAAAACTTGATGAGATAAGTGAAATAGTTAGTGCATAGAAAACTTAAAAACTTGCATGAATTTACAGAAAACATAGATGAACAAAGGGAACTCATACTCACGTGGCTTTATAATGTGCCAGGACTCTTTATCCAGTTTGGATGATAATTCAATTTAAATTGAACAGATTAGTTACTCAATTATCTTCAAGGATAAATACAAATCTCTCATAACAAAATTATTTAGCAAATTCCGGGATTCTTATTTTGGTTGCAGACTATTTTATTTTTGTTTAAAAAAAATCTCGAGATTCAAATAGAATAATACATGATAGGCATATAAAAGTTTTATCTTTGTCACACGGATTTTTTTTTTCTTTATTTGTTTTTTTCGAGAGTTTTATTTTTGATACTATAAGAGTGTGTTTGATTGTGAGTATGTAATTTGTATGGAAATAAAATAAATTTTGGACAATTCCATTGCCTAGAACTTATTTGTATGTAAATTATTAATTAAATCCTTTCGGTTGATTTAGTTATCAAATTAGAAAAATAATATTCTTGTCCATTTTTTATTGGTGTATAGATGAGAGAGAGAAAGAGAAAGTGGATTCCCTGAAAAATAAAATCATAATCCTCCTAAAGGAAATATTTTCCTTGCTTTTAAGCAAAATATGATTATGTGACCAAAAGTAGGAAAACGTTTTCCGTGAAAAAAATGTCAATCAAACAAGATAAAAGTAGAAATTTTGGTGGAAAAATACATTTTCCATAGAATGGGACATAAATGATAAATTATGTTGCCATGATGTATGAAAATTTATTCTTTTTCACAACACTACTTTCTATAAATGGACATTGAGTATTGGATTGAATGGGGGCGGAGGTAGGATGATAGAGTTGTGGGGACAAAATTAACATAAAACGTTGGGATGAATATTAAGGAGCTTAAATATTTAGAGGAACTTTTTGGGGTGTGGGGCAGCTGACTTCACTGCCCCAATACTAAATCCGCCATTGAGTGACGAGCACCACCTAAGCTAGATAGCAATAATTTTTTGTCCGGTTTAGATAAAAATAAGACTTACGAATTACGATGTTGAAAAGTTAAAAAAAATTATGGAACTCATGAATATATGGATGAAAATGAATTTTAAAAAAATGGAAGCCAAATAAGATTTCAAGAATCCTACAAACTGAATATGACAATCCAAAAGAAACTATTGACAATCTCATTAGTTATAGTAATCTAGTGAATGAAAATCCATTACTTTATAAAATCAAGAAACTAAATTTTGGCAATCTTACAAAAAGGAACATGAGACTTCCATAAATTATGGTAGTATATTATGAATACCCATTTAATGAATTCAAAATCATTTTGAACTAAACATTTAACTACCAAAGAGTGAACACAACACTAAAACAAGTATATATATTTCGGGTTGTGCTTGATGTACATAATTTTTGGTACATAAAGATATCCATATACTCACATTCCGCTACGGGTGTCCATACACTCACACGGGGGGTGGGGCCCACTGCTCTCTATATGAGTGTATGGACACCTTTATGTAACAAAAATGATGTATATTAAGATTTATTAATATATGACTGGCCCCCTCCATGTGAGTGTATGGACACCTTTATGTAACAAAAATTATGTATATTAAGATTTATCCATAGAAAAATGTTAAACAACCCACTTGGATGACCACTTGCTTGACCACACCCTTACATAGGTGTGTAAGTCCTGCGAAAATAAAATAATATTTTTTCTCCCAATGTATGTGGGTGTGGTCATCCAAGCGGTCAAGCAAGCGGACACTATAGCATGTCTTTTTATCCATACATTCCATACAAAAAATTCGTCCTCATTTGTGTTCCCCTTGTAGCCTTTGCTCAAGGCGAACATCCAAGTAAGCGGGTTGCATCAATATTTCTTAATTTTTCAAGATATTTCTATAATTTTTAAAAACAATAACTTGTACATTTGGCAAGAAAGCGTTTCTTTATTGTCATGCATAAATTTAACTAATCATTGACACCCAGTGTCACATAGACTAGTGCGCAACACAAACTAAGGTAAATAAAGATTTCATGATTCTCACAACTAATCATGACAATCTGAAAAAACTTATTGGCATTCTCATCAGTTATGGTAATCTAGTGAATGAAATTCCATGACTTTAGAAAATCAAGAAACTAAATTTTGGCAATCTTACACCAAGCAACATGAATCTTTCATAAATTATAGTAATATAAAATGAAACTCATTTAATGAATTCAAAATCATGTCATATATAAATACCAACTAACGGTTTAACTCTTAGTTGAATACGAAACAGTGAACCAGGGGCGGAGGCAGGGGGTGTCCTGGACACCCCATTTTTTTGATAATTTTTTTTTTTTTTTCTTTTGGATTTTTTTTTTTTTAAATTGGAAGGATTGAAGAATGGTAACTTTTATTTTATTACAAATAAACTTGCGAAAAAAGTTAATCTTATTTCTTTCACTTATTTTAGGTTAATTCTCAACTTATTAGTAATTTTTATACTGGTGTATTATCCGCAGAAAAGGTAAATGACTCAATTAGTGAACTTTTGTTTCCTCTCATTTTTGTAATTTCCTTCACAAAAAAAAATCGGGGGCAGCGCCCCCGTCGGCTCCCACCCCTTCACCTATATATTTTCAAATTTGGACCCCCCTTTTTCAACAAGCTGACTCCGCCACTGGAGTGAACACATCACTAAAGCAACAAGTAAATATATTCCTTACGGAAAATGAGAAAATTTCTCGTTCTTGTCATCCTCATTTGTGTTCCCCTTGTAGCCTTTGCTCAAGGCGAACATCCAGGTAAGTGGGGTGCTTCAATATTTCTTAAATTTTCCAGCTATTTGTGTAATTTTCAAAAAACAATAATTGTCTATTTTGACAGAATTTTGTTTTGGGGAGTGCACGGGAGTATGCGGTGATTGTTGCGCTGTCTACAAATGCATATGGGGCGACATGGTTACTGCAACGACCCAGTTCCTGGCTCGACAGGAAAATGTTGCTGTGCGAGACAGGCCCCTCCCTCTCGTCCTCTGCCTATGGCTCCATTCAAGGAAAATAATGTTGTGGGTTAAAAATAAAATTATACAAATTACTTTTGGGGTATTGTTGAATCATCTTTCATTAATAAAAAAAAGATATAAACTTTGTTTTTTTGGCGATTTATTATTATTATTATTATTTTATGTTTTGATACGTTCTGAAACTACGCAAATGACTTGAAATACCCATGTTAAATTGGTGTAAAAGGACAATATTGCCCTTAACTAGGGTGGCCAAAAGAATTAGAACCAATCGAACCAAACTAGAACTAAACCTGGCTGATTTGGTTTGACTTAAATTATAAATAGTTTTGGTTTCTAGAATCAAGAATTGATCGATTTTGGTTTAGTTTTGATACTAGTACCGAGAATCAAGTACCGATTCATTTCGTTTGTTATTTTAAACTTTGACCATGTTCATTCTTTAATTTGATTAATGTTTTTTATTTGACAATTTTTGGAGAAGTTAGAACTTGCCATTTGCATTGAATGAGACTCAGCCTCTATCTTGTTTAGTTAAAAATCATATTTTTAGTAAATTTTGATAAAAATCAATAAAATGTATGGTAAAAATGAGTTTAAGGAAAAATAAATTTTAGAAAATGAGAGCCAAACGGGGACTTATTGCCTGTATTGGCTTTTGATGATGAAATTTTAATTTATTTTAGAAATAATAATTTCGTATAACTGTTTTTCAAAAATAACTCTTTTTTCTTGTTGTGTCTTGTGTGTTTTGTCATGTCCGTTTCGTTTTCATTCCAGTTCCATGCAACTTGGCATATATACATAGCTACATGTATACAACACTGCCACCAAAATTACTGTCATACGTTCCACCACCACTCTCTTCTTCACTCCCCTATATTACCATGGTCTTCTCAAACCCACCACAGCCATTGTAGTCGGGTTGATCCAACCCGATCCACCCATTTAACACTCTTATTTTCCATATCCAGATTTAGTGAAGATGAGGAGCGTTGATGCGACATGCTTACCTTGAGGAGAAATGGAAAACCCTTTTTCAATGGTCAAATTGTTGCCATGAATTATGAAAATTAATTCTAACCAATTCCTTGACCACTGTTTGTCCCCAATTCAATCCTTGACTTTTTCGAGTCAACTGATTTTTAAAACATTGTTAAACCAAACTTGTACTATTTCAATTTGTTTGCCCATCTTTTTATAAACCATTCTTTTTGTAGGTTGGCATACATACTTGTTCCAGAAACAGTAATAGTAACAGTATCATCTCATGATCATGGGAAAGAAATTACTATTTGACAATTCATATTCTTCTAGTCCTCCCTCCTAGGCTTAGTAGTGAGTCCAAATCCAAATGGAAAGAGAGGATCATAACGTGGATCGCCTACATTCATCGGAAGTTGGTCGACTGATTTGAACCAAGTGCGCGCTAGTTTGCCTGTGAAACCATAATCACCAAATAAAACATCTGTCACACCCTGGCCTTCAGTTCCCGGAAGCCAAGCAGCCACAAGTGCGTCCATTTGTGCAACATAAGGCTTGACTACAACTGGACGGCCTGAGATGATGACTACAACACATTTGACGGCCCCACATACATTTTTGATAGTGCTCAGACCAGGTTCAGATATAGTTAGATTCAAGCTATCTCCAAATGATTCTGTGTATGGGGTTTCGCCCACGACAACAATGCCATAAGAAAATTTGTTGGATTTCACAAAGTTTGTATCTGGATTCTCCATGTAGACAACTTGTGAGGAAGGATCAACAGTCTTTTTCACAGCAGTTAAGATTGTGGTTCCTGTAAATGTCAGAAGCGTGAAAAATTTAAGTCTTGTTCCTAATATTAGCTTGGTGTCGGTATCTATATCTGTTAATCCGGAACTTCTATATGTGAACATATTTATTAGGTTATAAAACATACCGACTGTAAGGTCATTGCCCTGAAGACCCTGCCATTCTATTGTCCAGCCTCCACATTGGTCACCCAAATTGTCCGCATGGCTTCCTGCAACCAATATCTTTGGCTCTTTCTTTGGAAGCGGAAGCAATGGTTTGTTAGTGCTTTTACCATTCTTCAAAAGCACAAGCGATTTCCTCACAGCTTCCCTTGCCAATTCCCTATGTTCCTGTTAAAAAAAATAAAAAATGTAACCTAATCGAACATGAAGAATCTTCTACTTTATATAAAAGTCTATTGGAATAATAATGGAATAGATTGATAACCTGACTGCCAAGTTGGTTTGCCAGGCTAAGATCAGCCATCGGGTTTTCAAAGAGGCCCATAATAAATTTGACCCTTAATATCCTCTTTACGGCATCATCAATCCTGCTCATTGGGATAATATTGTTCTTCACTTGGAAAGTCAGATCATCAACGAAATCGGTGAAGTTTTCTGGAAGCATAACCTGGTCAATGTAATGGAAACGCTAGTCATTACAAAAGGTAACTACGAGAAAAGGCACGTCCAAGCCACATTAAATCCATTTTTCTTGTGGTCAACAAATAAGATTCTCCCAACTTCTTCCCGTGGATGTAGGCCATTCTACTTAAAGCAACATAATCACTATCTGAACTTCTACTCTTTAAGACTAACCATGTCAATTCCCGCAAGAACACCAGCTTGAACTGAATAAGAATAGTTAGCATGTGGTGGATCTGTAATCCTGTCAATACCCTGCCAATCTGATATGACAAAGCCCTGAAAAGAAATCCAACAGATACAACCAAAATTGGAAAAATTTCGGTCATTTTAATGGACTTGAAATGACATTCATAAATTCATTGAAGGGTTACCCTGAACTTCAGTTTGTTCTTTAGGAAGCCAGTGACAAGATCACGGTTGGCATGCATCTTCTTTCCATTCCAGCTTGAGTAAGATACCATTACTGTGGCTACACCCTTTCGAATTGAATCAAGGTACGCCGGCATGTGGATGCTAAGCAAGCCATTGTAGTCGATCACAGTGTTGTTCTCGTCAATTCCCTTGACCGTACCACCATCTCCTACAAAGTGCTTGGCACAGGCTGCAACTTTTGTCCTGGACCACAGAAACAAAATCTATTTAGTTAAATGGGCTCATAATTGCAAAAAGGCCATTTAAAAGTACAAACAAACTATATGTTAAATGCAGATGTCACTTAAAGTTCATAATCAAGGAATATTCTAAAATTTGAAACCCCAGAGATTGGAGTAGCAAGTAAAAAGAGAAAATAAATATCTAACAACATTAAAAAATGGAAATTTATTTGACTGGAAAATATATTCAACAGGAGGAGAATGTTATCAACAATTACAAAGTTGACATCCTTTTCAATGACTAGACTACAATAAATGATAAATAGGGTGACTAAACTAAAGTAAGAAAAAATAAATGGAATGTACGAAAGTAGTAGGCCCACCATGATGAACTGTCCAGCAAAAACTCTCTGTATTTAGTGCTTTTATCCTTATCTCAAAGAATTGGCTTCTAAACATAGAAAAGGCGAAGTTTAACAACAAAGAACTAAATGCGACAAAATGGAGTGATATTGTGATCAGGGAATTATACTTTTGTTCATAGCTAAAGTTTGGTGAAGTCGTAAGATGTAATTTTTATGAATTATAAACTGAAATTTTAATTTTATCGAATTTGAGAAATGCCAAGTTGAATACCATATCCAACAGATATAAATTGCCAACCAACATCAGGACAACCCATGTGACCACTTCCCACATAAAATTTTTTAATGGCAATTGGCAGTTACCACTTCCACATAATAACAATATGACAATTGATAAGTTACTCAAAAAAATACACACACATAAGTAAATTTGATCTAAGCAAAATGAAAAAGAAGATTCATACTTTCCAGCAACAAACGGAACACCCTTGCGGGATGCTGGGGGGTCTCCCTGTAAACCAGGTATAATTTCAGTCATTGCTTGAACGATCTTATGATCTTCGCTATAGCTTTCATAACAGCGACCCCATCTAGGATCCCTGCAGACCTGTAAGCATTCGAATGAACAGGAATCGTATACATACAACTGCTAAATGGGAGAGAGGACTAAAAGCATGTTGCCAAATTACTTACAGCAATGCAGGGTGCAAAAGCATATTGGATTCCTGTGGCTCTAACTTCAAGTGCAGTGGCAGCTCCAATCCTCTTCAAAAGTGCCGGATCTCTGATCCAAATTTAAATTATTAGAGAACAGACACAAAGTTTAGAAATTCTAATTATAATTAGCCAAAAATTCAAGAACACAAGTTTATACACTCAGTATTAATATCTTAAATTATACGTGAGGTTAGCATAATCTTCAGAGAAAATGAGACAACGACTGAGTTTCAGATTCCATAGAAGTATCTCGGAAATTTGGAAATAGAACATAATTTTTGTTCAAAGTTTACTTCTATGTAGGATTTTGTAAAGCACTAACAAGAAACATATATAAATTCTTACAAATTTCCGTTCCAAGAATCTTTTCAATTTCAGCTAAGTTGTAACTTATCAATTCTCCCCACGACAATTCTAGGAATAATAATGCACCAATTCAGCTTAAAGGAACAATAGCTCTTTTGAACATAATCACATTCAGCAAACCATTTTCTCTCAAATATAATGAAAACACATACATACACAGAACAAACAGATACTCCAAAACACACTTAAACAAGACACCTTTAATATAATTTCAATAAATAGGCTGTGAGTTTTCACAAACATAATATAAGTATTAGAGGAATTACTGTATCAATTATTTAATAGTGCTGTAAATCGTTTGACGACAAATCCCATAGATTAGGTAATTAGATAAATCTAGAATATTTGATTGACCTTTAATTAAGCTTTGGTCAATCACCCTCCTGTACATGTATATATACCTCATCTTTATTCAATGAAAGGCAAGCTATTATTTTGTAATATCTTTATGGTATCAGACCTCCCACGTTTCTGACCTGTCTTTTTCCTCCTTTCTCTTTTCTGTTTCTTTTTTTTTCCCCCAAATTCTCCACCATCTTCCTCAATCATAATGGCTTTCGACGGCACCTCTGCACCTTCCACTGCTCACACCATCATTCAAAATACCCAAGACCCAACTAATACTCTTGTTACCATCAACACTACAAACATCACAAAACTAACCACCACCAACTACATCACGTGGAGCCTTCAAATCAGAAGTCTACTCGAAGGATATGATCTCTATGGCTTTCTCGATGGTTCTCATCCGAGTCCCACATCAACCGTTACTACTGATGGTACATCGGCCCCAAATCCAGCCTACACAACATGGAAGCGCCAAGATCGCCTTCTCTTCAGTGCACTCCTTGGTGCAGTATCTCCACCCATCCAATCTCTTCTTGCCCGGAACACTACCTCTCAAGAAGCCTGGACCACCTTGGCTGATACCTATGCCAAACCATCCCGTGGTCACATCAAACAGATCAAGGACCAATTGAAGAATTGTGCTAAGGGCTCCAAGACGATCTCCGAGTATATGCAGTTTATCAAGAATAGGGCTGATGAACTTGCACTTCTGGGAAAAACTGTTGATGAAGAAGATCTCATTGATAAAATTCTTGATGGCCTTGGTGAGGAATACACAGGAATTGTCGACGCGGTTAATGCTCGTGAGATGCCAATCTCTTTTGATGAAATTCATGAAAAGCTCATCAACAAGGAGGCATCTCTCCACCAATCACACACACCACCATCACCCTTTCCGGCCACCGCCAATCCCGTCAATCAACGCAACAAATCTTGGCGTCCTTCCACAACCTCCTTTCACAATCAAGGACAGCGATCCAATGCTCCTCGTAATGATCGTCCTACACCCCGTCCATATCTTGGGTATTGTCAGGGTTGTGGTGCTCAAGGACACACTGTTAAACGATGCTCAGTTTATCGACTTGTCAACACCCACTCCTCATCGGCTCCTTCGGCAACACATCCACATGCTCCACGACCTTCTTCTCCATGGCAACCACGAGCACACTTTGCATCTCTTGAAACCTCCGACACCCCCACATGGTTACTGGACAGTGGGGCGTCGCATCATGTCACCACTGATTTGAATAATCTTTCACTTCACACTCCTTATGCAGGGTCTGATGACGTTATGATTGGCGATGGCTCGGGCCTTCACATTACCCATACTGGTTCCACCACTCTCCCTACCCCTACTCACACCTTTAATTTACATAATATCCTTTGTGTGCCTAACATGAAAAAGAATCTTATTTCTATCTATCAATTTTGCAATACTAATCATGTTTCTATAGAATTCTTACCCACTGTCTTTCATGTAAAGGATTTGAGTACGGGGGCAATCCTTTTAACGGGAAACACTAAAGATGGCGTCTATGAGTGGCCAACCTCCTCTCCAACAGTGTCCTCTCCGCTCATTGTCTTTTCCAGCATCAAGACCTCTTCGTCCGAGTGGCACTCCAGATTAGGTCATCCATCATCGCCTATTCTTCGGCATATTATGTCAACATTCTCTTTACCTTATTCTATGTCACAAAACTCTCATTGTAATGCGTGTTTAAGCAATAAAAGTCACAAGCTTCCTTTCTCTACATCTACAATTGTTTCGTCTCACCCCTTACAAATCATATTTTCAGATGTTTGGACCTCTCCCGTTTATTCTGTTGATGATTTCAAGTATTATGTTGTTTTGTTGATCACTTTACACGTTATGTATGGTATTACCCCTTAAAGAAGAAATCTCATGTCTGTGATGTCTTCTTTCGTTTCAAAGCACTAGTAGAAAATCAGTTCAAACACTCCATTGTCACTCTTTACTCCGATAATGGTGGGGAATATCAAGCATTAGATCGATTTCTATCCCTTCATGGAATTTCTCATCTCACCTCTCCCCCACATACACCTGAACACAATGGTCTCTCCGAACGCCGACATCGACATATTGTTGAAACCGGTCTTTCTCTACTCACTCATGCCTCCCTTCCACTCATATACTGGAACTATGCATTTACAACTGCTGTGTACCTCATTAATCGCATGCCCACACCCACACTTTCCCTTTCCACCCCTTATGAGTCCCTTTTTCGCTCCCCACCAAACTACACAAAACTTCGTATCTTTGGTTGTTTATGTTATCCATGGCTTCGTCCGTATTCCAGTCATAAACTTGAGTCTCGATCTGTACCTTGTGTGTTTGTTGGATACTCCCTCACCCAAAGTGCATATCTCTGTCTTGATCCTTCCACTTCCAAAATCTACACATCCCGTCATGTCAAATTTGTGGAATCTGTTTTCCATTCAAATCAATTCAAGGTCACCTTGGTCGTCCAAGTCTAGAAACACTTCCAAATTGGTTTCCCTCAGCGTCGTTTCTTCCCACTATGGTTGTGCCACTCAACACAACCTCTACAACCTCGCCTCTAGGCCAGGATCCATCTCACAGCCAATCTCCAGTCACATCTTCCGAAATTCCACATCCCATAACCGAAACCCCACTTCCTCTCAACCATACCTTAATAGACCAACCCCCGCCATCGGATCATCCTGTACATTCCACCAGCACCAACAATAACCCACCCAATCCATCATCTACTCCCTTATCACTTTCTTCCGACTCCTTGCCTCCTAAACCACCCACCGACACCCATACCATGACCACTCGTGCCAAAAACAACATCCACAAACCCATCCACAAACTTAATCTTACCGCTACCATTACCTCACCCCATCAACTTGAGCCGCACACATTGACCCAAGCCCTTAAAGATCCTAAATGGCGTCAGGCTATGTCTGAAGAGTATGATGCTCTTGTGCGAAATGGAACATGGGAACTTGTTCCCCCTGATTCTACGCAAAATCTTGTCGGTTGTAAATGGATTTTTAGAATTAAACGTTTACCTGATGGCTCTATTGACAGGTACAAGGCGAGATTAGTTGCCAAAGGGTTCCATCAGCGTCCTGGTGTTGATTATTATGAAACATTCAGTCCAGTTGTCAAACCTACTACTGTTCGCTTGGTTCTTAGTCTTGCTGTTAGTCGAGGGTGGTCTCTTCGTCAACTTGATGTTAACAATGCCTTTCTACAAGGTTATCTCTCTGAGGATGTTTTCATGGCACAGCCACCAGGTCTTCAGGATCGTGATAATCCCACACATGTCTGCAAGTTACGCAAGGCTATATATGGTCTCAAACAAGCACCACGTGCCTGGTACCACGAGCTTAGACAATTTCTTGTAGCCTCTGGGTTTACAAACTCTCATGCAGACACATCACTCTTTGTCCTCAACACCAGCGGTACTCTAGTCTATCTCCTTGTGTATGTTGATGACATAATTATTACTGGATGTAATGCCGCTGCCATTCAACAGTTTATTGATCTTCTTGGCAAAAGGTTTTCCATCAAAGATCTTGGTGATTTGACTTACTTTCTTGGTGTTGAAGTTGCCACTACTTCCACTGGTTTACTCCTCTCTCAGCGAAAATATATCACGGATCTTCTCACTCGCACAAATATGACAGGAGCCAAATCAGTCACCACCCCACTTGCCATCGAGCCAACACTTACAGTTCTTTCTGGCACTGCTTTGACAGATCCTTCTGAATACAGAACAGTTGTTGGAAGTCTCCAATACTTGTGTCTCACTCGCCCTGATATTGCATATGCTGTTAATAAGTTGTCTCAATTCATGCATCGACCTACCACTGAACATTGGAATGCTGTCAAGCGCTTGCTTCGCTATCTTTCTGGTACAGCTGATCATGGTCTTACCTTGCACCGTCACACATCCCTATCTCTTCATGCCTTCTCCGATGCTGACTGGGCCGGTAATAAGGATGACTACACTTCCACCGGTGCTTATATTGTTTACCTCGGTCGCAATCCGATATCCTGGTCCTCCAAGAAACAACGCACAGTTGCACGCTCCTCCACTGAAGCTGAATATCGTGCTGTCGCCTCCGCATCTGCTGAGTTACGTTGGATTTGTTCTATTCTAACTGAACTTGGCATTTGTATTCCTGCTGCTCCAGTTATATATTGTGACAACGTTGGTGCCACTCATCTCTGTTCCAATCCTGTCTTCCATTCACGAATGAAGCATGTTGCAATTGATTATCATTTTATTCGAGATCAAGTACAAAGTGGAGCTTTACGTGTCACCCATGTGTCCTCAGAAGATCAATTAGCTGATGCCTTGACCAAGCCTCTTCCCCGCACTCGCTTTCACCTTTTGAAGAACAAGATTGGACTCTCTTCCCGAGCTCCATCTTGAGGGGACATATTAGAGGAATTACTGTATCAATTATTTAATAGTGCTGTAAATCGTTTGACGACAAATCCCATAGATTAGGTAATTAGATAAATCTAGAATATTTGATTGACCTTTAATTAAGCTTTGGTCAATCACCCTCCTGTACATGTATATATACCTCATCTTTATTCAATGAAAGGCAAGCTATTATTTTGTAATATCTTTAATAAGCACTTTGACACCCTATAAAAACCTTTGCAAACTTGCCTGGTGACCCCAAGTCCAACATTGTGAGGAAAAATAGTAGCCTTGTACACATTGTTGTGGCCATGAACTGCATCAATGCCATATATCATAGGAATTCCGAGCCGGGTCGAAAGAGCACCCTTTTGAAGATCATTAACCATATTCACCCAAGTCTCAGCAGTGGCCTTGGGTGCTGGTACACTCCCCCCTCCACTCAGTACACTTCCTGCCCAGAATCGAACTCTTCTTTATATACAACATTATAAGTTCAAGAATATTTCGAGAACAATATAAAGTTTTGGTGAAAGTCGTGTACCGATAAAATACTTCTTCATAACATCAGGCGAAGCATCTTTTCTTTCAATCTGAGTCATCTGACCAATCTTTTCCTCAAGCGTCATTCTCCCCAGCAAATCCCTAATTCTAACACTCAATGGCTGTTTGGGATCCTTGTATTTAACATACTCTGCCTCCGCAACAGCAGTCCACAAGCACAACACCGCAAAACACATAACGGGCATCGAAAATCTCCCCATTGTAGCCACCCGCATTAGCCCTTTTGCACGGAGTATCTGGAACTATTAAACACAACATATTCACGAAACAAATCAAATAACTAAAAGAACACCTTAGCACTAAGTAACCAACCAATGAACCAATCCATGTATGTTAAAAATGCAAATAAAATACCAGTCTAAAAAAAAAGCTGAATAGATAGAGGAATACCTTGGTACAGAGAATAGAGCTTCACTCTGTTTGTGTGTTGGGAGGTTGAAAGATGGTGATATAAAGCAAAAATTGATGGGTATTTTCGTCAGCTTCTCACATAGTAGTGCGTTTATTTGATCCTTCACAGCGAATTTTTAGCGCCTCTATCAGCATTTCTGACAGTGGCAGGAGCAACTCTGGCGACTGGTCGAAAGTGGGCCACTCACTGTAACGGATATTTTTTTAATGAACCTTTTTAGATTAATACCTCAAATAGTCACTGAATTTTGTCAAAAATATTTAAGAAGGTCACTGAACTTCAAAAAGTCCCTAAATAGTCATCGAACTTTGCCAAATATTCCCAAAAGGTCACTGAACTTCAAAACTTTCTTAAATAGTCACTGATCTATGCAAAACATTCTTAAAAGGTCATTGGTATTGACAAAATTCGATGATGTATGGATCAAAATTTGTAAAGTTTAATGACTATTTAGAGAAATTTTGAAGTTCAGTGACCTTTTGAAAATTTTTGGCAAAGTTCAGTGACTATTTAGCGACGTTTTGAAATTCAGTAACTTTCATGGGTACTTTTGACAAAATTCAGTGACTATTTGGGATATTAACTCTTATCTTTTTACCAATTTACAACTTATTTTTCCCTTATTACATTTTAAAAGATTAACGTCAAAATTCAGTGACTATTTGGGATATCAAACGCACGTTCGTAGCTAATTACTTATTAGTACTCCTACCTTTAGACCCATTATTATTTATCTTACAAATTGGTGTACATGATGATGATCATCGAACAATACTGACAAGAACAAATGACCATTGCACGGTAAGTAATATATTACAATTGAAAATAATGAAGAATTTATAGTGGTATCAGAATAGGTTGGATCGTCTAGGCTCGGGGTGACTCTTTTCATTAAAAATTCAAATGGAAACTAGTTCTACTCAATTTCGATTGCTTCACGAGTTGACCTACCATAATAAACTAGTTCTAGACCGATAGCCCGTGAGAAGCCGACCCAGTTAGCAAGACCTGCAATATTGACGGGTCTATGAGCCAATCCAATCCTTAGTTTTGAACGACCGTTTGAGCTTATCTTGAGTCATTTAGACGGATCGATTCAAATTTAGTACGAAACTTAATCTAGTCTAGTTGTAAGTTGGGCCGTTCCAGTGCAGCTCACCCATTTTTAATTGAGGAAATTACATGCACTCAAGTGTTTAAAATTCACAATTCAAACATCAGGTATGAACTTTATTTATTCAAATATCAGGTATCAACCTAATTATAAAACCACCCACCCCAACCGTCCCACCCTCAAACCCTAATTATTCTTATTTCCTTCGTTCTCTCTCTGCACTCTCTCCTCTCGCCGTTTTCTCTCTGCACTCTCTCGCTTTCTCTCCACTCTATTTTTCTCTACCGACCTCACCTTGCTGCAAAATTTGAGCGCCGCTGTGAGCATCAGAGTCAACACTCACAATGACGAAGCGCGACGACGCTAGTAGGTGCGGTGGTGATGGTCGAAGCTTTTTGTGTGATTTGTGTGGTGGTGCGGTGAAGATGGTCGACGCTGGTAAGTGCGGTGGCAATGCGCGGAAGATCGACGCTAATTTGGGTGATTTCTGTGTGTGGAAGTCGATTGTGTTGGTGCGGTTGCGACGGTGGAGATGGTCGTTGGTGGAGGTGGCCGATCTGTTGGTGGTGCTGGAGTTGGGGGCTCTTTTTCAGATCGATGGCTGTGAGATGGTGGTATGGTTGGATGCGACGGTGGTGGTAGTGGTGTGAGCTGTGAGTTTGGTGGTGGTGGTGGTGGTGGTTGTTGTTGTTGTGATAGTGGTGGTCGTGGTGTTGTATTGTTATTGGCGGCGGCGGCGGAGGTGGTGGATGCAGTGACGGGATGTGACGAAGAGTGTCTGTGACCAATTATTTGGTTATATGTGACCAATGACTCAAATGTAATCTAAAAAAATTTATAATATGTACTTGAAAAAAGATTTGTGACTAACTAATTTGAAAATCTGTGACCTTGAAATAAACTGACTTGTAAAATTTTTGAGTTGTGATTTTGAAATAATGTGACTAATCAATTTGATAATATATCACCAATAAATAAATTGTGACATTAATTGTGTATTTGTGACCATTAATTGAATAATGTGATTTTATTATATTTAATTAATTATATATATACCTGATTTTTGAATTTTTAAATTTTGTACTTGATTTTTGAATTGGGATAAACTTCACACCTGAAGTATGATTTTTTCCTTTTTTAATTTATAATCTATAGAATTTTAAAAGAAGGTGGCATAAAAATTTCTCGAACTTGTCCAGAAGGCCTAATCATTTTTGAAGTAGGTTGCAGTTCTTGCTTCTTTATGCTTAGATATAGAAATTAAATTGACCACTCATAGCTTCCTTTGCTACCAATTCTCCCGTCAATTGTAACTGAATTCCTCGTTTTATCTCATAGGACATTATGGGGATACTTCATAATTAAATAAAACAATCCTTACATTACATAATGACTAAATATAATTAATTGTTTTTTGTATCAGTAACATGGTAGAGGCCTTTTCCCACAGGATTTCCTCTGCAATTGCAATGCATGATCATTAAATATGAGATCAAATTGAATAGGATGGTAAATACCATCACATAATGAATGTGATCAGTTGAATCACTGGGCTGCTTTCAGTTCCCACGGTGTCGTTTCGAGTCCGAATCCAAACGGAAAGAGAGGATCGTAATGTGGATCGCCAACGTTCATTGGAAGCTGATCGACTCTTCTGAACCAAGTCCGTGCAAGCTTGCCAGTAAAACCATAGTCGCCAAATAGAACATCGGCAATGCCTTGGCCTTCTGTCCCTGGGAGCCAAGCAGCAACTAATGCATCTATTTTCTCGAGATAGGGTTCGATTACCAACGGGCGACCGGACACGATAATTACGACACATTTTACAGATTCACAGACATTAGTCAGTGTGCTATAACCAGGTTCAGCTACTGTCAGTGTCTTGCTATCACCACGCGTTTCTACGTAGGGAAGTTCACCTATGGCTACAATGGCAAAATCAAAGTTTTCGGATTTCACAAATTCTGCATTGGGATTGTCGTTGTATATTACTTCGGTAAGAGGATCGACCGTGTTTTTCACAGCATCCAAGATTGTGGTACCTATCAAAAACAAGAATCAAATTAATCATGATGTGAAATAACCACAAGCAAAAATTTGTAAAATAGGATTTTGATTGCTTAAAATTACTTGATGTCTCAATCCTTGTAAGAGTTGAATGTGAAAATTCAATTTGCATCCTTATGGAGGAGAAAATACTTCAGTGAGACGGTCTTATATGTTCATGTGGTATGACTGTTCAGTAAAAATAAGTAGTTGACTATTTCCATATCGTTTCCTTCCACCTTTAATCAATTCATGTTTCCTACCTAACTTATTTACATGCAGCAAAATTGTCTGTTTTAAGACTATACCACCTTGAGATGTACAGTTTAACTTTTGATCAAAATCAACTCGTGCAAGAATTATGGACTTCGAAACATACCAACTGTAATGTTGCCTGAAAGACCATTCCATTCTATCGTCCATCCTCCACATTGGTTACCAATGTCATTGGCATGACTTCCTGCCACAAGTATCTTTCGAGTTCTCTTTGGAAGGGGAAGCAACGGCTCATCACTATTTTTACCGTTCTTGAGAAGTACGAGGGATTTCCTCACAGCTTCCCTCGCTAATTCTCTATGCTCCTGTTCATAGAATAATTGATCAAAGAAATACTTTACTTGAATTGATGAAATAGATGGGAACAAGGCAAAATCATCTCGAGGGGGCTATGTCAATGGACCTGGCTTCCTAATTGATCAACAAAGCTGAAATCAGCCATTGGATTCTCAAAAAGTCCCATAATAAATTTGACCCTCAAAATCCTTCTCACAGCATCATCAATTCTGCTCATGGGAATCACATTCTTCTTCACCAGTAAATTCAAGTCATCAATGAATTCAATAAATGTCTCTGGAACCATAACCTGTAATGAACCAGGAAAATGAAGCTGAATATAATTTCCCTTTTCTCATATTGTGAAGTGAGGCTGTTTTGACAATTAACGATCTAATCTTTTACTTACCATATCAATTCCAGCAAGGATCCCGGCTTGAACAGAGTAAGTATAGTTAGCACGGGATGGTGTGGTTATACGATCAATGCCCCACATATCAGATATGACGAAACCCTGAAATAAAGTGACAAAACTCTTACAGTCTACTTTTCAAGATAATTTTGGAATGAAAAATTGAGAAACCTAGTAAGCATGTTTACTTTGAATTTGAGCTTATTCTTAAGGTATCCAGTGATGAGATCGGGATTGGCATGCATCTTTTTTCCATTCCAGCTGGAGTATGAAACCATCACCGTTGCCACACCTTTCCTAATGGAGTCGAGATATGCAGGCATGTGGATGCTGAGTAATCCATTCCAGTCAATAATTGTGTTATTCTCGTTGATACCATTGATCGTGCCACCATCTCCCACATAATGCTTAGCACAACCAGCAACTTTTGTCCTTTGATTGAAAAAGTGAATCAGTATCTTGAAAGGTTCTTTCATGGTGGAAATAATAAAGAAAATTACTTTGGTGGGCATCAACTGGGATCATGAAAACAACTAATAGTGAGCAATCCGTGGAGGATGATCATTTATTACAATCTCAATATATACAAAAGTTCATGAGTTATATGTAATCTCCTTTATTTGTGCGTTGCCCGTCCAGAAATTGGCTGGTAGATAGTTCACGTCCCAAAAAAATAGGAATAAGCCATAAAACAGAGATGTTGGTCATACCTGCCATTCACAAATGGAAAATTTCTTGGATAATCAGCTGGGACATCTCCTTGCAAACCAGGTATTATCTCAGTCATTGATTGAACGATCTTATGATCTTCGCTATAGCTCTCATAGCAGCGACCCCATCTCGGGTCCCTACAGACCTATAAAGATAGAAGGTAATTAAGTGAAGGCAATGCAATCGATACAAAGATAAATTTGAGTGCTAATTTAATTTTACCGCAATACAAGGAGCAAAATCATAAGGAATTCCTGTTGCTCTGAGTTCAAGAGCAGTAGCTGCTCCTATCTTCTTGACAAGTTCTGGATCCCTAATGAAAATTTTACAGTCTTGCAGTTATTTGCAGAAGAGGAGCATTAAATATACTTAATCTTTTGGCTATCCCATCTTACATATAGAACATACAAAGTATGTTCAAACAAAGTAGACGAGGGAGAGGGAGAGGAGATACTTGCCTAGTAACTCCAAGACCAACATTGTGAGGGAAAATTGTGGCATTATAGACATTGTTATGGCCATGAACGGCATCAATCCCATAAATCATAGGAATTCCTAGACGGGTTGAAAGAGCGGCCTCTTGAAATTCATTCACCATATTGATCCAAGTCACAGCAGAAGCCCTTGGAGCAGGCCAACTTCCTCCACCACTCACAACACTTCCTGTCAATTTGTTTACATCAATGCAATTTCCCATTAAATATCTTATAACAAAACCATGTCATAATCTACTCCTATTTTTAACATTTCTAGTATTATTAAGCCATACGAAATCATTACAGTGCCTGAAACATTTCATACGATGTTTAGTCTTCAAGACTATACTTTCTTGTTTCAAGCATAAGTTGTAGGCAGGTATCCTAGCGTATAAACTCATACTAATCACTTTACCCAAAAATTCTTATAGACTTGTATTCAAAATCGACAAAATATGTCACAAAATCTTATGGCATACATACCAATGAAGTACTTCTTCATGACGTCTCTAGTGGTAACCTTGCGTTCAATCTGTGTCATCTGGCCAATTTTCTCCTCAAGGCTCATTCTACTCAACAGGTCACTGATTCTAACATTCAATGGCTGTTTTGGATCTTTGTACTTCTTGTATTCTGCTTCAATGGCACCAGCCCAGAAACACAGGAGCACCAGCCCCACAACCATGTGTATCATAAACCGCCCCATCCCTGATTTAGAATCTGAAACCATACATGAATTTAAATTACATTAAACAGTGGAAACATTTTTCATTAAGGGAATTTGATTATATTAATCGATAATTTCTTGAGAAAAAACCACCCATTTGGAAAAAAATTTCCCAAATGTGATTTGCACATTGAAAATGACAGTTTGAATTCAGTTTTGGAGAGAGCTCCGTGGCATATGGCCAATAGGCCTATACATCCGTCCATGTACAGAACAATCCTCCTTTTCTTTGGATGAAAATCTGTCTTAGCACTCTCCTTCCTTCCCTCTAACGAAGGAGACAAGGGCTTTTTCCTCGGCCTTGGGAAGGGTTTACTACCATTTTCTTAAAAATCACACCATTAATCTATAATAATAGTCGTCATCCTGCCCAGATGCACATGAATTTATGCAGAGTAACATGAAAAATGAACACAATCTATCATTAAAAAGGTCCAAGAAGCATAAACATTTCAAAATCCCCCAAGAACAAAATTAATCTCTTTGCAGGCATTGTAAATAGACAAACAAAAAGCTGTAAGCATAGATGAACCCTTTACTTACAGCTTGATCAAGATTCAATATTTTGATAGGAGGAGTAGATTCATATAAAGTTGAGAGATATTTAAATAGGGTCTTTCTTGGAGTAGAACAGATTTGGCGCGCAGGTAAAATGCACCTATCATATTGCTTTATATTTAGAACTTGTTTGAGCAGTTTTTTTTTTTGTTTTTTTTATTTTTTTATAAAGGTTGAACCCCAACAAAAAAAAAGGTTGAACCCCAATTTTGAGGATCCCACCGTTTCACCCCTAAAACATTGTGAATGAGGTAAATCGCGGAATATAACTCACCAGGTCAGGTTACAAGAGCTGTCATACTGGTGCCCACAAAAAGTCCAATTTCATACCTTATAAAATGCAGGAATCGAACCTTCACATTGTGACTGTCAGCTCAATTGAGATTATCTCACTTCTGTCCTTTGTACCGTTGAACTATGTTCGGAGCTGTTAAAAATGCATTTTGAATTAGTAATTTGATGGACATTGTGTAGTTACAAATTAAGGAAAAAAAATTGGTTTGCAGAGATTATTATTTTATTAAAGAATGTGTTCTTGAAAATAAAAGAAAGAAAAATATATTTTAAAAATAATGGAATAGAACAAGGGGCTGCTAAATGATCAATGATGCATTCACTTTCTTTTATTAAATTTTATTGATTTATTTGTCAAAATTGGACAACTTGTAATTCTGACAAGATATAAAGTAAACCTTATCGAATTATTATTCCATGTCAACTTGACGTGTTTACTCGATCTTCTCTTTATGGGCATGAAAAATGTGAAAATCCCAAGAACAATCCGAAAATTAGAAGGTGATTAACATATTTTTTTTTCTCATTAATTATTTTCAAGAATGAGGTGTTATGGGTTATCCTAATTCAGCTCACCATTGCCAAACAAAATTCTCAATGATAGTTTTTGACTAGGTGTTATGGATTAGATTTTAGCTTAGTCAATTAGAATACGTTTTGCTAGGTTTAAAACACGGAAGTAAGCAAAAAAGTTAGGCTTATTTTGACTATAAAAAGTGATACAATCAAAATAAGTAATTTTTTATTTTTTTGCAAAAGGAGCAAGGCCAAACATAATTTGTTGTTGATTTCGAATATGCGAGAACAATAATTTTTCTCTTTTAACAAAAAACTATTTATCTTGAAAGTGACTTGAGGACCTCACCAATTACATTAATTCCTTGCAAATTTAGGAAATGTATAATGTTGAAATTGGGGGGTACAACTTTGATTTTCATCAACAAAATGTCGATTTCAATTGCTTTTCATTATATTGATACTATTCAAATAAATAGCTAGAAATTACTTGCTAATGGGATGGACAATCAAATAACTAATGTCAATTATTGATAATGTAGGATGGACACTCCAATAATTAATGTCAATTATTGATAATTTATAAAAAAATTATTCAGTAATATATGTTAGAAATTTAAATAACTATCTAATGGTTCATTTGATTGCAAATGTAAAATTTGGGTAGAAAGAAAATAAATTACAGAGAATTGAATTGTTTATAATTTATTTTTATTGAAAATTGTAATTAATTGTGTTTGATTTATATAATTTTTCACCTGGAAAATGTTGAAAGTTTGTTGTCCGTTTGACTTTGTTTTGCATGAAAATTGTCAATAAAAGTGATTTTTTTTTTATCATTGGATCTAGAATTTGTTCCAATTGTAAAAAAAATATCATACCGAATATCATTTGTTTAGCTTTATTTTGTATGAAAATTGTTAATAAAAGTGATAATTTTTTTATTATTGGATCTAGAATTTGTTCCAATTGTCAAAAAAAATTATCATACCGAATATCATTTGTTTAGCTTTATTTTGCATGAAAATTGTTAATAAAAGTGATAATTTTTTTACTATTGGGTCTAGAATTTTTTCAATTGTCTTAAAAAAACTGAAATTGTTTTTCCCATCAAAGTGGTGGAAAAAACAATTCTTTGACAATGAGGGAAAGGGGCGCGTGGGGGTGAGTTTGGAAAAATTTTTGCCAAGAAAATAATTGGTATCAAACAAGCCAAATTTAAAAAATATGGAAAATGATTTTCTAGTTCCATGAAAATGTTTTCTTATCAAGCAGGCCCTAAGTGCGTCTAAAAGTGACACAAAAATATTTTATTTATAATAATGTTATTTAGTTTCAATGATGCTAGCACGGGTTGAAATTAAAAATAAAAAAAAAAAAATTAAAAATCTAAGGATCCGTTTGATACGTTTTATTTGCCATGGAACTAGAAAAATTTCCTATTTTTGGTTGTTAGATTAGGCAAATTTGTCATGAAAAATGTTTGTTAGGTACAAGTTGTTGATGCACAAAAGTTGAAAAATATTTTTCCACCATTTTGACCAATATATATTTTTTTTAACAATTGGAACACATTCCAAAGTTAATGGTAAAAAATTATCCATTTAATTGACAATTTGCGTAAAAAATAAAGTCAAATGAAAAATTTGTCAGGTGAAAAATTATACCAATCAAACACCTTTACCTCTCAAACAAATTTCAGGCAAATCACTTCCCTGCCAAACATTTTATTTGCCAATCATTTTCCATCTTTCTATCAAACGGACCCTAAGGCCCTGTTTGATTTGCACATTTATCATGAAAAATGTCACATTCGAGGAAAATATTTTTCACTTTGACCGTTTGATTGCAACGTGGAAATAGAAAATATTTTCAAAGGTACAACCACTTTAAGTTTATTTTCAACAAATTTCATGTAAAATATTTTCCTATGATTTAAGTGATTTTTTATTTTCGAACTTACGTGAAAAATATTTGTCTTTCCACATTTATTATCAAACGGACCCAACTTCTTTATTTCAACCAATTGAATGCAGTAGACTTTAGTATTAGTGTTTAGCACTATTCAAACAAAATTTATTTGTGTAGCCTTTTTATGATAAAATTTGATTAAGGGTCCGTTTGATTGCAATGATGAAATTTGGGTGGAAAGAAAACGATTTTCAAGAAATTGAATTGTTTAGAATTTGTTTTAGAGAGAATTGCAATTAATGGTGTTTGATTGATATAATTTTTCACCTAATTCGTTTGACTTTGTTTTTCATGCAAATTGTTACTTTTTGTGATAAATTTTTTTACAATCTTTATTAAAATTTGTTTGGATTGCCACAAAGTAAAAATAATAATTTTTGAAATTTTTTTTTGTCTTTGTTTGACTTTATTTTTCATGCAAAGTATCAATTAAATGAATAATTTTTTTACCATTTGTTTCTATTGCCAAAAAAAAAAAAGAGTGGAAAACCAATTTTCACCAAAATCAAAAGAATTAGAATTCCTCAAAACCAAGGAAAATGTAAAAGGTGGAAAATCAATTTCATGGCAAATTTGACAATCAAACAAGGAAAAAAAATGGAAAATGAATTCATTTTCCATGAAAAATCTCACTCTATCAAGCATAGCCTAAGTTGAACTTGATTTGTAGATTTCCATCTTCTTAAAAGATAATAACACTTTACCAAATACGATAAGCAAATTGACATGATGTATCAAGAGTGGTGGAACAATAAAAATGGACATGCTTGATTAAAAGATATAAATCAATCTTAGAAGTATGGATATTTCAAAATCTCCCATATTCCTATAATAAATTTTAATTAAAGAAAAAATGAGTAGTTGAGCATGAACAAAGATGAATGCAAAACACGAAAGAATATAATTTATAAACAAGAAGCTAAAAGTCTATCGAACGCTTAAGTTGCATGCATTGCATGTATACAAACAAAATCAAGGGTGGATATATAATTTTTCACAGAAAAATTTTAAATAATTTTTTTTTTCCATGTATCAGCTCAATACAAAATTGTAATTTTTTTTCTTTATATCCACCCTTGAATCCACACCTGAACAAAATTGTTAAAGAATATAATCCCACATCGAATAAAGATGTAAACATAGACCAATTTATAAAGATTTGAGCTGCTTCTCTTAATAAGATTGACCATTTAAGATGAATTCTCAAATCTTAACATGGTATCAGAACCATCCCACATCGATTAAAGATGTAAATATAGGCCAATTTATAAGGTTTTGAGCTACTCCTCTTAATAAGGTTAACCTTTAAGATGGACCCCAAGTCTTAACAAAAATGATGCATACATAAAAGAATTAATATTTACTTATAGCTTGATTAAGATTCAAGACTTCGAGAGTACGAATAGAGGTATATAATATGACAGGGGTGTTGTTGAGATGTTATTTCTTTGGGGTTTTATATTGTATTTTAAGCTTTTAGTAGGACATAAAAAATCATTTTAAAGATATGATATTTTAAATAGGGCGTTTTAAGGAGTATTCAAGATAAGATACTTGATTGGGTTGCGAGAAGAATAAAACTCTTTGTACAGAAGATGTTGACAGAAGAGGTTGACATCCACTCACATGTGTATGGGTCCCGCGTGAATGAAAAATCCAAAAAATAAAGTGGGACTCTCCAATGTGAGTATTCTGTCAACCCATTCTGTACGAGTAGTATGGTTGTTGCAACAATGCTCTATAATTGTTGAATAATGATGCTCAAACATAGCAGCCCCAATAATTGTTAGGTCCACTAAAATATTTGCATTATGGTGAATATTCGACAAATGTTGAAAATCAGGGCAATGAAGTGATTTTCGTCAACAAAATGGGGACTTTAATTTTAGTTGATTGTCATGGTGACATTTGAAAAGTAAATCTAAGAACAGTTGACAGCATTTGCACAAAAGAAGCAGAAATTCTCTAGGAGCCACTTTGATAATGAGTCGATAATTGAGTGTGTATAGAAATTGTAGAGACGATTAAAATGTAACACATTTGAAGTATCATAGTTGAGGTCTCTTGCGATAAAGAACTTGAGTCTTGATGAGAATTTATTTTCTTATACCTTGGCCGATAGAATATTTCTTCTTGTATCAATCGGGCTGGTCGGAGAGAGGTTTGGTTGACCCGAGTTTTGAGTCTAGACAAATAGGCCAACTTGTTATCACTTGTCGATTTCGAAATGAGTGAAATGATTGTCAATTTTAATAGTTCTAATGGATCTATTAATAAGACATTGGTATAAAAATATCACAACTAGATGGGATTTCAAGAAAGTTGGAGTCCAAATTCATCGACCAAGACCAAATCTTTTCCTCCGTAGTCAAATATGTCCGTTGTACTGAGTGAGTAAAAAATTTCGCTCACCTGGTCAATCCTAGAATTTTTAGATTTCCTGATTGCAATCAAATTAAATGAAAAAACGTATTATTAATATTGATATAGATAGAGAATATATCACAATTGCACGTCACCGCGTGCATTCATTAACGCGAAAATATACGCAATTGTTACTGTTTATTATTTAAAAATTTGCATAATTTTCTTTGATTAATTTTAGCCATTTGCAACCAATGAAAGATTAGAAGAACCGTAGAAGAAAAGCCATCGAATTTTTGTAGACAAAAAAGGGTCAAATATTATCCAATCACTGCAGCCAAGGATTTCTAAATACACGCATGCGTCCCGACACATGAGCCCATATGGCTACCAAATCAATAGGGTCAGATCCACTTTCCAAATTCGCTTGTATTGGGATTGAGAATTGGAAAAGTTATGAATTTGATAGTGATTTTAATAAGATTTTGCTATTTTGGCAAAAAAAATTATAACAGATACCGTAATATGACTTCGTTTGATACACATTTTTTGTCAAATGAGAATGAAAAATATAGTTGTTATGGATCCCACACAAAAGATATAAAGTCAAATATGATGGCTGGATGTGATGGATAACGGTCATATTTTTCATTTTTATGGTGAAAAAATGAGAATCAAACGGGGGCATAATCTCAATTGATAACAGATGATTTGATGAGAATGTTGATCGTGATTAAAATAGTCCAATAATGAAATGTCACATAATATTATTTTAAAAATTATGTCAACTATTATGTTACTGTGACGAGATTAATTTTAATAATCACCAAACAAATTATCTAATCAGAAATTCCCTAAATACAGAGAATTTCTAAAGATTTTATACAGGATGCTGATGTAACAGTATCATGTCCATTTGTATTTTATTTAGGCTCATATGTATTTTAATCATATCCATTAAATTTGAATTTCTGCATCAATTCTGTATAAATTATCTGTACCCATAACACTGTTCTTATCTAATTGTATGTGTGTAGGTAGGGAGGGGTTATCCAAATATATCGTTTCAATAATGCATTGAATGCAATATTTTGTGGGTTCATAGTTACTTCCATAATTATCTAATCGTAGTCGATTTGATATCAATAGAATTAAACGTAGTGTTACATCTTGAGTCGAGATGAGATATTCTACATTATAATAATTTCTTATTGAATCATTTATTACTACCTCATAACTATTTTTCCCACTAGTAATCCCTTTTTCCTTTTTTTTTTTTTTTTTTTCACGCCCATAGTTATAGTATTGTTGTTAGACCTTGAAAGAACTTCATGCACTAGCTCTTTCATTGAAAATTTCAATTATTCAATGATTTGACATTGAAATTTTTAAAAATGATAAATAAACCTACCAATTTCAATTTCTCCCAATTCACCTAATTATTTGACCAATTTTTTCTGTCGCTTTCGCATCGTCTTCAAGTTGGCTAGTGATTAAATCACTATTTGGTAAAGATCTGTTAAAATTAATTATTTTTTAAAATTTATTTTTAACTATATATTCTCTCAAATAAATAATTTTTCATGTAAATTAATTTTTTTAAAACTTTTTAATCACATATTTTTTAAATATATGACCCCGTTTGATTCTCATTAGTTGTAGAATAAGGATGAAAAAAATAGTATTATGAGTCTTACGCAAGAGATGAAAAGTAAAAAATGGTGGCTAGATATAATTGATAGCGATTATATTTTTCATTTTTATAGATAATTAATGATAAACAAACGGGGCCTTAAATAGGGGCCAAATATTGCTTTCCTTAATTATTTGTCCTTAATTGCATGGGCCCAACACATTGCACCCGGGTCCACCACAAAAAGCCCACTGAATTTTATCCATTAGTCTATTTGCCTGCGAATGGAGCCCAGAACTTTGAGTACTCTCCAAGGTATGAAGCTGGGTCCCCAATCCATATCTTATATTCTTCTTAATTTTATTTATTTATGTCCTTAATTAGGTTTAGGGTTTCCTCTTGCTAGGATTAGTATTTAAGCACTTTTTGTATTACACTCTTTGGGTTTGGTTGATTTTAATAAATTAATAAAAAATTTGATATAGTCTCTTCCAATTGATAGATCCATCTCGATGTTCTACGTAAATTAAGAGATTGGATTTATGTTTCTTAGGGTCCGTTTGATAGGAAGAATGAAATTTGGATGGAAAGAAAATGAATTGTCGGGAATTGAGTTGCTTAGAATAAGTTTTACTAGGAATTGTAATTAATTGTGTTTGATTGGTATAATTTTTCATCTTATCCATTTGACTTTGTTTTTCATGAAAATTATCAATTAAATGCAAAAATTTCTTAGAATTGGTGATAAATTTTTTTTTTTTTTTTTTTTTTTTTTTTTTTTTGACTTTATTTTTCATGTAAATTGTCAATTAAATAGATAATTTTTTTTACCATTGGGAATAAAATTTGTTCCCATTGCAAAAAAATAAAAAAATAAAAAAAATCGCAGAAAGCTGGAATTGGCTTTTCCCACCTACCATGAAAACAGACGCGTGGGTGGGTTGGAGGGAAATCATTTGACTAAGAAAATAAAGGGTATCAAACACCATTATTGATAGAAAAAAAAAAAATGGAAACCATTTTTCATGAAACTTGGGTCATATCAAATAAGCCCTTATTTCTCGAGTTTTTCGATTGTATCACCAACCTAGTAACCTGCTTCAGCACCAAGTGGGGCCATTGGCCGCACCATCGAGCTTGTCCATCCAAAGTATGAATTGATGACGAATTTTAATAGTTAAAAAAAATATATATATATTAGAAATTTTACGGTAAATATATTTTAAACTACAAAAATTAAAAAAACTAACTTTATTTTTCCCTATGTCTTCTCTGTTGCTCATTGTACCATCTAGTCATATTCAATACTATATAATGAAACATTCACATAATTACTTGGCTTAATCAACGAGTGAGCAAGCTACGCAAATACCACTCCACGGAATCGAGGCCACAGAGTTGCTTAACAACAGGCATTGTAGCAAAGACTTCCAACTCGAATGTTGAATCAGTCTCGTCTAGCGCTCCCCAAGATTTATGCTGTTTTGGAGAATAGGGTCCACGGTGCCAGTGGGTTATCCACGTGGAGCCACATGTGGCGTAACAAATCTGGTATAGTATATACTAATCAATAAAAACCCAATTACTTCCTTGAGGAACTGTCCAAAGAAAGAATCAAAACAACAGAAAATTACCAAAAACAACACATACAAAATCAAGTACTAAGACTTGAAGAATTCTTAATCACCCACAGCCAAGCTCGACACCCTTGAAACGGGTGTGGGAGCGTAAGAACTGGAGCAAAGTAGTTGAAGGATCAATATTTGGGACCTCAAATCTCTCTCCATTTACAGCAAAAACCAAGCATTCTTGATTCCCCTCCATTTATGTTACTGTGAGAAAATCTGATCCGAATATCTAATCCGAGGACCAGGTAAGTAAAGATAACATGCACAGTCGTCGCATAGGCATAGCATCTTTCTAGTTTTGTCCTTTTGGTGGGATTTACAAGAATTATGTCTTCAGACGATGTCACTCCAATGAACCTCCTTTTGGATTACACTCGATTACTGACGTCCCCACTTGTTCTGTCCTGAGCTTTGGTGAAAGGATAAATCGCAGGTTATGTCTCCAAGATGCAGAGTGAAAGACTGCCATTTAATTCCCACTTATCAAGAATCTCATCCATATTTTAGGATTCGAACTCTCACCCGACAATTACTAACGAGGCTAGATTTTATCCACCATCCCCTTTTACCATTTGAAGATGTGCCATGGGGGCACAATGACTTCCTCATGAATTTATGTTTGGTAGTAGACAAGTCAGTTTCATGGGTGAATTTCAAAAAAAATGTAATTTTTTAAGAATTACATATGGTATCGGCAAAATGATGACGACCCTTGTTGCACTCCAAGTAAAGACTTGATTTGTGAATTTGTAACTTTCGCACATGATTATCTTGCTTTTAATTATGAGGAAATTGAAATTAACACTGTCATGTAAACTGGTGCATTACTTCACATTTATAAATAACATTATCCTTTCTAGAGAAGATGAAATGTTGAAAAAGTTGGCTCTCCTTTTCAATTGCTTTCATTTGTAAAAGTTTCTTCACGCTTTGACAAATTATTTGCCCGTCAATGATCTGTGGGCCTTATCTTTTGAGATGTATTGAAATGTCTAATGTCGCTTATTACTGTCTGAGAAACACTTATTCCAAGAACAAATTATTACAACAACACTATAATTTCTCAAGGTTGTAAATTTACTCATCCTATAGTATATCTATCTATGTATTTCGAGTGTGCGAAAAACATAATATTGTTCAACTTCCATTACAAGTGACCAAGCTTTGCAAATACCTCTCGACCGTATCAAGGCCGCAGAGTTGCTTAACGACAGGCATTGTAGCAGGGACCTCCAACTGGAATGTTGAGTCAGTCTCGTCTAGCGTTCCCCACGATTTATACTGTTTCCTGGCCGTCTCAATGGCTGCTCTTGTAGCACAGTGAACTGATGCTGCCAGAAGCAATGGCGGTTCACCAGAAGCTGTCAAAAAGTAATTTGATCTTAGCAAACAAATACTACAACCCGTCTAGAGTAGTGTCGAGATATACTGTTTGCAGGGACCAAAAAAACCGAAACTATTCACACAGAAACACAAACAAAGTACCCTTGGACGAGAGAACACGGTTTTGGTGATGTCCACTATTTAGAACCTCAACATTGAACTGTTTCGGTATAGTGTCGATGGTTGGGATCTTGTAAGTCCATGTACTGTCTGAAACCACCAGACCATCTGTATTTGTAAGGTACTCTTCAAGCATGAAAAATCCAATTCCTTGTACAAAAGCCCCTTCAATCTGTAAAACATTGTTGGAAAAATATTCACAATAAGACCTAAAGATTCATTGCGAATTTCAATGAAAAATACTATTATCAGTCATGAGAAGTAGAATACAATTAGACATATATAAAGATATCGGCTTAGAAATATGTTGGGTTGAATAACGAAAACGTGAACTGAACTAAACGAACCTGTCCCAAATCGACGGCAGGGTTCATGCTCCGTCCACAATCATAGACAATATCTGTTCTCAATATTCTTGTTTCTCCGGTCAGGATATTTATCTCTACCTGCAGTGTACATGGATTTATTATTTGTTAACGTCGTCTCAGAAGGGGTAATCTGTGTCTCAAACTCACATGATGTAACCGGATCCTGCTTAATCACCCAGACTAAAGGAAAGAAGGTTCAAAGAGAAATTTACCTCACTAACTGCAGCACCATAATTCAAGTACTGCTGAGAACTCGGCATAGGTACAAAGAAAGAATGTGCTGCTAAGTTTACTGATTCATAATGTGCCTACATTCAAAAAGGCAAAGTGCATTATGCCAAAAAAATTCTAACACTTTCGAATCAAGATTTTTCCAAGAAGACAAACCATGCATTCTTGAAGAAATAAACTAACAAGAGGGAGTATTTTAGTCAGAATCAATATGATTCCAAGTTCCAAGTACGTTTCAAAATTCAACTTCACAGGTTTGAATGATGAAATAAAGCAGACAAGTTTTCAATGCAACATGCTTATGAAAGATATGCCAAGAATTATGGTAATCAAATAGTCTGCAATGAGGTGAAGTTCAGAATCAAGATGGATGTATATAGAAGTTTGGTCGCAGTTTTTCGACAAAAAAGAAGAATCTATTTAAACTCAATAAATTCAAAACCTGAAGAATCAGATCATCCCATTTTACAGAACCCATTTGCTCTTGCAACTTTTTCTTAAGAGGGGCTAGTCTTTCAACCAAGACATTGCAGCATATTCTAACGGCTTCACAACTTGATTCTGATGTAGTGCTCCCAGCAGTAAATCCTCCTTGCACTAAGGCCAAGGTGTCCGACTGTATAACTCGTACTTTCTCAACTAGTTCTTCAGTTCCATCGCATTGGATTGAACTAAGAGCATAAGCAGTTATTTGTTTAACCTTTGTCCAGAGCCCCTGCCCCAATTCTATCCCTCCAACTTCTACAACAATGGATCCATCCCAAAGAATGCTAACTTTACCTGGGGTAGGTCTAACAAGCACCTCATGGATAATTGGCACTCGAGAAATACCCCTCTTCCGCCAAATATGGAGCTGATTAAATTGTTCTATTGTCGCAACCCTTTCGGTAAAACTCGAAGATCTGGCCACCTTATCCCAAATAGAGGGCAAAGTATACTCTATTGAGTCCCCGGAAGCACTCCCATAGAACAACAACAAGCTTTCGTACGTGTGAAGATTTTTTTCCGGACACAATCCACTTCGATTGACAGCATACCAGCAACATGCTCCATTATAGCTTCAGCAATATAAGATGCCTGCACCTCCCCTGGCCCTCTCATAGCCGATTTGCTAGTAAGGTTTGTTTTGCATAACTTTATATCAAAAGACAGAGAACCCCAGTCATACTTTTTAAGTGCACCTATCATATTATTCGGCATTATGGGGCTTATATCTGTAGTATTCCCAGCATTAATTAGTACGTCAAGGTGCAGAGCTGTGATCTTCCCACTGGATTTAAATCCAACAGTGTAAGTTATCTTCATGGGATGTCTTCCTCCTGCCATTATCATGTCCGTCTTACGATCTAGATATATTCTAACTGGGCGACGTAATTTATGTGCTGCGAGTGCACACGCTGTAGCAACCTGAAAATCATAAACAACCAAAAGGTGAATAGAGCATGATAACCAAATCAAATCTTAGCATAGACCTAAAACACGTGTATGGCACGCAGCAGTCAACATAACGATGGACAAGATTTTAGCTTCTTTTTTTCCTTAATCCTATCAAGTGCTGTCCATTCTCCGTATCAAACATTCCAGTAGTATTAATCAATTTATCATACTGTCAGTTTACTCAAATCTACCTGAAAAAGATTAGGCCCCGTTTGATTCCCATTTTGGGGAAGAATTCATTTTGAATAGTTGATTGATGGAAAATGTGTGGTTAAGAATTAAAGAAAAGTTTTGGATTTGCCTGTAATATTATTTTATTGAAGAATGTGTGGTTGAAAAGAAGAGAGGAAAATAAATTTTGAGAAAAATGGGAATCAAACAGGGGCTTAACGGCCAACAATAAGCCTTCCACCTCCCTAAAACATGAACAAATAAATGTACTTCAATAGAAGAGAGGAAGAGGAAGGACTGAAGTTCATGTTAGTATATATTCAGTACTCACAGGCATTGATTTTAATGCCTTTCCACCAAAGCCCCCACCAACTCTTCTCGTAATAACACGGACATTATGCTCCGGAACTCCGAGACATCTTGCAATTACAATATGTGCAAACTCAGGGCACTGAATCGAGCTATAAACCACCATGGAGTTTTCTTCATCTGGAACTGCAAGTGCAGTTTGTGTCTCCATATAGAAATAGTATTGCGAGCCAAGTTTAATCTGGATATCACATTTAGCAATTGAAAAAAAAATAGTTAACAACTAGCATTCATTAGATAATGCAATATGCAGTCGACAAAGTTAGTACACTTGCTCAAATTGAAAAAAATAAAAACTGCTTATTTATAAGAAGAGCATTGTCGAGAGATATTTTTTTTGTATAAAGCAGAAGTATCCAAATAAATAAACGTACCTCAGCATTGAGAATCTTATGATCAGCTTCAGCCATTCCTTCAGAGAAATCACCAACTTTTTCTGGATATAAGAAATGAGGAACTTCAATGAAACTTGATCTCTTCACAGCCTCTTCAACAGTTAAAATGGGAGAATCTAGACTTTCGGTATCATAATCAACCAGAGCCGTTTTGGCAGCCACATTTGCGTGCTTTTTTGTCTCTGCAACCTAGAGAAGATTTCATGTATACATTTCAGTAAACACTCCACAAGTAATTGTTCAGTAAATTCTAACTTCATTAACATAAGACATCCTAATCTAGTAAAAAAGTTTGGGAGAACTTACCACAAGACCAATAAGGTCACCAGCACAAGTAGCGAGATCATCGACGAATAAAGGTTCGGAACCAAACATGGCCATACATCCTACATTTTCTCCTCCTTTTGGGATATCTTTTGAAGAGATAACATCAGTAACCCCATCTGGTAGTGAATTAGACTTGAAGGAAATTCCCTTCACTCGTGCTAAAGGCTTGGTGCTGTAGATAAATGCTCCGTGCAGGCAATTTGGAGGTGATGGAATATCATCCACATACACAGCTTCGCCTGCAGAATTGGACAGCATAACTTAAATTATTTCTTACAAGAAACTAACTGTGAGTCATGATTGAGGCACTAAGCAAATTTATTAAGATTGAAATAAACGGGGCATAACAAACCAGAAGCTTGAATGGCAGCACCAAATTTTGTCATCGGTTCACCTACTGGATAGCACTCTTTACTCGAGTCCACAAACTGTTTTCCTGACGACAGCAAAAGATTGCTATTATTGATGATTTCGGCTTCTTCCCGTAACGTGTTATCCAATCCATCAGCAGAAATCTTGTAATCATCTTCAATGAACCTAAAGAGAAATTCAAAGAGAAAACTAACAGCTAAACTCGACCGGTAAGCAGCATGCGAAGTGCCATCTTCAGGTACCACTGAACTTTTTACCAGTTTGACCGCTTCATTTAGTACACTAACACCAACTAATTTTCCAGATAGATACTCCTCAACTTTATTTGCCCTTGTTGCGTGTTTTGTCCCATAAGCACCAAAAGCCAACCGTACATTATTTACTAGAACTTCATTTTTATTGCAAGAAAGATCAGCTAAGAAGGCAGCATTTAAATAGGGTAATGCATTACCAAGAGGTCGTGGTGCAGCACGATAAGTTTCAAATAACAACCTAGAATTTGATTCTATTGTTCCATTGCTTTTTGTTTGTTTCCAATATGGGATGTGAACACTTAGAAGCACACTTCGAGAGTCCAATGGTGGCCTCGACAAGAATTCTTCCATTGTAATCTTTTCACAGTCAGGACCTGTCAGTATGCTGACACTAGAATCCACAGCAAGAAGTAATGTTGCAATGTCGGAGGGAAAATTATTCCTCTGTGACATCAACAAATTACCCCCTAGACTTGCTGAATTCCTTATGAACCCTGAAGCAATTTTCTCCATATGATCAGCGAGTTTCGTAAAAATCAGTTTTCCTTCCAAGCTTAAGTTCTCTTCATTTTCTTCCTTTAAATTGAAAATAACTTTGGAAATGGATAAAGCTGCTCCAAATTCAATGCCCGAGTTACCTCTTATAACCACTGAAAGCTGGGGGATATATCTCAGATCAATATACTTGTCATACTTTTCTGTTTCTTTGTAATAACCAGTGCCTGTGTTGCCAACAACTAGCTTAATTTTCGTACCATTTTCAGACACATTGGGATGCAACAAGGTTTGGAGCTCCTCAATAGATGCAGGAGTGTACCATGAGTACAATTCAGAATTTAAAAGCATATCAAACTCGCTTTCCTCTCCGAAGAATTCAGAATAAGTACAATTATGATTCTTTGGATGATAAGTTGGTAATCTACTTACTTTAACTTCGTTCAAATCTTCCTTTCTCCAAAAAGAATTGATCCCCAGATCCTCCATGTCAACATCAGCAGCAAAACTTTTGCAGGCATCAGCTATAGGACGATAACCAGTACAGCGACAAAGATTTCCTGCTATTGCCTTTTCAGCTTCCGAAACTGTCAACTTGGAGAATCCCGGTGAAGGTTCTTGCCGACTTGTTTTTTCAGCATCAACGAGAGCTGAGAATAGGGACATGCACATTCCTGGAGTGCAAAAGCCACACTGAGAAGCATGGAAGCCAGTAAACCTTTGATGGATTGGATGAAATCCATCTCTAGTATTTCCAAGGCCTTCGCTCGTAGTAATTGAACAGCCATTTATGCTGCAAAGGAGCGTGAGACACGAACTCGCAGAAAAATTCTCAATCTGCTTATTTACAGGGTCATACTTTGACATCAGAACAACACAAGCACCACAACCACCTGCAATAATCCAATTTTTTAAACAAGATTGTGTGTTCTTTTTTATCCAAATTCTAAATTGCCCCAGTTTAATGATCTTACTCCAATTCCCAGAGAATTTTACACTTTCTAAACAGTAAAGATTTAAACAATAAAATAAAACACACTCTTATAATCTTAATCATTATCAATCCCCAAAAAACATACGTAAATGAACACAGATGCCTACCTTCACCACAGCCAAGCTTGACACTCTTGAAACGGGTACGAGAGCGCAAGAACTCAAGTAAAGTAGTGGAAGGATCAAGATTTGGGACTTCAAATTTCTCTCCATTTACTGCAAAAACCAGGCACTCATTTCTCTTTGCTGGTGTTAAGGTCTCCATTTTTGCTGATCACTGCAAGTTGTGTTGATTGTTGTGGGTGGGGGTGGGAAATGGGATACAATCTAGGAGAATCCAAATCCTAAGATCAAGTAAACAAATAAAAATTGCAGCAATAAAGGTGGAGCAAGTAGAGTATACCAATCTTCACATTTTCAAGGAAAATGATGTCAGAATCGAGTTTCATCTTTTGTCTGAATGTTGTTATCATTGAATAACTTGGGACAAAATTTATAATTAATATTATCATGGTGTCATTTTTTGTAACGTGGATTCCCTTTTCTTCTGTTTTTTTATTTTATTTTTTTATTAATACATTTTGAGTGTGTTTGGTACTTTGGTACATATTATTATTTTTCTACTCATTTTTAATCACATATTTTTCAATAAAATAATATTTTCAATCAGTATTTATTTTCTTGAATACATAAAAATTCTTATGCAGTTTGATTTTTAAGTCTGACCTATCAGATTAAATGCTGATTTGCATACAAGGAATTGCCACGTACATAACATTTCTTTGTGTTCGCTATTCAAGAAAAACTCTTTAGAAACTAAGAAGATAAAGACAAGATCTTTTTTCACGAGTAAAATAGATAAATATTGCAAGTTTCATAAAATATTTGATTAAAATTATTCTCTAACTTTGAGCCCTATTTTTTTCATTAAAATACATTTTTTAACAGTAATTGATCAAATTTAAATCACATATTTTTCAATAAAAAACATTACACGTAAATTAAAATTTTTTTCTTATTTTTTAACTACACATTCTCTATCATAATACTATTGTAAAATGGATTTTTTTTTTAAAAAAAATGGGGCTAAAACAAGCCCCGACTTAATTTTTTTCAACTTTTTAGTTAAGAGTGTGTTTGGTGAGAATTAAAATTAAATTTTTAATAAATTGTAATGAAAGTTTTTGAAATGTGTGGTTGAAAAATTGTGGAATCCATAAAAAATGCGGTTGATATTGATGATTTGACTTTAACCTAGATTAAAATCAAATGTTAATTGATACCAAATATGCTTTAAATAACCTGGGCTACCTATACTTTAAACCGTCGGCAGCATTTTCAAGAAAACTACAATAGTTATCTAAAGTCGAAACATTAGGTGTAGCCCAGTTTCTAAAATAGTCCAAATTTACATTGGGAAATTCCACTTGTACACCATGATATACATCATGGTGTACAATCCCCTTACATGTTGAGGGAATCCACATGAATAAAAAATTTGTGGCCTCCTCACTGTGATGGAGCTGTAGAGTGTACAACAAAAATTGCTATATACTAAGCAAAGTCCATTTGCATTAATGGCATCAGTTGAGTTGCAGTTGTTACAAGGACCATACTAGTTGTACAATCGGGTTGATAATCGTTCACATGCGAGGGGGGCCCACGATGAATCAAAAAATTGTGAACCCCCTTTCCTGTGAGATGATTGTTACAAAATAGCAAAATTCTTGTTACAAACATGACTTTCAGTCCCATTTTTTGAAAATGAAAATGATTGAAGCAGATTTTTTTTAAAAATGAGTGATTGAAAAAGAAAGAAAATAATTTGATTTTACGTAAAATATTATTTTATAAAAGATTATGTTGTTAAAATATATATATATATATATATATATATATATATATATATATATATATATATAATTTAATGATATTCAAACGTGGACTAATTCAAATTATTTTGTGTAGTATATATTCCCTTTGCATAATTTGTCTGATCCGAAAGAAAACTGTGGACATTAACCCATTAAGTCATCCATCACGTCAACTTGATTGACACATTGGCGTTTGAATCTAAGCAATAAAACAAGGAACATGGCAGCAGAATTGGCAGTTCTAATCAGGTATTTCATTAAAATGTTAAAAAAAAAAAAAAAAAAAAAATTGCTATTTGTAAATCAGGTGTTTGAATCTAAGCAATAACACGAAGAAAAAGACAGTACAATAGGCGGGGTCTAATCAAGTATTTCATTAAAATGTTCAAAAAATAAAAAATTTATAACTACGTGTCCATTGAGGTGCACCCCTTTTGTGATGAGGGTTGTACAATCTCAATGTACAAGTAACAAAACTCAAAAACGAAAATATTATTCAACTTCTCTAAAGAGTTCGATCGACAGGAAGTTTTACAGGCTTCTTAAGAAGTCATCGAAATAAACAAGATTTAAATATCATAGTTCACAGTATAGTAGAATACATCAAAATGTACCAAATCTTATAAAGTACTAGTTGGGAAAAATCTCCCACAAATATTGGCTACTATTTCCTAGAGAATGTGTATAGAATCTATACATATTTTTCATTCGGCTACATACAAATACGTGACAAAACAAACTCTTGATGAATTTCAAAATAAATAATCATGACTTTACGCCTTGATGAACATTTCCATTACAGATCTATACATATATAATGTACATGACTGCAAATATAAAAGACATGTAGATATCACCAAGGCCCAGGTTTTCTAAATGGTAATAAGAGTAAGATAAAGCATTTCGGGAGTCTCTGGAAAGACTCAAAATCATAACGGCATTATCTCTGTTAGCAGCAGTCACAGTGTGATTATAATAGCTGGAGCTTCATGAAGGAAAAATACGGTGGCCCATTTGTTTACCAACTACATCTGCATTATAGTTGAGGAAATCCCAGAAACGTGAAATACCAAATAAAGTTCAGGTTTAAGTGGAATAAAGTTCATTGTCCAAACATATTACATCAGGACACAAAGAAATGAACTTAAAAAGGATTCTTCAGTATAAAATAGTGGAATTCGAATTGATGTTAGTTTCAAGGATCAACACGGAATTGACAAGAATCTAGATAATTTTAGAATCAAGAGATGGTAAGAAAGAGACAAATGAAAGCCTTCTGCCAGCAATAAGCAAGAGTAATTAATATTTTGAAAAATTACCTGTGAAATGTCATTCTGAGAAAATTTGTTAGCCAATTTTCATCATTGGATCTAGCCTTCAAAATGCTTCCAATTAAGCAAGACCAAAAGTCCATAGATATGTGATTCAAAAAGTAGTCAGGGCGTACGTAATACTCAAAACTAGATATATGAGACGTTAGTATAATTTTTTAAAAGTGAGGGGTGTCTCTAAAATAATCATATTGTCTAAAAAAAAAAAAAAAACTGAGATTGAAAAACTGGGACACATGTTTTAAAACTCTATGCCAACCTTGCTACATGAGTCTAAAAAACTGGGACACAATTTATAAGGGTTTGAACCAGTGTTCAAAAAAGCGCGCCTAGGCGCAAGGCGTGATCAAGACGCTTCGCCTTGAGTTTAAGCGGGAATTAAGCGGTCAACATTCTCGTTGACCGCTTAATTTTTTTTAAATTTTTATACTTTTCATCTTCATTAAATGTACATTTCTTTTTATTTATTTTTTTGTAAATGAAGAAGAAAATATTGAATTAAAGTCCGATAAAAAGTTAAATAAGATTTAAATTACAAGTTATCTATGTTATGTAATTGATGAGGCGATAAATGGCGACCCCGAAGACATACCATCGACGAGTCCCGACCTAATAGGCCCGACCTTGGGCCTCATGGAAAATCTCCCCAGTGAGTTCGGGGTCATAAGGCCGGGGTAACATGTCGCAAGCTTTACGACTCCAGATCGGGCTAGGTCCTTCGCACAAATCCCATAGTTCATTTCGGCATCCCCCTTGTCCAAAGACCTTACTTAATCTTACTCAAATACCGGTAGAACAGTTTGAGCGAAACACAAACTCTTTACGAGATAAGGATCACAATCGATAGACTCCTTATACAATGCAACTACTCGCATGTATAAATAGTTGATCCAAGCTCCTTTTTCAGGTTACAAGAATTATTATTATTTTACTGTTTTATAGCCTTACGCATATTTTTTTCCTCTCTAACTTAAGCATTGGAGGGGCGACGAGGTCAAATCTCGACGCCTTTGTTTCAGGTCATTGGAGATCCTGCTCGCGTTCGATCCCAGCAAGTCGGTTCGAAAATCATCAGGTACTATTTTTGGTATCATCATTGGCGCCATCTGTGGGAAACTCCTACAAAAAGTCATGGTTAATACGCGATCAGGACACCTTCCAGTAAGGTCGTCCGCACCCCCACAACCGCCCATTGGAGACCCTCCAGTTCTGCAGGAGGAATCATCGAGAGAGCCCGTGCCTTTGCCAGCTTCCGTAGCCCCTGAGGCATTTGAAGAGCTCCGTCAACAGGTTGCCACATTGACACAACTGTTAAACCAGAGGGAACCTCCTATACTACGGCCACAGGGAGAGTTTATGGCCGAAGCTCGAGCTGGGCCCTCTAGAACCGGACATGGTAGCGCCGGTACACCCCCCGCACCTCACACGGCCTCAGCCACGAGGTTGGTGACAATGGACCCAGCTGAGCTTACGAAGATCATTGAAGACGGGATCGCAGCTGGGATAAAGAACACTTAGACAGCAACACGATTCATCCCGAACACACCTTTCACTGCTGAGGTCTTGTCACATCCCCTGCCAGATAAATTCAAGTACCCCCGGGTGAAAGAGTACGACGAAACTACCGACCCCATCAACCATCTCAACATTTATACCGACGTCATGAATTTGCAAGTAGCCCCAGATGCCGTCATGTGTAAGGCCTTTCCTCAGACACTCACCAGTGCGGCCAGAGATTGGTTCTCCACACTCGAACCGAACTCCATCGCCTCGTTTTCAGATTTGGCAGACAAATTCTCTGCATTCTTTGCCAGTAGCAAGCGTATCAGAAAGACAGCCGCATCACTCATGCAGATGCTCCAGGGGCCCAACGAAACCCTGCGTAACTTCATGACCAAATTCAATAAGGAAAGACTTCAGATCCCCGATCTTCACATAACGGCAGCGGTTTCAGCCCTAACCTACGCCGTCAAGTGTGAAGCTTTCAAGATGTCTCTTTCAAAGACCCCGCCGAATTCGGTAACGGAACTTCTCACTCGGGCTGAAAAGTACATTAATATGGAAGAAACGATATTCCCGAAGAAAGAGGCACCATCGTCGAGCAAGCCCGAACATAGAAGATCACACGAATCAAGTACAAGGCCAGACCTTCCCAGAAACAAGCTGAGGCAAGACCAGTCCCCCTCATCTTTCACTCGTTTGAACACTTCAAGGTCTAATATCCTGATGGAAATCAAAGACCACAAGGAGTTGAAGTGGCCTCCCAGAATGCAGGCCCCACTTGAGGCACGGGATAAAAGCAAGTACTGTGATTTCCACCGAGACCATGGACATACCACCGAGACTTGTTTTGCCCTGAAACGAGAAATTGAAGCTCTCATCAAGAGAGGGTTTCTGGGCTCTTACGTCAGTAACGACAAACGCCAGAGGAATAATCGAGATCGGGAGAAAGCATCAGAGGATGCGGGAAGTAAACAACCTACGGCCGGTACTATAAACGTCATCGTCGGAGGAACAGCCTCGGGGAGAGATTCGAGCAGTGGCCGTAAGCAATATGCCAGGCAGTACCACTCAGTTTCAAGTATAAGTCCCGACCAAACAGGAGATATCACCTTCAAAGCAAGTGATTTGGAAGGCATATCTTTCCCCCACGATGATGCCTTGGTAATATCAGCTATAGTCGCAAATTTCGAAGTAAGGAGAATTCTGGTCGATAATGGAAGTGCAGTCAATGTGTTGTCACACGAAGCTTTCCTTCAGATGGGCATCTCGGCAGAAAAGCTCAAGCCAGCAAAGACACCCCTCCAAGGGTTTGGTGGGGGAATCATTACCCCCGAGGGCCTTGTCGATCTACCCCTGACATTAGGATCAGATGGAAAGCAAGTGACTCAAATCACTACCTTTGAGGTCGTTCGAGCTCCAATGGCCTACAACGCCATACTTGGGAGACCTCTGCTCAATGGAATCAGGGCTATTGTGTCAACTTTTCACTTGGCTCTCAAGTTCCCAACAAAAGACGGGGTTGGCGTAGTGCGAGGAAATTAGAAAGTAGCGAGACAGTGCTATGTTACCAGTGTACGGGAAATCAAGTCGAATGTCATGCAACTATCGGAGCTCGAACTCGAGCTTGAAGATCGTGGCCGATTGGCTCCAGTGGAGGAATTGAGAAAGGTCGAGCTCGAGCCTGGTAAAACTGTAACGGTTGGGCATGACCTCGACGCAACAGTCATGAAAGAACTCATCAGTTGCTTGTCCCGAAACATAGATGTGTTCGCCTGGAAAGTGGAAGACATGCCTGGTATTGACCCTGCAGTCGCTGTACACAAGCTAAACGTAAATCCCGAGTTTAAGCCAGTTAAACAAAGGCGGAGGCAGTTCGCGCAGGAACGTAAAGAAGTCATACGGGAGGAAGTCACTAAACTCATTAAGGCCAAGTTCATTAGGGAAGTACATTATCCAGCTTGGCTGGCGAACGTTGTAATTGTTAAGAAGTCCGGCGGGAAGTGGAGAGTCTGCATCGACTTCACCGACCTGAACAAGGCCTGCCCTAAGGACAGCTATCCCTTACCTTGGATAGACAACCTCGTAGACAATACGTCGGGTCACAAGCTGTACAGCTTTCTAGACGCCTTCTCCGGGTACCATCAAATCCTCATGGCCGAGGAAGATCAAGAGAAGACCTCGTTTATGGCGGATTCAGATATCTATTGCTACAAAGTCATGCCTTTTGGGCTAAAAAATGCCGAGGCAACATATCAGAGGCTCGTCAATAAAGTCTTCGCTAACTTGATTGGGAAGAGCATCGAAGTGTATGTAGACGACATGGTAGTCAAAAGCAAGCAAGTGGAAGATCATATCTCGGACCTGGAAGATGTCTTTTCTACATTGCGGAAGTACAGAATGAAACTCAACCCTACGAAGTGTGCGTTCGGGGTTGCTTCGAGGAAGTTCTTGGGCTTCATGATCACACACAGGGGCATAGAAGCCAACCCCAACAAGATTCAGGCCTTGGTGTCTATGGAACCGCCTAAGGATAAAAAGGATGTCCAGAGGTTAACAGGCCGGATAGCGGCCATGAACAGGTTCGTCTCTCGAGCAGCAAACAAGTGCTTCCCTTTCTTCAAAATTCTCAGAGGTACCCATACCTTCAACTGGAATAAGGAATGCCACTCCGCCTTTGAAGAATTGAAACAAGCTCTAGCAACGCCTCCGGTTCTCACAAAACCCGAACATGGAGATACCTTGTTTCTATATTTGGTCGTTTCTCCTAACGCCATAAGTGGTGTACTGGTAAAGGAAAGAGGAAAGGTTCAGCAACCGATCTATTATGTGAGCAAAATACTCCTTGATGCAGAAACGAGGTACACACTAGCTGAACAGCTCGCTCTTGCCCTAGTAATAACTGCCAGGAAGCTACGGCAATACTTTCAGTCTCATCCGATCGTTGTGCTCACTAATCAACCCCTAAAGCACATACTTCAGAAGTCAGATGTATCGGGAAGATTGCTGAAATGGGCCATCGAACTAGGCGAGTTCGACATTGAGTTCAAACCACGGCCCTCAATAAAGGCACAGGCCTTAGCTGACTTCATAGCTGAACTCACGCCAAGGCCTCGGGGGCCAGACAATGATAACCCAAGCACAAAATTCTGGGAATTCTTCGTTGATGGAGCATCCAATAGTTCGGGGTCGGGGGCAGGAGTGATATTCACCAACCCAAAAAAATCATAGAGATCCAGTGCGCACTCAGGTTCGAATTTGAGGCCACCAATAATGAGGCAGAGTAGGAAGCAGTCATCATAGCACTAGAACTTGCGCAGAATCTTAAGCTCGAGCATATAAAAATTTTCAGCGACTCCCAATTGGTTGTTGGACAAGTAGAGGGAACTTTCGATAGAAAAGTTGAGAAGATGAGTCTGTATTGCTTGATGGTACATGACCTCCAAAGGAAGTTCAAGAGCTGCGAGATTTTGAAAATTCCCCGATCCAATAACTATAAAGCAAACGCCCTATCCCGACTTGTGTTCATGGGAGCGGATGGGCTTGACAGGACAGTACACATCAGGTTTGTAACGGAACCAAGTATAGTTCAGAAAGTAAACGTCATGGACATCGACCAGGAGCCTTCTTGGTTAGATCCCATTGTTGAATTCATAAGAGATGGGACCCTACCAGCGGATCCCAGAGCGGCGAATAGCATAAGAGCTCGAGCATCAAGATACAGTATCATAGAGGGTGTTTTGTTCCGTCGCAGTTTCACGCTTCCCTACTTAAGGTGTCTCAAACCTTCCGAATCACGTCAAGCTCTTACCGAAGTTCATGAAGGCATTTGTGGGAATCATCAAGGAGGTCGAGCTCTTGCCTACAAGCTTATAAGGTATGGGTATTATTGGCCTAGCATGAAGAAAGACTCGTTAGATTACGTAAAGAAGTGTGATAGGTGCCAGAGGTTCGGTACCGTCATACGAGCCCTTGCAGAAGAGCTTACTTCGGTTCAGCACCTCGCCCCGTTTGCACAATGGGGAGTGGATATTCTTGGACCCTTCCCTATAGCCAGAGCCCAGTTAAAGTTTGTTGCCGTAGCAGTCGAGTACTTCACAAAGTGGGTTGAGGCCGAAGCCTTGGCAACAATATCGGAGCCTAAGCTCAGGTCATTCATATGGAAGTCTGTCGTATGTCGATTTGGGATACCCAGAGTTCTCATAACGGACAATGGAAGACAATTTGATAATGCTAGCTTCAGAGATTTCTGTACCAAGCTCGGGATCGACCACCACCTGACATCTGTCTCACATCCCCAGAGTAACGGCCTTGCAGAAGTTACCAACCGAATTATATTGCATGACCTTCGAACAAGGATTGGAGAAGCTAAATGATGTTGGCCTGAAGAACTGCCCGCCATTCTCTGGTCTTACAGGACCTCACATAAGACGTCAACTGGCGAAACTCCTTTTATGCTGGCCTTCGACATAGAGGCCACCATACCGATCGAGGTCAATCTTCCCACGTGGAGAAATCTTGAGCATGTCTCAGAAGAGCGGACAACCGAACGTCTAGACTTACTCGAAGAAGTTAGAGAGCAGGCTTCACTAAAGGCCGCAGGCTATCAGAGCCGGACAGCTAGATACTTCAATAGGAACGTCAAAGCAAGAAGGTTCAGGATGGGAGATTTGGTTCTCAGGAGATCCGAAGCAGCAGGCCATCCTCCAGGAAAGCTCGGGCCAAAATGGGAAGGGCCCTTTGAAGTTATACGAAGGATAAAGGGCGGGGCATACAGCCTCAAGGACAGTTCGGGAAAACCACTGCCAAGACCGTGGAACGCCGACAATCTCAAATTTTATTACAAGTAGTAAGCCTTAGCTCCATGTCGTCCAAATTATTTGTTTGTTTTCTTGTCGGGCCTACGTGCCCACCGTTGTTTACATTTCCAGTATAGGGCTTGCACGCCCACCTAGAGTTGCGTCAGCTATTTTTCATTGTAACGAACTACGTTCGGCTTGATCCCGGTTGGGTACGTAGGCAGCTTGGATGGAATATAAATCCAAGTCCAGTCCGAGAAATTAATAAATCCAAGTCTCGACCTGAAAAGGCCCGTTCTTGGACCGTCAAATCCAGGTGGAATGTTGAGATCGAGTTAGTCAAAAACCTAGCTTAAGGCCGTGCTCGACCTCGAGCACGCAGCTAGTCAAAACCTAGCATAAGGCCGTGCCTCGAGCACGCAGCTAGTCAAAACCTAGCATAAGGCCGTGTCTCGAGCACACAGCTAGTCAAAAACCTAGCTTAAGGCTGTGCTCGACCTCGAGCACGCAGCTAGTCAAAACCTAGCATAAGGCCGTGCCTCGAGCACGCAGCTAGTCAAAAACCTAGTTTAAGGCCATGCCTCGAGCACGCAGCTAGTCAAAAACCTAGCTTAAGGTCCTAGCTTAAGGTCGTGCACGACCTCGAGCACGCAGGTAGTCAAAACCTAGCATAAGGATGTGCGTCGAGCACACATCTAGTCAAAAACCTAGCTTAAGGCCGTGCTCGACCTCGAGCACGCAGCTAGTCAAAACCCAGCATAGGCCGTGCCTCGAGCACGCAGCTAGTCAAAAACCTAGCTTAAGGCCGTGCTCGACCTCGACACGCAGATAGTCAAACGGCCAAGGCCGTGCCTTTTTGAGATCGGGCTACGTGCGTTGCAAAGCCACGACCTCGATTCGATACAAAGCGACTCAAGACAAACACGCGACTAGAAAGCATCGATCTTTAGAAAAAAGAAAATTCCATTAAAACTCCCAAATCGGGCTATGTGCATTACAAAACCCTCGAGGAAATGCTCGGGCGAAATACATGTAGCTAAAGCAAAAATAAAGTTCGAGGTCGGGGGCCTAATCTATGTCAATTGGACTGTTGCTCCTATCCTCGAGGTTTCCAACCACGTCCCCTCCATCGTCCCCTCCATCGTCGTCAGCACCGTCGTCACCGTCACCCTCTTCATCCTCGACCTCTGATGCAGAAAGCTCGAGGTCATTCGCAAAATCAGCCACGGTCTTCAGACCCTCGACGACGTGCTTTTGATCTTTGGGGAGCTATGTCAGCAAATAAGATCGAGCAAGCCTCAACCCGTAGGCGTAAGAGCCCGAACCATAATCCCCAAGCATTGACCCGAAGTCCTCAGACTTCTTGAAGTCCTCGACAGCTTGAATCCTCGCCTGGGCTAATTCCTCCTCGAAGCCCTTCTTCGCTTCCTCGAGGTGCAGCAATGTCTGCTCGACATCCTCCCTTGCACCCTCTGCCTGCTTGTTGGCCGCTTCTGCCTCTTCCCAGGCTTGTTTCGCCTCGAGCTTGGCAGCATTACGCTGTTCCTCGAGTTGGCGGATACGCACCCTGTGATGTTCATTTTGGACCTCGAGCTCGCGAACACTGTTCGCCAGGTCCATTCCATTAAGGGTGAGTCCTCGAGCAACACTCAACGTCTGGGTCAAAATGGGAGAAGCGCAAGGTCAGTTCGATCACAACAAAAAATATAAATATATATAGAAACAAAAACAACTCGATCATGTGACCATACCTTTAACGTCAGCATCTCGAGGACTCCAACCCCGTCGTGAAGGTTCACTACCCTCTCGTACTTCTCAATAATGTCCTTGATCAAGGAACATTGTGCGTAATCCTTCACGTTCTCGTCGGTCATGAGGGCATCATCCTCGTCGTCGAGTTCGGGGAAGGAGAAGCGTGGAGGCCGACCTGCAGAAGCCCGAACTTCGGTCGGAGGCACGGACCCTTGTGGAGGGGTCGGGCTTTTAGACGTCTTCCCCGACCCACTTGGAACGCTCTTCGGGGTTTCAACCCGGGTCCTCTTCTTCCTCTTGGGCTGCACGGGAGCCTTGGACTTCGGGCCTTTAGCCTTATGTTGGACCTTCAACATGAGCTTTGATGGATCGAAAGACATTTCTAAATCTGCCCAAAAAAAAACACAAAAGGCATTAGCTCGACCTTGGATACATACGGATACAAATAAGTATAATGACAAGAAATCGTACCCTCGAGGCCTCTCACGTTTGCAAGGTCGAGGGTGTCATCATCGAATAGGTAATCGATCTTCTCAGCAAGGGGATCGTGGTTCACTAACCTCAACCTATCTCTCTCCAAAACCTCGAAGTAAGCTTGACCCTCATTGAACATATCCTTAAAGGGTCTCTCCCACTTCGGGCTAAACGGGTGGTCGGGGTCCTGAGGTTTGATAAAAAAGAAACGCTCCTTCCAACCTCGAAGTGAGCTAGGGGTGTCTGGTACCCTAAAACCCCCTTTCGTGGATAGGTCCACGAAACAATTATAACCTGGGGAAAACTTAAGGTCGAAGACCATTTTCAGGAGGTCGATCCTAGGCTCTACCCCGAGGCATCTACATAAAATAAAAAAGTACACGAGGAGTCTCCACCCGTTCGGGGCCAGCTGGCCCGGGCAAATTAAGAAGGAAGTTAGGAACTCAATAAAGAAATGGTGAAGGGGCCACCTAAGCCCAGCCTTAAGGGCGTCCCTGAAAATAGTCATCTCCCCCTCTCGAGCTCCCAACACCGTCTCATTACGCCCGGGGGCCCTCACATCACATACTGGCATTACCCCGAACTCTCTCACAATCTTAATAACTACATGTTCTTTGTACTTACTCGGGTTTTTTGGGTAAATGAGTTCGACTTTTTCCCCGTGGTGGGAACTAATAGGTACGGCCATTGGTACTATGGAAGTCCTTGTGTCCTCGAGCCTAGGATTCGTGTCCCTAGATGTCTGACTACTACTACTGCTGCTACTCGACCCCGAGCTACTGCTAGAACTTGACATTATGCTAGTCGAATAATAAACTGAGGGGCTCGAACACTTACCTCTTAATGTGGTCGCTCGCTCGCTCACAAACCTATTATCCCCGAGCTCGAGCTTCTTGCACAGAGAGTTGAGAGTGAAAATGGAGACTATTTATAGTGGCCCCTGGGAGTGCAACAGTCACTTCATCTGGGCCATTGAATCTGGACAGTTGTCGACTATCAAAGGTCGGGTTCTGACAAGTCCAACGGGCACGTGACACGTGTCCTCCACAATTTAACTCTTGGCGTTCCATCTGCCACATCGCGCATATTATTTTTTCTTTTTAACTCGCGTCTATCAACCAAGCTCGAGTCTTCAACTTCACCAACGCCCCAAGTGCACGTCGTGCAGAAGACCATTCTCTGCATCCAACCTCGACGCTCGCGCAGCTGCGATGTTGATGCACGGGGGCCTATGATGAGGCGATAAATCGCGACCCCGAAGACATACCATCGACGAGTCCCGACCTTGGGCCTCATGGAAAATCTCCCCAATGAGTTCGGGGTCATAAGGTCGGGGTAACATGTCGCAAGCTTTGCGACTCCAGATCGGGCTAGGTCCTTCGCACTAATCCCATAGTTCATTTCGGCATCCCCTTGTCCAAAGACTTTACCTAATCTTACTCAAATATCGGTAGAACAGTTTGAGCGAAACACAAACTCTTTATGAGATAAGGATCACAATCGATAGACTCCTTCTACAACGCAACTACTCGCATGTATAAATAGTTGATCCAAGCTCCTTTTTCAGGTTACAAGAATTATTATTACTTTACTGTTTTATAGCCTTACGCATATTTTTCCCTCTCTAACTTAAGCATCGGAGGGGCGACGAGGTCAAACCTCGACGCCTTTGTTTAAGGTCATTGGAGATCCTGCTCGCGATCGATCCCAGCAACCCGGTTCGAAAATCATCAGGTACTATTTTTGGTATCATCAGTAATTATGATTTTGACACTTATATTTTTTGTAAGAATTATTAAGTACTTACAATATTTTATAATTTTAGATATTTGGTATATATTATATGAATTATTGAATGTTTTTTTACAATGATTAAAATTTTAAAATCAAAATTTTTTTTTTTACGTCTAAACTTTGTCTAGGCTTGTAATACTTGAAGTTTGGTTTCAACGTCTAGTCACGCTTTACGTTTTTTAGAACACTGATTTGAACTACTCTTTTTAATAAGATTTACCTTTTAAGATGTACCCAAATCTTTACAAAGCTTACGTATGTAAATGCATATAGGAGCTTTAAATGTAACAAAATAATGCAGAGATTTCTCAATAGTTATTAAATCAGATTCTACACCCTGTAACAAGCGTATCGATCAATTAACCATTTACAAAAACCAGACTACATTCACGACAAACAAAATAGTTCATGGTACTGAAATCCTTTCACTTAGTAAATCACTGGCGCACAAAAAACTAAACATGGCACAAAGTCCCACATTACTTCAGCAATCATAATTCATGAATTGTTCATTCTTCAAGGGAAATTCCCATTCTTCATTCTTCAACTACTACGAAACGAAAATTCCCATTCTCTCACAAAATCACAATACAACGCACATATAGAGAGAACAGAGGGAGAGGGTGGATTCTTACGGCGACAGTGGAAGTGAGAAAAAGAAAATGAGGAGTGAGAGTGAGAGGACACGCCAGTTTGAGAAGGAACGGAATCCCAGGATCCAGACGCTACACATGGGTTATCGGGCTTCAGCTTCTCCATCAGAAATGGCATGACATCGGTCGACGATTCCACTTCCGCACGTGGGGGCAAATACTCTCTCCCCGCCGGTGTGAAGAATTTAAGAGGGAAAAATAATAATAAATTACAAAAAAAAAAAAAAAAAAAAAAAAGGAGAAAAACAATCATATGTACTACTTTGATTACTTTTTGAACTGAAATCGCAATAGAGAATAAGGCGCTTTTATTGCAGATTTTGAAACTTGTTAATTTTCATTTTCTTTCCTTCTGCTTTTTTGTGTGTGTTTTCTCTCCAATTAATTTAAATTGGTGAATCAATAAAAGTGGTAGTAAAATCTCGACAAATCATCCTATTATGGTGCAAAATATGTAAGAAACATTACAGATTACATGCCATTTTTGTTAGGGAATTCCAGGCTCACTTTCACCCATTTATCCTGTCCGATTGGAAGTACCACAGTGCCTGCAGGCAATGCAATATCTGGAATGTACGTGTAGACTTTAACCCTGTCACCAAGCAGATAGCTTCTCATTCCAGCGGTCATCTTCATCCGAGAATCTGCAACGCTGAGAATTGAGACATCGGGAGTAGCAGGAGATGGTCGACCTTCAATGATTTTATCCGTGACTGGTACATTAGGAAAAGCAATGGACTCATGAGTGCTGAATTTGATGCCTGATGCAGAGTCGTTAGGAAATTCGGTTTCTTCGTTTTCATCTGCCAAATTCATTGATCGCGTGATATTATAGTACTGATGCATTATTAATCAGATTCTATTGTAAACTTAGAGGGACAACAATGATACTATTAGGATATTATTACCTTTGTTTTCTCCATGCTGCGCCTCGTTTTTTATAGCTGGAGATGAGTTTGATGAACATCCAGGACTGCCCTTTACTTTCTGATCAGAAATGGTGACCAAGCCGACACAAGAAGCAATCTTAAGAGCATCATCATCGGATGATCGTGACTTGAAGTGATCAGGATGAAACAACTTCCCTGATTTGGTTAGAAACTCGTGAAAATCAAAGCAACGTAGAATCAGGATCGAGGAGAATTGAAAAGTACCAACTTACGCTCAATAAAGGCAGTGTATGCAGCCTTCGCAGCATTAAGCTCTGCTACTTTCTTTGACTTAGCTTCTGCCCCTCGGAAAACTTCTCCTTGAACTTCCACAGAGGAGATGAATGTCTGATTGTGAGGCTCGCCAGATACGATTGTTGCATACGTTGGTAAGAAAAATCCTTCTTCCTGTGTCAGTTCTTGTAAAAGATTTTTGTACGAAAGGGGGTCCTTGAAATAGAACGAAAATGGATAAAAAAAATAAAAAATTGTAAACCATTTCCGGGACAAACATCATATTTTTTTTTGCAATATGCACTTTATGTAGAGTTTTACTGTTGAGGATATTGGACCTAATTCAACCTAACAAAATCGGCTTATTAGGGGATGTTTGCCCTCACCTTATAAACTGGATCCACTTTAGATCTCCAGTCAATGTGGGATCTAATATGCCCCCACACACAGCGTGGACTATGTTAAGGGATATAATCCCACATCGAATAAAGACCTAAACATAGGTCAATTTATAAAGGCCTTGGGCTACTCCTCTTAACAAGGTTGACCTTTTAAGATGGACCCCCAAGTCTTAACATGGTATCAGAGCCCATTAAGCTCTAACGAGCGATTCGATCCTTGTAAGACTCAAAAATATGAGCATATGGATTTCAAGATTGGTTTGCTCAAACGAGCCACCATCTTGCGGGGGTATGTTAAGGGATATAATCCCACATCGAATAAAGACCTAAACATAGGTCAATTTATAAAGGCCTTGGGCTACTCCTCTTAACAAGGTTGACCTTTTAAGATGGACCCCCAAGTCTTAACAGACTATGCCAAACAACTGTGAAAATCGATATTGGGGGTCCCAACATTGCAAAACTGAGCCTGCTCTAATACCATGTTGAGGATATTGGGCCTAACTCAACCTAACAAAACCGACTTATTAGGAGAGATTTGTCCTCACCTTATAAATTGGATCCACTTTAGATCTCCAGTCTGTGGGATCTAATATTTACCTCTTGAAGCGCCTCAGTTGACAATGACAGCAAAGCAATCTGTGCAGCAGCATCTTCGGCCTCCTCTGAAGTCTTATACAGACCTTGGCTGACGAAGCGATCTTCTCCTACACTGACTGTTGCCTTGACACAAGGAGCTCGAGGATCCTCTCTTTCAACATGGTATACTGGTAACGCAAGGTCCTTTCTCTCAGCAAAGATCTGCAGCTTCTTCTTGAACTTTTCAGGCAAATCTGATAGCACACGCACCAAATTTAGATCTCACTTAGAGAGAGGTTACATTTGTTTCTTAACAAATGCATGACATTGGACGATTGTCATACAACGAGGCTTGAATCAGGACTTCAGAGTACTCTTGTCTAAAAGCTTATGCTTATTAGACGAAATAGTAGAAATACATAGTGGACAAAAAGGGATACAGAAGGAAAAGTAGAAATACCAAGATTTTCGTTGCGCTGGTTAGCCACAGTATCTGAATGAACTTTGGGACTTTGATCGTCGTTTATACTGTTGGGTTCTTCATTGTATTCTCCAGTTTGATTCAAAGTTTCTGCACAATAATGAGAAACATGAGTGCTGGAAACCAGACAATTACTTGGATTGACAAGCACTAATAGTACAAAACGAGCAAAGTCAGTAAGTATTAGTTTACCAGAAGTGAAGTGGAGGTAGGCGAGTTTAGCCGCTTCATTGTAGGCTTCTTTAGAGGATTTGCAGATGGTGATTGTGTCAAAGTTGATGCCACCAACCACCACAGAGGCCTTGAATTGAGGAATGTGTTCCGGGCCATCTTTCAAGCAAGTGTATTTTGGCAATGCCCAGTTGCATTTATGGCACAACTCTTGCAGCTTCGACTTGTACATTTTCCTTTTCTTTCACTCTTCTATAGCTTTGTATGTATATATAGACATGTAGAAACAAAGCAAGAAAGACATGATTCTCTTGTGTTGTACTTTCTAAGTACAATTATTTGTATTCTGGCCTCAAATTAAGCAGAACATGTATGCAGCAAAGGAATTAGCAGTACATCTTTTTTTCCATTGGAGTTATTCTTGTGGAAGAGATGAAAAGATCAACTAACATTCTAAAGACTTTTGGATCTTTTTTTCCCAGCTGAAATTCTATAAGGGCCTTTTGAAAGTGTTGGGCTTTCCCTCCAAGTGAGGGAACTTGTTTTAAATTGGTTAGTGGGCCTCCTTTCCCACTTAGCCCAAAAACCAATTAAACAATGTTTGCCCAAGTAAATGATATAGATACAGAAACGGGGGAAGCCTCTTCTTGTTCATTTTAGAGACGACAGAGAGAGATACGAGAGAGAGAGAGAGAGACATACGAGCTTCAGCCATTCTTGTCAAAGATCGGAGATTCATTTGTGGTCCGATTTAAGTGAAATTTCAGTATGTTGTTCCTGGCAAAGAGGCTACGTTTTGACCGAAGCCGATCATCCGGATTCTTCTCCATTTCTCTGGGCTCTTCACACTAGTTAGTGAGATTTTCTCCTTTTATTGTGCATATCTAGTTTGTGAAGTTGTTGTTGATGATATCCAAGAACTATATGTGTTCTTGATGTATTAGTAGCCTCTAGTTTGTGTTCTGGAGAAGATATACTGTGTAATCCCATTATTTTGATAGTGGAAGAGTTTACTGGGCTTGGTCTTGGAGTTTTTTCTTTTATAGGTTTTTTCGTCAACAAATCATTGTGTTCAATTATTTAATTTCTTGCCATGTGCGTGAGTGTGATTGCCGTATTGAAGTCGGATTATTATTATTGTCATTCAATTCTGCACAGTTGAGGGGGTTAGAAATTGTTTTCGTTGTGTGTTTGTATTATTGGATCAATCCGAATCATAAAATAAATTTCATTGTTCAATGATTTGTTGCATATCATACACTCACTATGAGTTGGCAGACGAATCGAGGCCTAGCTCTAAGTACGAAAAATTTGCTTTCGTTGAAAAATGAAAACTCAATTGGGTATATTCATTCTTTAACCAATTTTAAATTGTAATTGCGGATGGATTGGTAATAAGTAACTTTTTTTTTATTTAGACCATAATATCGTAATACATTTTGTACTACGTATTATCATTATTTACCGTCTAGCCATTGGTACTCCGCATCTTCATAAAGAATTCAAGTTCACCAGGTCCAATATTAGGGTTTGAGCCACTATCACTTGTACTAACTGTCCTAAAAGTAATTAGATTATAATGCATGAGTTAATTATAAGCTACAAAATTATAATTATGAGAGCCGACTTAATCAACCTATAGAATCAGATTCTTTTTAACTCGTAATCTTAATTGATTTTCATCATAATCTAGTTAGGAATCTAATCGTCCAATCAAAAAAACGATTTCTTTGATATTTAATGAACTTCTCATTATGAACACCTCACCCCACTCAATGCACCAATTCATTGATGTCAACTATACATATTTATATATCAATGCGAAGGTTTTTCAAGTTGGTTCAATCGAAATTAAATTTTTACATATTTATCCGGTCAGAGTTAATTTTTTTCGAGTTGTCTTGTTGAAATTTCAACAAGTTTATTACTTTATTATAGTTAAGGGAAACTAAAAGAAAGGTTGAGAACTTATATGTTACTTTTTAAAGGTTGTTGATAAAAAGTTCCAAGTGTCAAAGGTTGGGCGGTTGGGCCACATGTGCCTAATGATTTGCACATACATAATGTGGTAAAATATGATTATATCAGAATTTGTTTAATAAAAAAAAAATTATCATTTTTTTTTTGACACATTATCTATATGTAACTTTATTATGTATAAGTAGCATTAATCAATGTTGGGAACCTATGGTACTATTTATCGAAAGTAAAAGTACCCCACATCCACGCAACCCTATCTCTCCCACCCTGCACATAGTCTTGATTTTCTTAATTCTTGAATCAATTTTGTTACACTTAATCATGATTGATCGCTTTGTTTACATTTCATGATGTGGCACTCAATATAGTCATTGATTTTAAACACTTCAAATAATCAATAACTTCAATTTTCCACATTATAGAATGTCATTCATGATGTACAAAAATGTTTTACAAATGGTTTAAGAATTATGCTACATGTACATTATGATATTTATAAGGGTGTCCATAATGTACATGTGACATAAAATCATTGGAGGGTTGAAAAACAGTTTTGTCAATCCTCCAATGATATTATGCCACGTGTATATTATGAACACTTTTATGGATATCATAATGTACATGTAGCATTATTCATGGTTTAATTCTTATTGATTGCATCTACACTAGTATTGACTATATATTGCAGGGTTCATATGCCACAAATCACAGACCAAAAAACCAAACTCCCAGGAGCACTTTTATCGAAGTTACTGCTGAATCTGATGGAATTAACCTGACCATTTTACACCTCTCATTCACTCAATCTCTTCATAAATAATCTTCTATATCACACGCAGTAATTAATATTTCTCTTTGGACAAGTGCCGACACTTTTCACCTCCCCAAGACACCGCCCAATCATATATTGCATTAAAATAAATGTGTATTTATATCATATGTACTACAGAACTGCCATCATTTTCTCCCCTCTCTCATACCCTCTTGTCCCCTTATCATTTTTGGGGTCTATTATTCTTATAGTTAGGAGAAGAGACTTGAAACAAGACTTCACAAAGAATACCTCTTGAGGAAAAACGAAAAAGGTTCTCTTTTTTTCTTGTTCTGTGATGCTTTCTGCCTGTTCTTCTTGTGCTTTCTTGATTGAAGATGGGATCTTTTTGCTGTTTTCTTCTGTTGTCTTGTTCTATTCGGTTAAATTTCAGGTTCTTGATGATTTTGGATGGGTTTTTTTTTTTTGGGTTATGGAAGTTTTCATTTAGTTCTTCATTCTTTCAATCTATATGAATTATGGGATTTTGTTAATCAGAGTTTTGTTGGAGAAGCTGATAGAATAAATGCAAGTTGATTAATTGCATTTGTGTTTTTATTAATTGACTCGTTGAGCAGTTGGATGTATAAATGCTACAAAGTACGATTTATGATGATTTTAGATCTGTGAAAATTATATTAATTTGAATCAACTTTTTCCTGGTAATTTGGAAATCTTTTTCTACCTAATTTCTGGAAATCTGTTGCTAGATTTCCATGGACTTAAGTTTGATGAAACTGTTATCTGTAAAGATTTTTGCTTTTCTTTTTCCCTTTAGATAGCTTTTATGATCCTAGATGTCATCACGTATTTGCTTTTATGTGATGAGTTCTTTTTTTCTTTACCTTTCAGTTGAGGTTCATATGCTTCCCGTGATAATTTTTTGTTGTACAGTATTGAATTAGTTGAATATATATAAATCTTTATTTTCAATTTGGAGATAATTATGTTTAAAGTTCTCTCCGTTTGACTAGATTAGCTAATACTAGTTGAGATTTTCTTGATTTACCTTTTATATATTTTTACAGGTGGGGATACCGTGGCGTTTAAGTGAATACCCTGTTACTATCCATTGTTAAATCTCGAGTTTCGTCTGAAGAAAACAGCATAAATTCAATTTTTTGAAGATTCGAATCAAACCCAATTTTGAGTACTTTGCTTTTTGCAAGTTTGGTGCAATTTTGGGGTGATAAAAAATGATGATGCTTGAAGATATGGGATTTTGTGGTGATTTTGATTTCTTTTCCTCTGCTCCTATCAAGGAAGTCGATGTTTGTGGTTCTCAAACAACCGAGCCAGAGCCGGTTGTTGAGGATGATTACACTGATGATGAGATCGATGTGGATGAACTTGAGAGGAGGATGTGGAGGGATAAGATGCGACACAAAAGACTGAAAGAAATGAGTAAGGGTAAAGAAGGCGATGATGCTGCTAAACGACAGCAATCTCAAGAGCAGGCAAGGAGAAAGAAGATGTCAAGGGCTCAAGACGGGATCTTGAAATACATGTTGAAAATGATGGAAGTATGCAAAGCTCAAGGTTTTGTTTATGGAATCATTCCAGAGAAAGGTAAGCCGGTGAGTGGGGCATCCGACAACCTGAGGGAGTGGTGGAAGGATAAGGTGAGATTTGATCGTAATGGACCGGGTGCCATAGCGAAATACCAAGCAGATAATTCAATCCCGGGAAAGAATGAGGGGGGTAATCCAGTTGGTCCTACCCCCCACACCCTGCAGGAGCTCCAAGATACTACCCTTGGTTCACTGTTGTCAGCTCTGATGCAGCACTGTGATCCTCCTCAGAGACGGTTTCCTTTAGAGAAAGGTGTTTCGCCTCCGTGGTGGCCCACTGGGAATGAGGAATGGTGGCATCAGTTAGGTCTGCCAAAGAATCAAGGTCCTCCACCTTATAAGAAGCCTCATGATCTGAAAAAGGCGTGGAAGGTGGGTGTTCTAACAGCAGTGATCAAACACATGTCTCCTGATATTGCCAAGATTCGCAAGCTCGTTAGGCAGTCAAAGTGCTTGCAGGACAAGATGACAGCAAAGGAGAGTGCAACTTGGCTCGCTATCATCAGCCAGGAGGAAACATTAGCTCGAGAACTTTATCCTGATCTCTGTCCACCGTTGTCATCATCAGGTGGGAGTGGAACCTTTGCCATGAATGATACCAGTGAATATGATGTTGAAGGGGCCGATGATGAGTCTAACTTTGATGTCCAAGAGCAAAAGCCGAACCCAAACCACCTCGGTTTGTTCGATAATGGGACAGAGAGATACAATGATGGACTTCCAGTTCAACAACAATCTCATACAATTAAGGGTGAATTCATGACTGACTTGGACTTCACCCGGAAGAGGAAGCCTGGCAATGAACTGAATGTCCTGATGGATCATAAAATATATACTTGCGAGTTCCTTCAATGTCCTCATAGTGAAATCTGCCTCGGTTTTCAGGGCAGAAATTCCCGGGACAATCATCAACTCTCTTGTCCTTATAGACATTCTTCCAAATTTGGGGTTTCAAACTTCAGCATTGATGATATCAAGCCAGTCGTGTTTCCTCAATCTTTTGTCCAGCCGAGGCCAACTTCTTTGCATGGAAATTCAGTTCCACCTTCGTTTGATCTAACAGGAGTTGGAGTTCCAGAAGATGGGCGAAGGATGATCAATGAACTCATGTCTTTTTATGATAATAATGTACAAGGTAACAAGAACTCAAATACTGGGAACGCTGGAGTCATCAAAGATCAACCTCCTCAGCAACCCAGTATTCAACATCAAAATGATGGATACTTTTCGAGTCGAGGCCCTCAAGGAGTACTTTCCGAGGGTAATGTTTTTCAGAACACAAATATGCCGCCTAATCAGTCTATGCACCGTCCAGCAGCAGATCGGTTTGACCAGTTCAAGGTTATGAATTCTCCTGTGAACTCCACCCACACTGAAAACTTCCAATTAATGTTTAGTTCTCCGTTCAATATCCATTCCATGAATTACGGCGAAACATTTCCTGGAGTTGCTACGGATAACCCTCCGAAGCAAGATGCTACAATTTGGTACTAAGATGATTGATTATGGACTCCTGATCAGGTGGAATTTAGCACCTATTATTGTGCCATTTTCCTTAACAATGTACTAGTTGTAGATGTTGAAGGGCTTGGACATGGTTGCAATAAGCAAGTGGTTATACCTCTCCACCTCCACCTCTGCCCCTGGACCATGGACCCTGTGCTGAAATGGATAGACTTATATAAATGTTACATAAATAAGCTTAGTTTCCTTTTGATTTGTCTGTTTTCTTGTACAAGTTAGGGTTTTATGTCATTGTGGTATCCAGTCTCTATCCATGGTGGCTGTATTTTGTTGACTGTTGTCATTTCATTGTGATCAGTATATGACTATGAGAGAAACAGCATTATTGGTTGGTTCCAAGTACTTTCATTTTCTCATAATTGAGCTTGGATTTTGTAGATTGTTTGGTACTTTTGGCCAAGTGGTGGGGAGGTCCACCTTACCAAATTGATACTTCCTTCCCTACTTCCTCCATTTACTTGATATGAAATGTTTGGTATGCACTAGATATTTTGATTGCTTTATTTTCGCGATAAAGATCAAGTCGTAATCTTAAAAGCACGCACGTATTTATAATTGTTCAGTAGAGAAAAGTTTACAAGGTCTCACGTCTCTGTCGATACGAAGTGTTGAAAGAGAAAGAAAACGGAAAATGGACATGGGTTGAAGTTCAACACACTCCCCTCGTGTAAAATTAGATCGAGTATTGGCGAGATTTGATATTGGTTCTCCTCTTTTCTTTTAATTTTCTTTCCTTTGGCTACAATTTTTCTAATATAAAAAATTTGAAGATTATCTCCAAATAGCTTGTAAATAATGGCAGATGTTGACTTCAAAATATTTTAATTAGAGAAAAGTCACTCAACTTACATGGATGACCTCCTATTTGACCGCGCCCTCACATGAATGCGTGGGTCCCCATGTAAATAAAAAAAGTCACCCCCTCATGTGTGTGTGGGTGTCATCCTCGCGGTCAACCGCGAAGTTCGTGTAGCAAGATCCAATTAATTATGATATTTAGGTCATCTTTGAAACAAGTAAAGACATGCTAAAAATGATAGCTCAATAGGAAATTATTTGACTTCAAACAAGCCAACTGTTTTAATCAGTTAATAATTACATAAGATATTCAATTTTAAAATAATTTAAATTAATAAATTAATTAAATTAAACCATACATGATAAAAATATCCTCCAATGTTTTTTATTCTAACTTATGGTCTATGTAGCAAATTGGACCTCATTTTTAGATCAAGGAATTTTGATCCTTGACCTTACATTATCAATTATTTTATAAAAATAATTTATTATTAATTGGCGTAGGGACAAGGAACTGGATGGTGTGGGAACCATTTTCCCTGTACCATTTCTCGATTAATCAAGAATCTGTGCTCGTTCGAGGTAGGTCTCGTGGGAATCAAGGAAGGTTTCTCGCTTCGAGACAGCCTTCCCCTCATTATTAGGCCGACAAGTTCGAACAACTAGCTTAGACGCATGCTATGAGTAGGATGTTAGGGATAATACATATATATGACGATATTATTAGTACACTTTTTGATAAAATAGGCCATACGCCTAGCTGTTACGATCTTGCTGTGCCGAATGAGGAAAAGAGCATTCTCACTGTGTGACACGTGGACACGATATTTTGATATGCCTACAAATCCCTTACCTTTAGAATACCTATCTTGCAATCCCATTATCCAACCTCAAACTCCTTTCTTGTCTCTTTCTTTGAGATCCACTCGCTCTTTCTTGTTCATTTTATTTAATGTGAATTAAGAACATGGATATAACTGTTTTCCAATAACAACTTAATTTTCTAATAGTAAAATGAACAATTTGGTACTCGAAAGTTAAAGATCAATTTATTATATGGCTCATCAATCGGGGATTAATCTTGCAATTTTTACTACATTATCCCATGTCAACAAGTGGGTGGAGGGTTAGAGTAGCATTTCAATTTACAAGGACATTTTGGTCCATCCCTTTTGGTGTTCCAATTGTTCCATCAAGGGCTGACCTTGTTTATATCCACAAGTATAGGAGGCACCCATCAACATTTTGGAGCAACATTTTCTGGCAAAGGAACATGCAAAGCTTCTTGAAAGCTGTTTTTTAACACCTACATGCACCTAGACATTCCCCATTAATCACATCCACTACAAGAACACTGTGGTTCCATTGTAGATCGGGGTTTTGCTGGATGAACATCTCCCTGGACATTCAAGTAGAAAAATCCTTAAAGATAGATATAAAAAAGAGTACATGAATTCGTTTTCACGGTTTTGTCAATTCATCTCTATTGTAGGATGGTTGAAGAAAAAAAAAACTATTCAGGTTTGGATTTCAGACACGTGAGTAACAAATTGACAGTACAAGAATTCTTTTTACGACTCCTAGGTCAAGAACGAGTTTTAATTTTATTTATTTATTTTAAAATATGCATGGTTTCTTAGTTGACAGCCAAAATAAAACTATCATATATTTGATTTGCAAATGATTATCATTGTGGCAATATCTTGAGGCAACTAAGAAGAATTTTCCATGAGCAAGAAGATAAAATAATTTTTGAAGTGAGATTCAAGAGATAGAAAATCTACGAGAGAGACAAGAAGATAAAAACATTCGGACATAGTACTGACATCAATTGTGTCGATTAGACGCTTTTGTGTCAATGAAGTAAGAAATTGACTTTATTTTTTTTCAAGTATTTTTTTTGTCAAAAAATACTCTTTGGTCTTTTAAAAAATCGAATGGGTAGTTTAGATTAAGAATCTTGCACATCTCTACCTAATCCTTTTCATTTCAACTGGCATAAGCATAACCTATCATGACAATTAAAATTTTATATAATTTTTCAAATATTTGGGACACGTGTCACTTTGCATTGACCTTGATTAATAAAATTTATTTGATTTTTTTTAATTTCAACGAATAAACCCATCACTTTTGTTTTTTCTTATTTTTTTTTTAATGAAATTATGTAGTGGTGGATACCCACATGCTATGTCATTATAGTCGTTATGGTTTGTGCCTTTTCAAATCATTGAAAAAGCATAAAACTCAATTCTTTTAAAAAAATGTAACTCGTTGGTTGAGTTTACGTGTTTACATTCTTGTACAAGTAATTTTATAAAATTTTGCTACTTGTACAATATTGGTTGACAATCATCTCACATGAAGGGGGGCCCACAATTTTTTTATTCATCATGAGCTCTCCTCCCATATGAGTGATTGTCAACCAATGTTGTAGTTGTAGTTGTAGCATGGTTCAATTTTATATCATTTGTTGGACAAAAGTGTTATATTGTTATACAAAAAGTATCGAGCAAATTTCACGAAAGGGTTTATCCCAATGTCACCAGTCACCACCATTCACTGTCGTCTTGAGGCCACCAACCACCACCATAAATCATTTAACGTCTGCCTCCCACCATCACCCACAATCACAATCTACCACAGTTGTCACATATCCATGATCCCCATGGTCAGTTGAAGACTTGAAGTATTAGGGGGAGTTAGGCGGCCGCCTATCGAAGGATCTCTATTCTTAAATTTATATTTTTTTTCATTTCTTTATTTTGGAAATTTCGTCAATAATTAATAACATTAGAAATAAATGAAAATTACGAATAGTTTTTAGTTGGTAATATTAAGAATATTACTAGTTTAACAAATTTAATTTATAAAAGAATTGTGAAGAAATAAGGTTAAGTAATTTGGGAAATAATTTGATTTTTAAGGTTATTTGTAAAATATTTCCTTAATTCTTATTAAAGTCCCAAATTGACTGGTAATGAAAAATATAAACCAATTTATAAAGAATTTGGGGCTACTCCTTTTATAAAGTTGATTTTTTAATATCGACCCCCCAAATTCTAATGTGGTCTCAGAGCAGGTCCAGTTTTACAATGTTGGGTGCCTCCAATATCAATTTATTCACAGTTGTTAGGCATGGTCCACGCTTTGCGTGAGGGGGTGTATTAAAGTTCCACATTGACTGGTGATGAAAAATATAAACCAATTTATAAAAGATTTTGGGCTGCTACTCTTAGAAGGTTGACATTTTAAGATGGACCTCCAATTTCTAATAATTCTAATTTTCGTTCGAGGAAAAAAAAAATTGAAAAGTAATTTTTTTTTTTGTTTTTTTTTTTTAGACACGGGTAAGGGTCGGTCACATAGAGTTGATAAGATTCTACCAGAGGAAAAGAGTGCTAAAAATGGTTAACTACTATTCTTAGTGCTATATCTGTAAACTATCTTTTCGAATTTCGCTTTCTTCCAACCATGTAAAGGCACGATCCATTATGCCTGCGATTTGCTTTGGAACAAGTTCATCATACTTGGTTCTAAGCATTAGCTCCATTGTAGACTTGTAGTGTTGGGATTGATTTTGCCACTAAGCTCGACTACATAAATTCATGATAAATTATACCCACTATAAAAGTCCCAAATTGACTGGTAATGAAAAATATAAACCAATTTATAAAGAATTTGGGGCTACTCCTTTTATAAAGTTGATTTTTTAATATCGACCCCCCAAATTCTAATGTGGTATCAGAGCAGGTCCAATTTTACAATGTTGGGTGCCTCCAATATTAATTTATTCACAGTTATTAGGCATGATCCACGCTTTGCGTGAGGGGGTGTATTAAAGTTCCACATTGATTGGTGATGAAAAATATAAACCAATTTATAAAAGATTTTGGGCTGTTACTCTTAGAAGGTTGACATTTTAAGATGGACCTCCAAATTCTAATAATTCTAATTTTCGTTCGAGGAAAAAAAAATTGAAAAGTAATTTTATTTTTTGTTTTTTTTTTAGACACGGGTAAGGGTCGGTCACATAGAGTTGATAAGATTCTACCAGAGGAAAAGAGTGCTAAAAATGGTTAACTACCATTCTTAGTGCTATATCTGTAAACTATCTTTTCGAATTTCGCTTTCTTCCAACCATGTAAAGGCACGATCCATTATGCCTGCGATTTGCTTTGGAACAAGTTCATCATACTTGGTTCTAAGCATTAGCTCCATTGTAGACTTGTAGTGTTGGGATTGATTTTGCCACTAAACTCGACTACATAAATTCATGATAAATTATACCCACTATAAAATTCGACACAACCAAAATAGGTGTAACAACAAGATCGAGTTGCTCATGGACTCTACTCGTCTTGACTCAAACTCATTTTGAAGTGAGCCATGAACAAAGTCGGACGCTTTTTTTTCATGAGCCAATGGTGGCCTCTACTCGTTTTTGGACTTGTTTTATTAATTGAGACGGGTCAATTCGTGAATGATTAAGTTTAACCCATGAGCCCCACAATCCAAAGGGTCGAATCGAGCCTAGTTTGTAGATCGAGCTGAACTCGAGTGCCTAGAAATCGAGATAAGAGACAATCAGATAAAACCACGAATTTCAGATAATTTGAAATTCTTAATTTGCGCGTGCTTTTGTTTGTCTTATTTCTTGCATACATTTTGTAATTCGTAAATACTGTCTTATTGTGCATTATTCTTGTAATTTAACTAATGGGACAAACCCTTCAAATCTGATCCATAAGCCCAATTTGCCATAATAAATCTTGAAACTCACAAAAACAGACAAGTCAAACATCACCCACACCTCAAAGGAGGAAATAGTGGAAGACGGCCGGGTGATCCGGCCATTTTTCCACAATGGTCATTGACAAGTTTTAAAAAAATGATAAAATAAATTAAATGGTTAAAAACTTTAAAAATAAGTAAAACCCAAATTTACCCTCATTTATCTCTTCAGACAAAAGTGAAAAGAAAGAAACCAGACGATCGGATTCTCCAGATCCAGACGCCGGATTCTCCCTTGTTGTTGAAGAAGAAGGTGAGTTTTGAACCACTAGATCCATTGTTTTCCAAGTATATTTATTTATTTCTGTTCATTTTTCGAATCATTGTTAGAAACATTAATTTGTTGAAAATTGTGTGTGTTGAGGTTGTAAATTATGGCACTTAAGCGAAAAATCGGATAGTCGCATGCTGATTTTTTTTGGCAAGAAAATCGGATCCAGACTTTGGATCCAGACAATTGGATCCATATGCACGGATCCAGAGTGGATCCGTGCATATGGATCCAAAGTCTGGATCTGGATCCGTGTATCCATATACACAGATCCAGACTTTGCAAGGATTCAGAGTCTGGATCCGTGTATATGGATCCAGACTTTGGATCCGGTTGTATGGATATCTGGATCCAGTTTATTATTATAATTATTTAGTTTAAATGTTTATTTAATTAAGTAATATTTATTTATTTTAGTTAAGTAATATTTAGTTAATATTTATTTATTTATTTATTAGTTATGTAAATTAGTTAATTATTTAATATTATATTGTTTATTTAATATATAATTATTTTTTTGGTTATGTAATATTTAATTATAATTATGTAATATTAAATTATTTATTTATTTATTTATGAGATCGTTAAGTAATAGTTAGTTATTTAAGTGGTTAATAAATACAATTAGGTAGTTAATATTTAATTACATAAATTAATTGTTTATTTAATATTTAATTATGTAATTTAAGTATTTAATGTAAATGTTTATTTAGTATTTAATTATTTATTGTAATTGGTTAAGTAATATTTAGTTAATATTTAATTATTTTAGTTAATTAATATTTATTTATTTATTAGTTCTAATAATTAGCTATTTATGTAGTATGTAATTATAATTAGTTATGTAATATTTATTTATGCAAATTAGTTAATTATTTAATATTATATTTTTTATTTAATATATAATTATTTATTTGTGAATGTAATATTTAATTATTTATTTATAAGATCGTTAAGTAATAGTTAGTTATTTATGTAATTTTCCCCTATAAATAGATAGTTCATATGTAATTAATGAATTATTTGTTTAAGTTGGTTAACAAATAAAGAAATGTCAAGTTGTTTATGTAACTTAATTGCTTATTCGATATTCCATTATTTATGTTATTTATTTCTATCATTTGAAATGTTGCAGGATGGACTATTATCTGGACGACGCTATGAGACAGATTTCGGGTAAAGTTACGTCGAATTGTAACTTTGCAAACTTTACAGCAGTACTTGATGTGTTGGATGATGAGCACGCAGGTATATTGCGTCGTTCTTACTTATGGCCACTACATGAGTTTAGTAGGATACAATTTTCCGGGCAGATAGTGGATGCATTGCTCTGTCGGCTGCTTAAGTCAGTCGACACAGATTCTCTCCGTTTTGATTTTGGGGGCAAGGTAGCTATGTTCTCCATATCGGAGTTTGCCCTCATCACTGTATTGCAGTGTACGGGCGAAGAAGTAGCACGAGCCCGTATTCAGAGGAACAGTAGACTGTTGCATGCATATTTTGAGGGGCGAATGCCTGTGAGTTTGGCGCAACTGGAAAAGGCATTCAGGGACTGCGACTAGATGTCTGACAAGTTGAAGCTGGGCTTGGTGCTTATCCTTGAGAGCGTGCTCAGGTGTCATCACAGGAAGACGTCGATCGACGTTTTCCATTTGGAGGTTGTTAAGGAGATTGATACATTCAACAACTATCCATGGGGACAGAGATGTTTCGTCGATACCCTACGCATCTTCAGGAGGGCATTTTCGATGCCAAAGGGGACAGGCCCGAGCGGAAGTACGATGCGTATGGCCTGCCATTGGCTTTGCAGGTAAAATTTTAACGTAATGAATTTTATTTTTATGAAGTTCTATATATAATAATTGTTATTGTTTCAGGTATGGGTGTACGAGACTGTCCCTAACTTGGCTGAGCGATTTGCGATTAGATTGGAGACACGCTGTCCTCGGATGCAGCATTGACGAGCACAATACAGGCCGCTCGCCAAACAAATATCAGCTCTCCTCGACAATCCCGATGTATGTATTATACTTTAGTTACTTATGTTGTGTGTTTTCTTAAATCCTCGAAACATGGTAATTAACACGGTGAAAATGTCAATATGTCAGATAGAAGTCATCGCTGAGTTGACACCGTCCATCGAGGAGGAGGGTCAGAGATACACGCGTGGCCTTTTTACTCGGGCGACGCTAGACGATGAGAGTCCCGCTCCCGACGTAGATACAGACATGGTATGTTAGTTTATTAATTATTGTTTTATTATTGTAAAATTAGCCAATTTTAAATACAGTTAATAGTTGACTATTATCTGTATAGGAACACGGTCCAGTTGATCGAAGATCATCTATGTCGATGCCGCTGCCATAACCTCCGTCGCCGATGCCGATGCCGATGTCATCACCTCCACCGATGTCGATGCTGATGCTATCACCTCCGATGTCGATGCCGATGTCATCACCTCCACCGATGCCGATGTCGATGCCATCACCTCCATCACCGATGCCGATGCTGGTGTCATCACCTCCACCGATGATCTCATTCGCCTCCATTCAGGCACCCATCCCGTGCATCTCATGTGCACATGTGATTTATGTTCTATTTCGAACATGAACTTATCGAACTCTTCCAAACTGTAAGCTTCTGCAGCTTTCCTGAACAATGCAACGATACCACTGCCCCGATACTTAGTCTTCAGATTACCCTGTATATGGTACATACAATAACCATGATGTGCGTCCGAAAAAACTTCGGCTATACCATTTATTATTACTGCCCCCGGTCAGTCACAAATGCAAGGTTCTCGACGTCCCCAATAACTTCTCTCAGCTTCGTGAAGAACTAACGCATCGCTATATCATTTTCTCCATCAACTATGCCGAACGCAAGAGGGTAAATTTGGATGTTGGCATCTTGACATGTAGCAATAATCAACTTTCCTTCATATTTAGCTTTCAGGGTTGTACCATCAACTAGAATTAGGGGTCGCATCGCATTTCGAAATCCTCTAATGCATTGTCCGAGAGCCATAAACAAGTACTTGAAGCGATTCTGGTCATCGCACTCAATAATCGCTGAGTCAAGATTAGTTCTCCCCATATTATGGCAATACCTGGCCAATTTGGCATAACTCTCCTCGGTCGATCCCATTAATTCCTCCAATGCGCATTCTTTAGCCTTCCAGGCCTTTTGATAGCTCAAAACCACCCCATGATCCCGACGAGTGTCGTTGATGATATCCGCGGGATTGTAAATAGTCCGTGGGTCCTGAAACCTGTGCATTATCTCTCGCCCAATAAACCATGATCGAGCTTGCCTGTGATCATTTTGACGAATACCCATTTTGCAAGTGTGTTCTCGTGCATACTTGCAAACTACAAAGCACTCATTTGTTTTCATCTTAGTCGAACTCAAACGCCAACTGCAATTATCGTTCACACAAATAATTGTGTACCTAGATTTGTTTGATTTTTTAACTTTGAACTCAAAGTTATGTTTTATTGCAATCCGGTGCATAGCTTCCTGCAAATCTCTTTTTGATTGGAACAGTTGATCCACATACAAATCTTCCTCTTCAAGAACCACACGCGAACAATTAGAAGAGCGTGTACTCGGCCCAACATGTGAACTCTCACCAGACTCATGCCTCTGTCTGGATAAAGCAAGCAAATCATCATTGTAAATTGCCTTTCACACTCGTTGTCTCGAACTTCATCGTGAATTCTGTGTGTAATAGTGAGACCGTGGTGAGTAGCAACTGTCTCGGGGATAACCGCATCGTCCTCACGAGCAATCTCAACTGTATCCCAAAAATCATTTACAGTACGATCCTCTCCATCGGAGACTTCGTGATCACCCTCGGGGATATTCTTTCTCGATAAGGTTACGCAAATGGGAGTCGAATTTTGTTGTTGGTTCAATATAATTAGATGCTTCATTTACACTTCAGAAGTAACTTTCAATGGCGGAATACTCACGGCTGAATGCTTCTGAAATAAAAATGCAAATTCCATATCGTATTGAGAGGGATCAACGTTAAACATGTTTTGTATTTCTTGATACATTTCCGTAAACGATGTATCATTTGTTATCAATATTGCAGCAACCCCATTTCCTTCACTCGTCCATTTCCATTCCCATTCTCATTGGCCACTTTCATTCGTTTGAAATTCACCGAAATAACAAATTGGGACACATGCAAATGGTGCCGCGCATATCTGCATTGTGAATATATATATTAAAAACAGGCGAAAATTAAAAAATGAGAGAAAATTAAAAAAATCGATCCAGACGGGCGGATCCGTCCGGACGGATCCATCAGTCATCATCGATCCAGACTTTTTTTTTCCCTTTTTTTTAAAGTCTAGATCTAGATATTTGTTTCAAAAAATTATAGATCCAGTCGTTTTCATGATTTTTTTAACGATCTAACATACTTCAAAAAATTATAGATACCGATTGTAAAAATTTATCTGCCATAAAATAAAGATTCAATTTTTTAATTTAACTAAAACGAAATAAAAAATACGTAAATATACTTACCAATTTATGATGTCTATAAAAATATTTTCTTCTTCAATTTTTGATAATTTTCTGCCTTTTCACGTTCGAAACAGGTGAAAAATGGAAAGCTTTTTATCTGTATTGAGAGTAAACAGATATAGAAAGTATTTTGATTTTGAAATTGTAAGAGAAAAACGTTTGGATTTATTTGTAACTTCAAATGGGTATTTTTGTCTTTTAAACATTAACCTATTTTTGTTATTACATAAGATATATAAGGGTAATAATGTCATTTTAACATTAAATGGCCATTGCGATAAATGATAAAATTTTCTTGGCCAATGTGATAAATAGCTTCTTTGACCTGGCCCTTTTTAAAGGTACCACCACCTCAAAGACGCACTACAGTTAGAGTACAGTGTAACTCTCCCACTCTTTGACCCCGTTTGATTCCCATTTTAATTTTCATTCTCATTTTTCTACTCATTTTCAACCACATATTTTTCAATAAAATAATATTTTCTATCACATCAATAATTTTTCCTTCTTTTTCAACCACACATTTCACATCATATTACTATTTGAAAATATATTTTTCCCGAATAATGTCTATCAAACATACTCTTTGTCTAGCTTTTTTTCAGTATAACTAACCCCACCTACCAATTCCTAGTCCTCATCTGTGATGCTCTTCGAGATGGTCCTTCCGAGCACAACCATTATTTGCGCACGTCACTGTCATTTTCTTGACACCCAACATTACATTAAATTCTACATTGTAGTGTCAACCTCTTAGGAAAGCTTTTGGGAGTTTCTGTTTTACTGCTTTGTCTTTTTTCTCGTTCTTGACAAGTAAAAGAGCTTTTTACTGTGCTTGTGCTTTTGTAGAGAATTGTGGGTTTGTTTTCTTTTGAGTCATTATTGTTATTTACTGTTTGTTCTGTTTAACTGAGTCCCTTTTCTACTGCGTATCGAAAATGTAGGGTTTTACTGTCAAGAAAGTTGGATTCCTTTTTATTGTTGCTTTTTGGGTTAGTTAAAAAGTTGAGTTGGGCGTGTATCTGTTGTGGAATGATTTGTTGGAATTATTGCAATTCTGTTGAGTTCAGCTACTATGTACTTCGAATGGAAGCTTTACTGAGGAGGAATACCTTTTCGAGATTTTGGTTCTGTGGAAAATAATTTTTTTGTAATTTGAATTTTGTTCTTGCAGTTTCATATTTGTGAATTTAGTTGTCTACAGAGCTTTTCAATTTCTTGAAGTTATATGGAGTTATTTCTTGAAATTTTTTAGCCGCTTCCCTCAGTTTATAAGAACACAGAGTCCAATTTACATTCATTGGTTTTAGGACATTGTGAAGAATGCAGTCCATTTGTTTTGTGTTACTGTTGTTGGTAAAAATAACAGTAGGGAAATTAGACACAGATGCATTGGTGGAGTTAAAAAAGGGAATTCAGAACGACCCTATAGGGAAAGTTCTTGATTCATGGGATCCCAAGTCATTGGCATCTGACGGGTGCCCCAAGGATTGGTTTGGTATAAGTTGCATTGACGGCCGGGTGACTTCTATCACACTGAATGATTTAGGTCTAGTTGGAGAATTTAGTTTCCCTGCTATTTCCGGACTCCAAATGCTTCGCAACTTATCCATTTCTAACAATCAATTCAGCGGCATTATATCAAAAGAGGTCGGTTTCATTGAATCGTTGGCAAGTTTGGATCTTTCTCAAAATTTGTTTACTGGATCAATCCCCTCTCAATTGACCAGTTTAAAGAACTTGATGCTCTTAAATCTTTCATCAAACAACTTGGCTGGAGAAGTTCCCTCTGGTTTTACTGGTCTCGAGCTGTTAAAGTATCTGGATTTGCACTCTAATTATTTTTCAGGAAATGTCATGGGCCTTTTGGCTCAATTAGGTGGTGTGATGTATGTTGACCTCAGCAGCAATGATTTTTTGGGATCCTTGGACCTCGGAATAGGGACTTCCGATTTTGTTTCTTCGATTCAGTATTTGAATATCAGTCATAATAACTTGACTGGAGAGCTCTTCCCTCATGATGGAATGCCATATTTCGACAGTCTAGAGGTGTTTGATGCAAGTAATAACCATTTTATTGGAAATGTTCCTTCGTTTACTTTTATTGTCTCCCTCCAAGTTATCAAGCTTAGCAACAATCTGTTATCTGGATCACTGCCACAAGGTCTTTTGCAGGAGAGCTCAATGGTCTTGTCTGAATTGGATCTCAGCCTTAATCAGATTGAAGGTATGTTGGTTTTAAGGCGTTACTATAAGTCTATAACCTTTTCAATTTACTACTGTGATTGTCCAAGGGCATGTTTTATCAGAGTTTAATGGTGTCTTCGGTCAAACCATATTTAGACTATCTAGTGTTACATGTTTTGGTCTTTATAGGTTGCTATATAAAAAATTGTTTTTAACGAGACTAAAAAATTTACCATATGAAAAACATAAACTTGTTGCATTGGCTAATATAGCTGAAAACATTTGTGAATTTCCTTATTATATTGCCAATATCAAATATAGCAATGTGGTATTGAGTCGAATTGACAGACTTTAGTTGATTATGCTGGTAAAGGACACCCTTGGGGTAATGCGCCAGTTGCCATAGCTAACTGAGTAGCTCTAGAAAAGAAGTTAAAAATTGTGAGTTGAATTTGAATGTGTTTGTTTGATTGCTTAAGATGGAGTGCTTCTCATAAATGGTTCATGATCTTGTCTAGTCAAGTTTTTGGTTTGATTCTCGTCTTATATTACTACTTCCGGAGTTCCAATATTCAATTAAGTTGCTTGTTTTTCTACTGACAGGTCCTGTAGGAAGTATTACTTCTGGGAATCTGAAGAATCTAAATTTGTCTTCTAACAGGCTATCAGGCCCCTTGCCTCCCAGAGTAGGGCATTGTTCTGTCATAGATTTGAGTAATAATATGCTCACGGGAAACTTCTCTAAAATTCAGAGTTGGGGAAATTATGTTGAGGTTATTGCATTAAGCTCTAATGCATTGACGGGGGCATTGCCGAACCAAACTTCTCAATTCTTGAGGCTTACTTCATTAAAGATTTCCAACAACTCGCTAGAAGGTGTTATCCCGCCTGTTCTAGGAGCATATCCAGAATTAAGAGACATTGATTTTAGCCTTAATCAACTTAATGGTTTCCTCCTTCCTAGCCTTTTTAACTCGTCAAAATTGACCAATATTAACTTCTCTTTCAACAACTTCACTGGCACAATTCCAATTCAGGCTCTTATCAACCAAAATTACAGCCTGGAATCACTTGATCTGTCACATAATGCACTTACAGGAAATTTGCCCCCTGAGCTTGGTAAGTTTCAGAATATGGTACATCTTGACTTATCTAACAACCATCTTGAAGGTGACATCCCTGATGATCTCCCTAGCACAATGAGAGGATTTAATGTATCTTACAATAATCTATCTGGAGTTGTACCAAAAAACTTGGAGAGGTTTCCCGGTTCAGCATTTCATCCTGGAAATTCCTTGCTCATACTCCAGAATGAAGCATCATCACCAAAAATTGGACCCAATCTAAGTTTTGGGAGGCATCGTTCTCGAATGAAATCTGCTATCAGGGCTGCCCTTATTGCTTGCCTGGTTGCTGGTGCTTCCGTTATAGCTTTATTGACGTTGATGATCTACTGCAGAACCCATCGAGCACGTGGAGAGAAGACAACCTCAAAAGACTCCAGTGTAAAGAAAGGTAAGTAGTAGACAAGATTTCTCCTTGTCCTGATAGATCATTATTTTGATAATGCTATGATCCTGCAAGAACTTATATTTTGTTATCCTACAGATTTATCTTCAACACAAATTGAATCTGGTTCTCATCCTCAAGCCGTCTCATCAGCTATACGTGGAATCAAAGATCAAAACCTTCCTGAATCAACTAGTAAATCTGCAATGTCAGCTGCTGACTCATCACCTTCAAGGATTCAGCATCTATCTGAAAATCCCAACGCGCTCAAGGTTTGTTCTCCAGATAAACTGGCTGGAGATCTACATCTTTTTGATGACTCCTTGAAATTCACTGCAGAAGAGCTATCGTCTGCACCTGCAGAAGTTATCGGTATGAGTTGCCATGGAACACTGTACAAGGCCATGCTTGGTTCAGGTCACGAGTTGGCTGTGAGATGGCTAAAAGAAGGGATAGCGAAAGGTAGAAAAGAATTTGCAAGAGAAGCAAAGAAACTAGGAAATATTAGACATCCACATTTGGTTTCCCTCAAGGGTTTTTATTGGGGTCCCAAGGAGCATGAGAAGCTAATCATATCTAATTATATTAATGCTCCATGTTTGGCACTCTATCTTCATGGTATACTACTAACTTACAGGTTTCCATTTCATCAATGCTACCTGAAAAAACGTGTTCTATTTTTCAGTTATATAAAAATTTAGAAATTCTTCTAGCTAGATCAATAATTTGTTATATATTTTCAGTAAATGGTTAACCTAGTGTACTCTTCAATGTAATCTGCAGAGACAGATCCCAGAACACTCCCTCCATTGTCTCTCGATGAAAGGCTCAAGATCGCTCTTGACGTCGCTCGATGTCTTAGCTACCTACATAACGAAAGTGCCATACCTCATGGCAACCTGAAATCCACTAACATTTTAGTTGAAATTTCTAGCATAAACGTACTTCTGACTGATTATAGTCTCCATCGGTTATTGACATCAACTGGGACAGCCGAACAGGTGTTAAACGCTGGTGCTCTTGGCTACATGCCACCTGAATTCACTAGTACAAGTAAACCTTGCCCGTCGTTAAAGAGTGATGTATATGCTTTTGGGGTTATTCTGCTTGAGCTCTTGACGGGAAAGAATTCTGCAGAAATTGTTCCTTGTGAGCCAGAAGTGATGGAACTAACAGAATGGGTGAGGCTTTTGGCTGCAGAGAACCGGTCGATTGAGTGTTTTGATCAACAGATTGTAGAAATAAGAAACACGGAGCGCCCACTGAAAATTCTTGACACTGTGCTTCAGATTGCTCTCAAATGTATCCTTCCTGCAGCAGAAAGGCCTGACATGAAGATGGTTCACGAAGATCTTTCCTCTATCGGACGATAACATGCCAAAAGTGCATCAGAAGCTTCATTTGACTGCAAGTTTTGTTGCTAATCATTTGTTGTTTACTGTTATTATATCCTGTAGTTGTGTAGTTCAGCTTCATTTCTTGATCAGCAATCCAGTTTAGATTTGGTCTTGTAACTGAGGGGGAAAAACATAAAATTCTTTGTATGTGGTAACTTGATTCTTTCAGTGCGTCGAATTGTAATTTGTGTTGGAGCATTTCTTCTGTAAACTAAATTATGGTCAGTTCTGTGTATCTATGGAGATTTTAGTTCAAGCTGAAATTGTTTTCTGTGCATTACCTAACCATTCCGGTCAGCCGGGCCACATTCTTTGGCTTGACTAACGGAAACGATGATTGGTCGTCAAGTTATACGTCAACTGGACTATCACGTAGGATTTTTCATTAGTAAAACTAAGATTTATAAAATAAATAAACAAGTAATTCACTGGGAAAGGTTTCTCAAAGCTTTACAGGTAGATGTGAGAGGTTCACTGAAGGGTGAGTGTACATCTGGGAACATGTATGCAAGAGAAGCATTTAAAAAAAAAAAAAAAAAAAAAAAAACAGAATTTTCCATAAAACATCAAACAAAGAACATGGACAAACTAAATTATGTAATTATTAATTTTGAAATTGACCATGAATTATTTCTTGTCATTTTGTTATGTTCAGTTCATTGCTGGTTCTACCTGAAGATTTAAAGCAACTAAATCCTTAACAACTAAACATGTCATGTTAGTTTTGATTGTCCCTCGTCTTCTAACATATTCTACTGAAATTATGAACACGAGTCTCTTTAGATGTGATCTTCTTTGAAATATTTTATTTTTTATTTTATTCGTTTTAATATATTGACATATCCATTTTAAGATTGTGCTTCATTCTTCTAACATCTTATCATTTAAGAAGAGCAAGGCATTCATCGTTTCATTGCCTTGAAACATAATGAAATAAAAAATAATCCTATGATGGCTTGTCGGAGAGGTTTAGAGAAATATTGAATTTGCATTGACACAAATAGTTCATGGGAGAAAATTGAGTTATTTAGGCCCTGAAAGACTAACAGGGCGAATTGCTAGTTTTCAGATACGAGATATCCATCCTAGTCAGTTCAATAAAATAGTCTTATTATGACAAAGATTTGATTGGACAATTAATTATTTATGAATTATTATTATGTTGTTGTGTAAAGAAAGCTTGTAGTGGAATATTAAAGGAAGCAGAAGACTGAATTATTTTGACAGACAGACTCTGCTCAAGAAACTCAGGATATCATTCTTCTTCAACATTTTAAATTAAGCACCACCATCAGAAATTTTCCTGGTTCTCATACCAGGTAAGTGTGTTGTGTTGTATATATTTGATATGCTCGACTCAACATGAAATGTTCGTTCTCCATCCTATTTACCATTCAGTTGTTGAAAACTGAAAAATTAGAGCGGAGTTCAAGTTGAAATTTGAAGCACAAATTATAACATGTCTGGATGTGCTTATATCGTCAAATACAATAAATAAAATTATTTTCTTCACTGACAAAACTTATTTCTCAAGAAAATAAGTAACTTTTAAGCACCAACTTACATGTTAAGAAAATAAGAATCCAAAGCATTGGTTGTGGGGCAAGCATTGGAATTTTCTCTTTATTGATCGATAAAGACTACATAGTAAAATAATTCAATATTCATAAGTATCAGTTGTTTGTGATAAGCTAATATTTTTATATCCTAATATAAAATTTGAAGGAGGAAATATTCAAACGAATTAAGTTGTAGCATTGGCATTGGGTGTCACTTTCAATGTTAATGTTCTTCTCGATTTTTAGAATTTTCTTTATTCTTGTATTTGTCTTTATTAGTTTTAGAATAATGCTCATTGTACATTTTATGGATGACATGAAATTTGACATTATTTGCAATCATTTGCAAATTCAAAATATTTTGTGGCGGGAAAGTGTGTTGAACGACACGTAATACAATAGCAAACTTGATGTCAAATACAATGTACAAGTAGCATGATTTTTAGTTTTAATTCACTCAAGATAGAAAAATTCCAAACCTTTTAACATATATAATATGTAATGAAGATTCACACAATCTACATATAACAAATTTCATCTACTCTTTATCTGTTTATTTCAAGAAGCAATCCAATATACTTTCCATTGAGTATCAGAAAATTCTAATTCTAGGTCATCGAGAGCAAATCAACTTGTAGAAAGAAAAATAGACACTCAAGAACACGCAAAAGATTTATAGACGGTTGCCTCAATGTAAGATTACGTCATCTTTCGTCGTTGCAGTAATTTACTATTATGAAAATAGATCTTTAAAAGAAAATTCTTTCGAATCTCTCTTTCTTTTTTGATGAAACAAAATCCTAATGAGAGTTTCCTATTTATAAGAGAAATTAGATCAAAATCGAAAATTTAAGTGTAAAATTATTAAGATATCCTTATTGAAATTTTGGTCCGAGGCTTCCTATCCCCTTTCAACCCCGCACGATGATCAAAGGCTAATCGACCCTGCAAAGTGACAATTTATCAAATTCCACAGCTTAACACTTTCAACTTATATATATAAATCACTTCTCGTCTATTACATTGTATAATCTACATCGAAAATTAATTATTGTAGAGTAACTAAAAGTCGCTTTTAGAAATTACATTCAAATATGTTTTGTTTTATTTCCGATTATTGTTCCATTTTAAGCATCGATCAGCGCAAATCAGCCGCAAATCACGCGGCGCGGCGCGGCGCGTAACTCTTCACTCTTTATTTACGCGTACAATTCCAATTCTTTATATTCCACATATACTTATGTATAGATACAACGCCACACGTCCATTTTCTCTACTCCTCAACTCTTATTACAATTGATTTTTTTTACGCAGAATTATGTTTCAAATTTGATTTTGAATCTGTTCTACACTGTTAATCAGAAATGGCAGAACGAATTCATCCCATAAACGTCGAAGCGCCACCATCCACATCGAAGAACTCCGGAGACGCTTCTAAACCAGCACCTAATTCGAAGCCAGTGCCGCCAACTCCGTCGACTTATGTAGTCAAGCTCCCCAGAGAGCAAATCCTACGCTATCCACCACCTGAAAACGCACGCAAATTCCATGCCTTCACACGCGGGAAAAAAACGTATCTGCTGCCACCGTTGCTGTTGTTTCATTCTCTGCCTCCTACTACTACTCTTTGTCTCCGCTGCTATTGCCGCCGGAGTGTTCTACGTCGTCTTCCGTCCAGAAGCGCCGAAGTACCCGATAACCTCCGTCGCTATAAGAGGAATGAATCTGACATCAGTGCCTTTCATATCACCGGTATTTGACGTCAGCATCAGGACGGAGAACCCTAACAACAAGATCGGCATATACCATACAAAAAACAGCGTCGTTAAAGTTTTTTTAACGACATTAAGCTAAGCAACGGCGTGTTGCCTGCTTTTTACCAACCGAAGAACAACGTGACGGTATTTCAAACGGCGTTGAAGGGGTCCAACTTAGTTCTGGGAAGCTCCCTTAAGACGACGTTAATAAACAGGCAGAATGAAAATATGGTGCCATTGGTGGTGAGGTTAAAGGTGCCCGTTAAATTTAAGGTGGGGTCCATGAAAACATGGGAAATTACAACTAAGGTCAAGTGTGACGTCACCGTGGATGCACTTAACGACAAATCGAATATTGTATCTAAAGATTGTGATTATAGTGTGAGATTGTGGTAGGGACCGTAGGGTTAATATCATGAATTATGCTGTTTGTACAGTATAATTGCACAGCGGAGTGCACAGCACAGACCCAACCAGTGGGGTCTGCGATTTTTTTAATCGTGGGGTCCCACCTCTGAATGTGAGACGGCTGTGCACGATTATGTACACCGTGCTGTACATGAAGCTTCTCTCTAATATCATTCCACCCTATCTTATGTGTGACAGGTAGTATAAATGAGAGTGTTCAATTTGGAAGAATTGTTGCTTCACGTGTAGTAAATCAGGTCACATGGGCTACAACCACCTCCCCAATCAACCTTTTTCCAATCTTGTGGTAACCTTGGTGCAAATCCTTTCAAACACCTGCAATTGGGATCATCTGCATAACAATTTCCATAAGGTCCACACATACCATACCGATCACAGTATAACCTATTAAGTATTACCATCAGACAGAACATGCAACCACACTTTCAATTCATTTCAAAGGTGAAGCAATAATCAAAATTGAAGATAATACCCAATCACGAGTCACGACAGCAAATTTTCAAAAAAATAATTAATCCTTCCACAAAAAATCCAAGTACCAGTCTTTCTTCCCCTTACACCTTGAAAAACCTTCAAATTATTAACTCTGTCATCTTCTTAAATAAAATCAGGAAACAATTGGAGAAATAATCTGAAAAAACGTAATTTTACTTGGAGAAGAAACTGTTGATTGTACACACACGGGTTAGGAAGCCAATAATTTGAATCCCTAAACCTGTAAGATGAATCAAGAAAAGAATGAAAGATACCATACATACCAAATAGTACAAGAAGGTATATTGGATCTTCGAGTCTAAGTCTTGGAGTTGGAGGAGGAGCTCGCAAGTTGCAAGTCGCGGGTCGCCAATCGCCGGTGGAAACTGGAAAGGAGACTGGAGAGACTGGAGAGTCGCCGATCGCCGTTCGTGGGCCTGGGTGGAGAGGAAAGGAAAACCCTTGTGTTCCTTTCCTTTTACGGGTTTTAAAAAATTAAAAAAAAAAAAAAAATTTGGGCTCCCGAAATTTTTGGGCCTGAGGCGAGCGCCTCTTCTGCCTCAAGGCAGAACCAGCCCTGCACATGGCTAGAGATTATATAGAGCTTACCCAGAAAAACAGGACAAGTGGAGAATTTCAAATGTTTACAAGTATTTTTCTTGATTTGATCATCTAATTTATCCTTAAGCTAAGAAAACCCTGCTCAAACAGGATTTTTTTTATCCCGAATCAAACCCAGCCCCTGCAAAAACCCTGTCAGCATAGCAAGCTTCGTGAAAATATACTTCCTTTCAAACTGTTCATTTAGGGTCCGTTTGATAACGGAAATTTTCCCGGAAACTAGGAATCGTTTTCCAACTTCCTACTTTTGCGCTGTTTGATAGCCTTTATTTTCCATGAAATCGGTTTCCAACCTTTTCCAAGGTACAACCACTTGAAGCGTGATTCCCTGAAAATCAATTCCTTACTATTTTGTGGGAATTGGTTTCCACCTTTATTTATTTATTTATTTATTATTATTTAGCAATCGAAACAAATTCTAAGATAAAGTGTAAAAAAAAATTTATCCATTTAATTGACAAATTTCATGCAAAATAGAGCCAAACGTAAAAATAAAAAATAATTTTTTTTATTATTATTTATTATTATTATTATTATTATTTTTTTTGCAATCTAAACATATTTGGTCCCTAATGGTAAAAAAATTTATCCATTTAATTGACAATTTACATGAAAAACAAAGTCAAACGTATTATAATAGAAATGTGAAAAATTATACCAATCAAACACCTTTAATTCAATTTCCGGTAAAACAATTCCAGACAATTCAATTCCTGGAATCCAATTCCTTTTCCACCCATTTTCCACCCTGCATTCAAACGGACCCTTATAGAAGTACAATACAAATTATTTAGATAATAATATTATTCATCATTAGTAAATATCATCGGTCTAAGAGATCATTGATCCCGTAATTTATCGTTTAGACTCTACAAAAAATAGATTTTTATTGCATTTTGATAGAAATGGATGAAAAAATTTGATTGAAAAGTTCGTAAAAGTAGTGAATCTTATAAAATATGATTGAAATGAACTTGTAAAAATATTATTTTTAATAAATGGGGATCAAGCAAGGGATTCAATGTATTAAAATATATCACAACTCTATTGAACAATAAATGTGGAAACCATTGCCACGTGGACCAATAATATGAATAGCATTACTCTAATACGGGACGACGAAATGATTAATTCCACGAAAAAAATAACAGTCACATCTCGAAAACATATCATTACGCAAGTTTTTCAAATCAACATTTCTATTTCTATAAATTTAAAAGATGCATTTATAAAAGTACAATACCCTATGATTCAGAACACGCAAAATCAAACTACTGTTCTCACCAGTATAAATATAAAATACATGCTCTATTCATTCCCTTTATTTCATCTGACAGTTGAATATTGAAAGAAAGTCCCAAGATTTTACCTTGTTATTTCTTTTGCACCATAAATCTGACGCCACAATCAATCTGTCCCTATATTCCTACATGATTATTTTCTTCCTAATTTTGAATACTTACCCTCTCCAGTATTTGCAGCTATACTGAAAATCTTAGTCTGTACTATAATTTGGACAAGAAAATTTTCAAGACTGAGACTTGAATTGTTTGTAGTTTTCTTTTGCTTCTTCTATGACCTTCTGGAGATCACTGAACATCTTCACAGAAGACTCAGAAAAGTTGTTTAATTGTCCAAGAAAACCCGCCAAGCTCGTACGAAACCGATCAGAACCAGATATCCAATCCTCGGAAGCTTCGTCTCTCAACATATTAATACCTGAAGTGTCGTCATTGGTTCCAGCTTGGAAGGTACTCAAATGAGAGTCATTTCCACCCTTCCTTTGGTTCTTCTCTTGGCGCGGTAAAAAGTGAGCAACTTCAGCTGCCAAGTGTTTGATAGCTTCCACAACTTCTTTCGAAGGCAATTTGTCAATCATCTCCAACCAGGTACCACACATGATATATATGGGCGGACCGCAGTCTCTTATAGGTGGGGGCCTCATCCTTTTGTTCCTTTTCGACTTGTTCTGTGAAAGAGAGACGCACTTGAACAGCCACTTATCTATAGATTCCACATATATTTTCTGGGCACCAATCCATTTTGTGAAGCTCAACATTAGAGAGTTCAGTTCATTTTCGAGATATATAGTAATCTGTTTCCGGGAATCCGACTGCACAGAAAACTTAGTGCTTCGAGGGGCGTGAGATACTGATATGATGTGAAACTGAAGCTCGTGGCATTCAAGCATCGTTTTCCACATTCTCCTCAGTCTATCGGTAACAAGAAGAGTAAGCATGTGAAATCAATAAGCAAAGCCATATAAAAATTCTCTAAAAATTAGGAAAAATGCCTCTATTATGAATATTCTGAGAGTGCTAATAGTAGTCTTCGTCATGTAATGATGTAAACAAAATAAGGCAGCCTGAGTTGAGGATTGATAGTGATCGCAGAGCCACTCATGTACTAACATGCCCAGAGTTAGTGCACGTTTGGCTAAGCTTAAAAAATTTACTTATAAGTTCACGTACAAGTAAATAATTTTGAAAATAAATACCTTTTTATTGGTCAAAGTTAAGAAAGTCACTTATTTTGAAAGTAACTTTAACCTGCTGTGAAAATGAACAAAAAAAGATGTTTGGAAACAAAAAGCTACTTGAAAGTGAGTTTTTAGTAACCCGTACATGTTAGATTATCCTTGCAACAATTAATTGCATGTGATAAAAAAGTCTGAATTGAGTCTCCATATGAGGTGGACTCATAAATAGAGCTCCTCTATGTTATAAACATACCCTGTTTCTATAGTTCTACTTGGTTCAAATTTATAAAGTTCAGAATTAATCTCAAATATTCCTGATCAATTTCAGTGACTAATTAATCAAATAAACAGTAAAAGCAAATGATAAACACATACCCGTCAATTAACTCTTCAAGTTGTGGCTGAAGCTCCGTATCTCTAATTTCTTCTATTTTCTTTGATATTGAGTCAATTCTGTGAATTGCAACTCTAATTCTTGAGTGCAGATCCTTGACTACAGCACGTGTTTTGTCAGTTTTCATTCCTTGCGATTCTTGCTGTCTAAGCAGTCTACACTTTTGATCGAAATTACTTCTAAGCACCTGAGCAGCCTGAAAAAGGAGTATCAGGCATCAGTTGATTTCTTCTACTCATTTTAAGATAAAGATTAAGCAAATAAATTATCAAACTTCTGAAACATATTGTTTTACTGGTCAGGAACATGAGAACTCAACTGTAGAAGTATAACGAGCTAAAATCAATGGAACATAATCAACCATTAACCATACATTAAGAAAACAATCAGTTTGTGTCCATACATTGATGTAGCAAATAAAGAGTTACAGTTGAGTAATCTCTGTCACAGATACAATGACCAAAAAAATACCATCCAAGTTCGCAAACACTAGCTCAAATGAGTAAAGCAAGAACACTATTGAAACATTCTCTCATTCATACAAATGAGAAATCACTGGGCATCTTGAAATATGAGCTTCATACTTTTTCCTATTAACAGCATGTTTTTCGTTTGAGAAACCAATGGTAATATAAGATTGTCAAGTACAAGTGTAAAACTCAAATCGCCAGAAAGTAATTCCTGTCGCCTGCCAAAAAAATAATTTAATAATTTTTATGATCATATGTACTAGTGTAAATTAAAACTCTGAACATACCTTAACTTCGTCATAAAGCTTTTTCTCCCACACATATAACCTATCCAAGGTCGAGGCATGACTTCCAGAGACCATACAGAAGTTGTCAAAGAGATTATTAGTAACATCCTCACCATCATCGATAGAGTTCACGCCTAGAAGATTCCTAGACGAAGCCGAACGAGGTGACATGGTCCGGTGCCAAGTTAAGTACTTCACAGAAGTTTGAGGAGGCTCTAGACAAAGCAATTGAAAACCATATGAGAATCCCATAAATGAATAGAAGACATAAGTAATCATTCCATATTGTGAGCAAAAATTCTATAAGATTCCATGACCATATCCAATCAACTCCGAAATAATAATTCTAATCAGTGTCAAATGATTTTTGCTTTGCAGGATTTCTTTCTGATTTCAAGATCAGCAATAAATTAAATTTAAAAGTGATACGAAGGGTGAAATACATCAAAAGTAGATTTTTGGCAGAAAATAAAGGAGCAATGTCATTAGTTCATTCATTTTATTATATGGTAACTCTCCTTTTATCCATTTTTGGAGGATGTAATGCATAGGATTAGGGTGGGTTGGATGAAATGGAGATGTGCTATGGGAATTTTATGTGATAGGAAGATATCATCGATGTTAAAATGCAAGTTCTGCATAAGTCTAATGCTTTGTGGTTATGAGCGTTGGGTTGTAAAAGGTTAAGATATTCAAAGAGTAATGTAGCAAATGAAGATGTTAAGGTGGAGGTGCAATCATATTAAAATGCATAATGAGAATAAATGTCAACAAGAGGAGGTGACACAAATTGAGGATAAATTAAGGGAATGGTGACTTAGATGGTTGAGTCGTGGTTTTGCATCGACCTAAAGATGTCTCCGTGCTAAGAGTGAAGCGTTTTCGGTAGAGCAAGTTAGAAGTGGGGGGTAGACCATAATTAATATCACTTGTTGCAGTTGTTAAGAATCTAGTTGCTTCAGCTCTCCCACTATACCTAGCAATGAACAGAGTGGAAAGGGATTGATGTAGTTGACCCTAAATTTATTGGGAGTGCGCACCCGAAGGGTAGCGACTGCTGGCTCTCCCGTAATCAAAGGAAAAAAAAAAAGGCCAGAGAAATGAGCCGTCTTGTCTAATATCAAGAGTTTGACCTAGTTAAATATCATCAAAGAAAATTGGAAGTAGAGAAAAAACTCTAAGTTCACAGAGAGAATTGATCATCCAAGACTTGGATAAGTGAGAGACATCTTGGAGACGGTACATAAATATGTGATGCCACATTAAACTCCACTGAGGATATTTTAGCAACTGAAAAGGCAGTCATTATGTAACTTGCTTGGCTGTTTCTCTCCATAGGGTGTCACAGGCGACAAGATTACATTGTCCTTCTAGTTTTGAAGGTTCAAGCCTCTTAGATAAGATACATAAGTTAATATCATATTTCCATATATTTCTTCTTTTATCTTTCAGCACTACATTTTTCTCTAATCTTTTTAAGCTTCTGAAGTTACTGAATAGGTAAGTCACCAATTCCCGGTGTTTTGAAGGTAGTTGAAGGGAACCTTGTACGTAAGTTACTATTTATTGGATATAATCAGAGTCAAATTCAACAATGAACTTACAATACTTACCAGACTAAAAATTTTAAATTATACACTGATTCATTATTGTTCTTTCCCATAAAAACAAAAATGAAAATACTATATTTACAGACAGTCACCACCAAGTATCTGAACTGCAGTCTCTAACAAAATTCTCTAGAAAAATTAAAATGGTTAGACCTACCTTCCTTAACCTCACTTGGATCATCCCCACAAGAGAAGCATGATTTCAGTAATGCTGATGTCATTGATCCACCTGCCACAAGATATTTCCTTAACCAGCTTGCACAAAAGAAAAAACAATATCCAGAAATGGCAACAAGAAGAAAATTAATTTAAGCGATCTGACTATTTACTGTCTTGGGAACACACTGCATTTCGGTGCTACTTGGTAGCAGAAATTTCACATATTCATTATAAGATAAAATAAGAATATAACTATGTGACGCAAACAAATGGCCTTCTTTTTCCTCCCAATTTTATTCGTAAGAGCAAGATTCAATCTTATCTAAATGAATAAATGATTGAGCAGCAAAATATTCATGTCTCTCTACAATGCATTAAAGACGAATACTATAAAAGTGGTACATCAATTTCCTTATTATAGTAAAATTGGTTTTGAGTTTCACTGCAAATCTTGAAAAATAACTACTGCTCTAAAAGAATACTAAAAACCCATAGAAGCATATATATAAGAGAGATCATGTGTGTCAGTGACTGAGATGGGGGGAGAGAGGAAGAGAGATATTACGTTCTTTCCCTGGGAAAATTGGACGGAAATGAAATTTGTTTGCTTCAAGCATCCGGGGGACTTCTTTTCCAGATTCAGATGCCTTATCAAATAAATGCTCAATATCTTTCATGCTTGAAAAGAAATCCTTAGGTGCAGCTGTATCTTTTGCCTCGGATTCTTTCATTGGTGTAATCTTCACATAATTCAAATGCTCAAATCTTGAAGATGTGGCTCTTAATGGTGATAAATCGGGAGAGTTGTTTTTCCTCACATTCGAAAACTTGGTTTCTGACAGAGCACTCTCTTTAGTTGAATCACCCTTCATAACATTTTCTTTTTCCCCATTAACTTGTTCACCCCCAAACTTGGTTTCTGATACTACAGTGTCTGAGGGCATAGCGAGTGCATCATTATTGGCAACATTTTCTGTTTCTCTGTTCACATTTTCAAAACTTCGAACAAGTGTTTCAGTAGAAGGTTCATCAAATTCATCTTGTGATTCATGAGATTCTACCCTTCCGGGTGAGGAGACCTTCTCTTCTACATCTTCCAATTCAGGAACTCCCTCCTCTTCCCTAAGCTCTCTAATCTTGCCAAAGTACTCTGAACCCTGATCAAATCCCCTGCCTTCTTGTGGAGAAAATTGATTGTCAATTGGATCAAAAAGACCAAAATAATCCCATGGTGGAGTTTCTGACGGGATGGAAGGTGATTCAAATGATAATGCTTCAGGTCCTTCAGTGGAACGAGGAGCAGTGCTCAGAGGAGTAGTCGAAGCAACTGATACTGTGACAGGCTGAGAAATCTTTTCTTCAACTTTCTTGGAAAATGTACCTCTAAATTTCATATGATGAGCCTGGTTTTGACTTGTGATCGGAGGTGAAGGAGATGGTGATTTATTCACAGTGGTATCCACGTGTTGGGACAGAGAGTGAGAGGACAGTGAAAACTGGGAGGTAGACCTCTCAATAAATGCATGTGGCTCCGGTGTCGCACTTGTTGGAATATCGATGGATGATTCAACTTGAGAATCAGGATCAACGAATTTCCTCAAAGCAGTTCCTATGATTTTCAATTCCTCTATATAATCAATATGAGCAGCTGCTAGAGAACACCTACCATTAAGGGCTTGTTTGATTAATTTTTTTCGCTCACGACAAAGCTGTAGGCCCTTGTCTTCCTCCAATCTAGAATTTGAAGCCCCCATTGAATGATTGCTAAATCAGCACACAAGAATCTTGGTGATGTGAAAAGTTCTCGGGAGCAAATTAGGAGAATGGCTTGACCACGTGTCCTAATCCCTTAAATGACATCAGAAATTTTTTTATGTGAAACATAGCAGAACTTACTCAAATTAAGACAGAATACAATTAATAAAGATAAATACAGGCTTTACGTAAAAAGGACAGTTCTTAAAGCAGTATCAGTTTAATAGCATTAAAATAGTAGCTTGATTCTGTTTCATCGTCAAAAATCATATCTCAATGTTTTTTTTTCTGCCAAGAGAGACATAAGTAACAGATACAACAAGAAGATCCACAGATTTGACATGAACAAAATTGTTATGAATTCAGCTCGCTTAGAAAAAGTGAAAGTGCCCATGAAAAAATACAGCAACAATCAATAAAAGGAAGGAATTTATGATGATGATGATAGAATGAGATTAAGCACAATTCATAAGCAATAAAAGTTATAGTCTTTCAAATCACAGCATAGTTTTTGAAGCTGGGAAACCTTGAATTATGAAGTTCTGTAATCAATTCCAAAAACTCATAAAATTAGATGCGAAATGCTACGCAAATTCATGAATAACAATCAAAATAAACAAAAATAACAAATAAAGTCGAACAACACGAAAATTCAATTCCATAAGAAAAAAAATTATGCATCATAAAAACATAAAGAAGCCCGTGAAAGTTAATTGAAAGAGATGGCATGGAATTAAATTAAAACCCAAAACCCGAAAAATCCCAGAAATTGAAAATCAAACTAAAATAAATTCTAATAAATCTAGCTCACAAATTAATCGATACCAATCTGATTACTAAAAGAAAAACAAAAAGATCAAAACTCCAATTCACACAAGTCAATCAAGATTCATGACACCATAACAAATCAACAGAACTGAATTAAACCCACATCAAAAACTCAAAAAGGCTTCCGAAAATTTAAATTGAAAAAGAAAACTATGGCTACAGCTTACAGCGTTCTTGTAAATCCGATTTTTACCTGAGAAAGCTTATCTGAAACCTGAAGTCAAACTGAATTTCAAAGAAGATTAAAACTTTACAACCCGTATGATATGGGAATTTTTCAGGGAGAAACTTTTCAAGATTGTGCGTGTATGACAGTTAGTCTCATAAATGAAAAAGGCAAATCACATATCACACACACAAACAAACAGTGTAGACAGAGGATTGTGCCGAGTTTGCATGCAATGGATGACAAGAAAGAATTGCGTGGATTGTGGACCCCACTTTACCATTTCCACTAAGAATTTTGGATTTTTCCTACAATTTTCGGCTAGAGAGTCTTCTCTGTAATTATAATTATTTTGAAGAAAAAAAAAAAGCTATAATCGAATAGCGTTACTTTTATGCGGCCCCATTTGGAAAGTGTTCTTCGTGAAATCGTGGGCAACACTGTGCAAGACACTGTTTAATGTGAAATACATTAATTAATTAATTCTAAAATATTTATTTATGTTGAATTTTAATTATTTTTCAATCATATTAGAAAAACATAAAAATAATTATAATTCTATTTAAAAGGTTTGCACTTTTTTAATTAAATTGGTCTCATTTACTAAAAAATACAAACATGTATATTTTAATAATAAGAAGAAGAAATACAATTTAAATCTAATTTCACAATAGTATAAGAGGAAAATGAAAATAAATATTCACCTTTTGCCGACAATGGGAAATATGTTTTCAAAAGTAAAACTCTCGGGTAGAGGATTTTTAAAATTCTTGAAAATAGAGAAGTCTTTGTAATTATTATAAATCTTAGAATTATTCTGTTTGTACAAAATAACCCAATACAGAAGGCCTACAGAATACTCCAAATGCGTGGAACCCATCATAAATAAAATATTCCCAAAAATAACCCACCCCCCGAGGTGTCAGTAGGGGTTCTGTGAACCCCTACTTATACATCAAACAAAGCTCTAAATTTTAATGTAATTCATCATATTAATGTGATTCTAGAAATTTAACATTGTCAATCACCAAAACAAAGGGAGCAACCATAAAATGCAACAACCAAGGAACCAAATAGTACAAGATCATTGTACTTACAACAGTTAGGCACAAACCGTGTCTTAAATCTATTCGCCACAAAAATTGTCTGGGGTCACTCCGAGCTCACATCAATGGCAAAAAGTACATATACCACGCGAGCAACGATTTTTAGTAACTATCAAACTGCTGAGAAAATGTTTTACATTGCTTCCTTAGCAGTAACACGTACGCACCCTAAATTGTACTCTCAGTAAAACAGAACCTCAAGAATTCTAAGTTAATTCTTATAGGACAATGAGTTTCCTATGCAAATGCTCTCCAATGAAACTCGCATCTCCATCATGGTCATGGAAGAGAAGGGTCAAAACTCCAACCAAACATAGAACTGAACCTACAAGAAGCTTGTCGTAGCGTTCCACCCAGTGGAATTTGAGCTGACTTGCACCATAAAATGATAAAGCCACCAACGACGTCATCACAGTTATTGTGCTGCAAGTCCAATATAATAATCCTATGTCAAGCCTCAAGAAAAACATTAATAGAAAATATGTACATACACACGAGCATGCATATATATATACATGATTGTAACTATGCAAATGTGAATACAAATTTTAATGGTAGTAGAGCTGGCAGTACGCTTAGATTCACTGAATGTAGATTGTTTATTGCAGCCTACAGTAACATTAAAAATTGGTACCCATCCTTAAATCCAATCCACATAATCTGCAAAATAACTAGGTCCACCCAACACCCATAAAATATTTTCAAAAGCTATCTTAGAAATTGAGACATGTAACTTTTGGCTTGATCCTAGATGGAAGCCAGTAAAGTTCATTCTATTTCAGTGTTTTCCAGACTTCTATAATAGGATTTAGAAAAGTAAAAGGCTGTGTAATGCAACTGCTGAAGATTCAACATGATTTAAAAGATATATGTGTAAACCTCCCTAACAACTCAAGTTTTTAGATCAAGTGGTGCAATGCTGCAAAGGTCCTAAATTCAAGTCTTGCTACGATCCATTTAATGAAATGTGTACGTGTCATGCTTATTGGAAAAAATGAATGCCTTTTGCATGTGAAGAAACGTGTTGAAAACAAAATTTAAATGATACATTTTTCAAACCTATTCTAATGCAGCACCGATAGAAACACCCAATGGAGAATGAGAAAACAATTCAGCGGAGAAAAAGAAATCAGAGGCAGAGATGGCAGAAGAAGAAAACAGTAGAAGAAGGATAAAAAAAACTGCAGTTCATTTATTCATTCATCAACTAAGTTTTAATTCACTTTTCAAGACATATATAGAGGAAAATAAACAACCCTAAAATGAAAGGGGCTTGGGCCAACACATAATACAAGCCCAATAATAGAAACAAAAATAAGAGTCCTTAATAGAAAATAAATCTTGATTCGATGAATGTCTGCATCATATTCTCTTCCTCATCTAACAACTTAAATTTTTAGATCAAATGCTTCAAAGCAGGCAAATGTCTTAGATTCAAGTCTCAATGCCACCCATTCACTGAAATGTGCACGTGTGAGACTTGTTGAAGATAAGAATTTACTGATATACATGTTACCCTCTCTACTAGTTTAAGCTTTCAATCAAATGCTTCAACAGAAACTAAAACAGCGACTCCTTATAGTTAAAAGGAAAAAAAAATTAATCACAACAAAAGTGCCCATACAATAGAAATTAGGAAGGATGGAAAATAGCAGCAGGACAGCCATAAGCACCAAACTATCATGACCCAAATGTGTTGCATATTATCGTGGCCAAAGTAGAACACTAAATATATGGTATTACCATATAAGATCTTGATTTATTTATTTTATTCATAGCCAGATGTCAATTATCAACTATTACAGAATTCAATGATGAAAAAAAAAGCAGAAGATTTAGAACTTAAACAATGAAAACATACCTGAATAGAAGAACTATGATAGCAAACACCATCATAGAGGATGAGTTTCCAACAGCAAGAAATACTGGAAGAGTGGTTGCACAAGGAGACAATGCAGGGACGAGAACAAGTCCAGCAACTGCCATTTTTTCCATGGGTTGGTTGTGGGAATGGCTGTGACCGCCCTTTCCAGATAGAAACAGTATGATATAACCACAACCAAGAACTATAAGCAGTAAAGATGCAAGTTTATGCACAGTTTCCTCGCCCGCAATAGTGTTTGTTATGGTAATTGCTGTTATACCAAGCAGCGCAGTAGACATCACATGCAAGACTGCTCCAAATGCAGCTGCATGCAGATAATTCATTAGCAAAGATCACAACTACTTGATCAAGAAACATAGTCACAGAACACATTGGTATCATTGGATAACCTTTTATTCAATGTAGGCTACACAAATATAATAGCATTCAAGGAAAAAGTACAAAGGCTTTAGATGACAACATTGAGACTAGTTCGGTTTGGCATCAAATGAGTACCAAAATTCATTGGGAAAGAAGAGATTAGAGACACAGCATGGCCATTTCCAAATTTTACAACATTCCAAGATGTTAAAAAATATACATCTATCCAATCATATTTCTATTGGCTGCCAAAATTGTAAATAGGTTTTAAAGCCTAGCATGTTTCATGCAATCAAAGGAAGATTAAATCAAGTCTAGGTGGGTTCAAAGCAATCCCAAGGTGATAAGTTCATTTAAATTTAAAATGTATACCTAAAGCTGCCAGCATTTTTTGTAGCCTAAATGCTTAGTGAGGGTCAGGTTAAGACTATGTGATGCAAATTTCCCCATGAGAAAATTACGAAAATGTGGAGTTCAAACAGAAGATTGACTTCATTGTCCTGGGGCTTGGGACATAAACTACTTCATCCTCAGATTGACTGATGGGGAGGATGACAAAATAGCTTTTAGTGGAGGATGTTGGAAGATAGCAAATCATTATCTTACTATTTGTAATTCACATCCTGATTTAGGCTTTCCTAGGCAACATTTGCTTAAACTGTGATTTGGATCTATTTACGCGTGCTCCTTATTTAGTAATTCGACGGTAAAGTGCTTCTCCATATAAGGTAAACTCTTGAGTGACCTTATTCAAAGATGATACAGTTCATGAAAATCTGTGCTTGAATCAATCTAAGTGCTCCATGGATGAAAATCGGCAAGCATGGTTAAAAGATTCAATATTTTCTTATGAAAAGTGTAATTCGAAATACATAAAAATTCCATTCATTTTTTGCATAAACCTACCCAAGAGTCTGTTTTTAGCATTAAATAGGGAGTTAACGGTTTCCCTTTCTATTATTTATAACCAAAACCTGGAGTTAATAATTGTTTGATAAAACTTTGCTAATTTGTTTTCAACTGTTCAACTAGTCAAACTTCAATTTTAACCACACATTTAAGAAGACTCACAACTAATATCAACTTTTCAATCACACATTTCATGAACTCGATCAAAATCTGCTAAAAGTTTTCTAAAAAGCTTTGTCATACAACCCCTAAGACACTTACAGCACCATCAAATGGGCAGGATAAAAAAAGATACCAATGCACACATTTATACATTGGTTCAAATGACACAAACTATCATGGTATTGTCAAAGTAGAAGCATGAACCACCACTACTCCTTCATATCTATAAACACACTATAAAGTCGAAAAGTTGGATGCACGTAAGACAACCTTGCCCAAATATCACTTAAATACGGAAATGATGGTAGGAAAATTGTTTATGTAATTGAATTTCTCAAGGAAGTTGAAAACCGTACGATTTGTTTATCGTAAAATCTGTATCCTTACAAAACCACTAAACATTATTTGGTTTCAGTTTTACCACATACTGGCTTCAATGTACAACTTTCCTCTGCTAATCAATAATCATCTAACATGCAGAACCGAAAGCATGTGAAAGATTCAATAGGGCTTTTATCTCTAAACGGAAACTATTTTAATCAGCTTAAAATTTTGCCATCAACATTTAATCAAGAAATGTACAGCTAGATCTCACTACTCACCCAAAAATTATTCAAGATAACTAAATCCCAGATGACCCTTTTGCCTCCCTCATATAAAATCACGTTAGCAATTGACACAACATGATAAATATATACATACAACTATGTTACAAAACCAATTCGATATTTTATAAAGGAAAATTCTTACTGACGACGAGAGTACGAGACAGCGTCCATTTCTGAGCGCGCGACCAACAATGGAGAAGGGCAGCCAATGGGTTGGTATAAAGGAATGCAGAAGTGACACAGTGGCTATACCTCCGATTGTCGATAGATCCTCTGCATTGATAGTGAATTTTCCATCTTCCATCTTTTCTTGTTTTCAATGTTTTGTGGATTTATTTGTTGGATTTGAAAAGGAAAAACAAAAGTTCAATGAATTTTGAACAACGCCTTACATTTAGCATCTGCAAGTTCAGTTCAGCTGGCACGTAGAAGATCGGATTCAGGAGAGAATATGACGGATTTTTATGAGCTACGATTTCCTCATTAAAATATTATTTGTAAAGTGGTCTAAAATTAGACTTTAATTTGATTATTTTTTTAGTATCGCCTTGAAATTATTTTAGAAAGCTAATGTATTCCTCAGATATTTTTTTGTTTCAACTAATAAAAATAAAATCAAAATAATATCATAAAGTCATTTCAGTTAGCACGATGAGAGCCTTATTTTAATGAAAATTTTCTTATATTAATTGATAACGCACCCATTTTGAATGGATCGGATTGAATTGTTGTTCTAATATTGCTTGGTATTTAGATTCACTCTATGCTCGGATGAGCACAAGGTCACTTTCTTTCGAATCAATGAATGAAATCTAATTCTACATATTATCGTTCGCTTGATTAGAATAAACGAAAATCTAGCTAACTAGACCACAATATTGGATGAAGCAACTTTTTATTATGGGTGATGAATCAATACGCCTATTTAACGGTTAAAAATCCAATTATCAGTTAACTCTCATCATACCTTTATTTTTCGAGCCATGCTACATGTACTTAGAAGGTTGGTTACAAAATGATGTGGCCGCCCGGTCAGCCGCCCTTCCAATAGAGGGTGGCCACATCATTTTGTAACCCCCATTTTGTCAACCTTCTAAGTACAAGTAAAATTGTTGTTATTTTTCTCATCATAGTCAGATGAAATAACATTGAGTGACTAAATATAAAGTTTTTCTTAATGTTATTGATCGCCACTAGCCAGTGTTTTCTTTGTAGAATTAATATCACAAATACTCCGAAGTTTGTGCGATATTTCAAGTTGGACCTTAAAGTTTTAAAAAAAAAAAAAAACTTAAGTAATCACTTAATTTTTTTTTTAATGAGAAAAAAAAAGCAAATTTGGTGAAAAGAATGTCTAATATGATGTGGAGGAGTCCAGCTTCAACTCCTTTACCACACAAAAGTTGATTTCACAAATGAGATCTGAGGTTTGTATGAAATTTCAAGTAGGTCCTTAATGTTTTTTTTTTCTCATTTAGTCACTGAAGTTAATTAACATCACATAAATGGTCATTCAGTGAAATTAAAGCTGGACAATAACAGCGCCAGGTGGCCGATTTTGTCCAGCTCCACTGCCTTGCCCCTAGTGGACGAGACCAATGCTCGAACTCTCAGGAGAGACGCGATGATGACCTTAGGAATCTATTGATGCTGATACAATTTCAAGCAACAAGATTCATCATATCATGTGGACAAACACTTTTCATTCTTAGAACACTACTTCACAACAAACTTTATTCTAACCTTCAATGGAGACTCGAGATATCTTACCATACAGCGCCTCATTCTTCTCTCTCTCGTTCTCTCTTCCTCTTCTTTTCCCACTGACAAAATATCACGACCCAATCACATACCTAACGAAATATTCCAACCAATCACATCACATCAGTGACCTCGTTCTTTTCCTGCCCATGCTTCGCTTCGAGAATATTCTTCTATCCTCAACAGGTACCATCCTTCATTCTCTTCCACACATGAATGTTAATGTATTAACATTCTGGTAACCTCGTCCACTGTCTATGCCAACAAACAAGAAATCACTTGAAAGGAGACAAGATGAAAGAACATTATTATTTCTTGTTTTACCGTGATGATAAGAGACTATGGATTTTACTGTGGTGGAGAAGGAGGAAACGAAAAAATGAATCACAACCTGATCCTGCTCATGTTACTGGCTTCCTTCAGTGAAAATGAAACACACAATGAAGAATCAAAACGACTACTCTCCCTCCAGCCCTGCTAACCTAAACAAAAAACCAAACTCCTATAGATTTTTCAGATCTAGAAAATATTGGAAAATTAAAGGAAACATAAAAATACAAAATCCCTTCATTTTCTCCTTAACCTGCTTGATTTCCTCTTCTGCGATAACACGGAAAAGAAATTTAAAAAAAAAAATGATATTTCTTCTTTGTCATGTTCAATCCTTTTGTCCCTATTTCAATGTTTCTAAATGCAAATTTGTCTAAAAAAACAATTGCATTACCAACTACAAAAGTAACAGCCTATGACTGATCATTACAGAATCCTTTGGTTCCATCTGGATATTGGACTCAGTACTAAGAGGAAGAAAATTACCACAGAGCAAAAGCACTTATATTCCAGACTCTATTTACAGAATGAATATCAAAATACCATTTCAGGATTTGAGTGCAGAGTATTTAACAAGCACTAATGCTCAACATCAAATTCTTATTTCTGAAAAAATTCTTCTTAAATCTCTACAAGACAGATTGATATTCGAAGCTCTTTACTTGCCTGAGATGCCTGCAATGAAAATTGGATTCCAAGACCCCAAGGTAGCAATTGAAGGAGCTGCAAGAAAACTCATAAACACTTGATATTCCATCTCCACAAATAAGCAAGCATGTGCCAAGTTACAACACTAAACAGCAAAACACTAATAAATTGTTGAAATTCAGGAAATATAAAATAATTGAAAGGAAATAAGAATTAAAAAATCCCCCAATGTCCTCTATATTCCATTTTTCATTCTCTCTTGTACATTAACCAAAGAAATACTTATTTTCCATCATATAATCAATTGTCTCCGCATCTTCCATCTTCAAATGTATGTTTATCTGAACTGACATGCTTATTTACATTTATAAACAAAAGTAAAAGCCAATCCTGGAATCTTTAAAGACGGACCTAATAAGCTAATTTAACTTTCTATAAGCTGTTATGAACTGAACGCCTAAAAAGGAGTTATTATATACACAATTGTACATTCACATATATCCATAGACAAACAGATACACCACGACAATTGGAGCTCCCTGAAATGAGCCAATATGCAACACAATAATTCTGAATAATGAATGTGCAATAAATGTACATATTTATGTATGCCTTCGCATTATAAGATTTTCTCACCCTGTGGGTCAACCGTCCATTCTCTCTTATTATAGGAAGGAATGGGAATCTCCAGCAGTAAAATTCGAAATAGACGGTTTAAGATTCCACAGCAACTGTCAAGAGTGGAGGCTTGGGTATAAATAAAGTGAGAAACTGAGAGTTCTTTAGTATCCCCTATAGAACCTCTAATGTAGTATCATTAAATAATAAAACCCAGGAAAAAGAACCTGTATAAAATTATGCTTTTTCTCTCTGTATCATTTTGACAAGCGTACAACCCGCATAATAACTATCGCAAAATGAAACCTACAGCATGCCAGTATTCTGGATTCTATTTACAGAATAAATTGCCAAAATCCATTTTAAGCTTAACTAGAAAGAAAATAATAAGCACTGAAGTCCAGTATCGAAGTCTTACATTATTGAATTTTTGCATTCTTAAATCTGTACAGGAGAGACTCTATTGATTTTTGTAGCCTGAAGCTCTCAACTTGCTTGACAGCCTCGGATGCCTGGTGTAAACTTTTGATTCCACGACCCAAACTAGCAATTGATGGAGCCACAGGAAATGATTCTGCAGCACATTCAATTCCATCTCCATAAAGTAGCAAGCCTGTGCAAGTAGCAATACTACATCCAAAGGTAGCCCAGGGCAAAGATCCAATGGGTCTGACTCGGCGTTTCCTCATTATTTCATAAAAAGCTGTTCTCATGGCAGAAAGACTAGTTTTCTCTGCCGACGCTATAACACCGTGAGATATGGTACGGATTTTCTCAGCAGACACAGCAGCCTTCAGGGTAGAACTTTTCAGTGCAGAACTTCCCAATCCTGGGGCTACCACTTTTGCTGGACCAAGACCCTTGCCAAGCGCAAAAAAAATGGCCTTTTGTGTTTGAGTCAAGATAAGTTTCAGTGAAGTTGGGACGTGGAAGGTTGCAATTTTGATAAAAGTTGATGCCGGAATGACTTTAGAGAGGGACGAGATTCCAAAAACTGCTGTTGCACCTGCCCCAACTGCCACCACAGGTTTATCAGCCAACAAGTGCTTACGCCGGTGTGGGACTTCCTCATTATCTCCACAATAAGTTATAAGCTCTTCAACTGTATTTTTAACCTCTGGAGGAACAGGGGTGTTCCAGTGTTTCCTTAGTCCAGCTAAGGTACTAGCATCAACTACTGCAACTATTGATTTGAACTTCTTAGTTGGGCTTCGAAGAGCCTGTGCAAGAATGGCATGTGACTGATCCTCTACAGGAAGATCGCAAAACTTTGTGTTAGCCAACATGGGGTCTCCTATTTTGCTCAAAGGAATCCGGCCAGCATTATTCAAGGCCATTCTCAGCCCCTCTACTGCAACACGGAATAAGTACAATTCAGATAGGAGCTGGGAATCAACAATTTCTCCCTTGTTAACATCACCAAGAATTTTCTGAGCACAAGCCAAAGCCCTTCCCATAGAGGGGATGTCAACAAATATGTCATGCAAATCTACAAGCAATGGATAGACAGATTTTGCAAACTGTGGAGCCTCATAATCAACTAGAGGCCTAACATCTTCATTACTGAGTTTCGAAATGGTACTTGACTGAACCAAATACGTAGACAGCCACTTCACCATTTGAGATTGAACATCATTCGTAACATAAAAACCCCTCGACCTCACAGAAACCATATTCATTCCGGGAACCAAATAACTTGGCTGAAAACCAAAAGCACCTCGAAATCCATTTCCTGATTCCACCACCTGCTCTACCCCTGTGTCCGAATCACATTCACTATCTCCGTCTATGATGCACTTCACGAAAGGGGACTCAAGCATAAGTAAGGAAGAACCAACTTCCTCAGCAGCCTTCTTGGCAGCCATAAAATGAGCAGTAAAACTCACCCCAAAAACTTCCTTCAAAAATAAACTCCCTGCCACTTTCTCGTACTTCTCCCTATTAGTCTTATGCACAAAACATCTTTTCAACACTTCAAATGATGATGTTGGTACAGTATACTCATCAACACTATTACCATTTTCTCTATTCTCGCTTATGCTGTCGTTCGTTGACCAAATTCCACCATTCTGCAAGTCAATAGTGTCCGAATCATTAAAATTTCCCACATGAACAACAACAGCATCAGGCTTAATCGCTCTTATGAGACACTCTGCATCCGAAGCCGACCTTTCTGATAATTTCTGAACAGACAGTATATAGATAATAGACTCTGATTCAGGCTCACGGATAGCGTAAACAAACTGTTTCGTACTTTCAGGCACCGGTAATTTCTTCACTATTCCATCTGATGCTTTTAAATCATTATTAATTATAAATGCAGAAAAAGGCCATATATTTTGCATATATTCCACCACCACCCCCATAATGAATATATGCGCGTTTAGCCTAATTTTGGCATATAAACATCAAAATCAGAAAACCCAGTTGCAAGATTTTATTTTACTCGACGATTCACCAATAAAGTATTCAGATAAAAGAAAACCGCAAGCAACATAAACATATATACGGCTGAATCTGTAAATATATCCTTATGTATGAACATAACAGGGAGAAAACTAAAAAGGGTTTTTGAGGTATCAAGGATGTTCGGGGAAGAGAGAGAAAATAATTTGTCTAAGAGAGACATTGAGAGAGAAACTAATACCGGGTGCCTTCGGGGGAGTTCTCTCCGGAAAAATCTGCTGAAAGGAAAAGAAGATGAGAAAACCGGTTAAAACCGGTTATAGTTTATTTATATTGAAAGCAGTTGAACCGGGTTTTTTGGGTTATTAACTAGAGTAATACAAAATAATTAATAAATCACAAATTTATATCACTTCCAAGCTTTCCCTTTTAGACGACATATTTTTTATTATTCAGAATACACATTCGTTAGTATATTTAATCAACAAATTTATGAAAAATGATTTTAAAACTAAATCAATTTTTTTATTATGTAGTACTATCTAATAATCGAATCAAAACCATTTTAGTATTGATTCTAAGACCCCAAATCAGACTTTGACTTGAACCAATAGAACCAACTGGTATTCGATGGTGATGTTGCTCGAGCGATTCTGGATAAAAATGCCCACATTTACTAACAAAAAACACGAGTTTCTACTGTGTACATGAATATCTCAAACAAAGTATTATTTCAATCCCTTAATTATTGTAGTTAGAGTCGAATAATATCAATATGCCGTAAATTATCTCCAACTCCATTCAACAATCAGTTCAAAATTAAAGTGTATTTCACTCACTAATTTTTAGTGAAGAATCTCGATCACAAACATAAAAATAACTTGTCTTGAAACTTTTTAAGGCCATGTTTGAGATGGCCTATCTTAAAGGTAAGATCCAAATTCGTAGCTGATTTTTAACATGGACCTACCTGCATCCAGAATAAGCCAACACAAACTATACATTTGGAGCTTATCTTTAAAATAAACTACCTCAAACATGCTCAAATTCATGTGAAATACTTAATTTTCCGATAATCTGATATATATAAACCATAAATTTAATAATACAACCATGAATCTCACTTATTCCTATAATCTGGCATTGTACCACCATTCTTCTATAATTCAAGCCTCATTACTTTACTCAAAACATGATTAAATCATACCCAAACTTTTGCTCAAGTTTCTGCGAATAGAATTTTTCAGTCCATAGTGCATGTTTGGTACATGCTACTAAATCATATTGAAAAGTACGCCGACCAAAATTTTAATTTATTCAATGCTGGCCAATGCTGTTTAATTCACCTTAGCCGACGTGTAATCAGGGAAATAGATCCTGAATATCAAGGATATCGGCAAGGACGCCAGCTGCAGTAGTATCATTTCCTGCTCCAGCACCTTGAATGACCAATGGTTGCGTCTTATAGCAACGGCTGTAAATCTCAAACTGCAGGTTTATTCAACAGTAAAAATTAAACAAAAATTGAAGAAAAGCGTAAGTCCCAAAAGATTAATTCCTTCAAAAACTAGAAAACAGATATGGATGCATGAACAAGCTATTAAGATCAAGATGCATTGAACGAAATACATTACAATGCCTGAAGGTTTCTCCTACTAATGAGGTTGCTGACAATGGATAGGACAGCATCCATGAGATTGGCCTTCTCTTCCCGGCTCTCTCAACTAATACATGGCTAAGTTCAGTGATCTAGATGGGGCTACAGAATCATTCCACAGCACTTTATTTCTTTTATTGGTTGCATATCATAGTGTCCTAAGAGGTTGGTTAATTCTTCCAGTCAAATATCAAATTCCTATATGAAGTTAGTCCCCTTCTTAGCGTGCCTTGACTGACTTTTCATTCTGTATGTCATAATAACAAAATTTTGCCCTAGTATAAAAGGAAGATGTTTTTACATGCGGTATCAATCCTCGTGATAGAGATTGGGAGGTCAGCATAAGAGGAATTGGAGAGTGGAAGCTGAAGAAAGTGCAAAAAATAAGGCTGAAAGAAAAACTCTTACCACATTATCACTTCCCCTCAATCTTCCCAGAGCTGAATCTCTTGGAAGTTCTTGTATGCCAACTTCACACCTAGCAAGAGGTGGAAAGCTGTGTTAAATGATGAGTTTGGTTTAATATCAAGTCAAAATAGAACAACAGCGTGCTGTGAAACAAATAGTTTGCTCTTTTAGAACTTTTTCAGTGAGAAATACATGTACTGATAACGTAAGATAGAATCAATGTAAAACCAGCTGAAGCCATAATGAAGAGCAGATAAAGTGTGAACGTCAACAAATAACAGCAATTACTTTTTAAATCTAGCCAAACGACAATAAACAAAGATCTTTCTGAATCAAGGCTCGTGAGATTCATTAAAGACTTCATTTAGCTGAGGGTACAAATAACAATTTGTAGTAAAAAAGCAACGAAATACCTGGAGTCCTCAATCAAACAGACATAACGCAGTACTTTTCCATTTGACGAAGCCTTATTGATACGATTTTGGATGTCTTTATCAAGCAAGGGAAGGCCATTCACCAAAAAGTCTTCCACAGGCATTACATCAGGTCCCATTTCTACAGGGTACAAGCTTTCAATCTACCAGAATTTCCATCATTAAATATATACTTGAACTATTCAACGAAGGATGAGATATCATGACACATTAAAAGTTCCGACCTTAATGGTGTCCAAGTTGATACGATGTCCAAGAAGTCGAGCAAGGATCAGAGCCTGTTTTGGAAATATGAAAGCAAACCCTCAATAAATCACCATATACATGCTGACAATTTTTCTTGCAATTAGCATCATAATATTGAATTAAACAAATATTAGAAAATTGCAGAGAGCATCCAGACCTTCCTTGCTACATCCGTCCCACTAAGATCATCTCGAGGATCTGAGAGCAAAAATTAAACTCAATATAAGAATCATCCATATTCTCCAATTTTTTACAAGAACGACAAACTATGTAGAATATACCAATTACCAATTCAGGGACTTGGTGCATTTTGCTTCTTAAACCTTTTTTTTTTTTTTTTTTGTGTATTATAAACCCACTAAAGTCAAAAGGTCAAATATAGAACTGCACTCAGTAATTAGTTTAATATTTTTTTCTGGTCCAATCACGCCTTGAATTTCATTTGTTATTCATGAATCATGACAACAAGATCAACAACAAAGTACATCTGGATCATTTTTTGCTAAATGAATTTGGGGTCTGCAAACTGAATCATTTTCACCAATCCATTACCTCAAAACCTTTTATGGCTGACAGTTCCTGGACCTTAAGATCAACCTTGTTACGAATGCAAATACACATTTTCTTTAAGAAGAAGTCATTTAACCAAAGCAGAATAAAGAAGTATAATTGACACATTCACATGGTATTAAATGCTGTGCAACAAGTTAAATCTTATAGTTTAATCAGGGATTAATTAGCACACCGTCTTTACTATGAATGATTTTGCCATCTTATGCAGTTTAGTGGACAGAAATCCATTTGTAAATTAATAACATTTATTTCCCTGAATTAGCTTTTGGATTGCCAAAAGTTAAACATGGATCAAAGAGAAAGAACAGCTTTTCATAGAGCCTTATAAAGTCTGCACTAAAATCATATTTCTAGAAAGATAATATGACATAGAAGAGGAAAGACCACTGTGTATTGCCCAATTGGTACCAGAAATCAACTTAAGTCTCTCATATGATAGAAGTCTTAGGTTTGAATCCTGGGAACGCGATAGAAAGCCGTGAGGGAGTAAGTGGGTTCTGTCCACCCCACAACAGACAATACTTATTATATAACGACTTCAACGTAGAGGTCGGGTCATTACAAAATTCTCAATTGATACCAGGATTCAACTTAAATCTCTCATATGATAGAGGTCTTGGGTTCAAATTCTAGAGAACATGACAGAAAGCCGTAAGGGGGTAAATGGGCTCTGGCCAGCCCAAAGAGGACAATACATATAATATAACGATTTCGGCGTAGAAGTCGAGTCGTTACAAAAAACGAGCATTTTTTTTTACGACCCGACATCTACGTCGAAACCGTTATATCATACATACTGTCTGTTTTAGGGTGGGTTTGTGCTCACTTACCCTCTCACGGCTTTGGGTAAGTAGGCACAGACCCACCCCAAAGCAGACAGTACGTATGATATAACGGTTTCGACGTAGAGGTCGGGTCATTACACACCGAATCTTTATATACAAGATTTCTAACAAACTAACTATGATACCACATCAATCAATCTGAAGATAAACTAATATAAGCAAGAACAGCAATTCATTTTAGAGGCTATATTTGCTCTGGAAAAGTCACTTAAAAATGGATAAACTGCTCATAACAATTATGCATTTTCAACATTGATTCATCAGAGAATGAGATGAGGCCCACGACTTCCTTTACAAGACAGGGTACAAATAGCCTGTTTCTTTTGTCAAAAGTTTGCCCATATTACTACATAAAAACAATTGGAAGAAAAACTATTTCTTAATCATATCCTGCAGCATGGCACAATATAGAATTGGAATTCATGTATCATGATTTATGGTTTACAAAACAACTTGTATATAATAAGGATACTCAAAATCAAATAATAATTTTTTTAGTAATTTATTAGATTGCGGCATTGTATTACCAGGTTCAGTGTATCCAAGGCTTTTAGCAGCTTTGACAACTTGGCTGAAAGGTTTTCCGCCTTCTACCTCACTCATCACATAACCCAATGTACCTAATAGTCATAGGAATACAAGAAAAGTTTATCATCGTGTTCAACAAATTTCGAAGATCTCAACAAGTTGGAAGAAGAAGTAGAAGGTTAAGGTAAAGAAAATGGAGTTAAAAATAGGTACCACTCAGACTTCCAACAATACGGTAGATAGGATCTCCAGATGAAAGAATACGATTTATAGATGCTATCACAGGGAGGCCAGCACCAACCTACCATGTTATACAAAAAAAAGGTGGAAATTCCATCATAGTTTCCCATAATTCTGGATAATGCAAGTTAGAACATTGTACTAGATAAACTTATTTCAGCCATTATCTCTTGAATGCTAATCTTTTTTTTTTTTACCAGAAAACCTTCTCTGAGTAATTACAAGAAGATAAACCTCATCCTAACACACTTGGAGTTGTTTGTAAACATGGAATTTCAAATAAATATTAAATATTCTAGAACATAACCATTAATATAGCACTATAAAATTTCGATTTCTTTAAATTAAAGAGTCTCTGTTTCTCTGTCTTCACAAGACATGTTTCAACTACCTTTAATGTCTTTTCCTCAATTCATTGTCAATTGATACCACCTTCCTTTAATTGTGTATCACCCTCAATGTCATCATTTCTACTATGTTTATCTTATTCCGTTATTGCAACACCGAGTGCCATAAACCATAGATAGTATAACAGATATTTTGCAAAATTGTCGTTAACATTGTAGATATATGATTAATATGACATTCCACGTATTCCATCTTAGTTCGGCTTCAAGTTAAAAAAATTTAGGTTCCAAAACATTCCTTCGAAGCTTTAATTTCCAGTTTATCACACAAGCAATCTCATCAATTAAAATTATATAATCAACAAATAACAAACATCAAGAGACCTGATCTTGGATAGGTCTGGTAAGCTCATCCATGATTAAAGTAAATAGACAATATTTTAGAACGGACCTTGATGCAAGTCTATTGTGATTGAGTGGTGATACCATGAGCTAAAAAACAAAAAAATATGGCTTTAGTTTGCTATAGACCAATATCTTCTCTCAAGCGCGTGATACAAAAAATTTTAAAAGTTGAAGGGCGATCCTTCACATAAACAATTATAGCACATTTTCTCCAGCACTTCTAAATGATTAAATGACAAAGAAAATTTGGACCCTGAATGAACTAACCAAAATCAATGTGTAAAAATATAAATGTGCAACGACCAGTTGTTTCCAGCTCACAATCTATGTCTTGCTCAAATTACAGAAGATGTTCCAGACAAGTTTATGCACCTTTTTAAGTCTAAAGCCCTAATGGATAAAATTTGGGAATTTTGTGTATTATATGCTTAATGCGTACTTGTACATTTCCAGGATATATATTGTCTTACAAGCTCTTAGCTTTGAGAATAAAGATAGAATGTGGCCAATTTGAGATTCGATCCTTATTATCCATTGCTATCACCAAACAATAACTTCACTTAAGTCGTTCAGTTTGTTGTTTCCAATTTTCCAATCTGTAAGACCAAGCTAACGGTATCCAAAATAGAGCACTACTTACCGTTGACTCGTATCGAATCCGCCGAGGTTGTGAGACCAACTTGTCATAATATTCCTGCAAAATTAAGAGAAATTGTAATGTCTCAAATACAGACTGCCAACAAAGAGGATGACAGGATTTCCACATCTATGATACAGGAAGCTGAAAAAATAAAAATCTGAGAATGTATTTTTTGTGTAAATATCTGAGCAACCAACAAATTAATGCTGTAAAAGAATATGTTACCAATGAAGAGGTCAGACACTTCTTATTCGCAAGCACCACGCAGCAACCTAAGTCCACCGCTCGACTCAGCACTCCAATAGTCTCAGAACTAGCTGAGCAATCAACAAGTGCCACTCCTGTCATATTAGACAGTAAGTCCAGTTAAATTTCATTAACATATAAGTACATTTTAAACATCTGTCAAATCTGGACCACAGTAACAATATTAAGCCCTAGTTTTACAAAATACATTTTTCTCTCTCTTCTTTTCAACCACACATTCTTCAATATAATATTATCACACGCAAACTCAAAACCTTTTTCCTTATTTTTTTAACCACACATTTTCCGTTAATCTACTATTTCAAAATGCATTCTCTAAAGAAAATAGGCTCAAACATACTCTAAGTCTTAATTTTCAGAAAATTCAGACTTTGGATAAGATGCAATTTAGTGCCAGTTATTATATCTTTAATTAATAAGAAATATAGAAATTTCCATGAAGGTCAATTATCAGCAGCCATTTGTCATAACTCCAAGGCAAGCCTGGGAAAAAGGATGGTGAATCGGGTAACACTTTTCCCAAAAAAAAAAAAAAAAATGAAACAATAAACTATAACAAAACTTAAATATTAAATTAAAGTGGGAACTGTGTCTAATTTTGAGCACCAATTCGCATTTTGTTTAACATTATCCATATTTATGTACTAGAACTTTAATCGGAAACCTTAAGTAAACAAAAATTAGGAGATGAGTGTTTTTAACATTGAAAATGATTGTCCATGCATTCTTGCCTAATCTGAGAGGCTTCGACAGTTCCAGTCCTAAGTAATTACACTGTTGCTAAAAACTGTTAAATTTCAATTCATAAATCCATAAAAGGGCTTTAAAGAAATGAGAAAACAAACCTGTCGATCTGCCCAAAAGAGTAGCAATGTCCGTGACTTCCCTTGCAGTTTCTTGAATTGAAAATACGTTGCATTCACCTACATATACAATTAAGTTTGAGACACAGTTATCAATAATCCTCAGTTATGTGTGTATAGATTTGTAGAGGTCGCTTTTTACCAAAATTGCTGAGGGTTTGCAGAGAAGAACCACTAGACTTGACTTTGCAAACCTGCAGTAATAACTCATCATCTAATTCTGCGGTGGAAGCATCCGGTGCGGCTACCATTGATTTGCTGTCGCACACTCCCACCACTCTCAGCCGCACCCCCTGCACCAATTACCATTATTCCAACAAAAAGTTAAATACATACTCTCCCCAAAAACAATTCACACGCATGACCACACATTAGGAATTTGTGTATGTATCGGTACAAGTTAAAAATGATATATACCAGCTTGGAGTGGAGGGGGCGGCAGGCGATTATGTGGTGGAGGAGCTGGCGGCCGACGCCACCACAGCCCATTAGCAGCAATGCTATTTTCTTCATTTCCTTTCGATTTTTTGCTCCAACAGTTTCAAGTTTCATCAGTTTGATTTGCAGGTTCTGCCTCTTTGGTCACTTTGTTTTCTACATATAATATTTTATTTTTTATTTTTGTAAAATTACGGGAAATTGTTAATGATTATTTTTACTTTAATTATTAATGGACAGGGCTCTCCTTTTAAATTTATTTTGCACTGGATTTTGTGTAATATATAAGTCAGTGTTTCGATGCATATTATGTTTAATTCCTTATCTCATCTCATGTGATCTGGTAAAAGTAATACTTTATACTTACTGTACTTGCATATAAAAGTGAATATTTTTCATGTGATTATGTGATGTGACTAATGTTTGCATATTATAGCTCCATTTCAGCTTCACTTTTTGTAAAAAAAAAATAATTTTATAATAATTATTTTTGAAATATTGTATCCTTAAAAATAAAAAATAAAAGAAATTAATTTTACTTATAAAATTATTTTATTGAGAATAGTGCATTTGAAAATGAGTTCATAAATGAAATTTTAAATAATGGGCTCTAACTGTGTTTATATACTTTTGTATGAAAAAATATATATGTTATTGTATGAAATGATTAAGAATAAATTTAGATGTACATTCTTGTTGACATTACCTCCTATGTGTCAAAATATGCTCGGTGATGTGAAAGGATGTTGTAAAAATCAATGACTATGATGAATATCATGTCAAACTTATGGTCCGTTTGATTGCAAAAAGGGAATTTGAATGAAAAGAAAACGAATTTCAGGAAATTGAATTGTCTAAAACTTGTTTTACTGAAAATTGTCAAATAATTGTATTTGATTGGTATAATTTTTCACATGAAAAATGTTGAAATTTTATATCTTTCGATATTCGTTTGACTTTGTTTTTCATGAAAATTATCAATTAAAGTGATAGAATTTATTCCAATTGGGGATAAAATTTGTTTCAATTATAAAAAAAAAAAAAAAAAAAAAAAAAGCCCGAAAACCAAAAACCACCAAACCTATTGGAAAATGAATTCCTCGAAAACAAAGAAAAATTGGTCACGTGGGGGATGGGGGGGGGTTGTGGGAAAACAATTACCTGAAAAATTTTGTCTATCAAACAGTCAAAAATGTAGAAAATAGATTTTAATTTTCATCTTCCATAAAAAAAATGTTGTTTATCAAATAAGCCTTTAATGTACAAGTTAATGCAAATGCAGCATTTTTCATTGATTAATTATTTTTGTTAATTTTAATTAATATGTTTAATTTGTTGCTGCTCTCAAAAAAGAATAATGACATACTATTTTGAAAGTATAATATCTACTTCTAAAGAGTATAGTATTATGATTTTCAATATTGCAGAAGAATATTAAGTTATTGCCGCTAAAGAAGTATTAGTCTAAATATATCATTATTTAAAACAAAATAAATTTATTGATGTGATCCAGGATGCGCCGCGAACTATCAATAATTCGAGGCATGTTAGAGTGAGAGTAGAGCCAAGTCGAGACTTCAAAGAGTTGATAAAAAATATATATTTATTTGTTCAAGCAACGGAGTCCATAATATTAAAGACAATATGTCAAGGAACAAGTTTGATGTTGGGGTCGAAAGTCGAAAGGAGTTAGAAGGTGCTCGAATCAAGAAGTCGAACTCGAAGCCAAAATGAAGAACCATGCGGCCGCATGGTTCCCAAGCAATGCGACGTCATACAATGATCAGAGACTTCCAGGCGCTGAAACTCGATAACCATGCGGCCGCATGGAAATAAACGTCGCGACCGCATAGAAGAAAACTAGGACGGGTTTCTATATTTTTCGCGAATTTCCATATTTCATTATATTTCTTATTTTGACAAGTTTTATTATTTTGGACTGTTGATATTTCGTGCTTTTAGGGTTTTCCATAGTTTCCATATAAATAGGAATTTTATTTCATTGTAAGTTACGTTTTGATGATAATAAAAGTTGAGTTTTCTCTCCAATGGATCTTCCATGAAAAATGAACTTATCAAATATTTCGTGTTAATATTTGTGGCGTTCAAATCAAAACTTATCAAAGGATTGGACTACATTTGTGGCGTTCGCAAATCAGGGTTCTAGTTTCTGCACTTCAACGGATTTAAGGTTAATATACCTTAAGTTCTTGAGTCGTGAGGCTCGGGTCAAGATCCTATCGTCTACAAACCTGAATTTGGGCTTTCCCGGCGTTTTCGAATTCATTCCGCGAGTTCCATGCGATTCCCCCAACTGGGATCACATCAAGTGGTATCAGAGCTCGGGCTCCAGATTCAGGTTTTATCTTTTTATTCTTTTGAGTCTTTGTTTTTTTTTTTGTTCTTGTGTCCAATAATTTTTCTGAGTTTTTGATCCAAAAAATTCAAAAAAAAAAAGAGTCAAAAGTTGTTTTTGTGCTCAATTTAAGTCCAAATCAACTTTTGTTTTCTTTGTCGTTCTCGTAGTCAAATTTTCGAGTTTACAAAAAAAAAAATTATTGTTCACAGGGTACTGTTCACGTCCGAACGTCCCAAAAAAAATCTTTTTTTATTTCTTGGAAATTGTCCAAATATCTTACTTTCTTTTCTAAGTTCAAAATCTATTTCTATTCAGTCCAGTCCAATCCAATCCAATCCAAATTCAAGAACCACTTTCTTGAATTAAATTTTCACTCATCCAATTCTTTTCTTGAGTTTTTTGATTACGCCTACGTTAAGGATGGATTATGATTGGGGACTTGTTTTTCAAACTCGATACTTTGTGGGTGATACGGTGTGCAGTTTGGCCATTGATAGGGAGCATATATTTAATTTGGTCAGTATCACTATGGAGTAAAAATTGGAATTACCTTTACAACAACACCCTAGACTTTATAGGTTGACTTGGTTGAAGGAGTGTGTGAAGGTAAATGTGATCAAACAGGCTTTAGTGAATGTCACCATTGGGGGATATAGTGATAAGGTGTGGTGTGATGTAGTCCCATTAAAATCTTTTCATATTTTGTTTGGGAAACCTTGGAGACATGGGAGGAAGGCTGTGTATGATATGGGGAGGAATACGTATAGGTTTCTTTGGGATGAGAAACACATAACTCTGGTAGGTTTGACATTAGCACAGTCTCATGCAGATCAATGTAAGGTGATGGGTGAAGTGGAAAGGGAAAAGCAAGAGAGTGAGATGACCATATTAAAAGAGAGCAACGTGGTTGAATTGCAAGAGGGACCTAGAGATAGGAAAGTTGAGATGGAAGATGATGAATTGAAAAATACAGTTGACATTGAGGAGAAAATAGACGAAGTTGTTCAGTATGAGGGTGAGAAACTAAAAGAGTGTGTTGAGCAAATGGTTAAAAATATTGTGGGGAGTGCAGAGCAAAGTTTCATCATTAAGCATGATGTGGTGGAGACGATACATCATGAGTACGATGACTCATATTTTGTTTTTGGAACTAACAGTTTCAACTGTGTTTTGCTTAAGTCTTTCCTTCAGGCTGTACATTGTACGTGTGAGTTCATGCAACAACAATGGGTGATTAAGTTTATGCTGCAATACAATCATCTCTGCGAGATGGGTGGGTCCCGTGTATTTTATCTTATGCCATGGAATGAAATTTTTTCCATTTGATCCAGGTGGTGCAGTGATGAGCTGGATAGCAGGTTGGTTATCCCCTACGTGATTGCAAGGCATGGATTCGAGGACGAATCCTTTCGAAAAGAGAGGGGATGATGTGATCTAGGATGCGCCACGAACTATCAAGAACCCGAGGCATGTTGGAGGGAGAGTAGAGCCAAGTCGAGATTTCAAAGAATTGATAAAAAGTATACATTTATTTGTTCAGGCAACGGAGTCCATAATATTGAAGACAACATGTCAAGGAACAAGTTTGATGTTGGGGTCGAAGGCCAAAAGAAGTTGGAAGGTGCTCGAATCAAGAAGCCGAACTCGAAGCCAAAATGAAGAACCATGCGGCCGCATGGTTCCCAAGCAATGCGACCGCATACAATGGTCAGAGACTTCCAGGCACTGAAACTCGATAACCATGCGGCCGCATGGAAATAAACGTCGCGGCCGCATAGAAGAAAACTAGGGACGGGTTTCTATATTTTTCGCGAATTTTCATATTTCATTATATTTCTTATTTTGGCAAATTTTATTATTTTGGACTCTTGATATTTCGTGTTTTTAGGGTTTTCCATATAAATAGGCATTTTATTTCATTGTAAGTTAAGTTTTGATAATAATAAAAGTTGAGTTTTCTCTCCAATGGATCTTCCATGAAAAATGAACTTATCAAATATTTGGTGTTAATATTTGTGGCGTTCAAACCAGAACTTATCAAAGTATTGGACTACCTTTGTGGCGTTAGCAAATCGGTATTCTAGTTTCTGCACTTCAACGGGTTTAAGGTTAATATACTTTAAGTTCTTGAGTCGTGAGGCTCGGGTCAAGATCCCATCGTCTACAAACCTGAATTTGGGCTTTCTCGACATTTTTGAATTCATTCCGCGAGTTCCATGCGATTCTCCCAACCGGGATCACATCATTTATTGTGCTTTCGAAGTAGTGTATATCTCGAATAATATTATTTCATCTAATCTGATTGTGATCTTACCTAAAGAAATCATACAAACAATGTCGTATTGACATTGCATATTTTGAGCCCCATCCTTAAAAAAGTTTATTTTCCTTCAAATTTATTTTTAATCATATATTCTTCTAATAAATTAATTTACGCGTAAATAAAAAACTTTGATCTACTTTTGAATCGCACATTCTCCAAAAATCATTATTACAAAATTAAAAAAAAAAAAAAAGTGGCTTAAACAAGAGCATAATTATATACTGTTTAATCATACTTTTTTTTTTTTTTTTTTTTTTTTTTTTGTAGCTTAATCTTATAGTTACTCAAATGGGAAACATCACAAACTTAAGTTTGTAACACTCAACTCATTAGGCAATAGTTACTTATCACAGACTCTCAATGTCAATATTCAATCTTATCTCAAAAAGTCTAGAGAAACAACAAAAGAAGGAAATAGGGAATTCATGTAGGATTATGCAAAATCACTTATCTTTCTTCGTCGTCATTTTCACGATGAATTAAAATCAAATACTTGATTGTAAAGAATCCACATTTTTTTTTTTTTTTAATTTGACTGAAAAGATTGATCGCCAAGGGATGTAGTCCTTCTAAAGTCCGCTATGAATAGATGCACCTTGACTTGTAGAACTTTAAATTGTTGATAAACCGTTCATAATATGTTCAAATTTAATTGTATGGAAAAAAAATCACTGATGAAAAATTTCTTCTGTTTTTCATGTTTCGAATGTACCCCTACAACAATAATATTATGAGAATGATTTAAAAAGGTAATCACAACTCATATATTGTCTACTCATAGCTTAACAAAATAATTAATTACTGATAAAAAAATCATGAGTTATGTCCAACTAATTCCACACCATTGTTTGAAGTAAATTATATTGAATTGCCTGAAGCAAATATAATATCAATACATGAATGTGGATGTAGCTGCGGACATAAATGTGGAAGAGATCATGAGCGAAATAATCAACAAAACTATCAACAATTTAAGAAGCATAAAGCAAATGAAAATAATTTATGTGTGTTTATTACATGTTTCATACGAAATATATCCATCACGACTTCGTTTGAGCCCATTTTTGTGAAAAAGTGAGTTTTTTTAATAGCGATTTTTTGAAGAATATATAATTAAAAAATTGAATTTATCTGTAAAATTATTTTATCGTGAGAATATAGTTAAAATGAATTTGAGAAAATAATAAATATTTAGATAATGGAACTCAAACATGAATAAGGTCCAAAAGAGATGTTTAAGCCCAAGAATTCAAGTCCAACATAAAGCATAGAAGCATTTCAAGACTATTTGGAAATCCAAGTCCGAAGTGGAAGAACTTTTGGCATAAAACGAAGTAGAAGGAATCACGCAAGAGTTAAATGGCGGAGGGACAGGTAGCGGGAATGTTGATTGTCTCCGTAACATTTTCAATTTTTTTTTTTTTTGTAATTATACTAAGGATAAAACTGTTCGTACAAATAAAAATGACGAAAAACATTTTTGATGATAAGATGTCAACACTACATTGATTAATTTAATTTAATTTTTTTTTTTTTTTTTGTGTTCAATATTCAATGAATGCTTGCCAACTAGCAATCTGTCAAAAAAAAAAAAAAAATTGTAAAAGATTTTTGTACATGTGAAAATTGAGAATTGTCTCCACCTATCCTAATTTATCCCAGTCACAGCCAAATATCATCTGACCAATGTAATTATTGTCAATGATAGTTCATCGATTAAGGCATGCTGATTTATTTTTTAAGTCATTTTTCGTATTTTTGATTTATTCGAAAGTAATTTTTCTAAGGCGATGATGGTGATACCGTCATCGGCGTGATTGCATTTGCGAATGTAGCGCTTGACCATTGGTGTTTGTGTATTAGGGATGGGTGTGTGAGGCTGTGAGCTAGGGAATACGAAATTTCTCCAAATTCTTTTTATTTTATGTGTTGATATGTATTTAATCGTTTTAAGTGTGATTATTTGTACTTGTGCAAAGTTATGTAACTTTATTTGCAATTTTTGTTATTTTACTTCTTTCTTTTATGTTTATATATTTAAAGAGAATGACATTCGTCATTTAAGAGTCAAAATTGAGGGAATGACGAGTTTTGCTACATAATTAAAAGGTCGGAGATGATTTTTAAAAAAGGTCGAGGATATATTTGTTACATTTTGCAACTATTGGAAATGAAAAGTGCAAATTTCTCTATGTAATTGACAGAAGTTAGGGACCTCACCTCATATACAATTTTCCAAATTTCAATATGTAAGCAAATTCCAGTGATATAAATATGGCACCTAACTCAATAAATAAAGTTGAAAATAGAGAGAACTTCTCATGTAGACATGCTATATTTTATTTGATAATTCTTTCATCTGTATCAATAAATGCTTCTTACTTTGTTGAAGCCACCCAATAATTCCCAGGATTAACCTACACGTACAGAATTAATTTCACAAAAACTCTACAGAAATTCAAAAGATCGCCACGTGTTGATAAAAGAAAAAGGAAAGGACTGTTGGTGAAAGGTAAAGGAAAGGACTAGCGTTTGGAGAAAAGTTTTCATAAATTCATTAAATTACTTATGTTTTTTTCTTAACTTTCGGGTACACTACGAAATATTAAATAAAATCGAAATATTACTTTTTTAATATCATTTTAAAGTACTCACGGTCTAATATTTTACGTCGTTAATAGTGTGCGAAATGGCCAATCGTAACAATATTGTAAGGTAAAATCCTAATTAATTATGTCAAGAAATTAATTATCTAATTTAACTTGTATTACACGTATTGCATATATTAAACACCATGTGCACGTTATCAACCCCAAATTTTCAGGAATTAATCTAATTATACAAATTAGGTGTTGACAAGATCTAGACCATTATTTTTCATTGATTTTAAAACTGTTTTTGAAATGATTGGTCTAGATGTTGTCAACTCGTAGTTTGTAAACCAAGTTTTGTACAAATAGTATGATTCAATTTTCAGATATCATATACCGAGAAAAGTCAAGAGAGAGAGAGAAAAAAAAAAAGAGAAAGAAAAGTAAAGGGCAAAGATCCGCAAGATCGATTTTCAAGTTCAGTTCAAGGTAATAATCAATATGCAAGTGGTTCGTTACGTACACTTTTATTTATTCAATGAATATTGCATTAATTATTAATGGAGATTCGGGTTCTGCCTGAGGAAATATGAACTCTTTTGGGTTCCTTCTAGTGAAATGCAACTCTTTTGGGAATTCGAGAATAATTATATAATGATTGGTTCGCTTGATCGTCGAAATACTTCAATTGAAATGTAGTATGCAATTTGTTGATTTATTTAATTGTATTATGAAAATTGTATGTATCTTACTGGCTATTATCAATCATACACTCTTACAAATTTTACATGCTAGCTAAAGTTGATCGGATTTGTGGCCAAATGGTGATGCAATATTTATTTTTGAAGAGTTATGACTGCATACTATTATTACTTACAGTTGAAAATGAAGATATTTTTTTTTTTTTGTGATAATATCAATTTTTACATTAAGGTGTTACACTATCACATGCATAGGATAGGGGAAAAAGAAAAAGAAAGTGATACACAACACATTTTAAAGAAAGTCACTCAAAAAGTTTCCAATTTTGCATGAAGATTATGATGTAACTGTCAAAGCTTTCTTTACCCACTGACTGGAATAAATTGTAAGTTTTATACATGTGAACAATCTATATGAACAAATTTTGACCAATATATTATGAAAGAAGCCTACAAACTAGTGTTAGATAAATTCATAACTTCCAATGTTAAAAGTCATAGGTACTATTTTCATAGGACATTTATATCGACTTATTACTCTCGATCGAATTATTAAAGAAAAACCACAACCATTCTTAGATAATCAAAATTGGAGATCGAAATAATCAAAAAGACAAAAAAAAAATGTTTGTGAGGAAGCTACTCACATATATAGAGGGAACCGAGTAAAAAAATAAAAAAATAAATAAAAATTGACGCATTGAGAACATACCGAATTAGCGACTAAGGTGGCATCACGACCTGCTTCGAGAGTCGAGATTTTGAAGGTCTTAAGCCAACTTTATATGGAACCTTTTACGAATATTTGAAAAGAAAATTATATGCATGACTAAAAATAATTTTTTCATTAGTTAGACAACTGTATAGAGTCAGGACCTCCTAATAAAAATCTTGGATCTACCCTTGATCAGACCCTCGATGGCATAATAAATGTATGGGGGTGGTGCCAGATATAGGAACGGCGTATTAAACACAGTTTGGTAGTAGCTGCACCAAAATTCAATTTGACTAACAGAAGTTGGCAGCACCTTTCTCACTCACATCTAGCTGTCTCTTGCAATTCCATCACTCCATTCTTTTCAACCACTATATTAATTTTAACACAATATTGCACCTTATTACAATTTTATATTATATGATTCGTCACGAAACAACGATAGATACCGTACCATAATAAATGAATCAATATAATTTTTTTAATTACACATTTCGGGCCTGTTTGATTTTCATTTTGGAGGAAAAATGCATTTTGAATAGTTGATTGATGGAGAATGTGTGGTTAAAAATTAAAAAAAAAATTTGGATTTGCGTGTAATATTATTTTATTAAAAAATGTCTAATTGAAAAGAAGAAAGAGAAAAATGAATGTTGAAAAAAAATGAGAATCAAACAGGGACTTCATCAATTTCTGCCAAAATTTACTAAAGATCTGATTTTAATTCCCACTAGACAGGGACTAAAACGACTTTGTGGGTTCATAGCAATTAATAGGAAGCAACTTCCAAACTTTATATTTGCATTTTTCCCCTTTCAAAATCATATCATAAACCAATACCCCAAAAGCAGCATGGCCAAGCCCACCGCCACTATTAAAGGTTACTCGCTTATTATCACCACCGTGTTCCTGGTGGCGCTTCCATGCTTAAGAGCTCAGTTGACACCCGTCCCAGCCCCGGAGCTGGCGGTTGCTCCGGGGCCATTGGCACCTTCACCAGGAGTGGATTGCTTCAGTTACTTGCTTAATATATCTGACTGCTTATCTTTTGTTGAAGCTGGTAGCAATTTGACTAAGCCAGATAAAGCGTGCTGCCCTGAGCTAACAAATTTGATAAATACACAGCCAATTTGTCTCTGCCAAATGCTTCGTGATCCTAATCAATTTCAATTGACCATTGATATGAAGAAAGCCTTAAAACTCCCTTCTGCTTGTAACACTCCTCCAGTCACCTTGTGTTCAGGTACGTCCAGTCAAAATAAGCAACTTTTTTTTTACTCATACTTAGAAATTCACTATTTCTGTCCACGTTTTTGACCTCATTTCCTTTGTAATAGCCACAATCAATTATTTTTATTTAGATCAAATGGTTTAACAATTTCTCGTGGACGAAGTGAGACTCTAAAGAATATGGGCGTTCTCTTCGTGTTTTGTATTTTGAGTTTTGCATTCGTTTTGTGTTTTATGTTTTGAGTGTCCATTTTGAGATTTTTGAAAACTTGTTCTTTTTGTCATTTTGAAAAAATATTTTTCAACTCGTATTTTTTGAGTTTCGACAGATTTGTGAAAAAAACAGTCAAAATGTAAAAAAATTATTTTCTGTTTTCTTCACAAAAATTTCGACCGTTATCAAAAACTCGTTTTCGAAAATGAAAAAGAGAACGCATTTTCAATGATTTGAAAAATCGAAAATAGAAAATGGCCCGAAAATAACAAAGAGAACGCCCCCAAAGAATTGGACTTCTCGATTTTTATACCATTTTTAAATTTTAGTTACTGTTAAAGAATTTAGTGATAGTTGAAAATAGTGTAGAAAAGATATGCAATTTTTGTACTCAACACTTTGAGTCCCTGCTTGGTTTTGTTAGAAACTTTATTTTCAATAAATTCTGATAAAAAATAATGAAATATGACGTTGAAAAGTTATAAATCTCGTAAAATGTGTAGTTGAAAATAAAATTTAAAATATGAGTATTAAAAAAGGGGCAAAACAAGAGCTTAATAGTAAGATTTTTTTTTATATATAAAAATAATAAACATATAATTTAGATTAATTATTTAGTAATTACTTTCTAACTATTAGTCTGTTACATAAATGTGATGCTAATAATTTACTCTAGCAGAGATTCTTGATTAATTTAGGGCTCGTTTGGCAAGTTTTTGAAAATTAAAAGCTATTTTTGATTCTAAGAAGCTGTGTATGAATATGTTTAAATATTTTTCTTAAAGTACTTTATTTGACAAGAATTAAAAGTAAAAGTAGAAATCTTACCATATGGACCCTTAATAAATGTCGAGCTGGTTAGAAAAAAGGCAAGATCTATCTCTGGCCCTCATTTTTTCAAATTCTCATTTTCAACAACACATTTTTTCCTTATTTTTTAACCATGCATTCTCCAAAAAAATAATTATTCCAAAATATATTCTTACCAAAATGAAGGCCAAACATAAGCTTAGAGATTATTTTTTTATGTTTTTAATTTAAAATATTTGTCCCATTTCATCTTTTTAAAACAAACTTTTGAATTTGAATGAGGGCCCGAGATTATTTATTTTGTTTTTAAGAATCCACAACGATTTTAATATTTTTTAAATTGAAATTTCTGTCCCCACAACTTTATATTTCATTGATTTGAGGACCAACAAATAACGTGCTCACTGCCCTGTCATGGACAACTCCATGCTACCCCGAATTAATATTAATTATTAATTACAATTCTACTATTTTTCTCGAAATTTCCCAATTGTTGATTGGTTAGTTGGTTTATATTTAATGTTCTTAATATTTATTGCACATTGTTAAGTTGATATTAAGATTAATTTTAGATTACTTCTCGAGAATTCTAATCAATATCATGCTTTGCAATTTGTAGTCCTCGGCGTTCCTGTAGGAGCTCCAACACCAAGTGAAGGCCCTTCCCCTTTTAGTGCGTTCTCTTACTCTTAATTTTTCTCGGGAATACATATTCGTAATGAGAAAATCATAATTAAGTATTTTCGAGTAAACAAATACGTCAAGTGTCTCTTATTCTTAATCGTACTTAGTCTTGTCAACTTCAACTTGTCGAACATATCTTATATGTTGTAGTAATTTAGATATAAAGAAAATTGCTTATTCTTCTTATTTTCGACACATTAATTATTTTTTCCAAAAAATAGGTGGACCAGTTGCAGCAAATCCAGCATCTGGGACTCGTGGTCGTGATAATGGAAGTCCAAGGAATTTAGCCTCAACCCAACATTTTCTTGTTACATTAGCAATCATATTATTTATAAATCTCTCTTATTAAAGCATTTCTCTAGGTCACTTATAATTATTGATTTCTTCATTAATTATATCTAGATATCCCATCTCATATGACATTAATAATGTGTTAGAAATTGATTTTCTGTAATTTATTCCAAGATTTAAATTATTATAGTTTGAGACATTTAAATTTATTTATCATTTTGGGTTTTTGATTGAATTAGATTGAAAAATTCATATATTAATCTTAATAGGACAATTACGAAGAACATATTTAGACTCGACATAATCAAATAATCGTCACTTTTTGGTTCTATCCAGTATATCACACATATTTCCCAATAGACAAACAAATGTACACCGAAAATTTTTCTCACCCCCGAATTCGTCTCCATATCGAGCCAATATCGCAGTTACATGATATACTAATCACTCAAGGAAAACAATGTAATGAATGTTAGCAAGTAGCCATTTGCACAGAGTTGCTGGTTCTTACACAGAAGAGGACACCAGCTCCTGGACAGTAATGGGGCGGCAAATAGCAGCCAATGGATCGCCCGACCAGGCTGAATTAGCCAGCAATGAGTTCACAGCCGGGGTAGGGTTGTACGAGTCCCACCACACGTAGCTTGATGATTGATCGCAAGCCATGTCCGTAGAGAGGCAACCAGTCATCCCATGATGCCTGCCTAGTCCACAGCACGCGTTATGTACATCCTTAACTCCTGCAAGTTTTAGCATAGATCAGTAAACTCAATCACCCGCATATGTCTTGACTTTAAGTTTACTGGTTGAAACTGAATATATGAGTCGAGCTCCAAATGACAGAACTGAGCCTGAGTTTTTTAGACTGTGTGTTTTACATAGAATGCATATTATGTACATCCTAACAAGAAAGAAATGCAGGATAAAACATAATCATTTGACAGTTGAGAGTTTTGTAGTTCTAAGCAGAGTCTTGGAAATAGAAGAATAAAAGTACCAAATCGTACCATAGTTTTGAGGATTGTTGACGAACTCCATTATGGCTCGATAAACATCACAAAAGATTATATGGGCACCTGATAACTCTGCATTAAGGGCAACAATCTTCTCCTCCAGCCTCTTGTTATATTTCGATACCAGCATATTGACCTCACTGGCGCAACCCTTTCTATCAACATTCATAGAAAGCATTCGTGGTGCACATCCCAAAGGTAGAATTCCTGCGCATACTATCTTCCTCGCATTATTGTCATAAAGATTTCTGATAGCATTTGTCATCTGGTTAACCAAAATATGAGTAAAGTTTTGGCCACTGAATCTAGGATTTATCCTAGATGAGTTATTAAGGAAGTAGTCGATGAAGTCATCTTTTCCAAGTGAGAGGTAGAAGAGGGAAGATTCGATGAATTTTGTGGCAATTTCTTGGCCGAGCCAAAGCTGTAATAGTTGAATAGTCTCAAAAGTTTGGCGTAATTGTTGGTTTAGAGACTGGTAACCTCGACTTCCCGCATATAAAATGGTAGCATGTGCTGCCCCAAAGTTCACTCCAGTAAGAAGGTCATGAATTGTTCCGTTTTGGCTGTAAAATGGTATGGCATATGACAAGTTCATTTTCTTAGCTGCATCATACAAAAAATATCATAATCAAGCAGGCTATCACAGAGTTTAAATAAAGATGAAATCTGACAAGTCATACACCAAAAATCAACATTTGCCATAACATTGATTCAAGAATGCTAACAACGTGAAGTTTTGCCTGTGTCGAAAGAGGAGTTCATCATCAGACTTTTTTAACATTTTCTCAACTCAGTTCTTCCAGATTGCTAGAGAAAAAAAATCAAAGCTCTGCAATATGAAATCAATAGAGAACTGCCATTCTCACTCCAATTCTTTAACTATCAAGAAAAACCTAACTAATAGGTACAATGGTTTCCATGAACTAATCCCCTAATCATAACCATCTTTTATTGGTTCTTAATAGGATCGCATTCTGTTTCATTAAAAAAGGGCTCTAAATCTTTATATGGTATTTCTTGAAAGAAAGCGTTCCTTCAAATTCATCACATTAAGCTCAACGATGGCGAATTTTACACATGCCCATTTTTAATTTTCACAATACCCTCAAACACAAAATAGCAATTAACATTTTATAACAAATTGGACATGTCAATTTCAAGAGATCCAGTTCCGATTTATAGGAAACCAAAATATTATTCATCATCCAATTTCTACAACTGAGTGGGGGTGGGGTGGGATGCGGTGGGGGTGCTGAAAGAGAGTACCAAGAAGATGAGGAACAAGACTCGAATCAGAGCCATTGCATGGATACAAGGAGAGATTGTGGTGTATGAGATTGTAGAATGGAGTGTTCCCTCCACAATCAACAGAAGAATCCCCCAATACATACATTGCCGTCACTGATGATTGATTTGAAGACCTCAATTCCATGGCACCATGTTTTACACTGATCACAAAAAATATCACAAAACATAGAGCATGAACTAACCCTCTATTCGTCATTTCTTGTGCCCTCTGTTACTCTTAAGTACTGAAAAGCGTTAGGACTGAATCTTGTTCATGCTGTTCTAAAATTCAAGATTTTCTTGATTATTTTGAGAGCTTGTTTTGTTTCTTCTTGGATGTTTAGGCCAGATAACCGTAATTAAAGGGTTTTAGAGACCAAAATATTTGCTGGAACCTATTTTTGGGAAATTTTTTTGAATAATGTACAGTAAGTAAATAAATAAATAAATAAATATATATATATATACATATATACGGAACCATTCCTCGTACTCATGAATTATATATAGAATTTGGATTATGTTATATGTACACCATGAGGTGTATACAATGCACTACACCCCTCTCACATGGAGAGGGACCTACGAATATTTTATTATGTGTGGGCCCTCTCCATGTGAGGGAGGTGTAAAGTAATATGTACACCATTATGTTCACATAGCTTTATCCATATAATTTATTTGTAAAATTATTTTATTGAAAATGAGTTTAAAATAAAATAATTTTTTAAAAAATTCTCAGAAACATTGGCAAAATATATCTCATGGGTTTTGGTTTGGAAATTCAAAATGTTGAGACCAATGCAGGTTGTTTTGGGTCCTTGCAATTGTAGTTAGAGAGTTAGGGCCTTTTGGCACCCATTAAAATTTAAAATTGTTTGCTACAGTATCATTATCCTATACACATTCACGCAATACAATATTTTAGACACAAACCAATAAAAAAAATTTACTTTTTAATTACACATTTTCCAAAAAATATAATTCAAAACTCTTTAAATTTCCAAATAATGGGCAACAAATAGGGCTCATAAAGAATCTACAATTTCTTCATATACAACAAGATTTAAACGAAAACATTTTCTGATTTTAAAGAGTAACTCTTCGTTACTAATTCACCATGTCCTAGTTGGTCAAGGATTATTGTTTCCACAACCTCTGAAAAAAAGTAACTTTGCGATGAAGTTGTCATAGTATTAGAATCACGAAAAAAGATTTAAATATTAGTCTACACAAGAATGTTGCATTGAAAAATTTAAAATGAATATTTGTAACATCTCTGGATTCAAGTTCATCTTAGATTTGGCTTAATAATTAATATATAAACATTTTACTTCTTTTTAACTGTGTTTACAAGTAGTTTATGCTCTGTAGAGGGATTACTTACTGAAATAAACTGTCAAATATTCACTACGTTGAGCCACCAGGTAGGCCATCGAAGGTCGTAAGGTGGCTGAACACGATTTCTATCTGCTCTTGCCAAGAATATAATGACTAGAAATCCGAGCTCGTTCTCATTCCAAACATCGCAAATGCAGAGACGTCATTGATACTTTCAGATGACTCAAAAACCAAACTGTCGTCAGTACATGCACAAGTAAAACAAGTTGCTACAGTGAAAAATATGCAAATTTTCATTCATGTCAAGACAAACAAATTAACGCTTGCTCCCAATTTCATATAAAAGAGATTTTATAAAAGGGATCAAATATTTGTTTAAAATCTAAATGCCAACGTAGCAACAAAAGTCAATTAGGCTGTAATTCCATCCACGTCTAGCCAAAGACTAGAGAACTACAGAGTATAAAAACAAAACTATAACCTATCCTTAACCCTTCAGCTTTTCAGTTACCTTGTGCTTATAATGCCACCCGTTCCTATCACCATTTGTTGGGTTGTTCTTTGCAGCAACTAAACATTGCTCACTTACGCTACCTTTACTACTAATTTGGAGCTTACGCCTCCTCATCCTGTTTTCTAGCCGCATGCCTCTTAAAGTGCGGACTCTCTGCTCGATCTCTAGAGCTTGGGAGAAGTTCCAGATTCTGACAACACCCTCTTCACCTCCGCAAACAATACGATCACAACCAATGCCAACCGAGAACAAATTGCAGCCAAACCCATGGAGCATTCTCTGAGGAGGTTCTACATGTTTTTGGTCCATGTGGTCGCCCTTAAAAGAATTTTGAATTGGAGAGTGTCTGCTTGTCTTTTTCAACAATTTTCTCACATCAATAAGTGATATTTTCCCATCACTGGAAGCTGAAACCAGCCAAGGGAATTCAAAAGCAAGCGAATAAACAGATCCTGTGTGAGGAATCCATGTTGCAATCTTTCGCACATTGCACTTAGCATTTCTTATGATCTCAAACATGTGTATAGAACCATCTTCTCCTCCAGTAAACAGGAGCTTCCCAGAGTGACTGCACGTAAGAGAATATGCGTTGCCAACATGTGCACTATTAATAATGGCAAGAGGAGTTCCACTAGTGATTTCCCAGAGGTGTACATCAGAACCTGCTGTGCTCATTAGTATAGTATCATGAGGTACAAGGCTCCAAACCCAATCATTATGCACCAACACCTTCAAACGTTTCAAAGTAGAACGATCCCAAATACATATAGTCATGTCCCAAGAACCACTATAAATCTTACCAAAATCCAACGCAAGACAAGTTATGGGGCCTTCATGATCCCAAACTTGAAATTCTATATTCTGATTTTGAGGTACACAGAGGTCAAATAAGTGAGCATTCCCATCCTCTGCCTTCCAACCATGTATGAACCCATCTGTACCCCCAGCAACCAAAAGCCTTGTATCGGCTGCCAGTGCACGAATAGTACACCCAAGAGGCCTGGATGATGCGATTGACAACCCTTCCTCCATGTCCCACATTCTCACAATCTGATCATAACCCGAAGTAAAAACAATCTTATTCGAAGCCAACATAAAAACTGCCCTAATTGCTTCAGTATGGCCGTACAGAGTATCAATAGTAAAACGTCCCATAAAAGTCTTGCTATGGAACTCCCTCTCCACAAACAGCTCCCTCCATGACTTCTTGTCCGAATTCCCTGGCCCAAAGTTGTCTGGTGTTATTGGATGGCCCCACCTCTCACAGTAAAATTCTTGCCACACATGGTGTTCCGACGCAAGCCTATACAAATAAGTGTTGACACAGGACAAAATGCCCAGCTCTTTTGGACCAAGGTAGTCAAGGATTTCGGATATCAATGCAGGGGGAAGGTCAATGATGGACCGACTATTATTGAGTAAACTTTCATTGACAGAAAGGGCTGTTTTGGCATGTAATTTCGTTATTGATTTTGGATTTTCAGACTCAAAAGTAATTTTTTTTATATTGTTAATCAATATGACTTGAGGTTTGTCAACTTCTTCTATGCGCGGTTTATCTAAGCAATCTATTGAGGTGTCCTTCGAACCAGTTCTTACAGTCTGCTGGCATTCAAATTCCATAAAATTACTTATCTATCTAGATGAAAAATGCAACCCTTAAAAACACAAAACCCACTGGATGAGATCAATTTTCTGTAAAATACCCAATTATTAATTTTAAAGCTCAAAGAAAAATTATAGAAAATCCCCAAAAAATTAACAAAATCCCCCAAGTAACCAAACCCTGCAAAAGCAGAAATTTAGCCTAAATGTCAAAACTTAGTTGATGAAAAATACAAAGGAAACAATAATTATTCCTTAAAAGAAAAATAAAATTGAAATTGTGGACAAACTGAATTAAATGAAACAACACTCATCTTTTGTGAAATTCCAAGAGAAATCGAAAGGAAAAACAATAAAAGTTCCTAAAATCAATAAAAAAAAAAAACTAAAAGAAAATCTAATAAACCTCGTAAAAGACTGAATTTGAATACCTCAGAAATGAAGCTGCGGTTTTTTGCTATCAGGAACACTGATTTGAGGAAAAAATTCAGTCCATGATAGAAATTCTTCAATAATTTTCTTTTTTTTCGTGGAGTCCGAAATTGGAAGGAGGAGGGAAAAAATGGCTTATCCGATTCTTGTGGCGGGTCGGGTTTGCCCGGTCTATTTCATAGGTAAATTACACTACGCACCCATCATTTTGTTGATAATTTCTTTTGTCTCCCTCTGTTTTTTAGACTCGCAAAGCTATCCAATTCTCGAAATTCAATTAAAGTTAAAAGCATAGTTATCAGACCCGGACAATTACAAACCACTTGATCAAAGGATTAGGAATCCAGCCAATTGATTATGAATTTCAATATTTTATACATTGTCATATTTATAGTTATAGAATTTGATTTCTTTTGTTATATGTTACGAATTGTCATATTTCGTGATGTAAATATAAGAATTTTTTAAGTTACTTTATGAATTATAATAATAATGCAAATTATATTATTTATTTATTTATTATTATTATTATTTTTTGGAATTATTCATTCTGTACAGGGCCTGGTTCACAGCCCTGGATCTGTTTAGGGCTGTTAACTAGGCCTTGTACAGGGACACCACTCTATTTTTTGCAACAAAATAAAAATTTTAAATTACATATCCCCCCTTCCCCTTTTTGGTAATTACAATCTTGTTATAGAATATCTATATACTTGTTACATATATATCTTATAAATTGATTTTAAAAACTTATAAATTGATTTTAAATTACATATATATATATATATATATATATATATATATATATATATCTTATAAATTGATTTTGAAAACTCACAGGTATGGTAAACAAAATTTTACTCACATATAGTCAACTCAATACGCATCTTTCATTACTCGGGATATGATACTTTTCGAACACCAATATCTTTGAATAAAAAAGAAAAAAAGGTACAATATTTCACTTGGTGATAGTTTGATTTTGCTATAAATCAGCTTTTAAGTCAATTTTGATAAACATTGTAGATCACGCGAAAATGTGTAACTAAAAAATTAATAAAAATTGTAAATTATTGAAATGTGTGATTAAAATTAATTTTGACTTTGATTTAGATTTTTATCAACTTTTTAAGCGAAACAAAACTAAAGTCGTTAAAAAGGATTCATACGCTCGACACGAAGTTTATCCATCCATAAGCAAAGAAACTGCCTTAATTGTGAACTCAGATGAATCACAAAGCAACAGTTCAAGCACTGGAAAGTAGGTCACAGTACGAAAGTCGAATTTCGATAAAGGGTGGTTCTGTAATATGACGTTCGACAGAATATGCAAAAACTGTAACAACTCGACTGATGAATACAGGTGTTATAGATGGTACGAGCATTGCTCGAAAATTTGAAAAAAACACTTATTTTCTCAAAATGCTTTGTGTACAGAGATAAAAAGATACAACATCAGCTTGTCGACTCTGAGATGCTGCTTGGCTCGTCTTCTGATTTAGTTTCAGATGGCTTCTCCGGTTCAACTTCAAGCTTGGACACTTTGAATATCGCTAAATTGGTGTCCCCTGATAATCAAAATGACGACTTAAGCAAGTAAAGAAATTACTTTTAATCAACATTACCAATCCTAGTAGCAGCACGGTTAACACTTTAGGTTCGACCCCAATATAGAATGATCCGAGTTTAACCAAGGGTGTTAAGAATGATAATGAGATGGAAGAGATTTCCAGGAGATTTCTCATACCAAATGTAATAAGATTTCCAGGAGAAGCAGCAGCAACAACTCCAGGTTGAAGCCTTGTTTCATCAATAAATGTACCATTTGTGCTGTCCAGATCTGTGATCAAAAGACTCTCTTCTGTCTTCTGAATCCGGGCATGTACACCAGAAACTGTATTAATTTGAACAAGTTAACTGGTCATGATTAGTATCTTTTTCTTTCGTCAAAATGATTTGTTAATCAGAGTTCTTCTCTAGACAGATTATTACTAGCATTTACGATAAGAGACAAAGCAATTTTACTTGGTTCGGCTAAATTAGCCTACACCTATAGGAATCAAAGACAATTCACCGTGAAAAAAGAAGAAGAGAATTACAAATTTTCTTGGCTCATGTTCAGCATTTGGAAATCTCAGTCTCAAGCATAACCTCCCTCGGTATTGTATTTGAAGAAAACAATGGATACCCTTTCTCGCTTTGTTTTCTAAATAACGTTGGCAAGTCTACATACAGAAAACATTTCAGTGGATTATATTCACCACCGGGTGTTAACCGACTTAACACGAATAATTACAGAGCAAGAAACCTAATGAGAGAATGCTTTGGTTTTGAGTTTGCCAACTGCAGAACAGACTTGCATTATTTTGCTGCACTGGTTAAGAAAGCTCCCAGAATAACGTTTATCCCCATACCAGTTAGTTCATTATCAAAACGAACCCATTGTTCAAAAACCAAGAAAAAGAGAGTTAAAAAAACCCAAAAAAAACTACTAGTGAGGTTCAAGAACTCAAACCAATGCTAAAACCAAAAGTAGAGACAGTATGAATCATGTAAATTGGATACCTGTAGGAACAGGAATCACAATATCTGCTTTCCCTGCAATGCGTCCAATGGTGACTACATTCTAAATCACGTCAAAATTTTGCAGTTAATACAGTATTGCATCATAAAAAACACTAAAAACTGAAATTCGAAATACTTACGGAAGCTATTTCAAATGCATCAGGCAATGCAGTCTTATAGCCTATGTGTCTTGAATTACCATCACCTGACCAGGGACCATGTACATGATCAAGTTTCTACATACAGGAGCTAAGAGCACAACATCGTCTAGCCAGTAGAATTCGCATGGACTAAAGAAATATTTCGATCAAGATATGGATTAACTGTGTGAGAATGGTAAAAATAACTTGAAATTGAAGAGGACCAAACAACACAGCCAAGACTTTATCCATACTTATACTACATCAGTGTTACTTACCCTTAAACTCGACCTGTAAAGAAGGTGCCCAAGTGGTTAGAAACCCAAGTCAGACCATAACTTTTGAGATGTAGGATTAGGACACAATTAGAGTCATCGAGTTCTACCATTCCTTTCATAACCAAAGTCCACAGCAGCCAATATTTCAAGCTACGTGACTTCACCAAACTAGTTTTCTACTGGGAATAGCCATCCCTAGTCACCCATATGCAACGATGGACCGATGGTTATCCCTGCAAAGGTTCCTGCTACCACATTAGGCCCTCGTAACCGACTAGTAAGGGAAAGGGAGGGTGTCCAAATGGCTGTAAGTCTTCGAGTCAAGCCTTATCTTAGACGTAGGACACAGACACACGATTATAGTTATTACAGTGGCTACAATTATCTTATTTTCCTACTGCATTCAATCAAATACATTATGCAAATTGAACATCAAGCAAATCCCACTTTTCCAAAGTGACTTCTACTTAATTCCAGTAAAGGAAACTTCCAAAAATTACCACATCAAACGAAAAACACAAATTTACATTCACAGTTTGAAACAACTAAACAAGGGGCTATATTTGGTACCTATGTATCCATCCCATTTAGTTAGCTTCTGTTAATGAGAAATGCAAAGGCCAAAGCATAAGCATATTCATATTAGCCATACCAAGTGAATAGTAATTGCTTTCAGTCTATCTACATTCTCTAAACTTTGTTCATCTTTCATTCTTTAATTTCACACACACACACACACACACAAATACACATAGAAGAAGAAGATTAGATGACAGACCTACAGGTTCAAGAAGCCATCTAACTGAATTATTTGTAGGACCGGTTTCAGAATCAGAAGCACTTATAGCTCCAAAGTTCCTCAACTGTCTTGCACTACACTGTAGCTTTCTGGGCAGGCAATTATAGCCCAGAAAACTGACAGAAGAACGAGCAAAAACAGTTGATTTAGCTGGAAAAATGGCTGGAGATGGAGAATTATCCTTGGCCTTGGCATAAGAAAGAGATTGTGTGGTTATTTCCATGTTCTTGATTTTTGTCCACAATTTGTGATGGTTTACAGACAAGATTTATTGAATGTGCATATCTATCAACTACAGTGGATGGATGGCCATTATGATTTATTGTCATCATAGAAAAGAAATGTAGACTGAGAACTGAGCACATGTGGTAAGAGTACGTGGCACGCGTTTATCATAAAGATTTGAGGATAACAAAATATCTTGGTTTTGCTTAGTCTGGTTTGGGTCATTTCTAAAGTCATTGAAAGCCCAGAATGTTGTTAAATCTGGCCCAGATTAGAATCTGGGCTGATATTGGTTCGCCCAATGTATAAGGGAAATCCGAAATCGACACAAATAGCAATAATTGGTAGCAATTATAAATTGTGGAAATTACACCCTTCCCTACTTTAAGAATCCAACATTTTAAAATTAGGTGAAAAGTTTCACATTTCACAAATCAAATATCTCACATTTAAATATAAATATTAAATATACAATTTTCATCACAAAATCCTAATCAATTAAATCTCTCTTCTCTCTCTCTCTCTCTCTACAAATTTTTTTCCAAACCGTATTCTCCCTCTCATTTATCTCTCAGGCAAACCATCACCAGCCAGAAAGGCGATGCAGTGAAGTGAAGCAGATCGTCGCTGTCTTTGGATCAGATTTTGTTTGTAGATCTGGCGGTGACGCGAATCTGGGTGACGCGACTTGGTGGTTCGGTGGTCGACGGTTTGTATCTAATTTGTTGATAGATCTGGATTTTGTTTGTATGGTGGTGATAAGAGATCTGGATGGTGGAATCGCGGTTTTCGAATTGTGGTGATGGTAGCTCTGTTGCGTTGGATTTGGTGGTGGTGGCGATGAATGTGTCACAGAGGTGGTGGCTCTGTTCGGTTGTGGCTGCAGCTGTGTCGTAGAGGTGGTGGCGACTGTGTCATAGAGGTGGTGACTTTGTTCGGTGGTGGTGGCGGCTGTGTCGTAGAGGTTGTGACTCTATTCGATGGTGGCAGCGGCTGTGTCGTAGAGGTGGTGACTCTGTTCGGTGGTAGCAACGGCTGTGTCATAGAGGTGGTGGTGCAGTGGTGGTGGTGGTGGACTGGGCTAGGCAGGGTTGGGGTTGGGGCGACGGTGGTGGTGGTGTAGGTTGGTGGCTGTGGTTGTGGTGGACTGGGCTAGGCGGGGTTAGGGTTGCGGTGGTGATTTAGGCCGTGATGAGGTGGTGGTCACAAGTGATGTTGGTGGTCACAAATTTTTTGGTTGACTGTAACTATTAAATTGGTTAATCTGTGACCAACAAATAATATGTGACTAATGAAAAAAATGAACTGTGACCAAGAAATAACGTGTGACCTAAGTTGTGACTTATAATGTTCGTGATCTGTGACCGATAAAGAAATTGTGACTTATAAATTTTTCATATGTGACCAAGAAAAAAATTGTGATCTTTAAAATTTTTGAATTGTGACCATAAAAAAAGTCGACATTTAAAAATTTTGATTTGTGATCAAAAAATAATATGTGACTAATTAAATTGTAAATCTGTGATCGATGAACAAATTGTGACCTATAAGATTTTTGAATTATGACGTAAAATAATTTTTGACATTTAAAAATTGTGATTTGTGATCGAAAATAATATGTGACTGACTAAATTGTGAATCTGTGATCAAATTATATAGATATGTGACCTTAATATATTTAATTAATTAAATATATATTAAATTATAAATAAAAATTAACAAAAATCTGATTTTTGAAGGTTAAAATTTATTTTCTTATTATTAAAATGAACTGAAATTATACTCTTACTTATGAAAATTTCCCTTATAAATTCTAATGAGCTTTTGTAGACTTACTATTTCATCACTTGATTTTGATGGAAATCAAATGCATCTTCATCGACAATTATCCATTGCAATGTGTCGGTAACATTGTCGTCAATTGTCGTTAATCACCAATGCAAAGCTGTCAGTGAAAGAGAAATGTATCCTTTCTTTATTTTTATTTTTTTATATTTATATCATAAATTTTATTCTTTCTTTAATATTTTTTTATTTTTTATTTTTTATATATTGTGTTTATCACTAGACAAATGATTTTTTAAACTGTTATTTTATTCTTGACTGAAATTTCTGTTTGTATTATTTTATTCAATAATGCTAGACGTACAGAAATATTGTAACATAATCGTTATAGAATTTCAAAAAAACTGATATGACGTGCATTAATTACTTGAAAACTTCTAAACATCCACCAGCCGCTTACTACCCCCCCCCCCCCCTTTTTTTTTTTCTTTATTTACGTATGACATTTCAAAATTATTATGAAAATATTAAACAAAGTCGAAATATTACATTCTTAACACCATTTCAAAGTGCTCACGATCTTATTTATTGCATCTTTAACCGCGTGCGAAATGGTCAATTGTAGCAAAAGTTACCACTCGTCATTCCAAAATATATAAATATATATATATATATTTTTTGTCTCAATTTTCGAGATTATTACTGGATATCAAACGAAATCTAAATATTGCATTCTTAGTACAATTTCAAAGTGTTCACGGCCTAACTTCCACCATCCTTAACGAAGTGCGAAACGGCCAACCGTAGTCAAATTAGGCATTTTCAAAATATATAAATGATTTTCTTTATTTTGTCTCAATTTTCGAGGTCATTACGGGATATCAAACGAAATCGAAATATTAAATTTTTAATACCATTTTGAAGTGCTTAAGGCCTAATTTTCGATTTTGTTTGATATTCCGTAATGACCTCATAAATTGAGACAAAATAAGAAAAATAATTTATATATTTTGAAAATGCCTAGTTTGATGAGTGGTAGCTTTTGTTACGGTTGGCTGTTTCGCACTTCGTTAAGGATGGTGGAAACTAGGTCGTGAACACTTTGAAATGGTTTTAAGAATGTAATATTTCGTTTTCGTTTGATACATAATAATCTTGAAAATTGAGACAAAAATAAGAAAAATCATTTATATATTTCAATAAATCTATAAGTACAGGGGGGGTTACAGGGGGCTGCCAGGTCCCTCACTGTAGCAGCCCCCCCAATGAATAAAAAAAAAAAGATGGCGGGCCCCACCCTCTGAGTAACCTGGCAGCCCCATGTACCTTGCCCCCCTGTACCTGTAGAAGCTCCCTATATATTTTGGAACGACCTATTTCGACGAGTGATAACTTTTGCTACGATTGACCGTTTTGCACGCGGTTAAGGATGCAATAAACAAGGCCGTGAGCACTTTTGGAATAGTGTTAAGAATGCAATATTTCGACTTCGTTTAACATTTCCGTAATAATTTCGAAATGTCATAAGTAAATAAGAAAAAAAAAGTGGGAAAGGGGTGGGGTGTGTTGGGCATGGGGGTGTGGTGTGTTGGAGTGGGGCAAAAGGGGGCAGTAAGCGGTTGGTAGATGTCTGGAAAGTTTTCAAGTAATTAATGCACGCTATATCAGTTTTTTTGAAATTTTGTAACGATTTGTGACAATATTTCTGTATGCCTAGCATTATTGTATTTTATTTATTATCAAATTTGATACCGATAATTTAAATAAAATATTTGTATCTTTAGTAGCCCAAGAGTCACTGCATATGATAATTTAACTCATAACTAAAGTTTTAAGTATGCCACATTTCAATTATAAGAGAATAACTTTCAAATTTCAAAAATCAGGTTTCAATTAAAATTTATTTTATGATTTAATTAATTAATTAAATGTATAAAGATCACAAATTTGTACAATTTGATCACAAATTCATTTATTGGTAACATATTATCAAATTAATTGGTCACAAATTATTTCAAGGTCACAAATCAAAAATTTTATAGGTCACAATTTATTTTCAAAGTCACGGATCGAAATTTTAATAGGTCACAAATCAGAATTTTAGTAGGTTACAAATTATTTTACGGTTACGATTCAAAATTTCAGACGTCACAAATCATTTATCGTTCACATATTTTTTATTGGTCACAAATTAACCAATTCAATGGTCACAGTAAATGAAAATAATCTGTGACCACCACCACACTTGCGACCACTGTCTCCACTATACCACACCGCAACGACCAACCAAAAAATTCTCAAACATGCTATCACCGCTGTCCGCTGCCACGACCACCAACAACACCGTTACCGCCACTAACACCGTCGATCGCCACCTCCAGCCCAGCATCCAAAAATTGTCACGATCAACACCTTACAAAACGAATTTGAAATTTGATGGTGACGACAATGCGCGGTGTTGATAGAAAATTATTGGTGGAGGCGACGTGGCTGCCAGATCTGAAAATCTGAAAATAGCAACCACCAACGCCTCACAAAACAACATCCAAAAATCGCCACCACCCCTGAAAATCACAAAACACCGCATCCATCCAAAAACTACCACGATCAACACCTCACAAAACAAATCTGAAAAAATTATTGGTGGCGACGATGTACGGCTGTCAGATCTGAAAATATGGAACCGCCACCACCAATATCTGAAACCGCCACACCAATACCCCCAAACGTCCAATCCCGCAACTACACATCTCGCATCCGATGTGAGAGAGAGAGAGAGAGAGAGAGAGAGAGCACAAGCCACTCAATACTCCTGAAAGAGTAGCGTTGCCGGTTACGAGATTGTGGGTCACCGTCGCCATCACTGGGTAGTGTTGTAGAGAGAGAGGGAAAAGGTGGAGGCGCTGATTCGAGTGTAGAGAGGGAGAGGGGGGGGGGATTGAATATTTTTTAATAGAGTTTATAAATATATAATTAATTAAATTTTATAGTAAATTTTAACTTAAATCATATTAATCTATTAATTAAAACCTGATTTCGGTATTATAAAACTTGAATATGAATTTATGAAAATGATATCTTAAATATCTGCGAGGTTGTAATTTCCTCAAAAAAATATGAACACACAAATTTCAAGATTGATCTGCTCTCGAATAAGTCACATCTTACAGTAGTATGTTAAAGAATAAAATTTCACATACAATAAAAATGAAAATATAGGCCAATTTATATAACTTTGGGCTACTCCTCTTAAGATAGAACCTTGAGTCTTAACAAAATTTAGGCATGTCAAGCCATCTCAAAACGGGACGGCTATATGCACCTTAATGAGGTCTTCTATCGTTAGCAATCATCAAAACAACAGTTAGTAAATGAAAATGAAGGCAACAGATTGAACAAAGGAAATCAGTTACTACACTTAAAAGATTGTATCAGAAATCGTAACTAAATGATGTTGGCTCAGTATAAGGTTAAGTAAGGTAATGAATGATTTGAATATCACACCCGATCGCAGTGACGCTATGTTACATACCAAAATGACAGTTAAAACGACAGAAAAATATACTACACAAAGATCTAAGCAGAAAAATTATCCTTCATTAAAATGACAGTTACAACCCAATAGCAGAAATTGTCACGAGGAACATACAGTGTTTTCTGGAATCAAATCACGATATAATTCAACCCACTAGAACGCATTTTAACCTCAATTCACAGTGACAAGCCTAATATATGATACTTTTTTCAATTTACTGCTATCAGCAATGAAATTTTAGAACTACGAAACATTTTCCTTTCTGTTACATATTTTTGCAGATTATGAAGATGCGATCTTCATTTTACAGGGTGTCCTAAAACCAAAATCAAGTCCGTTGTCTTACCCTCCTGCCGTTTGTATCACCACCGTCAGAAAGCTGAGCCCAAACACTTCGAGACTTGCCACCGCCACTGCTGCAATCCTCATCACAACCAGCCACAGTCTTCAATATCTCTGATTGTAAGGCCGGGCAATTTTCTTTAAGATATTCAAAGCCATCCGAACGCATAACAGCTGCAATAAAAATAGAAAGAGATCCATGAACAAAGTAAAATGTACAATAGAAAGATTATTCAAATAAAAGTAGGAGAAAGAATTCTTCAAACATGTTAAAGCACAATCAACCCCGTTCGGTTTAGCTAAAAAAGTTGCTAAAAACTTAGGTCAAAGTCAACAACTAATTTTTAACAACACATTTGATGGACCCACAACTTTTACCAACTTTTCAACCACACATTGTATCAACTTTGATCAAAATCTACTAAAAAATCTGATTTTAGCAAAAACTAGAAAGGGGCTAAATTTTATGGCATTGGGGATCTCAATTATGATCTCACAAATTTCTTCATTTTAGCAATAAGTATACCCATTTTTAAAAGTAGCCCAGCTTCATCTCATTCTAAATAATAACAATTCATGGAGATGATAACCATGGTCAAATATGTTCTACAACATTGCACACATGTAAACCTTCTAACTAGTAAAGAAGGTTAATATATAGAAGATGAATAGATGTCTAACCCTTGTTACATAAATGCTCATTTTCATTCATAAAGCAAAAATACGGTTGGTGCAAAATGCTTCATATATGTGTCTCTCTATGAGCATTTAATATATATAGAAGGCGAATAAATATCTGTAATCCCTCATTAAATAAATGCTCATTTTAATTGTCATAAAGAAAGAACAAAAAGCACGCTCTCTCTCTCTCTCTCTCTAAATAAATAAATAAATGTTCATTTTCATTATTATAAAATATAAAGCAAGAAAAAGCTGTGCACTGTTCAACAACCGGTGGACAGCTCTAATTTATTGCAACAAAATGTATAAACAAGCTTTTGCGGCCACATTAACAAGGAAAATTTTCAATCTCAACCTTTTGCCATGAAACGCTCAGTGACTGGAAGAAAACTGATATCAGCAATATATATTGCAAGAGCATTCTTAAGAGTAGTAGATAAAGCTACTCTAAAAATTTTAATATGGAAGAAAGATGACTATTAATGCCGAATATACATTTGTTGATAAAACAAGATAAGCGAATGTCTGAAAGCTGTTAAAAATATAAAATAGAAGTAAATGCCACAAGCTGTCAAATATTGTGAATGACTGGAAAAACTGATATCAGCCATAGAATATGATATCACAAAAACATTCTCACTACGGGTAGATTATCATACTAGTAATTGTAATATGGAAGAGAGATGATTATTACTGCAGAATATATAATTATTGAAAAAAACAAGATAAGCACAAGTCTTTTAGCAGAAAGCTGTTAATGGAATAAAAGTAAACACTTCAAACCAGTCGATCTCATACCAGCCAGGTTTTCAGCAGCAAATCTAAGGCAAACAGCTTTTAGTTCTTCAGCACGATAACGGTCGGCCAAAGAAAGTATCTGTGCAACAGAATTTACTGATATATCCTTGCAGAGATGAGATTCACACATGCGTCTAAGTCTTCCCAGATCATAACGATCGGCTGCAGCCAGCAACTTAGCTGTTAATGTGTCAGATACCATGGGAGCAGAAGAGCTAGATGCCATCAGCTCGTCTTCCACAAGAGCATCTCTATATACAAACTGCAGCATAGCCTGTCATACATCAAGTGACTTCAGCATAATATTCCATCCATAAAATTGAACAAGATTATCAATTTTATATATTTGAAACGATAAAATAGCTAATAATAAAAATTAATCGAAGGAAAAGGCCAGTTTAAGAGAGAAAAGTCTAATTTTTGTAAACTAGAAGTAGAACAAAAATATGGAAACCACTCACCTTAAAAACCTTAGGCTCCATATCTGAAACAGTAATCTCTTGCTTATCCTCATCTAATTCTTCAAAAAATTCAGATCGAAGGATTGGGGATCGGGCAGCCAATACTAACTTGTGGGCATGAAATTTCTCACCAGACACATTAAAAACAATATCAGAACCCTCCATATTTTCCAGCAGAATACCAAAATGTGGTCCAATGTCAGAATCAGGGACTTGAATCGAATGTAACCTCGAACAATCAATAGCAGAAACTACAACTCCAACAGTACAGTTGATCTTCAAGCAATCATCTTTTAGATAATCTGAAGTTTCAAGCAGAGCTCGCCTGAAAAAGCGCTTGTATCCCCTGTATACAGGTGCATAAATTAAAAGCATGAATTGAATAATTGGACGCTGAAGCGTTCAATTTATGAATAGAGGATAGTGCTACATTTAAAGATGAACAACTTTTCTTTCTTGTACAAGCACCATAAACCCTGAACTCCTATGCAGAATCGAATTTAAGCTTACACTCAAGCACCCTGGAGTCTAGAAAATGCCATCGATGAGACTGTATACCAAAAATTTACTTGCAGCAAATGGTAAAATGATTTTATTCCTTGTTGCAGGAGAGAGATGCTCCAAGAAAAAGAAAAATCACAAATTTCTCAAAACTGCTGCAAGAAAATCAAATTAAATATAAAGAAATTTTGCAATGTATTTATAGTTTACATACTATGTTTCCAGAAATTAAAAAAGACATACTCATTTTTTCGAAATGGTAACTAAAAACATATTACTATTAAATATATTAATTAATTAATTTATTATTATTATTATTTTTTAATAAATGACTCAGAAAGACCAGTGTCCCCTTAATTGCAAAATTAAAAATAAAAAACAAATTTTCTCGTTTTGCTTCCAGAACTGGAAAAAAAATAAAAATCATAATTAGTGGTTACCAGATTAAACTACTGTGCAGTAAACAATATATCAAACACTAAACCCAGAAAAAGAAAAACTGTTTTTGGCCTCTTCTCTGCCACTTCTGTGCTTTTTACTAACTCATATGATAATCTAGCTATTATTGAGGATTGACATTTACTGAAGTTCATAAAGGTGTAGAACATTTAGATCTTCAATTTAAAGTTTTGAAATTTTACTCTTTATAAGAGCGTGAACACTACAGAAAATAAAAAAAAATTGAATATTAAGCTTGAGAGCATATTTGGGGATATTCTTATTCAGACCTGTTTGAGTATTTTTTAACCACAAAAAAAAATAAAAAATAAAAAAAATCACTTTTTACAAAACTATTCTAAAAAAAATAAGGCTCAATCAGGGGTTCAAAATTCAAAATTTTGATTTGTTGACTCTGATAACCATATTGATGTCAGATACAGAAACATCTGTACTAATAAAGAGGAAATGGCAAAGAAATGTAAAGTGTGGATTTTACAACAGATTTTAGGGCATTCGAGTTGCATATCTGTGGAAATGAACAACTATTTATCACTAGCAATAGTGATACACAGATTTGTGTGAAGGTGGAAGAATTGGTGAAGAATCAAAGAGACGAAGAATATATTCATATGAGCTGAAATGAAAACAAGCACAGAATTGATTATAGGTTTCTGAAGATTATTTCAAGAAGGAAACAAGTACGGTATATTAATATGCCTGGGTATTTTGGTCCTTTTATAAATCCTTCCATGTAGACTAACAGAAGTTAGTCATATAATTTTATTTTATTTTGTAATTTATATAAAAAAAAAAATATATGTAAATTGTAATTACACCCTATATGAAGAGTGTATTTTGTAAATTTCTCTTAAATATAATATCTATACTCATCAAATAATTAAATAATCACCACATGATAAGAATATCCAGATATGCATTGAGTTATAGACATCAAATCCAACCATACATAGAAATTGACAAAATAATAAATAGATGTACAATGTTAAAGAAGATGGTTAATTGAAAACTGCTCTGGCTACAATTGAAAAGGTCTTATCAATAATATTTCCATTTATCCGCGATCTAGGCATAGGTAGCAATCCATTCTATAATTCTTCTCATCACCTAAGTTACTCAGTGTGAACTAGTTGCATATGATGTCAAAAAGAACCAACAAATAACTAAACCCAATCTTTTTTTGCCAACTTTCATCAAATTGTACCTTCACACAGAAATTGCACCTTGTACATCCCTATTAAACCTATATCCTTCAATCTATATCTATGATGCACCGACACGGATACGTGTCGGATACGTTGACATGCGATTTTAAAAAAAATACCAACATGACATATCACCGACAAGTTGATTAAATTCTTTAAAATCCTTCATTTATATTATAAAATTTTAGTTTTATACTTGTTATTAATATATTTGTTGAAATCTTTCAAATATAAATACTTGTTTGTTATTTACTAATAATTTTTAGGTAAAAATGTATAATATTTTAATAAAAAAAAAAATAATCATGGTAGAGTTTTCAAAGAGAGTCGGTGTCCGACATGCATCCGATACGAACACGCTACCCTAGTTGAAGTGTTTGTGCTACAGAGATCTATATGCTCACTCAGAAAAATTATATCTTTTGTCGTCCAAAACATAGTATAAGTATATCAGATTCTCCAAAACTCATAAATATTTTGATTACTTCATAGAAGCATTCCTTGCACCAAGCCACAAACCTAGTTTATTTTTTGCTTATCCAAGCTACATACAAAATACCAAAACCGCAATTTCAAAAATAAAAAAGTTACATATTTGTAAAAAGCTCAGCGTCGAATTAAGTACCAATTGTCAGCTTTACGCATCAAGATTCAACAAAGATCACGGTTTGAAAAGGCAATTGTGAGGCACGCCTCAAGGTAAGGCACTGAAAACTAGCCTTGGAGCAAGTATATCTTAGTCTTAAAAAAAAGCTTACGCCTATATTGATTGAGGTGTAAGCCTCTCACCATGAGAGGCATGCACCTCTAATTGTTTTTGGCGTTTTCAACTGGGGGCCCGGCCCACTATTTAATGAAAATCTACCTATTTTTTTTAGCTGACCAGCTTCTGAAATTCCAAATTGTAAAGTTGTACTGGTTATTAATTAAGCAGCCATAAATGATATTAAATTATAGATTAAATCCAACCCAAACATAAAAACAGCACACTAAAGCTTTCACATCAACTGTAGAACTGTTCACCAGCGCCTCACTTGGCGGCTTCAGGCTTCTTTTTTTATTCAGGTCTCTCTCTCTCTCTCTCTCTCTCACGTCAATTGTTTCTTCTACTGGCTGATCAACTATTTTTCTCATCTTCCCCGTTCTTCTTCCTTTTTTCTTCTGTTTATTTAGAGAAAAACATGATGAACCCATGATAGGTACATGATACATTCATGCACTAACTAGATGATATATTAATTAATTGTAAAATTAAATTCAATCATAATCGGAAAAAATAAAAGCACCTCAAGGCTTACTCCTCACCTCACATTTCAAATGGGAAAAAAAAGGCCTTCTAAAACACAGATAAAGATATATACAAATGTTACCAAAACATACAATTTTGAGCTAAATTAAATGGATTTCTGTTGCCATTCAAACACAACAGAAAATAAACTTCAGTATGGCCAATAACTCTCAATATTGAATAAGATACTAAAACTCTCAATAAAAAACCATATAGTCAATTGTTTAGCATCCAATAAGAATTCTTCTAGCATTTGAAGAAAAGATGAAACTTAAACCTCGAGATACAGAAAAAAAAAGGGTGAGCTCGAGATCAAACAAAATGCTCCTATTCTAGCAAACATTTTGAATATTGATGTGATTTTCTTAATCCAAATTCATTTTTAAGTATGATAAATTCTTAAGCCGATTTAATCATGAATTCCCCCAGTATTTCAAGACAAACAAATTTTTCCTTAGACCTACAGAAACCAGCCCAATTCTCCCGTGAAAATATTGGGAATTTTTATCTCCAAGACTTGAAACGAACGCAAACATCAAACAGCTCGAAAATAAAAAATCACAGAAAAGAGCAAGAAAATGAAAATTCTTACCACATGCTGCCGCGGTATTTAAGAGTATAAGGCCCGCTCTCAAGCGACCTATCAAAATGGCTGTGCACCTTGTGCTTCCCTTTCCCGCTCTGGTCAATCAAGGTCAACTCGAACAACGCCCTCACGTCTGTGCCCTCGCTGGCCAACGCAATAAAAACCGACACATAAGTGGTATTATCCTCAGGGTTTTTACCGTCTGGGTAAAAGTAAATCGCCCATTGGTAACCTCCGACGGTGAAATAATCGCTGGCTATGTGTTTTCCGATGCCCATGCCTTTCGCTAGAGAGAACCCCTGGATTAAGAAATGGTGCGACCCGTTTACCGTCTCGGTTACGGAACGAGAACTCGTCGGCGAGATTAGCTGGGTCGGGGTTTTTTCCGGTGTATCCGACATTTCTGGTATAAATTGAATTGGGAATTCCCTTTTTACGGTTCAGGAGGAATGCATGAGGGATATACAGGGGACTATATTTAAATCGAAGGGTAGATTTAGGGAAGATAAAGATGAATTTTAAGAAAGAGAAAGCTAGTTAGGGCTTTCTTCTTTCCTCATTTTTTTTTTGAACGGTAGGAAAGATGGTTGTTGACGAAATCTATGGTAAATTGTACAATTGGTCTTCAAACGTTTTCAAAAGTTTCGATCTTGTCCCTATAATTATTTATATCACATTTTTATCCTTATATTTTCACAAATGAGTAGTATAGTCACCAAGGACGATTACTGTCAATTTTTGCAGACTTGTAGTTAACTTCGTGTGACCTGCACGTGACTTGTCAATAAGGATAAAATTATTAAGTCACTTAAATCCTACACCCCTATTTGGGCTCTACTAAAATTAATTTTTGAGGAAAAATCAAAATATATTTAACATAATGATTGTTTTGAAAACGTGTGTTAAAAAATAAGAAAAATTTTGAGATTTAAATCAATATAATTTTATTGAAAAATATATGATTAAAAAAAATAAAGAGAAAAATATATTTTAAAATAAAGTGAAGTCCAAATAAGATATTTTAATCAAGATAATGCTTGTATTTTAATAAACAACTATACATAAAGAGTAAATAAATGGAAAGAATAAGAATAAGAAAACGAAAAAGAAAAAGAAAAGTCACATTCTTCAGTGTACTCACCATCCTCATCGACTTTGAAAAGAATTTTAACCCCCGGACAACGAATAAGTCCTTAATTAGCAAAACATTTGGAGATTTTAAGTTGATAGATTATATGATATATGTGGTTAAAAGTGGATTGAAGTTATGCATTCGATTAAACATATGATTAAAAATAAAATTTGACCAGCTTAAAATCTAAAAAAAGATTCATCCAACAAGAACCAATTAATTAATATAAAGAAATTACTATATTTTAATATACATATGTCTGTAAAATATACACGATATATTATATATAATGCTCCTTTGACGAGAATAACCATCAAATCCTTGGTGCTTATTTTGAAAAAAAAAAAAGTTTGCTTTGTGATACTATGCCCCCGTTTGATTCCCATTTTCCCCAAAATTCATTTTTCTCTCTCTTATTTTCAACCACACATTCTTCAATAAAATAATATTACACGCAAATCCAAAAATTTTCCTTAATTTTTAACCACACATTCTCCATCAATCAACTATTTAAAATACATTTTTTCCTCCAAAATGAGAATCAAACAGACCCTATTTTTATTTTTGTAAAATTTCATTCTTACTCTTTCAAATGAGAGTCGAATATCAAATTTGATATTAACCTTATTGTATTAATATTTTGAATCACCCTAAAAAGAGAAATTATGCCAAAAAGTAGATTTCTTCCCCCTATTTTCTCTTCTTTATTATTAAAATAACGATACTAGAGTGTTTTTTTAATAAGAAATTGATAGTTTAACCGTCAAGGTTTAAATGAGGATGTCAATATCAAGAATGAAAAGGATGTGTCCTTTTTCCGCAGAGTCTATAGATTGGACCGTTTCTGCAAATAAACCTAAATATTCACCTACCAAGGTTTTCTCCACAGAATCCATCCGTCAGTCACTACATCCATCTGTACTCCTTGTTTTTTGTTCTTATTATTCTTCTCAATCTTTAATCAGCAGAACTGGGGAAAAGCAGTCAACTCGTCCATACCCTCATGGATTTGCAGTTTTGCTGATCGAACAAAGAGATACACACTCCATCGAATTAGAGTTCTTGAATTTTGGATTCTTGTTCACTGTAATTTATGCCCTGTTCTACGGTCGGATCCCACAGCTAGAAAGCGGTATACTAGTTTGAACATACAGTATAAAGGTGGCCCTAGATGACCTGGGCAAAATCTTGATGTCGGGCTGTTGTCAAGGTATACTAGTAATATCGTAGGGTTTGATTCTATATAAGTGGTGGTATTTGTGGGATATCGGCGTTTCTTAGTTTTTTTAAGACATCTGGGTTTGAATATTTTTTCGCGAATACATGAAGATGAAAAGTGAAAACTAATAAATCTGTTTTATGGGCGTTTCCGAGTTTGGTGGTTATGCTTGAAATTTGATTTTTTTTTAGGATTTTAGCTTCGAGGTTTTTATGTAGTCATTGATTCATTTGAAACTTCAAAATCTTTGATTATTGTTACGGGCAATCCCAAGAGACCCAATATGCAACACGTGGCCGAATTCCCAGTCTGCCTTATATCCGAACCTACTACATCGAACTGGTAAGGGCGAACCCACATAATCGAACCGCTATTGATGAACTCCCTGTGATCGAACCCATGTGCGGTACCGAACTCATGTCACGTTAACAGTAGACAGTATGACTGTCTTATGGAAGATCTCGTGGAGAAGATTTTCTGACAGATGGGTGATGTGACAACACGCTGCAGTTACGGCTGAGCCAATCCTGCATGTCAGAGTTCAAACATAAGAGATCAGAGTATTAAATGTATTGAAGTCTGTGACAAGAAGTTCAGCCGTTGGGATAAGACCACGTATCCATTCATCCAACGGTTCTTACTTACCCTCTCTTACTATATAAACTCACACATTGTGTCATTTGAAGATAATGCAAAATTGAATTCTCAATACTTCTTAGCAATTCTCTCTATATTTCATTGTTCTATTTCTCTCCCCAATGCCGTCCTCCTTGTACATCTTGGAGGCTCACGTTGCAGCCTTCCCACACTTATATAACTTACCACTCCAACTGACTTGATCGTTGGAGTGCGCGAGGCCGGCTCCCCCCTCTTTAGAGAAGGCCACGTGCAACTGACGGTTTGTCTTAGTGTGCAGGAAGAAAGGTTGAATCGGACGTGAGAGGCCCTGAGATCTGTTGACAGCTCATAGGTATATTTTTTGAGGTCAACAATTACTATTTTAGTTAAAGTTGGAGTTTTTGAACTCCAATAATTATAATATTCATTTATTTTCAAAAAATAATAGGCCTCTTACTGGGTTTGTCTGAGCAAGCAAATATTTGGTTAGTTCTGATCCTATCTATTACTTGTCCAAAAGATGAAATTAGATGAGCTCTCAGCATCATTTTGATTCACTGTAGTATCTTTGCTTGCTACGGATTTTTATTTGCATTTTTAATTGTAGTTGCAACTGTTAAATTTTCTGTTGCAATCTTTATATATTCGATTGCATCTTTTTTTCCAACCCATCTCCACTTCTCTATGTTTCTCGAGATCTTCTATCCCGATTTAAACCTCAATGTTATGTGTTCTTTTAGTTTTCTTCCATGTTTAGCTGTTGGTAGAGGAAGTAGATGAATTTTTTATATGGCGTGCAAAGCAATAAAGAACTCATGCATGCAATGCCTCCATTCAGGAAAAAAATTAGATATGGTTTAATTTGATAATAGATATAAATTAGTGGCGGATAAGTGGATAGGATTTGTGGATCCATTGTAATATGTGATTGAAAATGAAGTTTGACCAATTCATTGCCAGGAACATAGAATTGCTCCGGGATTCATTTGGAGAAATATGGAAGTAACTAATGATATAGGGCTGTAAATGAGACATTCAATTAAGTGGCAAACGGATTCTTCAATAATTTTGGGTAACCATAATAACATGTCATCATCTAATATGAAGTGCATCTGGATTTACTTGAGCGTAGAAAGATTGAATGAGAAAATGTTGCACCGAGATACACCTTTCTGAATCGTTATTTCAGAAAGGTCACTTTACTGGTGCCAGAATAAAAGGTGCGAAATTGATTTCACTCCATGTCAGAGAGGGAAATGGATGTACTAATACTTTGCACCAAATATTCAACGTATTGAACTAATGCCACCCGTATAGGGCTAGTGGTGTTAATTTGTTGTCTGGGCTTTTTATTACAGCTTTTCCGTCATTTTTTATTGGTTAAGGCAAATCTTCGAGGATCCCATTTATATTGATGTATTTGAATCAATATCCCAGAAATGGTGTTTGATATCTCACACTTTTTGAGGTTATAAGTTCACCATAAAACCTAACCAATTTGAGGCTCAATTTATGTTGATTTCAAATCCATTGATTCTCCATCTTTATTGTTCAGCATAGTGCAGAGATGGTTTATGAGAGTTAAAAGCGTCAGTGGTGTTGCAACGGCGTGCTCATGGAGGTGGTGGGTCGAGAGATGGTGGGTGACGGCAGTGGTGGCAGGTTGTGGTGTTCCATGACAGAGGTGGCTTTGTGAGGTTTTGGCGGGACAGAAGGTGATCAAGGCAGGTGATGGTGAGAAGGCTAATGGGATTGACAATTCCAAACAGAGCTTGATTTTGTTGGTGAGGCGATTTATTGAAACCCTCCTGACATTCTTGTTTGAAAACTAAACTTCATTGCAATTCTCAGGAGTAATTATGTAATTAACCATGACTAGAGCCTGGGAATCAAAATTCAAGTGAGCATTGCTTGGGACCTGATGCATTTTATTGATTTTGTTGTGAATTTTTGTGGTTTGATTCTGTTGGGCTGAAAATAGGAATTTTCTTACGACGGATTGAGTATCCAGTGCGGATTTGTAAATTATAAACTGTGACATAAATTTGATGCATTGCTCTATATATATATCTCTGTAATGCATAATTGCTCTCTCTATGCAAGTTTGCTGCAAACTTTTTTGCTTTTAGCTTCTATGGGTAGAGAGGATACTGTGTATGGCATAGATTTTTATTGGGTTCAAGTTTTGCACATTTAATTGATTGGATATAAGTTAAAAATATTGCATTTGAAGAAGCATGAACAAGTGCTAAATTGCACGGGGTAGCAACAATTTGCTAGGAATTCATGATTTTTCAGGCAAAATATGCATATTATCATGTGAATCAGTAATGGTGGCCATGTTAAGTGGAGACCACATCACTGGTAGGCATATTAACTGCAGCAGGTTAGTTTTAGACTTTTTGTAACAAACTGGGATAGAATCTGATTGAAATGAAATCTTTAGATGGGTGGCTAAAATGAAACTTCAAAACACTACTGAGAGTTAAAAAGTGTTTGCTATTGTTTGCAGTGTGCTCATGTAAGCAGGTGATACCATATGTGACGATGCTCTCAAGCTTCGCATCCAGAATAAGAGGTTCAACAATGGCAAGACTTGGTCGGGGTTGGGACAGAGAGAACCGATGCACAACCTGTGCATAAGATTCCTTTTTTCTTTTCCCTTAGGCTTCGTTTGATAGCACCAGATTTTTCCTAGAACTTATAATTCGAATTTTAACTTCTACTTTTGACTTGTTTGATTGGCTAAATTTTTCATGAAAATCGTTTTCCAACTTTTGAAATTTTCCTCGATTTCAAGGAATTCATTTTCTCACCACTTTGGTGGGAATTGAATTTTTGTTTTTGTTTTTGTTTTTTATTTCAAGCACTAGAAATAAATCCTAAGATGAAGTGTAAAAAAAATTATATCTTTAATTGACAAATTTCATGTAAAACAAAGCCAAATGAACACTAAAATTTATTCAATTTTTTTATTTTTGGCAGTCTAAACAAATTTTGTCACCAATAGTAAGAAATTTTATTCCTTTAATTGACAATTTTCATAAAAAAATAAAGTCAAACGGATACCAAAAGTATTATATTTTTCAATTGGAAAATTATATCAATTAAACACATTTAATTACAAATTTCAGTAAAACAAATTTTAGGCAATTTAATTCTCTGTAATTTATTTTCTTTTCACCCAAATTCCATCTTTCTATCAAACGGATCCTTAATGTAATTTAGTTCTTAGTCTTTAGGTTTTTCAACAGAAGCCTTTGTTGTAAAGGAATTCTGGATTTGAGTAGCCTGTGAAGGACAAAAAGATAACCCTAAAACAGACAGAACTTTTTCATACAGTAGACATTGACTGTACATGAAACAATAGTAGTTTAACCATTATGAATGGAAGCAAACTTGCTGTCTGAATGGATGGGTATTACATGCTCAATGTCTATGTTAGCAAGCTCATTAAAGTGGATTAAAAAAGAGGCTCGAGGGAGGCTCGAGGGACTTCTTAACAAAGTAAAGCCAAGAGAATTGCACCAACTAGCACCGTGGATGGCAAGAAATAGACAGATATTTAAAGATCTTAGGCAACACTCCAATAGTATTGCGAGACGGATATGTTTATATTGTACCCTAATGTTTTTATCCATTTTGAGTCCCTAGCTTTGGGTCGTTAGATCGTGTCGTTGGTACATCTTATGATTTAGTGGGGATTTTGTAAGTCCGGGTATGTTCGGTGTATTTGTATGAGTTCTGATCTATATAATTTTACATTTGCTGGGAAAGAAGAAAAAACTTGCTATCTGAATGATTTGTTACACAGAAATGCAATAAGAAGTTAAGGGCCTGTTTGCCAGTTTAACCTGGTTGTTTTGTCGTTATACAAAATATTTGCACCTTGGCTTGCGAAGGAACTAAGAATGATAAACATGTGTATAAATTCAGATCACTAGAAGGGAAGAGGAGTCCCTTGAAGGAAGGAAGAAATCATAGTAAGAGCGCGCTGAGGCTGATAGCTCGGGACAGCATGTCCGGCTCCTCTCACTGTTACAAATGTTAATCCTTCGTATTCCACCACATAACCTCCGACCTGCCATTGCAATTCATCCGCATGATCGATCAAAAGCTAACAATCTATGGAATTCCAGTTATCAAAGAGCATTCAATATGATTTCAGATGATATATTACTCCAAAAGTGGTCACACGATGAATGTGATACTCAAAACTAGAAACAAGGGAGGTTAATGCGATTTTGGAAATTTAGTATGATTTTTTAAACCTGATGGAGGTGTCTCCCATAAAGCTAAGGAGTATCTCTACTATTGTCTCTATATCTCAATTCATGTTGGTCTATGTAGGGCTTCACCGGTTAACAAATCTTACAACATATGTTAGATTAATCTATATCTCACCTCGTTGTTAAGGTACCATGCACGCCAGATATTCTTCGTTTGAAGCTTTAGTCTGTTTATTGCGTATCTAGTGGCTGTCACCGGAACATTTGCATCTAAGTCACCACTGCAAAAAAGTACAAAAAAATCTAAATTCATAATCTCTCTGTGCCCAAGATGAACTATGTAGATACACTTAAAGAATGACAAAAATGTATAGAGCAACTAGGTGGCAAGATGACTCCGAATTTATCCATTTCCATCTTCTTATCCTGTGCTTATTAAAGGATTTACGACCAGACTATTGAAGAATAAGTAAAAAACTAGGTTCCATTTCTGAAACAATAAGGTTTTAGATGAAGTGGTTCAATATGATATCAGTCGAGTGTTTATGTCTTGTTGTTGATTATATATAAAAATTATGCATGTATCAAACCTTAGGTAAATAAAATTTAATTCAGCAAATATATGAGTCGCCCAAAATAGCAACTAAGCTTTAATATCATCGTCCATGGTTCAACATAAACACTTGCCTGTATAGCCAAATCTTCAAGTCACTAGCCATGAGATTCTCAATGATTGGCAAAACAGTTCTTGGCGTGTCTGTAAAGTTACAAGGTCTGCACAGACAAATCAAAATTAACTTGCTTTCTTCTTATTTTTTCAAGACATCTATTTCTTTTTCTATATTTACCTGCAAAAAGTCCAATTTGTAGGTTTTACATGAAGAGCCCTTTGAACCTCTACTGTATTCAAGTAATATTCCGCGTATGTATCCGAGCAGGGATCAAAGAAGTTAACCTGATCAAATCAATCGAAGAGGCACATAATGAAGGAAAAAAAAAAGTCAGACAAAGTGAGTAGTAGATAGAAAGGGCTTACAGAACCGCTTGATTCGTTTTTAAGTACAGGATTCTGGCATTGTGGAGCATAAATGTTGAATGTGTCAATAACTCCCAGCTCATTGTAAGCTTTATGTATGAAATTATTGCATTTGTCTGATTCAGTGCCATTCTCAAAATTACAGAATGTAAAGATGCCTCTATGAGTTTCGTCTGAGTTCAGGGCATGTGACCAAAAATAATCGTAGTATCCTGGTGAGATTGTCCAGTCTTCAATGTATGCATTTCCTATCTGAAATATTTCAAACAATAAAATCAGTTGAAAGTGGGGAAAAAAAATTGAAAAGGAAAACTGGTGCTGATTGAACATACAGAAATTCCTTTTAGATTAATGACCGTTCGATTTTGGTTCTTGTTGTTAAGCAATATTGTGTATGCTAGCTGTGGCGTGTAATGACCGGCATAACTCTCTCCAGTAACGTAGAAATCCCGGTTTTTGTATTGTGGAAACCTCTCAAGCCAGTTGACAAGAAAAGTATAGGAATCGTTAGCAGTGCTAGTATCACCAGCGTTGTAATAATCAGACGACGTGTTTGAATAAGAGAACCCAACCCCCGCAGGTGATTCCAAGAAAATCACATTTGCCACTGGAGAAAATTCATTGGAAGCCATAAGCAAATTCATTGCAAAAAAGAACATGAAATTCTGATTCTGTTACAGCTTATAAGTTGATCTCACCATTATTCCATGCATAATTATTTCGAAAAAGAGTCCTTCCATCGCTATTGACTCTAAAAGGGCCCAATTCCTCCATAGCTCCATATCCAAAGGATGAACATCCTGGACCTGGTAATCAGAATATAATCTAAATCCTGTTAAATCAATTTGAAAATTTCCATTTAGACGTGAACCTCCATGAATAGTTGAAAGTGAAAAGTGAGACATGTTTGGTCTCAAGGACTATCCATAGTACAACATAAAATATTTTCATTTTTTTAACTTCTTTAATCCTGTCGAGTGCTATATTTTATCTCATCATTATGCAAAGGAAAGATTTTGTACCTCCATTTAACCATAAAACCAGAGGATTGGTTGAAGAATTCGCTGGGGACTCTACAAAATAATAAAACAGTGCTCTTCCAGCTTGTGGATCAACTGTAACATACCCTGCATACTGATCAAAATCCACATGATCAGGCTGTCCCGGCAACTTTTCAATCTTGTCTGCTTGCATTAACCCATCTTGAGGTGCAACATACACAGGAGAAGACTCTCTTCTTTCATGCAATTTTTCCCAATAATCTGAAACAGGAAAATTATGTGATATTCTGGACTTGAACAACCTGTGAAGGTAAATTCCCTGGTTTGCATTACTAAATTTACAAAAGATCAAAAGGCACAGCAAAACAAGATTTGCCAATTTCTCCATATTGTTATCAATGACACAAACACGTGAAAACAGTAAAACAGAGTACACTTTTGTATCAAGTTTAAAATTCAAATACAAGAACAAACTTGTGGGAATAAAGAAGTTTAGAAAAGTGTGCTGGTGGATGACAACCATTTCTTTTTTCCTTTTCCTTTCTTCCACATTCTGTGATTATTCTTCAAGCTCAGTTTAGCATTCTTTTCTCATGAGTGGAGTAGGATTTAAAATCAAGTGGGTTGTCCATGTGGGCCACAAAGCATAATCCATTTATGGCAAAGTTCAGAATGCAATTTGAAGAGTTCGGTTTGTATGTAATCAGAGATGAGTTCAAAATACATATAGTCAAAACGCAAACCCCTCCAAACCGCCTTTAACTTTATATCTTTTATGTTTCAAATCAACCGTTATTTTCCATTTTTTGTTTCAGTTTAGGCACTTTGTCGAAAATTTATCTCTAAATTAATGGAAATGCTAATGCTATTAGTTGAACCAATTGTGCTTTTAAAATGCACTAATTTATTAAAAAAAAAAAAAAATAAATAAAAAAAAATATCGTGTATTGTTGGACTAATTGCGCTTTAGTATAAGAATAAGCAAAAAGGTGACTCAACACCAATTATCTTCGTACGTATGATTTGGAAGGTTTTGTTTGGAAGTTAAATCTATCGTAAAAAGTTCATAAGTCCAGATATGGCAACAACAGTTAATTGAAAGGCGACTCAAAATCGATTATCTTCTGTAACAGATGACAGATAAACTCATTATGAGTTGGTTGCTTGGATTTATTTCGGAATCCATGTTTGAGCATGTCGTCATATCATGGGATGCCTTCCCTTCTAGTGCATAAAGGGACACCATGCGGCAATATTCTGCATTTTCTCTGGTCAATTCGGGATTAAAAATAATTGAAGAGAACTTTATAACAGAAGATTTGAATTTATTGAAAATAGTTTGTCCATTGATTAACGAAAGCAATAAATTAAATTGCCAGTGCACCAGGCAAACACCAGAAATTGACACTAGACTTTGAAATAACTAACTCTCCCTATAATAGCTTAAGAAAACCAGGAACAGACGTTTAAAAGCTGAGAATATTTTTATTGTCAAATGGAGCTAAATATCATTTTTAATGTTGTGCCATATAGTGTTACATAAATGTGTTGTTCAAATATTTTAAATGAGAATTGATGAAATGTGATTGAAAGAAAAAGAAAAAAATAATAAAATGGTTCCAGAAGATGGCCTGTGCGGCCGCATGGGCCATCAAGGCTTGCGGCCGCATGGCGCCATCAGAGACCTCTGATGGCAGCCGTGCCATAACTATGCAGCCGCATAGGTTTGGCCTATGCGGTCACATAGAACAAAAATATGGTTGTTGGACAGTTTTCTAGAATTTGTCTAAACACCTTTTCAACCCCAACTTCCATATTTTGAGAAAAGTTGGCACCCATACGAAAGTGTATGAAGGAATTCTATAAATAAAGATAGAAGTCATGGTTCAAATACATCAAATTCTCTCTTATGCTTTGAGATCTTCATCCCCAAACTCTCTCAAAATTCACTTGGAAATATCTTTCACTCTCTTTTTTGTTCCTCATTTCTGGGTTTCAAAAGTGCTGTTTGCAACCCGGTTCATGACTTGAAATCCGTTAAAGCTATTTGTGTGTTGGTCCTTTAGCACTCTCATTACCGAGAGGACGCAAATAAAGCTTTTAGGACATCATTCTTTATGTTTCAAGTCTTCTTCATCTCTTTTTATCAATTTTGTTTTGTATCCATTTTGAGGCTTTGTTATCTACTTCGACGGAAATTCTACAACATATAGTCTTTCTTATGGTGCCTTTTTGCAATATCTCTTTTGCTTCTATTTACAAAGACATTCATATTAATTTTTGCCTACGTTACAATAATGTTCCAGTTCTCTTTTTTCACATTTTCATGATGTTTGAATGAATATATTGTTTCTGTGACACTATTAAACTGATTTCAAAACACTTGTATTGTAGTTTATAAAAACGATCCAACTGTCTATAGGTTTAACAAATCAGTTTCACTTCTCATGCTAGGACTGCCTATTTGGAAAGTACGCTTTGGTTCTTACTCATGTCACGAACACCCTCGATTGGAATCTTGACTGCCTTGGCCGAGGTCTATAGCTCGTGTCGTGGAGGCCAAAAATTTGTTTATAGAGTTTGTAAGCAAGCATACATAAAAAGGTCATATTTTCAGATACCGGAGGGCCCGGGTGACAGGGTCTTGTTTGGATGGAACTAATAGAATCTTGTTTTAAAACCAAGAAACATTACAATCAACCAGCGTGTGCACCCCTGGACAAAATGATAACCTTAAAATAGATTGATTTTTTCATATAGTTGACATTTAATTCACATAAGACAAAAGTAGTTTAACCATTACAAATGCAATAAAAACTTGCCGTCTGGCATCAAAACAAATGAGTTATTCTGGTAGTTTTGTAAACAAACGATTAGCCCCTTGGCATAAAAACGAATTTAAAAAAAAAAAAAATCGCAAATCATTGGAGGGCTTGATTGGCGTCCAGAAAAATTCAGATAATTAGAAGGGAAGAAGAATCCCTTTAAGGAAGAAATCTTGGTAAGTGCCCGCTGAGGCTGGTCGCTTGGAACAAGATTCCGGCTCCTCTCACTGTCACTGGAACATTTGCATCTATGTCACCACTGCATAAAAATATGAGGAAATGCTTGTTTAAACAAACCTTTACAAAATCAATTGAATAAAACTTTCTATTCATGTGAAAACATAATCTCTCCATGTCCAAGATTAATTATGTAGATAGAGTTAAAGAATGACAAAAATGTATAAAACAAGATAATATAAAATGAGATAATAGAACCAAATGAGCAACTTATAATAAAACTACTTGGTTCCAAGATGACTAGGAATTCTTATATCCATTTCACCTAGTTATGCTATGCCTTTGTAATCAACCCAATGAATATCTTGTGTGTGGATTTTCAAGTTGAGGTATTTTCGGGGAAAAAAAAAAATCTAGTTATGCCTTGCTTATTCAAGGATTTATGGCTGGAATATAGTTGAAGATTAAATTTATATTGACTCGTTGTCACTCATTTATAAAAATTGTACACAAGTCAGGTCTTAGGTGAAAAAATAAATTCGGTATTCACATTAATAGGCATTTTGAACAGTAAATTTGAATAAGCATGTGTTTACTATGTAACACTTCAAACTTTTAGATGAGACTTGCCTATATAGCCAGATCTTCATGCCACTAGCCATGAGATTCTCAATGATTGGCAAAGTAGTTCTCTGCATGTGATTAAAATTGAAACTTGCTTTCTTCTTATAATTTTTTCAATTTTTACCTGCAAATAGTCCAGTTTGTAGGCTTTACATGAAGAGCCCTTTGAACCTCTACAGTATTCAAGTAATATTCCACGAATATAACCGAGCAGGGTGTAGCGACCCGAATTTTTAAAATGCAAATTTTATAACTTAAATTGTGTCGCTACGACATTTCCGTCAAATTTTTAGAATTTATTTTACGTCCGTCGAGTTGTCTAGCAAAACATTTAATATAAGAATTTGAAACGATTTTTAATCTTAAAAATTCAATATTTATTTATCGAGTCCAATCTCGAACATTTTAAAGTATCAAATTTCTTATCGTTTTAAATCCAAATTTTAATGTCCGATATTTTATTTAGAGTCCAAATTTTATCATTTTAGTCCAAGAGGAAATTACACAAATCCAGACGTTTCAAGATGTTGGTGCAAAAATCAGGCCCAAAACTATTTTGTGCAAACATCAGGTATTATAAATATATTCATTATTTTTCAATCCCTAATATTCAACTCATTTCCACCGTCTCTCATATCTCTCTCTCTCACTGCGCTCTCTCTCTCTCTCTCACTACGACATCTCATCTCTCTCCCTAATCTCTCTTCTCTCTCAACAATGGCGGCGTCGACCCTAGATGCTTTCAGATCGTCGTGTGGTGGTGGTTGCTTCTAGTTCGTCGCACGGTTGTGGCGGTGTGGTTGTGGCTGTAAGGTTGTGGCGGTGTGGCGTGGCAGTGAGGTTGTAGCGGCGCCGGCCGTTTCGGTGCGGCGATGAGTACAGATGGTCGATGGAGGTTGCTGTGCGATCTTGGGTTGTGGAGGCGACGGCCACTGTGAACGGAAACGTCGCGATCTGTCTTCATCTTCGTCTTTTTTTTTATGAGGTGTACGGTGGATTTGGGTGCGGTGGTTAGGGTTAGGTGCGGTGGTTTCCGATCTGGAGGGTTTTCTTTTCTGGTTGTTGGCGTGGTGGTAGATCTACAGTTTTAATGGTGGTGGTGTGGTCAGTGACAGCGGCGGAGATGAAGGTAGGATTAGGGATTTTTTTTGGGTGCTAGGATGGAAGTGGTGGTGCGAGGTGGTGGTGTGCGTTGGGTTGCGAGGTTGTGCTACAGTTGTTGTTGGTGCTGGTGGTGCGACGTGGTGGTGGTGTACGTTGGGGTGCGAGGTAGTGGTGGTGCGACGTTGGCAGTGGTGGTGGGTGAGTGGGTGTTTTTGTGTTGGGTCTGCTGGTGTGCCACAATGGCTCTGGCAGTGATTGTGATGGTGGTGATGGGGCTGTGTGATGGTGGTCATGGCAGTAGTGTTGCTGTTGGAGGTGGTGGTGGTGGTGGTGGTGGTGGTGGCGGTGCAGGCGGTAAGTGATGGTGTGGTGGTGAGGTGTTGACGGTGGTGGTGGTGGTGGATTGGCTGTGGGGCGTCTGTGACCAACAATTAGGCGCACGTGACTAACTATTTAGGCGTATGTGACCAATTATTCGGCTAATATGTAACTAAAAATTAGGTGTATGTGACTAAAAATAATCCGTAACCAACAAACTGTGACTTACGTGACTCATAGATAAAATGTGACCCATAAATTGAATGATATGTGACGTCGAAATAATATGTGACCTATAAAATTTTTGATCTGTGACCTAAAAAATAATCTGTGACCACAAAATTGAAAACATGTGACCTAAAAAATATTCTGTGACCACAAAATTGAAAACATGTGACCTATAAAATAATCTGTGACCTTATTTTATTTAATTAATAAATATTTTTAATTAATTAGATAAAAACTTGATTTTTGCATTAATCAAACTTAAAACTTGATTTTTGAACTCTACATACTTAATACATGATTTGTGAATTCTTCCCTTAGTCCAATGTACCTAAATCCAATTAGCCCAAATTATTCTAGCCCAAATTCTTGGCCCAATTACTTCCTAGGTTTCTGTGCCCTACATCTACTGTTCAATCACCCTCGACCTCACCCTCAGCTCCACATGGCCTCCCAACACAACAGCCAGGAATCAGGTAAGAAATTATCACCAAAATTCCTCAAATTTGCTCAAATCACTATTGGAAAATGATGTTGATGCTAGAACCTCTATTTCTAGCACCAACAACATTGCTGTTTTTACACAATCACACCCAGCTGAAACCAGTTTTCGACCCACCACCATCACCCCTGCTTTCACGCTACTGCAGGCAGACCACCATCACTGCCTTCACGCCACAAGCTGCAATCGAGCTCCCAACTCAACCACCATCCCACAGTCGAACCACAAACAAGTCACATGAGCCACCAACAAGCCACCACCACCTCAAACCGCACCCGCAGCTACCCAAAACGGCAGCCCCTGTTCTGCCCAATTAGACCTCCCCATTTCATCCATGTCAACCCAAAATTCAACCACCAAAACCAAGAAATAATGAAACCCAAACACTTACCTCAATTACTCGACCATTTTGGCCGAATTACAGCCAAGAAAATCGAACCTCCAGCCTCGATTTTGACCTCTCCCGAACACAAGAAGCGCCCCAATCACCCCCCCGCCGACGCTACCTCGTGACGACAGCGCCTCTGATTTTGGCCGGAGTTCGCCCTCTTCCATCACCACTTTCCCTCGCCTCCCTCTCCTCTCGATTTCCTCTGGTGTGAATTAGGTGAGAGAGAGAGAGAGAGAGTGAGTTAGATACATATATTTGTATATATTTAAATTTTTGGAAATTATTATTTTAGCCCCAAAGTTTTACAATTGGTTATTTCAGTCCCTAAGTCTTGATTACTATTAAACCAACCCACAAATTTCAAAAGTTTATATTCAGCCTTTAAAGTTTTAATACTTTTTCAATTAAGTCTCTAAAAGTTTTAAAGTATTAATTAAGACTTAGTATCCTAAATTATATTAATTTTGTTCTTGCTAGACGAGGTCGCGAGAAAAGTTTAAAGCGGTAACATCACATCCGTTCAATTTCCAAGAAAATTTCCAAGACTTTGAGGTGGGGTTTACATTTAAGCAATTGTGGTTATTTGTCTATGTTAATTCTTCATGTGTGATTTTGATTGTGATATAATGCTTATACATATGAAAAGGTTGCCAGTGACCGTAAATAGGTCCGAGATCGAAAGTGGGTCCTTGGGGTTGTCCCACAGTGCAAAAATTTGCTAAGCGCTTATAACATGTTGTTAGGGACCGTAAATAAGTCCGGGATCGTAACTGGGTCCTTGGGAATGCCCACAGTACATAATTCTACAGTATGTTGTATTTGTATTATACTCACCACCTGATTTCATATTTAGACTTAATTTGGACTGATTGCTGTATTTTCACTGAGTATAATGCGTTATGCTCATCCCATTATTTTTTCACCATTTCAGGTTAAGGAGCTCGATAAGGCAAGACAAATGAGCAGGACAATCTTGATTAAATAATAGACCTTTTAAATTATAAGTTTTAAAACAAGTATTTTAATAGTTAGTTTCCATTTTGACAATTAAATATCAAATTTTAGTATCTTTGCAAATGTTAGTACTTGCTAATCATATTTGGTAAGGACCCTTGGATGTGAGAAAATTATTAAAATGATGTTTCCACATTTTGTGCTAAGTTGCTATAGTTTTTAAAATATATGTATGCCTTCGCATTGTGGCGACTTTTGAAAATATTTATTTACAGGTTACTTTCACTTAAGTAGCACCTTGAGTTAATAGAAAATTTGGGGCGTTACACAGGGATCAAAGAGGTTAACCTTATCAAATCAATTGAAGAGCAACTTAATGAAGCGAAAAAGGAAGTCGAGTAAAGTGAGTAGGTGAAAGGGCTTACAAAACTGCTGGAGCCATTTTTAAGCTCCGAATTCTGGCATCTTGGAGCATAAATGTTTGTTATGTCAATATCTCCTAGTTGATTATAAGCTTTGTTTATGGAATTATTGCATTCGTCAGATGTCATGCCACTCACAAAATTACACAACGAATGATTTCTTTACGAGTCTCATAATGAGTTTAAAGCATGAGTCCAAAAATAATCGTAGTATCCTGGTGACATTTCCGAGCTATCAAAGAATGCATTTCCTATCTGAAACATTTATAATTATAAAAATCAGTTTAAATAGAAACACAACTCGAAATGTAAAGGAAAAAGGCGCTGATTGAGCATGGTGAAATTTCCTTTAGATTAATAATAGTTTGATTTGTATTGTTGTTGTTGAGTAATATGGTGTATGCTAACTGATAAGTGTATTTTTTGCATACTTATTTAATATCTAAATAAACTTATTTAATACCTAAATAAGCGTAAATATTGATTAAATGAGCGAATTTTTACTTACAATTATGTAATTATTGCTTTTGTAGGTAAAAATCACCTAAAGAAATAGAACAAGGCAAAAAGGAGGAGAAAATAACCAAAATTGTGCAAATTGTGAATTTGGGGACCAGAATGAACAAGTGTAGAAAGTTGGAGGACTTTGGATGCAAATTAAAAAGGGCATGATTGAAATGAAAGTCAAAATTTGAGGACCATATTGTACATGATCAAAGTTGAGGAGCCTAGTGTGCAATTTATAAGGAGGACTAAGTTGGATAAAAGAAATAAAGAAAGCCCCTGAGCGCGGGAAGCCCCTTTTGATTTACCAAGACCAAAATGGTCTCATGGCGAGCGAGCGTTGCTTCCCGGCTGAGGCCGTTTTTTGTTTTTTCACCAAATTTTGGGGACTTTTTGGGCAATTTTTGGGACACGTTTTTAGGGCTTTTATAAGCCATTATCAGCCAATTTTTGAGACTCTTTTCTCTTTTTAAGCTTCTTCTTTTCTTTCATTTTTTCCTTTTCTTTCCCTTTCTTTTTCTTTCTTTTTCCTTTGAATTTTCTTGGTATTTTTGTGGAAAATTAGAGCACAACAATGGAAATTCAATCAAGGAGTTGGCAAAGTTTTGGGAAATATCAAGAACGAGGGTTTTATCGTATTCAAAAATCAACCAATGGGGGTTATATCTCTTCACTTGTGTGTTTAATCCACCTTTTCTCCAAATTTGTAATGAATGTTTTGAATATTCTTCTTTGCTATCATATATATATAATATGAGCTAATTTATTGTGTTGAGATTAGTGGTAGTAACTTAACATAGCTTTAATTGTTCGAGAGAAAATTGTATATTTTAGATCAAATAGTAAATAACCTAGGTTTGTGTAAGAGATAGAGGTATACCTTTGACCCTAGGCGATCCATTGAGCTATTTTCACAAAGATTTAATACGGTTGTTTAGTTTTAATCGCTTGAGATAAGTAATTAATTAAAATTTGGTTTGTGGAGAAATTAATTAAGTAACGGTTAAGCGAAACTATGAATCTCAATTACGTTTTCCTCTGAAATTCCCAAGATTTTTATATTTTGTAGATTTTTAGTTATTTTCCAAAATCAAAATCTTTATTGTGTGTTTGTTTTCATTGTTAGAATTAAATTGATTAAAATTGTGTAATCGAAGTATACATTTTTCGAGAGATCGACAACTCGAACTCAAAAAGTCCATTTTATTACTTGAACGCGACCCGTGCACTTGTGGTATGCATTTTCATAGCGAACACTAACCGTGGCACATAATGACAGACATAACTCTCGCTAGTAATGTAGAATTCCCTGGTTTTGTATTGTGGCAATTGTCTTAGAGTACTTGAACATTTAGGACATAACAACACATAGACAACAAGATTTTAATTTCTTTTACTTCTTTCGTTATGTTGAGTGCTACAATTTATCTCATTGTTATGCACAGACAGCAGGAAAGGTTTTGTACCTCCGTTTAACCATAAAACCAGAGGATTGGTTGAAGAATTCGCCGGGCACTCGACAAAATAATAAGACAATGCCCTTCTAGCCTGTGGATCAACAGTAACATACCTTGCATACTGACCACATTATCAGGCTGTCCAGGCAACTGGTCGATCTTGTCTGCTTGCATCAATCCATCCTGAGGTGCAACATACACAGGAGAATAATCTCTTTTTTCATGCAGTTGTGCCCAATAATTTGAAACAGGAAAATTATGTGATCTTCTGGACTTGAGCAATTTGTTAAGGTAAATTCCCTGTTTAGCATTACTAAAGTTGAGGATCGAAAGGATGAAAAAAGGGCTGAGCAAAACTAGATTCACTAACTTCTGCATGTTGTTATTACGAGTTGGTGACAAGATATAGTCCACTTATGCAGACCAATGTTGGGGGTTTTATAATAACACAAACAGATGATTCATGAATTAAAACAAATTGAAAAATAATATAGATTGCAATCGTCTGTCAAAGATTTTGGTCCAAAAAGAAGTTGAGATAAGTGATGGTGGAAGTCAAACCTTTCTTTTTCCTATTTCTCTTCTAGCCAGCCTTCATGTTTTCTTCATGGGATGGTGTGGGATTTAAAAAACAGGTGGATGGGTCCATAAGCCGTCCTCCCCTACCATCATTATCATCGCTACCACAACAATCTGAGCATTTCAGTAAAAATTTCGAGCAAGCTGCGTTATTTATAGCCTGCTTAATAGAGTGCACATTGACTTCTTGTGCAGATTCAGCAGGCCTAAATGATGTTGCTGTGGAATTTTTTTCAAGTGACTGGTTAGAGTAATTGAGGGGACTGCCATTGTTCTTTAGCAACTCCGAAAGAGGATATTTCCTTTTGAGTTTCAGACAGATATTCACAGAAAAATATGTTTGATTTGCCTGAATTATTGAATTTGATTGCATAACTTTGAAAAATAAAAGAAAGAGCTTGCACAACAACCATAAACCAAGCCTTTGTCATAAATATGATATTGGTTACATAAAATCATATTTCTCTAATGCCCTCATGTTTTCTTAATGGGCTGGAGTGGGATTTTATGTACATCTCAGTTTTATTTGCTCAGTACTAGTTTAGGTGACACCTGACAACGTATAATTGGTTAAACTAAAATAAATACAATTGCTAACTAGGTAATGCTGCTTGGACTCTACCACCTAGACTGTTGCTAAGCACCTAAGGTGCAACAAATTTAAATATTGAGAAAGTCCAAATAATTCAAAATTAAGTCATTTAAGTGGCCACTTTAAATGAATTTTAACATGTAGGTAAATTATAACTTATGATGAGGCCTTTTGTCGACTACTAAATTCATAATTTTAGCACATTTAGGAAGTATTCACTTAGTCAGCTCAAGTAATGACATCAAACGAAAAAACTTCGTCGATCGTAACATTTTTAGGTGATTTGCGCTCAAAGTTCTCAACTCAGTGGGCAATTTCCCACTTTTTTGAAACTGACCCTCTATCGTTAAGATCCTCAAATGCTTCAAACAGTAAGGTGTCCGTGCAGTCGACTTGCAGATTTCAGTTTGACACCCTTGCATTCTATAAAATGCGTTAAGTCCTAAAATATAAGTCCATTCAGAGTGATTCTATAGCTCACATGAAGCTGACTCTTATGTAACTAAAACTGATTTTCAAGTTCAAAGATGGACGAGAAAAATGCTAGATAATTTGAATTTCTCTTAGTATATGCTTGAGTCTGTGTCTTCAAAATGATTTTCAAGATTTTCACTGATCCACACTTGTAGAATTGTTGAACCTGGCCATTTTGTAGTAAACATATACAGAATCATCTGAATAAAACTTTCGACCGAATAGAAAATGAGACTGTAGAATCATATGAACAGCTTAAACAAAATTTACTAGTGACATGTTTGGTAGGATGAATTATATAGCACAAGATAGTATTAAAGATGAGAAAGAAGTTAAATTTTATTGATCAGATTGCCAAACAAGCATTTGTTCTTCAACTATTCAAAACTCCCTATTCATCTCCCCTGCTTACTCAAAACTGCTGGAGATTTGCCTGCATAGCCAGACCCTCATGCCACTAATTTCCTGTTGAAGTCCGAAATTTTCATTGCTTGATCATCAATTTCTCATAGGGTTAATTTCACAAATGGTCACTGAAGTTATATGAAAATAATAAAACGGTCACTGAAATTCAAAACTTTCAGAAAATGTCACTGAACTTTCAGGCGGTTTCAGAAACGGTCACTGGAGGACCAAACTTATTTTCAACCTAACCAGCCACCTTTGGACCACCATAACTCCAATCTTGGGCGACATTGGCCATCGACCAACATACCATATTGAAGCCCTCAATGTCCTTTTCGTAACCCACCTAACCACTGGCCGTAACCCCGTCGGAATTGGCCGGAAAATTGAGCCAAAGTGGGTTGCTTGGGCTGAAAATCCTGGAAAATCAGTCCAAGCAGCCACTTTTGGACCACCATAACTCCAACATCCGGCCACCGTTCAACGTACCATTTTGAAGCCCACAATGCCCTCTTCGCACCCCACCCAACCACTGGCCGTAACCCCGTCGAAATTGGCCAAAAAATCGAGCCAAAGTTGGCTACGCGAGCACAGTGAACTCGCTATGGCAGCGTAGCCAACTTTGGCTCGATTTTTCGGCCAATTACGATGGGTGTACAGCTAGTGGTTGGGTGGATTGCGAAGAGAGCATTGAGAGTTTCAAAATGGTATATTGGGCGATGGCCGGATGTTGGAATTATGGTGGTCCAAAAGTGGCTGCTTGGACTGATTTTTCGGAATTTTCAGCCCAAGTAGCCCACTTTGGCTCAATTTTCCGGCCAATTCCAATTGGGTTACGGCCAGTGGTTGGGTGGGTTGCGAAGAGGACATTGAGAGCTTCAATATAGTATGTTGGTCGATGGCCAACGTCGTCCAAGATTGGAGTTATGGTGGTCCAAAGGTGGCTAGTTGGGTTGAAAATGAGTTTGGTCCTCCAGTGATCGTTTCTAAAACCGCCTGAAAGTTCAATGACATTTTCTGAAAGTTTTGAACTTCAGTGATCGTTTTGTTATTTTCATATAATTTCAGTGACCATTTGTGAAATTAACCCATTTCTCATAAAGATTTTGTGGTTCACATGTTTTTTTTTTTTTTTTTTGGTTTCATTTTTCGAAAGTCCCCTTGATGGCATCTACATAGTAATCGTAAATCACGTTATAAAAGTAAAGCAAGCAACATCTTTTGGCGACGAAAATTACCTGCATTTTTGGTGATTTAGCTATATACTTTTGCATGAGTAAACCATAACAGTGCCGGAGGAAAAAATGTTCATGTTTTCGGCGATTTAGCTATATACTTTGCCCATAATTTTTTTATTTAATTTATTTAATCTCATGATGAATTTCATTGGATATCGTTATTTTTTATATTTACATCAACTTTTAAAAATAAAATTTTATTATATTTTAAATCCTATATAAATTTATTGAAACATACATAAATAAAATTAAATAAAAATGCATAACTCTATATTCATTCACCTATATTTATTTTTATTAAATTATCCCAAATCTTTTTACCTTCTTTTAGTATTTATATTTATCTAGAACTCTAATAAATCAGAGAAAATTAGATGAATATGTTTGAAATATTCTAATACTCAAAACTTTAATAGACAAAGCTGATGTTAGGTGGGACCAAACTCACCTGCGACACCACCACGTGAAGTTTAGCTATGAGACACCCCATATGCTATAAAGCACTACGCGGTCGGAACGTCGACCCCTATGGGTGCTCTACCACTACGCGATCGGACCGTCGACCCCTATGGGTGTTCTACCATTACGCGATCGGAACGTCGACCCCTATGGGTGCTCTACCACTACGCGGCCGGACCATCGACCCCTATGGGTGCTCTACCACTACGCGATTTACTTCGATTCTTATGGGTGCTCTACCACTACGCGGCCGGATCGTCGACCCCTATGAGTGCTCTACCACTACGCGGTTTACTTCGACCCCTATGGGTGCTCTACCACTACGCGACCGAAACGTCGACCTATATGGGTGCTCTACCACTACGCGATCGGACCGTCGACCCCTATGGGTGCTCTACCACTACGCAGTTGGACAGTCGACCCCTATGTGTGCTCTACCACTACGCGGCCAGAACGTCGACCCCTATGTACTAGGGAGCTCTACAACTATGCGGCCAACACAACACTCAACCATTATGAAAGGTCGACCCCCATGCCTACCATGCGGAGTCATTGATCCCATGCGAGAGCTCAAAGCACAGATTGAGCCGCCTATCACTACGATGCACTCTATAATACTTAGTGGTGATAAGAAAACCAACCACTATCTCAGAACGTAGGCAATATGAGGACACAACGTGGGACACGTGACATTGCAACCGCCAGACAGTTATGCAGCTTCAACCTCCTATAAATATCCCCAAGGCGGGTCAGGTATGGGGTTAGTGAACTTTTTACTATCTAAACTCTCCCTACGCATTTAACTCCAAAAAAGATATATTTCTCTATCTGGTTCTAATTCTCACACCGAAGATACAACAGGGGAGAAGAGCCCCGCCCTCATTTTGCAGGTGACTTTGAATCATCGAGTAGGAGAACCACCCTACGCCACCAGGAGAGCACGGAGATTTACTTTGCAACCTTTTCAAAAGCGAATAATATATGTTTATAAATTATATATAATGTTCAATTAATTCAACTTTTTTCTTATTCTGTTCATCTGTTTTAAAAGAGTTTATAAGCTTAAGAAATATATGAATCTATAATGTCAAAGATATATTTAAAGTAAGGTGAATATATAAAATTCATTTGGATATATAGTAATTAAACGAATGAATTTAATAAGGACAAGATTGAAATATGACGTTGACATGTAAATAATATTTTTTTTCAAAAAATTTTAAAATTTAATAAGGATGAATTTAGAGTAGAATGAATATGTAAAAAGTGTGAATAAAAATAGCGGTACCTATTTTATTCTAAATTTAGGTGTCCCCAGTTGAGATTTTAACGAAATCCATATAAAATATTTTTATGAAATTTGTAAAAATCAATTCAAATCCATAAAATTCATTAACATTTATAATATTTTAAAATGCATAAATTTATAAATATTGATTTTAAGGTTCCATTTGATCCGCATCCTTTCAAAAAAATAAATTCTTAAAGAGTAATTTGACATCATTTTAATCTCATATTCTTTAGTAAAATAATAATACACGTAAATTTTAAACTTTTCTTTACTTTTTAACTATACGATATCGTTCAATTTACTATTTCAAAATACCTTATTTCAAAATAATGAGGTTTAGCACGCTAAAGTATAAATATTTATTATACAACACAGCATACCCTGCTCCCCTTTAACTTTCGTTAAAACTCGGAACAGAAAGCGCTACGGTTTTTCACCCCACAAGCAGACTGGTATAGGAAATCACAAGAGAATGGATTTTCAAGTGGTGGTGTTAGCAGGCGGCTTTTCGAAAAGCTTGGTTCCTCTGGTTTCTAAGGTCACTCTCATGAATTCCCATATTTCTTTTTTTCATTTATTTTAGTTATGCGCCGAAAAAAAATAACCCACCCAATTGGAAAAAAAATTCAGGACGTGCCGAAAGCTCTATTGCCGGTGGCGAACAGGCCGGTTCTGTCTTATGTTCTCGATCATCTGGAGCAGAAAAACCTTAAGGATCTTATTGTTGTAAGTCACTGTTTCTTTGTCTTATCATTTTTTGAACCAAATTCGGTATTGATAGGTTCGGAGAGGAAATTGTAAATTTGGATTTGCTTTTAATTTTAGGTCGTTGAAGGGGAAACCGCAGCGCTTTCTGTCAGTGCTTGGATTTCCAGTACGTATATTGATCGATTACATGTCGAGGTAAATTTTGATTGAAGTTTTCTGTTTCAATGGATACTGTTATGTAAAAGAAGGGAACAAGATATACTTTATAAATAAATTACAAACTTCGTTCAAACTTGAGTAGTTTGCAAATGAAGCCAAACGTTTATCGTGAAGAGGTGGAGTTGGTAAGCTATTCGATTGTGAGCTCGGATTCGGTGACTAACTGTTTCTTTTGGTAGAATGCCTATAATGACTCTCTTTAGGTTGGCTTTAGTTATGAACAAGAGAAGAGAATATAAAACATTTTAATAAAATCACTTTTTGAGAAAGCAAAACAAGAAAAAGGCTTAGTCAGGACAATCAATAACCTGGCAATTTTGTGAACATGTAAATACAAGGCTGCAAATTGTCAGTGAGATTAATCGAACAATGAAATGTTTCGATATTGGAAGTAGATTTTTCCTACTCTAGTGAATGAGCTTCATAGTGCAGGAATTTCGAGTATAATTTTTTAAGAAATGATTTGTTTGGAAACTGTTGGGTTTCCTAGGCTTAGGAATACCCTTCCAATCGACGCAAATCGCCCCACCAAGAGAGAGAAGAAAGAACCTGGCAAAGAACCTCCTTCCAACTCCTCTAACGCCGCCTTCTCCTCCATCGAGCTATGAGGAATAGCTCATATACTTAGCCTCTCTTTCAAGGCCTAAGTTCCCAGAAGATAATCTCTCAAGCAAGCTCAAAACCAGGAGAAATATGGAAGACAGTTTTGGGTTCGAAAATGGGAGGGAAGTGTTATGCCAAAAAAGTCACGTGAATGTCTCTTAAGTGTGAGAGAAAGAATGGGTCGAAGCTTCTCCAACAAGGCTACCAAAATATCTATCAAGAATTAATCTCAACCGTAGATCTCATCCAATGGTCCAAAAATAGAACTAGCACAATCCATGTAAATGACACAAATAGCACTAAAACTAATTGAGTTAAGAGAACCACATTCTCACATTCTTCACCTTGGTTCTCATACCACTCTCTCTCTCGGCTGCGAATTTGCACATGGAAGAAATGTTCATCATCATCGCCCACTACCTGCAAGAAAAATTAACCCGTATCAATATGTAACAGAGATAAGCCTAATTTAAATTTACCTGCAGGTAGAATTTTAGTTCCCACATCAGAGGAATTCCAATCAGTGTGAATCTTAACAAGTTTAACTTCATTTTGAGACAGTTTCTCACGAATAAAATGATATTTTACCTCAATATGTTTAGATCTTTCATGATAAACAGGATTTTTACAAAACAATAAAGCACTTTGACTATCAGTAAACATAACAGGTATATCATGCATGAAGTTCAATTCTTTTAAGATTCCTTTTAATCAAGTACATTCCTTAACCGCCTCGGTTATGGCAACATACTCTGCCTCAGTACTTGACAAAGTAACTAACGGCTGCAACTGTGACTTCTATGTTATACAATTGTCACCTAGGGTAAAGAAGTATGCTGTAGTTGATTTTCTACTGTCTTTATTACCAGCAAAGTCAGCATCAACATAGCCTTTTAAAGTTAACCCCTCAGATCTTTTCTCATACACAAGACCCAGATTTAATGTACCAACAAATATATCTTGTTAAAGTCACTCAAATTCCTCATCGGCAAATTTTTTATCATTATGAGCCTGACTCTTAACAATTATGCTAAAGTCACTCAAATTCCTTTCAACATCTTTCCCGGGATCCATCTTAAAACTAAACAGCTTCTCCAACAAATATATCTTGTTAAGTAAAGTTTTAGTCAAGAACAAGGCATCTAATTCAGTCCATAAAGTTCTAGCAGTTTTGGCATAATCAACTTGTCTTACAATGTTATCAGATAAATGCAAAATTATAGAACTGTAAGCAATTTCATTCATGTCTTCAATTTCATGTGGTTTAGCCTTTAACTCATCAGAAAATGTAGCAGAATCATCGAGAGCTTTAACAACTCTCTGTTGGACCAAAATAGCCCTTATTTTGTGTTTCCAAATCGAGTAATCCCCCTTTCCATCGAATTGCGATAATTCGACCCTCGAACCCATTACAAATTCTGTAAAAGAGTGGTCTGTACTCGTGGACATAACAGAAAAGGTTTTGAAAAAATCTTTTCCAGATGATCAATATATGAATGTGAATGCCGAGTTAAAACCAATTTTCAGAAATGAAGTACAACAATGAAATAATCCGTTCACGAAACACAGGTATATAATGCAGGTAAATATGCTTCCAGGTTACAAATTAATTAGAAGAATTCAATCCACAGAATTCACAAACAGGCAACCAAGCAAACGTGCATATACCGGTAAGAGTACCAAACCTAACCTAACGGAGAGTTTGGAATAATCTTACCAAACTACTGTTGAAAAACAGTAAGAATACCACAAGTTTCAGAATCGAACTGTCGTAGATATCAAGCCAGGGGCAAAATCGTCCAACTTTTTATGTATAACCTGAAACACTAAAATAAACATATCAATACGTTCAGCAGGTTAAACCAATAAAATTGCCCAAAAAAAATCTTGCCAGAGTCCTCCCACGCGCCGCCGCACGCGCCACCGCTGCCGCCAAGCGCCACCGCCGAAAAAATCACGCGCCACCACCACCAGCTGCGCCTCAGCCTGCTGGACTCAGTTCCAGTCTCCGTTTGTCGATCGGAGTTATGGTTTGGCCGGAATTTGATTTTCCCCAGTTCGGACCTCCAAAATCGCCAAACCCATACTTCAAATTTTTGATCGATTCTTTACCAGTAGACGAAGCCCATGACCTGCAGATTCTAGTTCCGGTCTCCGTTTCTCCGGGTGGTCGATGGTTTGGCCGGAATATTGAGTTGCAGGTTCAGCCGATTTTGAGAAATCACGCACGCACGGCTTCTCTTCCTTCTTCCTTCAGTCGATTTCTCTCTCACCTCTCAAGCCCTAGGCTCTGATACCAGTTGTTGGGTTTCCTAGGCTCAGGAATACCCTTCCAATCGACGCAAATCGCCACCAAGAGAGAGAGAGAAGAAAGAACCTGGCAAAGAACCTCCTTCCAACTCCTCCAATGCCGCCTCCTCCTCCACCGAGCTATGAGGAATAGCTCATATACTTAGCCTCTCTTTCAAGGCCTAAGTTCCCAGAAGATAATCTCTCAAGCAAGCTCAAAACCAGGAGAAATATGGAAGACAGTGTTGGGTTCGAAAATGGGAGGGAAGTGTTATGCCAAAAAAGTCACGTGAATGTCTCTTAAGTGTGAGAGAAAGAATGGGTCAAAACTTCTCCAACAAGGCTACCAAAATATTTATCAAGAATTAATCTCAACTGTAGATCTCATCCAATGGTCCAAAAATAGAACTAGCACAATCCATGTGAATGACACAAATAGCACTAAAACTAATGGAGTTAAGAGAACTACATTCTCACAGAAACTTAGGCTTGAACTTTGAGCAAGAGTTTTGTGAATATGTGAAATCCAGACAGCTTTATTTTGAGTTGGTAACTTCCAAATCCTAATTTGTGAAATGTGAACATCACTTGTTTTACATTGTGATATTGCTAGATCGTTGAGCTGTAGGCTTCTCTAGGAGACCAGTTTTATTTGGTTTTCTTGGTCAAGCGTAATGGATTACTTCCTGAAAATCAATTGGCTTTCTCAAGGGCAAGATAGGTGAGGTTATGTGAAAGCAGTGGGTTCGGCCATCTTTAGGATGATATGGGCAGAGCAGAACAAAAAGATTTTTTGAAGAACGTAAGCAAGAGTTTTTGAGTTATAGGATAGTGCTAAGCTTTTAGTATCATGATGGATTTACAGATTTGCATAGACTAGGAGAGTGCTTCGTCTCTTTATTATTCTTATCTAGATAGATGTATTGTATTCTGAACATTGTTTTTATTTCAAGATGTTACAGGGATCCATACCTTTTTTATTATTGTAAATATCTCTCTATTGTTATTAACTTCAAGTTTCTTGTGAAAAAATGGTGAGTATATAAGTGGATCTCGGAAGATCTGTAATTATCATCCATTGATGATATGATTCCTTGATATAGACTATATGCATTCTAGTCCACAAGTAAGTGCATGGCATGTGCCAGGATCCATTGGATCCCGTGTGGTTTAGTATATAAAGCATTATATTGATGGTAGATGAGGTAAATCCTTGTGGGGAAAGAAATGGCGTTGAAGTTGATGTTCAGGAGCAAAGGAGGAAATGTTTATTGAAGGCATACTTCTTGATATAACCGTTTCTCTCTGATGCTACCTACCATATGTAGTGTGATAAATATTAAATGGGGTTTCTTTGAAGAAGTTAAGTATGAGAAGTACATGACAACATTATGTTTGTTCCTCTTCCAAACCCTCCTACCTAAACACAGGAAGTGGATGAGCAATACAGAATATGAACTGAAATGGAGACTCCCATCAAAGATATGGATTTATTAGTTAGATCATTTCACATACCAATAATCCTATTAGCCTTTTGTGCTGAGTATTCTGCATTCTTTGCTTCTGTTTCTATTCTTTCCCATCTGCTATATCACAAGGATATGATTAGCACTGACGTGATTTTTGATCTCACTTAGTTTATAATGGTTTCTCCATACATGGAATCAAATATGTTGATTTTTAATATTAGGATCTTATCTTTTATGATCATGACATTCCTATAACAGATTTAATGAGTGACAACTTCTACTAGTGTTTTTCTCTTTAGTGACATTGGTAACTGTCTTTCTTTGGCACTTTTGGACTTGAACCTGTTAGGTAAAGATTTCTGTTAGCTTAAGTTTGGTAATAATTTCTGTTAGCTTTTTTCTCATATATCTCAAAAACTGTCTTGCTAAGCTGAAAACCGTGCCTTAGGTAAGTGACCTACTTTCTTAAATTGAATGGCAGCCATGGTAGTCATGTCTGGCCACAAAAGCAGTAACAACCTTATTCCCATTAATTGTTAGATTGGTTACATGAATCTACTTTCACCACTTCATTTGGTTCATTGATACATATATTGGAAGATCCAAAGCTACTAGATTCCTAGCGACCAAATCTGTCCATGTTACTTTTGGTTTACCAGTTTACACCTCACTCTATTAACTCGTTCCATTAACATCTGATCACTCTTATGACTCACGGTGGATTTTAAGAAAGTTGCTCCTTTTCAAAGGAATATTTTTTAGCCAAGTGGGGTTCTGATTCCTAATGTCAACACTACTCCGAATCCAACTGCAATGATCTTTTAGTTGTACCGGATTTCTACTAATATTTTTGTGATCTTATATAATATAATTGTTTTCTAATCCTAATAACTTTACAGAGTTATGTCGTCCAGTTCAATTCTTGTTTTAATTGGTAGAAAGCCGTTTCCTAGATCTAAAAATAGACAGATTTATTTATATATGACTTGTGCATTAAGAAGACTGGTCCAAGACCACTTTAACTAGTTACTTAATGCTGAATAGATTCACATAATTGGAAGCCCTATGCTTTGATTAATTTTGAAGACCTTTTTTTTATATGTAAAATACGATTTTATTGGTAAATAAGAATGATAAACTTTCATACTAGTTTAATTATGAGGATTCTACTTCCGTCTTGATTATCTTAACTTTTCCCACAATTTAGCTTGATTATAATTTAACTACTGCAGGTGGCTGCAGTTCCTGAGGATGTTGGAACAGCTGGTGCTCTTCGAGCTATTCATCATAGACTGACTGCCAAGGACATCTTGGTTGGATTTCCAATCTACTTTGGCATTTGAGTTTGCTAGCATTGTATTGCTTCAGCAATTCACCTGTTTCCCTGTGTAGGTAGTGAGTGGTGATTTGGTTTGTGATGTTCCCCCTGGGGCACTGGCAGCTGCTCACAGACGACATGACGCTGTAGTAACTGCTCTGCTTTTCTCCGCTCCTGTCAGCGGACCATCTGATTCAGGTTCCTCTGGTGCAAAGGACAAAGCTAAGAAACCAGGACGGTATAACATTATAGCGTTGGACCCAACTAAGCAATTTCTATTGCATATAGCAGCTGGTGAGATGTTTAAGTATCCACGTGTTTCTAAATGTTAATGTGATTAGAAAATTTCCCTCAATAAACATCTCTGCGACTTGTGAAAGGAGCTGAAGTTGAGAAAGATATTCGAGTACAGAAGAGCATTCTCCGAGCTGTCAGCCAGGTAGGTAGTTTCCTCTGCCAATCCACTGGTGTTGAACAGAAATAACTCCGTCAAGAAATTTTTTTCCAAGCTACCAGTATTTGGTATGGGGAATGGATACGTGTCGGTCTTCAAATTCTGGGAGATGTGGACATGGAAACGCATAATAATATTGTAGTCCTTTCTCTTCATGTGATATGGGATTTGAGGTTCAATATAATTCATGAAGTTGAAATTATTCATAAATTCAATTTAGAAAAGTCTCGCAAAAAATTCAACATCATTTCTAGTTATGTTTCTCAAGTCAGTGTTATGTCGTGTGGATAATGGGCAGCCGAAAAATGTTGCTGAAGATTTATAAGTTTCTGGCAAATTATAGATAATGTTTTCCTTCTTCCTTATCTCATTTCTTTCAATTCATTCCTAATGCAGATGGAAATTCGTGCTGATCTGATGGATGCTCACATGTATGCATTCAAGAGGTTCGAGGTTTTGCTCTACGCATCTAAATGAGGTCTTGTTCTTTGGTTGTAACTCAATCCACTCTAAATGTTACAACTTGTTCACTTGACCTTTTTATAGATCTATTCTGCAAGATGTTCTTATTCAAAAGGAAACTTATCAAAGTTTGAGACGTGATGTATTGCCCTATCTTGTTAGGAGCCAGCTGGTTAGTGTTTGAAGCTTGATAATCTTGTATTCATAGGTAGGAAGTTGGATCTATGACAAGTTCTAATTGGTTCATTTTCTTGATGACATATCAGAGGTCTGAATTATTGTCAAATGGAGTGCAATCAGACGAAAACGGCAATGGTAAGGATGCTATGCAAAACATTAAAATATTGCCATCTCAACTTCTGGCTAATGCATCTACACCAAGTTTTCATGAACTCTATGCCTTGGCTCTGGATGGTTCTGCCTCAATGACAAGGAAAACTCACAAATGTTGTGTTTACATTGCGAACAAGAGCAAGTATTGTGCACGCTTAAATTCCATTCAAGCATTTAGCGACATAAACCGAGATGTGAGTTTCATGTTTGAAAGCTTTGCTCCATGTTTTATTTTTATTTGCCTCAAATAGTTCTTAAAATTTTGTTGTGTGAGCTGATTTCAAGTCTTAACTGGCTTAGGTAGTAGGAGATGCAAATCATCTGTCAGGCTACTCTTTTTCTGTTCATAACAACGTGATTCATCCCTCTGCTGTACTTGGATCTAAAACCACGGTGAGTTGTATTTATGTACATGCATGATGCATGTAATAGTCCTTGTTTAGAGGTATGAATGATCTTAAATACATTTTTCAGCATGTGGAGGTTCTTTTGTTCGGGTGGATTATCACTCTTATGTTTGATTGAGCAAATGATTTTGATTCAGGTGGGACCACAATGTGTGCTGGGGGATGGTTCACTGATGGGCGACAAGTGCAGCGTGAAAAAATCTGTCATTGGCCGTCATTGTCGGATAGGTTCAAATGTGAAGGTATATTGTTAGGTTTCAGCTATAATACAGAATCATGTTTACCTGGTGAGCACCATTAGTGAAGCATACAAGAAAAAAAATAAAAAAAATCAGGGATGTTCATTCTGCACATAAAGAGACAAAACTCTTTTTATTCAATGCAGTCGCAGATTTTCTGGACAAATAGTTATTAGCTATTGAAATGGTTGGTTCTACATATTTGCAGGTTGTCAGTTCAGTTATTATGGACCATGTCACTATTGGAGACGGTTGTTCCATCCAGGGTTCTGTTATCTGCAGTAATGTACAGCTCCAAGAGCGCGTCGTTTTGAAGGATTGCCAGGTCTCTTATCTCTCCCACACTCACAATTACACATGTAAGCTGCATCGATCTTTTTTCTTAATATAAATCTGTGCACCATCGTTTCAGGTTGGAGCAGGCTTCGTGGTCACTGCTGGAAGTGTATATAAAGCGGAGTCTTTGGCAAAGAAAGAGAAACTATGATTATGGATCCCTCCCTACAATTTTTTCTTCGTGATTTGAAATTTATATTCTTGCAGTATCGTCGTTCGTCTCCTTTGTGCCTTTGTTTCGTCTTTTAGGGTAAAGGAGAAAGTAACACCAATTTTGTTTGGCACTTTGGGAAATTAAATTGTCCTTTTATCTAGTGGGGATTATATAATTTAATGATGTTAATTCAAAAGTTTTTCACACACCAAGGTTTAATGTACCGTGAATACTTTGACAATTGGAAAATGTTTGCAAGGAAATTGAATCGTTGTGGCATCTAATTCTCTGCTATTATAGAATGTTTTTAGCTGTATATGATGATTTAAGTACGGAAATTTTGAAGTCATCTGTCAGAAAAATTCGGAGTCTCGGTTTCTCGTACCAAAAATAGATGCGTTGACGACTGCGATACACCTCGTCTTCCCACCCCGACCCAGAAGGCTGCTTACATCAAGCTTCTTGTAGTCGTTTCTTACTGGAATTAACTTCATTTTGCCGGATTGGGGGGGGGGGGGGGGGGGGGGGGGGGCCCCCCCATCTTGGTTATTCATTTTATTATAATTTGTATACAAAACCAACAATTTCAGTAGTTAATCTCTCATTTCATTATTAAAACTTTATTGCGCTAAAGAAAAATCAATGGCTTAGCGTTAGCATTAAAATTTACATGATTTTTAACATATGACCAATTAGATAGTAATTTTATTTATTTATTTATTTATTTTGGTGGAGTTTCTGAATGTTGCTGATGCAATGGAATAATGCCGGTGTTAACACTACTTTAAATGTTTGATGATTGGCGTAAAGTATTCATAATTTGGACAAAATATAGAGAAAAATAGTTCAATATAGTTTTTGAGAGCATATTGCATTGAACAGTCATTACGAACAAAATGTGCTATGAATGAAAGGAATATAATCAACTTAGTAGTGAACAATGGCTACAGCAGTTGCAAAAGAAGCAAGATTGTGGGTTACAAACTTGTTGGCTTTACTATTTTATTACATGATAATGATACAGGGCAAATCCGTTTTGGTGACTTTAGATTTCGTGATCTGATGCCGAATTTATGCAATTCCAACGCCGTATTCTTCTGCATGCAACTTTGGTTTGTGTTTTGGATATTGACTTGTTTTTCGCTTGCAAATTATCACATGAATGTCTGTGATGCTCATAGACGAAATCCCAAGAATATAGTTTTGTCTCGGTCAAAAACCGAGCTAAGAATCAGGTCGTTGGTGCTGCTACTAATTAGCTTAACTTTAGTGTGAAGTATCTTTAAGTAATTAAGCTAACTATGGTTAGCGAAAAGGTGATAAAAATTCTTATAGCCTTCAATTTCAAAGGGTTGAAGGAATATAAGTGCATCAAACTGTTTGCAAGCGCCAACTTGAACCTCCTCTCAGGAGGGACCCTTACGGAGAGCCGCTGAGAACTAATTAATTCCTTAGCAATCTGAGTGTCCTATCTCCTATGCCAGTGATCCTTTTACACCTTTCATTCGGCAAAAATGGAGGCCCCTCAGATAAACTTGCTCTGTAGTTACTGGGAGTGTCCTGTGAACAGGATGAAGAATTTTCTCTATACATTACAGGTGATGATAGGAGAAAATAAGGTGTAAGGCGAGCCATCAATGAATAACTAAGTAAGAACAGGGCTACTTCATTAACAATTTGTTTAAAGACTGTGCCAAAAGATATAATTAAAGATCGATTGAAGCAGAGAATGAAATATAAATGTTGCACTAAGACTTCATTGACCAATATTATAGGAAAGGATAGTATAGTACCTTGAACATATCTGAGTAAGATACCTGTCATATTTTTGCATACTCAATTGTCTCCTTACCATCATGGCCTTTACCGAAAAAATAGTTGAAGTAATCTGAGTAGACAACTTGCTTATATATTGGTTTGACACCACCCTCAAGAACTTCTGGCACAGGACCAATAACCGCATCAGGTACAGGGTTGACAAATATAGGCACTGAAACTCTATTCTTGGTTCCATTGACAGTGACCCTATGCTCAATGCTCTTGTATTTGTCATTGCTCATGATCTGCAATACATCCCCTATGTTTATAACAAGTGCCCCTTGAACTGGTGTTACATGGATCCAGCCATTCCCTTCGGGTTCTCGGACATAAAGGCCGCCTACATCATCCTGAAGGAGGACGGTAATCAATGATACATCAGAGTGGCGGCCTACTCCCGCTGCAAGATCTGGGTTGGGGCACACGGGGTAATAGATGAAGTCGACAAATAGTTTACCCATTAGGATAGATTCATTTGCCTCGTTAATTTCGTCTGTGTTAAGTCCCTTGAGTAACACATTGAGTAGCTTCTTAATGATAGGTTTTGTCCACTTTAGGTACTCCAAAACTTGATCTCTGTAATAGAGTAACAAAATGTTGGCTAGTCAAGAATGGCCTCAATTGGCATACCACCACCACAAAATATTGAAACTGAAAATAAAGAATCTAACATTAATGAATTTGATTCCAGATTCCCAATTACTTCTCTAAGCTTATTATTGTGAAAAATTGCTTCATTTTCATTAATTCTTCTCATAAACCATGTAAAGACTATAACTGCGTCCCACATCGCTAAGTTTTATAACTATACAAGCATCATAACGTCCTATGTCGTTGCTGACCAGCCTGTTTTAAGTTCGAATTCTACTCTATGCTTGTTACAGGAGGCACAAAAAGGATTTACAGATGAACAACTAATCACCATGATTGAGAAGAAATTAAGGTTAAATAAACAAACATGAAACCACAAAACTCACCTGGACACATGAGGCCAGAATTTGGAGTCCTCAATTTCTCGACCATCACAAATATGGATAAGATAATCTTTCCACTCCAAAACTTTATCAACCTGAGGACTGTGACTAGTCATCAACTCCACATTAGGAGAGGGTGAATTTTCTTTCAAATACTTCCTTCTTTCCTCAACTGGCAACTCAAAAAACTCATGGGCAGCCTTTTTCACATTTTCAAGAACCTCAATTGGGATCCGATGATTGATGATCTGAAAGAAACCAAACTGGGCTGCTGCCCTGCAGATTGAATCTGCAATTTCTGGGTCATCCCATTTGGACACATCAATTGTGGGTATGGATTTTTGTGTCACAACTTGGGTTTGGTCTAGTCTTTCTTCAGGGGGATTGATGTACAGTTCAGGGATGCTTTTGAGGTTTGTTTGAGAAAGACCCTTCACTCCATTGCCTTTGTTTACAACAAAATCAATGAAATTTTGTGGTTCAACGAGTGATTCAGACATTTTTTAGGCCCAATTTGAAGCAGAGGTTTGAGCTGAACTGGAAACTGTTGGTGGAAGAAACACCTATAGGGACCAACAAGTAGTTTTTCTGTTTTCAGGGTACAGTCATTTACACCCAGAGCTACCCATCTGGATATTGAAACTGATTGTAGCAACAAAGTAGTGGTATTAAATAATCCTCCCAAATACTATCAATGTTCATGAGGGGTCACTTCTTATTTGCATTTTAGAATTTTTTATTTTTTTTCCCACATTTTTTTAAGGCGAGAGGCTAATATGATAACTCATGAGTCATGTCATCGCTAAGTATGCATTGTCGCATGCTGAAGTTAGGGGTTTGTGTGGAGATTTTATCACGCGAATGACACGATTGGGTTGTTTATGTCAAAAAAAAAAAAAAAATGCAGTAGAAGTCACAAACCTTTGATATATATAAAAATGGATCTCTAAACCTTTACATCTTGACCGTGCAAGTCTCAAATCTTTGAAGGAACCCTATTGAAGTGTAGTTATTATTATAAGGCTAATTGTATTCACCCTACAATTTTTATTTATTGCACCTCATTTTAATTATATTTAAGATCCTCATTCTTTGATTATTATAAGGAAAATGAGTGTTCTAATGAATTTTTGCTATTTGACGAAATTTTGGTGATAAGAATGCATTGAAAAAAGTTACGGATATAATGAGCAAAGATTGAGAATTTTAATTGAATTAAAATGTAATGTAAGTAACAAAATTTATGTTATGAATATAATTACCCTCATTATAATTGTTATTTGCCTTTTTGCTTAGAATGGCTTGGTTAAAACAAATGTTCATTGTAGTTCCTCGAAAACAAGGTTCTATGCTCCCTCCCCCTCGTACCTAATTGTTCATTCAAATATAGTCGAGTAGGGGCAAAGCCAAATCCCCATCCAATCTTAAGACTCATAGCTTAAAATTTGTGATCAGCAGTTGAATGACCTACACCAAAAAATAATAATAATAGTTTTTCTCAGTATTTTTATGTTAAATAAAAACACAATATGATTGATTGAGTGTCATGTAATTATAAACATCATTTTGTTATTTATTTGTCTAAATTTATTCAAATTTCACATAACAGACGATTACATACACACAAAGCATGACAATTTAACATCTTTTTTCTCTTCTGGAAATTTTGATTAACACAACTATGGGTGGACATTTTTTTCCCTGAATCGCTGGAATCGGACCAGAATCAAATAGAACCGATCAATTCGGTCCAATTTCTCTACTAAATTGGTCAACTCTAGGACCATACATTGAGAACTGATCGGTTCTAGTCTGGTTCTTGATACTATCTTGAGAACCACTAGTGAATTTGGTTCTCCCGAATTTCTCATTTTGCTTGCATCAAGATGCACTAAATCTTTGAACACTAAATCCCAAAATTATCTCACGTTAAAATTTCATTTTCCATGCACTTCTTCTCCTTTTATTTAATGGGTAATCAAAATCAAAATTTAAACAATTTTATAAAATACTTTAAAATTCATAGTTTTAACGCAGCCCAATAGAAAAAAAAAAATTAGTTCAATATTTCACAAAAATTCAAATTTCTCGTTGTTTTTAAAGTGATGGGCCATTAAGAATCAAGATCCTGGAAGATTACTAAAGATTTAGGTTATTGTTTTATGGATTTTCGTAAGAATTAATTTTCGATCAAGATTTTACCATTTATGATGTGTTCCATAGTTATCTTTTCTTTTTCGTCTTTATGAGTTGATCTTGAGTTTTGAAGTGAATTTTTATTTGTTACCTTGTTTAATTATTATATTACAAGAATGACAAGTAATTTCATACTCTATTTTTATCCATTTTCAGTCTCACAAATAGTTTCGTACTTTATTTTTACAATTTATTCAATATAAAGAACCGGACTGCACCGAATCGGAACCAATTGGTTCGGTTCTAGTTAGATTCTATAGTTGGATATAGAACCAATGGTTTCATTTCAATTAATTTCATTGGTATTCGATTCGATTCAGTTCCCTTTAAAATCAAAATGAACCAGATCGGGCTCACTCCTAAACACAACCATATGATATATTTAGTACACTAAAATAAATATTAACTAAATGTTTGCAACCCATTTGTACTTTTTCCAAACGTTAGGGGCCCAACAGAAATTTTTCCTAATTAAACCAGAACACATAATTTAGGACGTACCAATAAACAAAGGGTAAATATTCACACCACAATTTTTGTTACCCACACCACATTTTAATTGTAATGAATATCTCTAAACTTTTTTATTTTTTTTTATTTTTACATTTAAGTTCTCAACTTTTTTGAAAAAAATATTTTATCATCAGCACTCTTTCCATTTTCAGATCTTGTCTATAAAAACAATGTTCATTCAAAATGTTTATTATGAGAACGAAAAATACATATTTATCTCTCGTATTTTTATATAATTGAAATAAATAATTAATACAAAAGATATTTGTCCCTATTTCAAATACGCGTTAGTAGAATATTTGGATAAAAATCGTGATTAAAGATAAAATATGTTAATTAATTGAAGGTTAAGAATAACGATACAATGAGAAAAAAAAGGTCAAGGACATAAATGCAAAAGTAAATAAATATTGAAAACCTTTCTTGTAATTAAAATGTGGTGTAAATATAAAAAATTGTTTTGTGAATACAATTACCCATAAACAAACGTTAGAGATCATTTCCACACTGAAGGCAAAAATCAGGAATAATTTGTACCAAATTTACATAAATGATGTTTTACAGTGACTTTCGAGTGTAGCAACAAATAAATCCTACATCAAACATCGTTACAAAAACCTTTACTATAGTCCCGGTATCAAAAAACTTGATTCATCAATTTGATACACTCGCCGTACCAATAAATAAATAAAAATGAGATTATCGCTATGTATATGAATGATTATTACACTCTTCCCTTGACAGTACCAAAATGATACTAGCAACTCTACAAAAAATTGGCCGAGATTTATTGATACATGTAGAAGCAAACTACAGGCCAAGGTAGCATCAGAATTAACTGCGTTTTGGTGACGGAAGCAAACAGTCGTATACTCGCTCCATGCGCGATGCAATAGCGAGCTTATGTTCAGTTTCAAGGCCTGGCTTCGCCAAATCAATAATATCCTGTCTCAAACTGTTCGTAGTAGTAACAACTTGTCAGTTATTGGTTACACTACACTATTCAAACCACCACCACCCTGATCCAACCTTTCTGTGTGGGTGTATGTGCTGGGTGTGGGGAGAAGAAGCTCCCTACAAGTTTCAGAGAGAGAACTAATGAAATGAAAACTAACCATATCCATTCACCAGTTGCTTTTGCATGCCCCTCCACAGCACAGTGTAAGCAATCAAGAAAGTATAATTCCAGACCGAACATGCATTGAGCATCTTTGTCCTGAAAGATACACAAAAAATCTCATCTTCTCGTGAGTGAAAAAATTTAAATGTAAATAGATAATGGCCACCTGTGTGAAGAGTGTACGTGCAGGATTTAAAGGAAAACCTTGAAAAAAGATCAGGGTTTTATTTGGTACAAACTTGTTTACGTATCGATTTATAACAAGGAATATTAGTGGATCCCACGAAATGTGTGGGTATTAAATTAGTGGGTATGCATGTGTGGTTGAAATTAATGTTTGACTTTGATTGAATTTTTATAAATTGATTGCCAAACAGAGGCTTAGTTGTTAGTGGCACCCACATGAATCAAACCCAAAAAAAAATCTCTTACTATTGAAAATAAAACCTCCACAAATGTGATTATGTGGCCCCAAAATATTCCCACTAAACCTTCCGCTAGATCATATCTTGTGTGTGTATATATGAAACAGAAGTTTTTAATAGATCAGGCATTTTCCCATCAGAGACATAGTCAAAGACAGATCAGTTTTTAATATAGTTTTCCAAGAGTATCCTTCTAGACAAGTTAATGTGCTAATGTAGTAAAAAATCACAAAATAGCAAGAGACATACCAATCCATGGTCTTCGTAAGTTTGAAACTGCATAATAGCTCTTTCAATTTCCACTAGCAGCAGCCTTCTCTGAATCCTAGCTATTCTTCCTCTACCTTCAGCTCTGGTATCCTAATTTAAGGCAATAAGAAATCAGCTATCACTTAAAATAACTATACATATTATGGAATTTAGTACATCATGCAGGGGCGAATCCAGCGTTTTGAGTCAGCACGAGCGGTCGTCGATCGTAATAAAATATTAAGAGCCCATTTAATGTCTATTTTTTTTGTAAAAAAATGTATTTTGGAATAGTTATTTTGATGGGGAACGTGTGGCTAAAAATAATAAAAAGTTTTGAATTTACGTGTAATATTATTTTATTGAAGAACGTGTGATTGAAAAGAAAAGAGAAAAATGTATTTTGAAAAAAAAATGGGAATCAAACAATGCCTAAAATTTCAATATAACAATTATTTTGCTCAAATTGAACATATAAATTCTATTATAAGATTTCACCGTACTCATCAATTGATATTGTGGCCAAATTTTGTGTAATTCAAAGGAAGAACATGGGTTCGAATCTTTACAATTAAAATTGCATTAAAATCGCTAAAACCTATCATATATTATTTTGTTCAATTTAATTTCAACTTCCACCCATTGCCATAATGATCACGCTTTGTGTATAACTTACAAATGCTCACGGGTTCGAATCTCCTCCAGCCTTTTTTCTATGACATTAATTTTACTAAAAAATATACAACTAAAAATGTTTTATAAAAATGGTTGTGAAGGGATTCGAACCCAAGACGTTAAAAATATAGATAGATGTCCTAGCCAACTGAGCTACAAGCCACACTTGGAAATAAAATCAATTATCAGTAATATAAGCTTAAAGTTAATTTACTATCAACAAAAAAAAATCCCTCCCGGCAGATCCAGCACGAGCGGCCGCGGGAGCTCGCCAGGTGCTGGATCCGCCCGTGACATCATGTGATAATCCTTCCTATGCTATCTCTTATTAAGCTGATGTATAAAGTTGTAAATTGGAGACTCATGCTTGCATCCTGGTACTAGTAAGAAATTTTGAACCACGGCCTGTGAATTTAAATTTGCACACTGCAGTCTTGTATGGGCAAAACTAGAACATATTCAACTACTACGAATTTGAACTCTAATGACAGGATAGAGGGCGCACTGTTTTTGTTAAGCATAATAAACTTTCCGCAGATGCAGTTAATGATGAGTTGTCCTCGTCAGCTTAATACAATGCGCTGGATAGATATTCATTCATGGTAGTGACGGAAAAAGGAAAATGTTGGGGGAACTAGAAGTGCGATCAACAATGATTAAGCTTGAATAAGAATGTCTCAAGTGAAATGTTGATTAAGGGAATAGACTCATCAAATCCCAAATTTGAGCACAAATAGCTGCTACCTATGGTCAAGGGTTGAATTGAGCATAGCAAGATGGGGTAAAAAAGGTAGCAAGAAAAAGATGACTGATCTAGGGTTCGGGAAGAAGATGGGTTTGGAAGAGTAAAAGATTAAGTCCAAAGCAACAAGGAACTGAAGATAGTTCCTCCTCGGGTAGCCATAAATTTAAAATTATGAAGTAGCATCACCACTATTGTCAAGATCCTGGGGTGGAACTTATCAGAATACTATTATGCTCACAATCAAACCTAATGAAAGAAAGTCCAACATTTGCTTGCAACCTTACTACGAACTGTGTCTCAGTCTCAGTCTCTCCAACAATGAAATCTCAATTTGGCATCAACTGGGCCCTGCCAGATAACAGAGTTACCGTGCTTTACCAATATGTTGCACTTACAAACACATTATACTTTCAATTCAGCTAAATACTGAATATCCTTATTTGACTTCACTAATTTTGTCCAGCAGGAGTTAAATATGTGTGTGCTCAATAATTTTCCAACTCTTGACACTATTCTTTCGAATAACAGTGACCTGTGAGATAATAGATATCTACACATAAAAAAGTAAACGGATAAACCATGTCTATTTTACTAAATATATGAAATTACTTTAACAAAGGTGATTTGGGAAGCTGTAAGAAAGATTTATCATGATAGTCCACAGAAATAAAAGCAGATATTCAGTTTGGGTTGCTGGAAATTTTTGTAAGACAGATGCTTCAGAATAAACGTGGGGAACATGTTTAGAATAACTTCAATTTACACGTGTACGTGTTACATTTATAACTGATGCAGCTATTAAAGCTTGAGAAAAAGGAACTTAGTGGTTGAGTTCACAATTGTAACAACTGGTGGACTATTAATCCAACAAACTACTTATCAGTTATGCGGCAAAGCAAAAAGATATACAAACACAGATATCTCAGGTGTAAATTATGGTTAAGAAAATAAGATAATCAGGTCAAGAGGCAAAAGAGCAAAGGAATGCTCAACATTTTAGGATATCTCAACTGATTTTCACCTCAAAGAAACTGCAAAGTTTGTAAAATCTTATATGATAACATAAGGTAACTGTCTATTTATTCTTAAACGTAAGCAAGAACCAAAAATGACAATTAGATGTTATCTAAGATTGACCCATACCATTCACCTTATACAGATTTAAAAGAAAATATTCAGAAGAAAAGGATGGCATTGACCTTTTCTTCAGATTCAACAAAAATATGAAGTTGACATTGACAAAAACAGATGGTTAGGTAAGCAAAAAGAGCATATATTCCTTAGACCATGTATGAAGTAACATTCCAAAGTAGAACCTAAATTGTGTACCTGTTTCAACCAGGCACGCACCAACATGGCTAGAAGAAGGGAGAGAAAGAAAGCTGGCAAAGCAGCTAGAATAGCAAAGTTGATTTCATTCGCTCTCAGAATTTGGTCCAGCTCAAGCATTGCTCTGTTTAAGGATTAATCGTGAGGGAAAAAACTCAAGTTACAAACATAGGACTTCTATAAAAAATATATCAGTTTAACTAACTCACTCTTCAATATCCAATTTTAGCTTCTGAACCTGTTTGTAAAGACGTTGTTAACTCAGGTCACGAAACCAGAAAACCACTGAAAGTCATAAAAAAACAAGTATGTAACCTGGATAAGAAGACTGCGAGCAAGCTCTCCACCCATAAGACCCTGTATGGGATGCATAAGTTCTTTTTCGTACCTACACCGCAAATTGATTAGTAACTTAATACTTTGCTCGCCTGTGCCTGGTTTACATGTAGATGATGCATGAGTGCATTGATCCATGTGCAGGAAGATGCACCCCCTCACACATAAAGGAATATAAAGTCCAGACATCACATGACATGTCACAAGGATTCTTAAGATACTGAAAGACTACAATTTGCAATGTCTGCTTTTGGTTAATATTGTCTGACTCATCACATCCAAATTATGAAATGTACCACCACTCCTATTTTTCTTGCAAAATCACAAAAACAAAGTGTCCTCAATCCCCACTCTTTCATGGCTATGCGTCTCATCTCCACTCTCAATAAGACTGCCTCATTGCACTTTCTAGTCCTTCTACTTAAGTTCTGAAACTAATTTCAGTTTGGAATATTCTACATCCTGTATTAGTTCGCTGCTGACAAATGGTTTCCAAAACCAAATGTTTCCATTGAAACCAAAATCAATTTCTTTCAGTAGGAAAACCCTAGTTATGAAAATTGAGAGCCTGTCTTTCTCACCGTGTAGGGAAACTTCAACTACTTGACCATATACTCAATCCTTTATTGAAAGGTTAGTAATATAGTTCATCTGGTCCACTTTTTCATTGGTTTGATAGCATATACGAGGATATGCAGTGCAGGGTGTGAGAAATAGTTTCTGTCTTGTCTCATTAATGTGGGGACTTCAAATTATAACCACAACATGTTTTGTACTTGGGTTGCACCACAGTTGGTGTTCAGTGATAAAAGAGAGAGAGGGAGGGAGAGAGATAAACAGTTGCTCAGCTTCATAATATTCAACCATAACATCCCATATATGGAATTTGAACTAGTTGCATTTCCAAATGCATGTTTTCAGTGTTAATTCTTTGTGATTCTGAGTTTATTATCATGAAGTGATGTATAGAGATAAGAAAAATATAAAATGGAAGAACAAGAAAATTTGTTCAGCCTTGACGGAAGGATAATAAGACTTGGGCACTTCACATAAACTTATGAACAGCTCGTAGACTAATGAAATATCTGATCAAATAAGATATTGCCGATACACATTTAATAGATGCCAAAAATTGTACAGTAACTCTTAATCAATGCCAAAAATTTAAGATGCTGAAGTTTAACTAGAGAAAAATTCAAGAACAATAAATTGGAAAGTCCAGTCAAATCAGCCTTAATGCATTGAGAGAGTTATGACTTGAAGGATAGACACTTCTGCATGTCACCAATTCTTTTACACTCCAGACAGAATGTTTTACAAAGCAGGAGATCCTACCTGAGCATTACAATCTCTAGCATTTCTTGGTCAGAAGCATTCTCTGGAAATTTTTTACCTACTGTCTGCTCACTGAAAGCTAGTAACATTCTGAAAAGGAAAGACATCAGGATCATAAAAAAGGTCGAAATATCTAAATAACATATTATGTAAAATTAAGATTCTATCATGCTCCATCTCTGTGGACTCATGACTCAGTGTATAAGACTGAATCTTTTAGATTTTTAAAAAGATTACTAATTCTTAAACTTTTCGAGGAATCCTTTATTAGTTGCTGTGAATGACTTAAGAACAAGAAATATACTAAGTGTATGTGATGGAGATTCGTTATCAAATTATACGCTCCTGCGTTAGAATGCCATCTGTCCCAGTAGAAGAATACCGTCACTGCAGGAGGTTTTACCAGATCATGGAAAAAAAATTAATGCTACGGGATATTTGTCAGCAAGTGTAATAAGAACATGAAGTAGGAATCTATGACACTGACTCACCAACATAACAGAAATGAAATAACATTAGAAGAATCATAATCTTGGTGCCTGAATCGAAACTGGTAAACTACATTCCTATTATTTGCATCAGAAGAATAAATAGGAAAAACAATGCTGATATCACCAGCTGACGGGAGGTAAAAGACACTACTCTTAATGTTCAGGAAAAAAGAACAAAGCAGTGAAAAAAGAAGATAAGAAGAATCACATGAGAAGCTACGCTAAACAGCCTTTTAAGGAGTGGGAAACTGCCTATTAGTTACGTTATATCAGTATTTTTATGATAAATACTTCAAATCGAAGGAGCATGGGTTCTTAACCAGGATGTTTAACCATAGTTAACGGGAAGGAATTCTATTCAAAATCAATCAAAATTTAGTGATTACTTTATCTGAATATATACTACATTACACTCAAAAGGAGAGAAATCAGGTTACTAAATGCTGGTAGCTTGAGCTGCCTGGTTTATACGAAACCACTGCAGTCATATGTTCCATTATGAATTTGTGGGGACAACAAATTAAGCAGTCGCAGTATCGAGAATGTTAAAAACCATATGACAACCTTAACAAGCATAAATGTGCAAGTGTCAGTGGTCGTCCTGGTGCCCATCATACGATTCCAAAAAAACTTTAACTGGAAAATATTGAAAACATTTAAATCCACACCAGGATAAGTTCTGTTGTATGATTTATCAAACAAGAAGTGCAGCCAAACTTTTCTTCACATAATTGGCATGGTTACAAATAGCAACAGCTTCCAATGGATATCAACTTCTAATACCTTAAAGTTCAGACAATACCAGAACATGAGGCAATACTTATTACGAAACACCTTGACAGGAAAATTATTGAAATACATCCATCCCTTCAAACTACACTTGTCTTCAAAATCAATTATCTTGATATTGTAGTAAGAAATGACAAAAAGATGGAAATCCCCCAGAAAGGAAGGGGAGGCAGTTTTAAGATTGTTGGTTGCTAATAATTTCATTTCAGTAAGATTTTGGAATTTGAATTGCCAACTCCAATTCAGCATGAATTTATCAGTTCCCAGAGCTTGCCCTGAATCACATATAATTTATCAAGTTACTGTGAAATTCAGCATTTTAAGTTCAGTTCTCATTACTTTTTGTTATCCGTTCCACTGTGAGTCTATTCTTAGTTTACGTATTGATCGCAGGAATACTATAATTGGTGCTTTTGTAATGGATGGAAGATATTGAACTATCATCATTTTGTTCAAAAAAGTTACTAGAAAAAAGGATATTCAAACACACACAAAATTGTGAGGAAACTAAAGAACACAGAAGGATTAGTACACTCTGGTGTAAGAATAAGCAGAAAAAAGGAGACATACTGGTACTAGTGCAGGAAATCTTCAACAAAAGCATAGATAAAGGTTCCCAAAAATGACAATTGGGAAATTGACAAAAAAGTGTCGTGTGTGTGTGTGTGTGTAGAGATAAAGACAGAGACAACTAAGAACACTTCAATTTTAATCAACTATGTCTCTCTCTGTACGTGTAGAGATGAAGACAGAGACAACTAAGAGAATAAAATTTTTATCAATTTTCCAATCAACCTGTGTAGAGAGTTAGCGGTCAACTGCACTTCTTTACGTTCCATTGCACCCTTTTGCCTTTTCCGAAATGTCTCAAAAAGCTCATCCTTTATAGACAGAAGCTGATCAAAAAATGAATTTAGAAAGAGAGAGAGAGAATCCCAACAATGAATATACAAAAGTCAAAATGTGCATAAGATGTGGAAAAGATCTCTTATCACAAGAATGGCCAATTTGATTTTATAAATCGACAATAGAAAAATATATTAAGCTTTAGATAAAAAGATACATCAGTTATTTACCCAATAAATGTGAAATCAGGATATACACACAGGTTTTTTATTTTTTATTTTTATTTTTTTTATAAAGACCACATCAGGATAAATGCATAGATATTTTTCCAAAGAACTGACAGAGTCACCTCCCTAAAATTGTTGTCGCCGACATAAGCCAACAAGTGAAGATAGCACCCGTTATAATAAATTAAGGGACAAATTCACTGGTTGGAGTATGATTTTGTAGACCAAAAGAAGCTCTGAGTCGCAAGGGTAATGCGATCCAGTAGAACAAATTAAAAGAGGGTGAGGTAAATCAAAATTATCACGGCATGATGTAGTTGAAAAGCATTCAATTACTTTTAACCTTTCAATAGATATGGGCAATTGACTCAATGGAGAGGCTAAAAAATTGACATAGTCAACCAAGTTTACTAAAATAAGGCTTAGTTTGTTGTTGTCTATGAATTTGCAATTGTTGAATTTGCTAGAAGTTACATGGCAGGAAAATTCTTAGAAAAATGACATTGCGCGGATGGATGAAGTTTTTTTCTTTTTATCAAAATGCCTCAAAGCCAAGACAGGAGTTTAGATCTCCACCTAGACCTAATGGGTGGGGGGGATTCAAGTAACCAATTGAGATACATCAACTGTAGCCTCATCTTCTATGACACATACAACCAGTTAAAACTAGCTGCAACTTTTATTACATCTAAGGAAGCATTTGGACGTGCTAGTTACATATCATTATATTAAGGGATATAATCACACATCGATTAAAGATGTAAGCATAGGCCAATTTATAAGGCATTGAGCTACTCCTCTTAATAAGGTCGACCTTAGATGGACCCCCCAAGTCTTAACATGGTATCAAAGCCCACTAAACTCCAACAAGTGATTCAATCCTTGTAAAACTCAAAAATATGAGCATATATATTTCAAAATTGGTCTGTAACGAGCCACCGTCTTACGGGGGCATGTTAAGGAATATAATCTCACATCGATTAAAAATGTAAACATAGGCCAATTTATAAGACAATTAGGCTACTCCTCTTAATAAGGTCGACCTTTTAAGATGGACCCTCAAGTCTTAACACATCATTTAGTACATGTCAGTCTAGAAGAAATGGGATGTGATCACGCATTATTTAAACTGATTTTGAAATCATTAAATGATTCTAATAGTCTTCACAAACAATTCAAACATAATAATATCCTTTGTAAGAAATTTGATATTCATGAGAAATATCTGTTTTTTACTTCCAGATGTCTGTTGCAGAAACTTGCCAACATATGATCATTAATGAATGTTTTGGACAAAGGTAGAAATACAGTTGAAGTATAACACATCCGGCAACATAAGCTGAAAATTTAAAATTGACAAAAGAAAGCATACCCACCTCGATTGAAGAACAAAAAGTTTATCAACACTAACAAGTAATGCAGTTTCGAGAAAAATCTTACAGGCTGCTCTACATGATCATTCCAAAAGCTAATTGTTGAATCCTTTGCCTCACGAATCCAATTGTCAATATCAGAGCTTCCCATCAACTTACTATGACGAAGAAGCCATATTGAACAAACAGAAATGCCGACAACCCCACAGCTATAGCGCATCCAGTGTAAAGTCACTTTCCTTGGCTTACGATGTTTGGAAACCTAGAAAGGTAGTTGCATCTGAAACTAATTATACAGGTCACATTAAGAACACAGAAAGAATGTGATATGACTTAGAAGAGCATCCATCCTATAATCAGTAAAACTAGGAGAATTCATAATTACTATCAACTGTTCAAAACCAAATCCAGTAAACTAAGCCCCTGTTTGATTCCATTTACTTTACTTTAATTTATTTCTCATACTCATTATCAACCACACATTCATACAATAAAATATTCTACACGCAAACCCAAAACTTTTCTCAACTTTTTAACCATACATTCTTAAAAAAAAACTATTCAAAACATAGTTTTTTTTTTTTTTAAATAAAGGCCACCAAACAGGGGCTAATTATTTTTTTCTAAAATAGTTTACACACATAAAGCATCCAAATCTCTCCAGAACATTTGCACGAGGAAAAAGTGTTGTATCATGTCTTGTGTCTTCCATCCCAATGTTTAAATCTAACAATCAGAATCACATGCTTTATCTTGTCATAATCTAGCCAGTAGTGAAGACCCACTCTAACTTGAGAGATGTGCCTCTGTGGATAAATATTGCTGCAAAATGACTGAGTATAAACAAAAATTGCCACGTCTCCTTCAGGACCATCACCATATAACATGAAGAGCCAGGATGAATTTTATGCAAATTGTCAATGGTCAAGATGGTCTCAAAAACCAAGATCAAGCAAGCATCAACAATTCTTCTTAAGAAAAATGCAATGAAAAACAAATCAGATGCAAATCACAACAGTTATTCCTCATTATATCGTTCTCAAAGATTCACTTGCAGCCCCCACAAACTAAAACAAAAGGATACAGGAGCATTTTAGTAAAGTTACATGGAAAAGATTGCTTGAGAACAACTTTTCCAATCATCACAATCCATTATATTTTATATCTATCAGTAACTATTTTCACAATAACCCTAAATCCTATATATAAAATCATTTCCTCTACTTAGAAATACAGCATTTTTTACTCAGTTGATTAATGTGGTGGCTTCTGTGCATGAGTTCAATAGCTACAGCCCCAGAACAAATTCAGTAAACCCAAAAGAAATAATTCGTTGAAGTCAATGTTATTGCTGTGCCATCAAAGAAGGAAATCTAATTAACCAACTAAAAAATAATCTTAAAGTGTGTCGGTGACAAGAATGTCTGTACAAAACCCTTACAAGCATAGATAAATAAGAGTCCAATCTGAGTAGGTTTTGATAGATCAAGCTGATAGCATCTCTGATCTCACAATCTGTCCACTGAGAACCTTCCTGGTTTACTTCTGGAAGTTTTGCAAATATTAGAGGAAATGAATAGCTTCCATCCACCGAGGACCCACTCTGCATGGTCAATGAATTAAAAACTGTAACATCTTGAACAAAGTAGTCGGTAATCAATCACAGCAGTATGATTTCTCAATGCATTGCATAGGCACAGTGGCGGAGGGAGGTGGGGTTCCTCGCCACAACTGTAATTTAAGAAAAAATTATTTATACGACTTTTTGTTTTACATTTTTATACTATTATATTTTACTTTTGAAATTGTTTTCCAGAGTTAAATTAGGCCCCACTAGATCTGAATCTTGGCTCCACCACTATGTAGGCATACTACAATGTTGCACAGCCACAAGAAAGGCATATGCAGATATTTCAACTATTACACAGATGTTTAAGGGAAGAAACTGAAGGCAACATATCCCATTAGTTACCTGACGATTTGCATGGAAATGACCAATGGATGCCTCCAATTTCATAAATAGCTCATTGATTGAAACTAAGAATGAGGGCAGTGATCTCTCCAAATCCTTAACTAAATCCTCTCCAACTCTGTCGACCTCCATATATACCTATGTCAATTTTCAAGCAAATAAAAGATCATAAATCCAGCAGAAACAAATAATTTTATATGTCATATCACTTGTTGATCAATGCAGTTAGGGCAGGTCAGGAACATATTTCATTTCCATGATCCCTCATCATATACATATGTCTCTTGGGCTTCCATTATTGAAACTAGAACTTGCTGTCTCAACAGAAAGATCATTTTATGATTCCAACCAATTTTCAAAATCTTAAACTGATTATTCTTCAACTCTATCATCCTCCACACAACTATACAAACGTAAAAGTGAAGACAATTTACTGTATCCAAATTCAAATATGTGAGACTAATATAGTCCTCTCGTGGATATAAGTTGTGAAGCGAGGATCTACCGTATATCTCTAAATTAAAGTAATAAATAGAAATTGGCAGACAAGAGTATTTAAGTAGGTAAAAGAGAGATGGTTAAAAAAAAGCTAGTGTTTAACATCACATAAGTGGTCAAGCGGAGATTGACTCTAAATTAGTGTTATAACAAGGGGGAAAAAAAGGAAAATTGTTTAAAAAAGCGTAGGAGAAAAACCTAGTTCACGGGATGAAGTCCATTCGAGATATAGGAAAAGTTCACTCACTCCTTCTAAATTTATCCTTGACTACAAATTATCATTATTAACATAGACAAGTGTCAGTTGATGCCTTATATGCAACATATGAAATGGGAAACAATGTACCTCTGCCAAAAAAGTAGCCAAAAAGTATCTTAAACTGGTCAGGGCATTAATCCTTTCAGATATATGTGAAGATGCTGAACAGTAGACACGCTGCATGCCAGAACCTTCAGCAAGATAATCATGTATCAATTGAGTTGCACCATTGAAAAATGCATATGGCCCTCTTTCACATAGCATGAAGTACGCTTTTTGAGCATTCGAACCCTGAAATAAAAACGAAATAATTATAATTTCAGAAACCAGAGAACTTGAAATTGTATACCAGATAAACGATAGATTTGACCAAAGCACAAACTCATTTAACTAGACCTCTGCTCTAGATTGCCAAAATCGTAAATTATTTTGGATGTTGTGCAAATTTTGAAGCGTGTGCTCCATGATATCCTCTAATGCTTCAAATATTCTATGCCCCTCAGATGTCATCCTGCATATGGGATCAAGGAACAAACTTTGGGCATCATTTTCTTTTCCATTCAACAGATAATGAAGTTTCACATGAAAAATGTAGTTTTCAATCATAACAAATAAATACAAATTCCAGCAGTTACATCGACCGTAATAATGATTTCTACCCTTCCTTCTTCCTTCTCTACGACATTCAGTACCAAAAAACAGAGAGCCCATTTATCATTTCCATTTTTAATCAGTATATGTTTTTTCAATTGTTCACCAAAAAATTTGCACCATCTGAAGTTAAACCCCCAATTAATTTAATTGCATTTCTCTTAAAAATGAAGGGTGCAAAATGGATGAACGATAAATGTTAACAAGTGCGATATGGATCTTAGTATCTTACACAGAAGGTTGATCAGGCGAAACAGTAGTGGTGATGGGGGGCAAGGGAAGGGGGAGACCAGTCTTCCTGCTACGTCGTTTTGTGGAGCTGTACATGCTCGAGATTTTTGATATGAAATTGTTGGGATTCATTGAAGTTCGAAAAAAAGTGAGAAAACGGTTACAGAGGTAGTTAGAGTATAATGATACTAGAGTTTTGACGTTGTTCGCCGGTACGGATTCGCTTTCAGGCGGAGAATCCATTGTTGAAATCACACAAGCTAATGAATAGAACTGATTGTTCGAAACGTTCTATTTGGCAAATGCTGGAACGGAGTACTCTCTTCCGTTTCGAGTCGTTTAACAATGGGCCGAACAAAACTTATCCAACCCAAATGTTCAAGCCAGGTTGGGAGTTAAAGCCAAATTGGGCTATACTAATATTGCCCGATCTCAATTTGGCCCACCCAAAATAGAAATGAAGTATTTTTCCCATGACTAGTTTTATATAATAATTTCAAAATTATTGTTCAATATTGTAAATTTAGAAATTTCTATTTAAAATTTCAAACTCTAGGAAACCTATCAAAATCAAATTTTCACACTAACCCTACAAAACATAACCTACCACAACATTGTCGCCGCCATCAACTACCATTGTCACCATAGTTATTATCATTACTTGAGTCAACTCGTACTACATTTTCCTTCACCACAACCAATCAACCATCTTCCTCCAACACAACCGTCATCTTATCTTTGCCGTCGCAATAATCACCATGCCACCACAAACCATTCCAATCTAAAATGTCATCATTGCACCATCATCGTCATTGCACCCCTGATGGCATCATCTCTGCAAAGCCAACCTAAGATCTAAAATTGAAATTGCAGTCGCAACCACAGATTTAGATTTGAAATCACACCTTCAAAATTTGAAATTCGAAATCTCTTACGTAGTTTTTGAGCTTTTTTTTTTTTTTTTTTTTTACTTATTACTTGGTGAGTTTGAATATTTTAATTTGGTGTTTGTATTGGGGTAGCATTCAAGGCTTGTCTTGAGAATTTTAAGGCTCTAGGTGATAAATTATCATAAGGTCATCAAATATAATTTTTCAAAAAGTGTAGCAGTCTTTTTAGCATCAATCATGTTTGATTCAAATCTAATTTCTTTTTAACTTTTGAAAAATGAAATGAGCCTTTTTAAAATTAATAACTTATTTTTAACTTTTAACTCTAATTAATTTGCTTATTTAGATTTTTTTTTTGGGTGAAATAATGATAAAGAAAGTGAAAAGAGAAAAGAATTTACCAAAATGGGATTCCTTAAAAATGGATTGATTATTAATTCTTTATAAATTTTAAAGAAATTTTATAAGCATTGCAAAAACCTATACGAGAAATTTCTTAATATATACATACATACATAAATTTTGGTAGCTAGCAAAACACAACAAAATATAGCACTAGATAATAGTTTAATGTGAAAATTACATGGAATCAATTAGCATTTCAAAAATGAAGATTGTAGATTATATATACAAAAATCATACGGTGATACAAATTTTTAATATTATAAAATTCAATTAATTAATTCAATATCACCTTTTCAATTAATTTGCATTCTCTCTCTACTCTACCTCTCTTTTTCCATACTTTATCGTCATTATCGCGAAGATGTTGGAGAAAAGGGAGTCGTGATGCAGCGCGCAGCCGACGATGCTTTTATCTATTTGCTGAGATTTGTTCGACCATTACCAAAAATTTCGACCACCGTCTATCTATTTGTTGTAGATTTGATGGCTTTAGGTTACGAATATTATGATTTACTGGGTGGCGCAATAGGCGGTGTGAAGGAAGCTATTTGTTGTTTACCGTCACAATAGCGACAAGAAGACTTCGAGTTTGGTGGACATGTGAGTTGGATGGATCAACTTGGAAGGAGATGGTGTTGGTGGTAGTAGTGTTAATGTAGGTGATGATGGCGACAATGGTGGTGGAATTGGACGAAGAGTTTGTAATCAATTATATAAGTGTTATGATCAATAACTTAGTTAATTTGTTATTAATAAATAATATGTGACCTAAAAGAATGTGTATTGTGACTCGAAGATCGATAATCCGTGATTAATTAATTCGATAACTTGTGACTGAAAAATAATATGTTATCAATTAATTTGATAAATTGTGACTAATAAATAAATCGTGACCTATAAAAAAATTATTTGGGATCAATAAATAATTTATGACCAATAAATTTTTTTATTTGTGATTGAAAAATAATTTGTAATCAGTTAATTTTATGACCAAATTATATAAAATTGTGACCTTAATATATTTAATCGATTATTTCATAAATAAAATTTAATAATATCTAATTTTTGAAATTTTAAACCTTGTTTCTTAATTTTGAAAAGAGTTATAGTTAAACTCTTAGGGTCCGTTTGATAGAAAGATGGAAAATGAATGACAAAAAAAATGTTTGGCAGGGAAGTGATTTGCCTATAATTTGTTTTAGAGATAATTGTAATTAATGGTGTTTGATTGGTATAATTTTCCATCTAATCCGTTTGGCTTTGTTTTTAATGCAAATGGTTACTTTTTGGAATAATTTTTTACAATTTGTATTAAAATTTGTTTGAATTGCCAAAAAGTAAAAAATATATATATATATATATATATATATATATATTCATAAATTTTTTATGTTCGTTTGGCTTCGTTTTTTCATGCAAATTGTCAATTAAATGGATAAAAAATTTTACCATTGGATTTAGAATATGTTTCCATTGCCAAAAAGTCCAAAAAAAAAAACCCAACAAGGTGGAAAATAATTTCCCACCAAAATCATAAAAAAATATTTTCCTATTTTTGTGCTTCAAAGGATTGTACATTAAAAGTTAGTGACAAACATTTTTCAAGGCAAATTTGACTAATCAAATAACCAAAAGTAGAAATTAGGAAAATATTTTCCTAGTTCTATAATAAATTAAACGAATCAAACAGACCCTTAAAAGAAGAAATTTTCCCTAGTAATTGTAGGTACATTTAATTCCTTAAATCAAGGATGTAAGTACCCAAGCGTTTTTGGGTCTCTCATTGAGTATCATCTTATATTTTTGTTGTGACTTATTAAAAATAATAGAGGATCCAGCTAAAAAATAATAAAGAAAATATTTTGTTGGGCTTTTAAGCTTTTAATTAATTAATTAATTTTTTTTTTTTTGAGGCACTAGGCAATGGCCTAGGTTGCTTTGGACTAGGGTCGTGGTCGGCCTGATAGCACTGATGGTGGTAGTTGTGGTGGGGAAATAGGTGGTGGCAGTGATGGTAATTGGTGACAGAATTGATGATTCCCTTGTGGTGGATTTTTAGTGAATGGTGGCAAAGACGACTCAGGTGGTGTAATAATAATGTTACAAGTGGTAAGTGGTAACGACGGTGGTGGAGGCAATAATGACGACAATGTAGTGATAAATGTCACAAGTGATGTTGATTATTTGTAGTGCATATTTGACAACTATTAATTTATTCAACTATGCTACTTGTACAACATTAATTAACAATAATGGTTGACAATCACTCACATGGAAGGGGACCCACGATGAATAAAAAAATCATGAGTCATCTTTCATGTGAAATAATTGTCAACCATTGTTGTCAACCAATGTTGTACAAGTAGCAAAATTTCAATTTTTATTTTATGATTTACTAAAAGGGCCTATTTGATTGCAAGAGTGGAAAGAAAATGAATGGCAGGGAATTGAATTGCCTAGAAAACGTTTTACAGTGAATTGTAATTAATGGTGTTTGATTGGTACAATTTTTCACCTGACAAATTTTTCGTTTGGCTTTATTTTTTATGAAAATTGTCAATTAAATGGATAAATTTTTTTATCATTGACTTTGGAATGTGTTCCAATTGCTATAAAAAATAAAAAAATAAAAAAAAAAATTGTCAAAAAATTGGAAAACGTTTTCCCACCATTGTGGTGAAAAAACATTTTCTAGTTTTTGTGCATCAACCGCTTGTACCTTGGAAAAGGTTGGAAAACGTTTTTCCTTGGAAAATTAGTGCAATCAAATAGGTGAATAGTAAAAAGTAGGAAAACGTTTTCCACCTTCCACAGAAAACTACGGCCAATCAAACAGGCCCTAAGATCATTTTCAACACATATTCACATAATAAAATATTTTACACGTATACCAAATTTTTTTTTCATACTTTTTAAACACATTTTCTCTTTAAAATAATATTCAAAACTCATTCTTTTCCCAATTAATAAGAATCAAACAAGCTTGTAGTAAAGTTACACGATATGTTACAAGTGATTGTGACGACAGTGTAACAATGCATGTTATACGTAGTCGTGGCGGTAAACTTAGATTATATATTTTAATTTAAAAAAAAAAAACATGTTTCTCAACGGAGAATCCAAAAGAGAGATTAAAAATTGAGAATTTAAGACAGACGTTGAAAGCCAACCGCTTCTAAAAAATCTAATCCCATAGTGTAGTCCACATATTGGAAATTTTCCACGTGTATTTCATTTGATTCTACAATCTACAGGTTTGCTGATTGGAAAATTGCAAGTTTCACTCTTTCCCCAATCTCTATATAAATCACTTGAACTGCCTTCAACAATTCACACACCAAAAGAAAAGAAAGAGTTTTCTTAGCAAAAAAATCAGTTATCTGTGAGAATGGCCGCCAAGCCCGCTTCTGGAGGAATTACCCCGGTTCCAGGATTTGAGAACAGCCTTGAGATTGAAGCTCTCGCTCGTTTTGCCGTTGATGAATACAACAAAAAACAGGTTTTCCTTCTTTTTCTTCTTCTTCTTTTGCATCTTATTAATTACAATTTCCTGCAATTTTCATGACTATGAAATTTTGGAATTAAGTCCGAAATCTCATTTATTTTTCTTCCTTTACGATTGCAGAATGCGCTAGTTCTGGAATTTAAGAAGGTATTGGATGCGAAACAGCAAGTGGTGGCAGGGTTCATCTACTATCTAACCCTGGAGGTGTTCGACCGCGTGGAGAAGAAGAAGAAAGTGTGTGAAACTAAGGTGTTGCTCAAGCCAGATCACTCCAAGGAATTGCTGGAATTCAAGTTTGTTGACGATGCCTAAATAAGCTTTGTGTTTGGACTCTATAGCAGCAGTTAATTCGTAAAATAAATAAAGCAGCATTGCTAATGTTAAATGTTCGAATAAACTATATACGTGTACTGTAGCGTGACAAGCAATAATATGGATACGAGTCCAAGTATTATTACCCGAGAACTTAATGCTATGAACTATCACTTTACTTTACCCTAGCTTGTGTTTGAACGCACTTAAGTTCGATTATGTTTCGATATGTCAAAATAAAACCAAAATTTAACCAGAAATCACGCAAAAACTTCACGAAAGGATTTCATGAGATTAACTTGTTAGGAATTCTGATTTAACCTAGGTTAATTTATGCTTAATTTTGTTTCATACACAAAAGCGCTACCCACGAGTGTAAACAACCGAATTATCGGAATTACCTTCCTTGTGCCTATTTCGCTCTAGAAGGTTGGTTCACAGGTACAACCTTTGTATAATCTCTATCGAGCAAAATTAGTCCTACTTAAATGTGCAAAATCATTATCTCTTCGTAAGTTCCAACAAACATAAGTGAATTAATTCACATAAATTCATGTTGATCTTTTTAACTCTTCTCCATTCTTCGTCCTCCATTGCATTTGAATCTAAAACAAGCAAAAAAAAATTATATATATATAATATTAATAATAATATATAAAGTATAATTACAATCAAAAGTACTCCCAAACATTCAATTTTGATGGCTGAGATAACTGCAAAAATCTCACTTCGTAACTCTTATATTAGTTATCGCCAAAAATATATTATGGAGTTATGTTCTAGTTTTGGCAGTATGGATTTGAGGTATTGGAAGTAGAATTACAGTGCTTCCCCAACCGCAAGATCCACCACCAAATCTACCTAATTACAGTGCTTCTGCTTCATTGTGCGCTGGTTGCAGAGCTTCAGACTTGCTGTGATTCCCACAAACCCACTCCACTGCGTGGTTCAGATCGTCGCGATGCTTCTAACGTGGTGGCGAAAGCGCGACGTGCTCATTTGACGTGAAATAGGCAGGTCTCCGGTGGTGGGGCGGTTGAAGGCAGCGTAGCAGAGAGGAAGAGGGAGAAGATGAAGTGCGTGAGAGTGAGAATGAAATTGTTAGGGCTTCTAATTATCATACCTCATACCTGATATTTGAATTGTAAAACTTGGTCCCTGGTTTTTGAATTCCAATTTTTAAAGACCTGGAACTCTGTAATTTCCTCTTTTTAAAAAGAATAGAGGATCCAACTAAAAAATAATAAAGAGAAATTTTTGTTGGGCTTTTAAGCTTTTAAATTTATTTATTTTTGAGGCGCTAGGCAATGGCCTAGGTTGCTTTGGGCTAGGGTCGTGGTTGGCCTGATAGCACTGATGGTGGTAGTTGTGGTGGAGAAATAGGTGGTGGTAGTGATGGTTATAGAATTGATGATTTCCTTGCGGTGGATTTTTAGTGAATGGTGGCAAAGACGACTCAGGTGGTGTAATAATAATGTTACGAGTGGTAAAGGCGGTAGCGAAGGCAATAAAGACGGCAATGTAGTGATAAATGTCACGAGTAATGTTGATTATTTGAAGTGCTTGTTTGACAATTATTAATTTATTCAGCCATGCTACTTATAGAACATTAGTTGACAATAATGATTGACAATCACTTACATGAGAGGGGACCCACGATGAATAAAAAAATCGAAGGTCCTCCTTCATGTAAGATGCTTGTCAACAATTGTTGCCAATTAATGTTGTACAACTAGCAAAATTCTAATTTTTATTTTATAATTTACTATAAGATCATTTTCATCACACATTCACATAATAAAATATTTTACACATATACCAAAAAAATTTCCGCACTTTTTAAACACATATTCTCCTAAAAATATTATTCAAAACTCATTATTTTCCAGAATCAAACAAGCTCGTAGTAAAGTTACACGATATGTTACAAGTGATTGTGACGACAGTGTAACAATGCATGTTATAGATAGTCGTGGCGGTAAACTTAGATTATATATTTTAATTTAAAAAAAAAAAAAAAAAAAACATGTTTTTCAACGGAGAATCCAAAAGAGAGATTAAAAATTGAGAATTTAAGACAGACGTTAAAAGCCAACCGCTTCTAAAAAATCTTATCCCATAGTGTAGTCCACATATTGGAAATTTTCCACGTGTATTTCATTTGATTCTACAATCTACAGGTTTGCTGATTGGAACATTGCAAGTTTCACTCTTTCCCCAATCTCTATATAAATCACTTGAACTGCCTTCAACAATTCACACACCAAAAGAAAAGAAAGAGTTTTCTTAGCAAAAAAAATCAGTTATCTGTGAGAATGGCCGCCAAGCCCGCCTCTGGAGGAATTACCCCGGTTCCAGGATTTGAGAACAGCCTTGAGATTGAAGCTCTCGCTCGTTTTGCCGTTGATGAATACAACAAAAAACAGGTTTTCCTTCTTTTTCTTCTTCTTCTTTTGCATCTTATTAATTACAATTTCCTGCAATTTTCATGACTGCATGAAATTTTGGAATTAAGTCCGAAATCTCATTTATTTTTCTTCCTTTACGATTGCAGAATGCGCTAGTTCTGGAATTTAAGAAGGTATTGGATGCGAAAAAGCAAGTGGTGGAAGGGTTCATGTACTATCTAACACTGGAGGTGTTCGACCGCGTGGAGAAGGAGAAGAAAGTGTGTGAAACTCAGGTGTGGGTCAAGCCAGATCACTCCAAGGAATTGCTGGAATTCAAGTTTTTGTTGAAGACGCCTAAATAAGCTTTGTGATTGGACTCTATCGCAGCACTTAATTCGTAAATTAAATAAAGCAGCATTGCTAATGTTAAATGTTCAAATAAACTACTAGCGTACTGTAGCGTGTGACGAGCAATAATGTGGATACGAGTCCAAGTATTATTACCCAAGAACTTAATGCTATGAACTATCACTTTACTTAACCGTAGCTTGTGTTTGAACGAACTTAAGTTCGATTATGTTTCGATATGTTGAAATAAAACTAAAATTTGTAATTAAAATTTAACCAAAAATCAACACGCAAAAACTTCACGAAAGGATTTTATGAGATTAACTTATTAGGAATTCTGATTTAACCTAGGTTAATTTATGCTTAATTTTGATTCACACACAAAAGCGCTACCTACGAGTGTAAACAGCCGAATTATCCGAAGTAATTTATAATCTCTCGGGCAAAATTAGTCCTACTTAAATGTGCAAAATCATTATCTCTTCGTAAGTTCCAACAAACATAAGTGAATTAATTCACATAAATTCATGTTGATCTTTTTAACTCTTCTCCATTCTTCGTCCTCCATTGCATTTGAATCTAAAACAAGCAAAAAAAAAAAAATTATATATATATATATATATATATATATAATATTAATAATAATATAAAGTATAATTACAATCAAAAGTACTCCCAAACATTCAATTTTGATGGCTGAGATAAGTGCAAAAATCTCACTTCGTAACTCTTATATTATTTATCGCCAAAAATATATTATAGAGTTATGTTCTAGTTTTGGCAGTATGGATTTGAGGTATTGGAAGTAGAATTGGGAAGGAATTCACAAGTTTTCCTAATCCAAGTTATAAGTTTGTTTTGAGATGTATATGCATTTGAGGTTGGCAAGGCTTTGATTGTGCATCTTGCTAGCTAGCTTGATGGTACTTAATAAACGTTAATAAATAATAAATTATATACGGAGGATTTTTATAATAGTGGATGGTGTTAAAGAAGTATAAAGAAAGTTATTAAAAGAAAAAAGAAAAAAATTCATCAAAGTCATATTCGATATTGTGTACAAAATATGATGTTCCCTTTCGAGTGGACATATTGGCCTAATAGCTTGCATCGAAATGCAAAATGCCCTACTAGTCTGGATGAATTCCTTCTTGCATATCTTGAGAAGTTTCACAACACATTGGTATTTTTTTCCTCTAAACAAAAAGATTTAAATTTCAGTTTATAGTGACACAAAATTTAATAGCTTATATATTTTGTATAAGGTATTGCTCCATATATAATTGGGGAATTAATTTATGCTGATTCTCAGCCTTAAAATATTCATTATTCACACATCCAAAGAAGAAAAAGAGAGCTTTCTTCGCTAAATTTTTCAAATTCTTTTTTTTTTTTTTTTTTTTTAAGGAATGTCAACAGTTGGAGGAACTAGACAGAGTGAAGGATCTAAGGACAGCCTTGAGATCGAGGAGCTAGTTCGTTTTGCCATTGGTGAACACAACAAGAAACATGTTTTTAGATTATTTTTTTATTTTCTATTTTCGGTTAATATTTTAGTGCGTGTTTGACACCCATTAATTTATTTTATGGTTTGTTATATGATCATTTTAAACCATGCATTCACACAATAAAATATTATACATATATACGAATTTTTTTTTTTTGTACTTTTTAAACACATTCTCCTTAAAGAAAAACTATTCAAAACTCATTCTTTTCTCAATTAATAATGAGAATCAAATAGGCTCATAGTAATATTACAAAATATGTTACAAGTGATTGTGACTACAGTGTAACAATACATGTTATAGGTAGTCGTGGGGGTAAACTTAGATTATATATTTTAATTTCAAAAAAAAAAGCATGTTTTTCTATGGAGAATCCAAAAGAGACATTAAAAATTGAGAATTTAAGACAGACGTTAAAAGTCAACCACTTCTTAAAAAATCTTATCCCATAGTGTAGCCCACATATTGAAAATGTCTCACGTGTATTTCATTTGATTCTATAGGTTTACTGATTGGATAATGGATAATTGCAAGTTCTGTTGACCCCAAAAATTGTTGCTAACAAAATTTCGATCTCATCCCCTTCATGTAGACATTACTTGCACACGGAGCACCCAATAGGAGGCAAAGGCTGTCGATCGAAAAAAATGTCCGATGATCGTTTGCATTCCGACGGTCAAATCAACGGTCAGACAAAGAAAAAAAAAAGGTGCAAGAAAGGGTATGGGGTTTGGTTCGGGTTTAGAAAACATCCCTTAAAATGAAATTGATTCACTTATATATAGAAAATAGAAATAAACCTTGTGAGCTAATGGGCCGGACCCAAATTCAAAATCCGATATGCAATTGTTCAATTAAATAAGCCACAATCAATAATTTGTGACCAATAAATTTTTTTTATTTGTGATTGAAAAATAATTTGTAACCAGTTAATTTACTAATTTGTGACCAAATTGTATAAAATTATGACCTTAATATATTTAATTGATTATTTCATAAATAAAATTTAATAACATCTAATTTTTGAAATTTTAAACCTTGTTTCTTAATTTTGAAAAGAGTTATAGTTAAACTCTTAGGGTCCGTTTGATAGAAAAATGGAAAATGAATGACAAATAAAATGTTTGGCAGGGAAGTGATTTGCCTATAATTTGTTTTAGAGATAATTGTAATTAATGGTATTTGATTGGTATAATTTTCCATCTAATCCGTTTGGCTTTGTTTTTAATGCAAATGGTTACTTTTTGGGATAATTTTTTTACAATTTGTATTAAAATTTGTTTGGATTGCCAAAAAGTAAAAAAAAAAAAAAAATATATATATATTTTCATAAATTTTTTATGTTAGTTTGACTTCATTTTTTTCATGCAAATTGTCAATTAAATGGATAAAAAAATTTACCATTGGATTTAGAATATGTTTCCATTACCAAAAAGTTAATAAATAAATAAAAACCCAACAAGGTGAAAAATAATTTCCCACCAAAATCATAAGAAAATATTTTTCTACTTTTGTGCTTCAATGGATTGTACATTAAAAGTTGGTGATAAACATTTTTCATGGCAAATTTGACTAATCAAACAATCAAAAGTAGGAATTAGGAAAATATTTTCCTAATTTCATGGTAAATTAAACGAATCAAACGGACCCTTAAAAGAAGAAATTTTCCCTAGTAATTGTAGGTACATTTAATTCCTTAAATCAAGGATGTAAGTACCCAAGCGTTTTTGGTCTCTCATTGAGTATCATCTTATATTTTTGTTGTGACTTATTAAAAATAATAGAGGATCCAGCTAAAAAATAATAAAGAAAATATTTTGTTGGGCTTTTAAGCTTTTAAATTTTTTTTTTTTTTTTTTTGAGGCGCTAGGCAATGGCCTAGGTTGCTTTGGGCTAGGGTCGTGGTTGGCCTGATAGCACTGATGGTGGTAGTTGTGGTGGGGAAATAGGTGGTGGCAGTGATGGTGATTGATGATTTCCTTGTGGTGGATTTTTAGTGAATGGTGGCAAAGACGACTCAGGTGGTGTAATAATAATGTTACAAGTGGTAAGTGGTAACGAAGGTGGCGAAGACAATAATGACGACAATTTAGTGATAAATGTCACAAGTGATGTTGATTATTTGTAGTGCATATTTGACAACTATTAATTTATTCAACTATGTTACTTGTACAATATTGGTTGGCAATCACTCACATGGAAGGGGAGCCCACGATGAATAAAAAAATCATGGACCCTCCTTCATATGAAATAATTGTCAACCATTGTTGTCAACCAATGTTGTACAAGTAGCAAAATTCTAATTTTTATTTTATGATTTACTATGTGATTATTTTCAACACATATTCACATAATAAAATATTTTACACGTATACCAAATTTTTTTTAATACTTTTTAAACACATTCTGTTTAAAATATTATTCAAAACTCATTCTTTTCCCAATTAATAAGAATCAAACAAGCTTGTAGTAAAGTTACACGATATATTACAAGTGATTGTGACGACAGTATAACAATGCATGTTATAGGTAGTCGTGGCGGTAAACTTAGATTATATATTTTAATTTAAAAAAAAAAACATGTTTCTCAACGGAGAATCCAAAAGAGAGATTAAAAATTGAGAATTTAAGACAGACGTTAAAAGCCAACCGCTTCTAAAAAATCTTATCCCATAGTGTAGTCCACATTGAAAAATTTCCACGTGTATTTCATTTGATTCTACAAATCTACTGGTTTGCTGATTGGAACATTGCAAGTTTCACTCTTTCCCCAATCTCTATATAAATCACTTGAACTGCCTTCAACAATTCACACACCAAAAGAAAAGAAAGAGTTTTCTTAGCAAAAATAATCAGTTATCTGTGAGAATGGCCGCCAAGCCCGCCTCTGGAGGAATTACCCCGGTTCCAGGATTTGAGAACAGCCTTGAGATTGAAGCTCTCGCTCGTTTTGCCGTTGATGAATACAACAAAAAACAGGTTTTCCTTCTTTTTCTTCTTCTTCTTTTGCATCTTATTAATTACAATTTCCTGCAATTTTCATGACTGTATGAAATTTTGGAATTAAGTCCGAAATCTGATTTATTTTTCTTCCTTTACGATTGCAGAATGCGCTAGTTCTGGAATTTAAGAAGGTATTGGATGCGAAAAAGCAAGTTGTGGAAGGGTTCATGTACTATCTAACACTGGAGGTGTTCGACCGCGTGGAGAAGGAGAAGAAAGTGTGTGAAACTCAGGTGTGGGTCAAGCCAGATCACTCCAAGGAATTGCTGGAATTCAAGTTTTTGTTGAAGACGCCTAAATGAGCTTTGTGATTGGACTCTATCGCAGCACTTAATTCGTAAATTAAATAAAGCAGCATTGCTAATGTTAAATGTTCGAATAAACTATATACGTGTACTGTAGCGTGACAAGCAATAATATGGATACGAGTCCAAGTATTATTACCCGAGAACTTAATGCTATGAACTATCACTTTACTTTACCCTAGCTTGTGTTTGAACGCACTTAAGTTCGATTATGTTTCAATATGTCAAAATAAAACCAAAATTTAACCAGAAATCACGCAAAAACTTCACGAAAGGATTTCATGAGATTAACTTGTTAGGAATTCTGATTTAACCTAGGTTAATTTATGCTTAATTTTGTTTCATACACAAAAGCGCTACCCACGAGTGTAAACAACCGAATTATCGGAATTACCTTCCTTGTGCCTATTTCGCTCTAGAAGGTTGGTTCACAGGTACAACCTTTGTATAATCTCTATCGAGCAAAATTAGTCCTACTTAAATGTGCAAAATCATTATCTCTTCGTAAGTTCCAACAAACATAAGTGAATTAATTCACATAAATTCATGTTGATCTTTTTAACTCTTCTCCATTCTTCGTCCTCCATTGCATTTGAATCTAAAACAAGCAAAAAAAAATTATATATATATAATATTAATAATAATATAAAGTATAATTACAATCAAAAGTACTCCCAAACATTCAATTTTGATGGCTGAGATAACTGCAAAAATCTCACTTCGTAACTCTTATATTAGTTATCGCCAAAAATATATTATGGAGTTATGTTCTAGTTTTGGCAGTATGGATTTGAGGTATTGGAAGTAGAATTACAGTGCTTCCCCAACCGCAAGATCCACCACCAAATCTACCTAATTACAGTGCTTCTGCTTCATTGTGCGCTGGTTGCAGAGCTTCAGACTTGCTGTGATTCCCACAAACCCACTCCACTGCGTGGTTCAGATCGTCGCGATGCTTCTAACGTGGTGGCGAAAGCGCGACGTGCTCATTTGACGTGAAATAGGCAGGTCTCCGGTGGTGGGCGGTTGAAGGCAGCGTAGCAGAGAGGAAGAGGGAGAAGATGAAGTGCGTGAGAGTGAGAATGAAATTGTTAGGGCTTCTAATTATCATACCTCATACCTGATATTTGAATTGTAAAACTTGGTCCCTGGTTTTTGAATTCCAATTTTTAAAGACCTGGAACTCTGTAATTTCCTCTTTTTAAAAAGAATAGAGGATCCAACTAAAAAATAATAAAGAGAAATTTTTGTTGGGCTTTTAAGCTTTTAAATTTATTTATTTTTGAGGCGCTAGGCAATGGCCTAGGTTGCTTTGGGCTAGGGTCGTGGTTGGCCTGATAGCACTGATGGTGGTAGTTGTGGTGGAGAAATAGGTGGTGGTAGTGATGGTTATAGAATTGATGATTTCCTTGCGGTGGATTTTTAGTGAATGGTGGCAAAGACGACTCAGGTGGTGTAATAATAATGTTACGAGTGGTAAAGGCGGTAGCGAAGGCAATAAAGACGGCAATGTAGTGATAAATGTCACGAGTAATGTTGATTATTTGAAGTGCTTGTTTGACAATTATTAATTTATTCAGCCATGCTACTTATAGAACATTAGTTGACAATAATGATTGACAATCACTTACATGAGAGGGGACCCACGATGAATAAAAAAATCGAAGGCCTTCCTTCATGTAAGATGCTTGTCAACAATTGTTGCCAATTAATGTTGTACAACTAGTAAAATTCTAATTTTTATTTTATAATTTACTATAAGATCATTTTCAACACACATTCACATAATAAAATATTTTACATATATACCAAAAAAATTTTCGCACTTTTTAAACACATATTCTCCTAAAAATATTATTCAAAACTCATTATTTTCCAGAATCAAACAAGCTCGTAGTAAAGTTACACGATATGTTACAAGTGATTGTGACGACAGTGTAACAATGCATGTTATAGATAGTCGTGGCGGTAAACTTAGATTATATATTTTAATTTAAAAAAAAAAAAAAAAAAAATGTTTTTCAACGGAGAATCCAAAAGAGAGATTAAAAATTGAGAATTTAAGACAGACGTTAAAAGCCAACCGCTTCTAAAAAATCTTATCCCATAGTGTAGTCCACATTGAAAAATTTCCACGTGTATTTCATTTGATTCTACAAATCTACTGGTTTGCTGATTGGAACATTGCAAGTTTCACTCTTTCCCCAATCTCTATATAAATCACTTGAACTGCCTTCAACAATTCACACACCAAAAGAAAAGAAAGAGTTTTCTTAGCAAAAATAATCAGTTATCTGTGAGAATGGCCGCCAAGCCCGCCTCTGGAGGAATTACCCCGGTTCCAGGATTTGAGAACAGCCTTGAGATTGAAGCTCTCGCTCGTTTTGCCGTTGATGAATACAACAAAAAACAGGTTTTCCTTCTTTTTCTTCTTCTTCTTTTGCATCTTATTAATTACAATTTCCTGCAATTTTCATGACTCTATGAAATTTTGGAATTAAGTCCGAAATCTGATTTATTTTTCTTCCTTTACGATTGCAGAATGCGCTAGTTCTGGAATTTAAGAAGGTATTGGATGCGAAAAGGCAAGTGGTGGAAGGGTTCATGTACTATCTAACACTGGAGGTGTTCGACCGCGTGGAGAAGGAGAAGAAAGTGTGTGAAACTCAGGTGTGGGTCAAGCCAGATCACTCCAAGGAATTGCTGGAATTCAAGTTTTTGTTGAAGACGCCTAAATGAGCTTTGTGATTGGACTCTATCGCAGCACTTAATTCGTAAATTAAATAAAGCAGCATTGCTAATGTTAAATGTTCGAATAAACTATATACGTGTACTGTAGCGTGACAAGCAATAATATGGATACGAGTCCAAGTATTATTACCCGAGAACTTAATGCTATGAACTATCACTTTACTTTACCCTAGCTTGTGTTTGAACGCACTTAAGTTCGATTATGTTTCAATATGTTGAAATAAAACTAAAATTTGTAATTAAAATTTAACCAAAAATCAACACGCAAAAACTTCACGAAAGGATTTTATGAGATTAACTTATTAGGAATTCTGATTTAACCTAGGTTAATTTATGCTTAATTTTGATTCACACACAAAAGCGCTACCTACGAGTGTAAACAGCCGAATTATCCGAAGTAATTTATAATCTCTCGGGCAAAATTAGTCCTACTTAAATGTGCAAAATCATTATCTCTTCGTAAGTTCCAACAAACATAAGTGAATTAATTCACATAAATTCATGTTGATCTTTTTAACTCTTCTCCATTCTTCGTCCTCCATTGCATTTGAATCTAAAACAAGCAAAAAAAAAAAAAATTATATATATATATATAATATTAATAATAATATAAAGTATAATTACAATCAAAAGTACTCCCAAACATTCAATTTTGATGGCTGAGATAAGTGCAAAAATCTCACTTCGTAACTCTTATATTATTTATCGCCAAAAATATATTATAGAGTTATGTTCTAGTTTTGGCAGTATGGATTTGAGGTATTGGAAGTAGAATTGGGAAGGAATTCACAAGTTTTCCTAATCCAAGTTATAAGTTTGTTTTGAGATGTATATGCATTTGAGGTTGGCAAGGCTTTGATTGTGCATCTTGCTAGCTAGCTTGATGGTACTTAATAAACGTTAATAAATAATAAATTATATATGGAGGATTTTTATAATAGTGGATGGTGTTAAAGAAGTATAAAGAAAGTTATTAAAAGAAAAAAGAAAAAAATTCATCAAAGTCATATTCGATATTGTGTACAAAATATGATGTTCCCTTTCGAGTGGACATATTGGCTTAATAGCTTGCATCGAAATGCAAAATGCCCTACTAGTCTGGATGAATTCCTTCTTACATATCTTGAGAAGTTTCACAACACATTGGTATTTTTTTCCTATAAACAAAAAGATTTAAATTTCAGTTTATAGCGACACAAAATTTAATAGCTTATATATTTTGTATAAGGTGGATTTATTGCTCCATATATAATTGGGGAATTAATTTATGCTGATTCTCTGCCTTAAAAATATTCATTATTCACACATCCAAAGAAGAAAAAGAGAGCTTTCTTCGCTAAATTTTTCAATTATTATTATTTTTTTTTTTTAAGGAATGACAACAGTTGGAGGAACTAGACAGAGTGAAGGATCTAAGGACAGCCTTGAGATGGAGGAGCTAGTTCGTTTTGCCATTGGTGAATATTTTAATTTCAAAAAATAAAAAAAAACACATGTTTTTATATGGAGAATCCAAAAGAGACATTAAAAATTAAGAATTTAAGACAGACGTTAAAAGCCAACTACTTCTTAAAAAATCTTATCCCATAGTGTAGCCCACATATTGAAAATTTCTCACGTGTATTTCATTTGATTCGGTTTGCTGATTGGATAATGGATAATTGCAAGTTCCACTTTTTCCCCAGTCTCTATTAAATCATTGGAGGGTGTTTGGAAGTGATTTTTGGGGTAAAAATTAATTTTTAAATAATGATATGATGAGAAATGTGTGGTTGAAAAATGAGGAAAAATTATTGATGCGATGAAAAATATTATTTTATTGAAGAATGTGTGGTTGAAAATGAAAATTGATTAAAAATTGATTCTCAAAATCAATACCAAACAGGCTCTTGAACAGGCTTCAACTATTCACACACCAAAAGAAAAGAAAGAGTTTTCTTAGCAAAAAAATTCAGTCATCTGTGAGAATGGCCGCCTCGACCACCTCTGGAGGAATTACCACGATTCCAGGATTTGAGAAAAGCCTTGAGATTGAAGGTCTCGCTCGTTTTGCCGTTGATGAATACAACAAAAAACAGGTTTTCCTTCTTCTCCTCCTCCTGCTCCTTCTTCTCCTTCTCCTTCTTCTCCTTCTTCTCCTCCTCCTCCTTCTTTTTCTTCTTCTTCTTCTTCTTTACCTGCGATTTTCATGACTGTATGAAATTTTGAAATTAAGTCCGAAATCTCATTTATTTGTCTTCCTTTATGATTGCAGAATGCGTTAGTTCTGGAATTTAAGAAGGTACTGGATGCGAAACAGCAAGTGGTGGAAGCCTGGAAGGGTACATGTACTATCTAACCCTGGAGGTGTTCGACCGCGTGGAGAAGAAGAAGAAAGTGTGTGAAACTAAGGTGTGGGTCAAGCCTGATAACTCCAAGGAATTGCAGGAATTCAAGTTTGTTGACGATGCCTAAATAAGCTTTGTGATTGGACTCCTATAGCAACAGTTAATTCGTAAAATAAATAAAGCAGCACTGCCAATGTTAAATGTTCGAATAAACTGCAAGTATACTGTGGCATGACAAGCAAAAATATGGATACGAGTCCAAGTATTATTACCCGAGAACTTAATGCTATGAACTATCGCTTTACTTAACCCTAGTTTGTGTTTGAACAAACTTAAGTTCGATTATGGTTCAATATGTAGAAATAAAACTAAATTTGTAATTAAAAATTAACCGAGAAATCAACACGCAAAAACTTCACAAAAGGATTTCATGAGATTAACTTGTTGGGAATTCTGACTTAACCTAGGTCAATTTATGCCTAGTTTTGTTTCACACACAAAAGCGCTATCTACGAGGGTAAACAACAGAATTATTCGGATTAACTAATAATCTCTCTCGAGCAAAATTAGTCCTACTTAAATTTGCAAAATCATTATGCTTCCGTTTGGTGAGGATTAAAATCAGATTTTGAAAAATTTTGATTAAATATATAATTGAAAATTGTGGGGTCCCATAAAATGTGTTGTCGAAATTAATTGTTGACACTAACTTAAATTAAAATCTAAATTGTAATCAATACCAAACAGGGGCTATCTCTTTGTAAGTCCCTACAAACATAAGTGCATTAATTCACATAAATTCAAGTTGATCTTTTAACTCTTCTTCAGTCAATTTTTGCATAGTTGCTCCATTCTTCATCCTTCGTTCCATTTGAATCTAAAACAAGCAAAAATTGTGTGTGCGCGCGCGCGCATAATTACAATCAAAATTACTCCCAAAACATTCAATTTTGATGGCCGAGATAAGTGCAAAAATCTCACTTATCATTAAACATATAGTAACTCTTTTATTAGTTATCACCAAAATATATTATGGAGTTGTTCTAGTTTTGGCAGTATGGAATTGAGGTGTTGGAAGTAGAATTGGGAAGGAATTCACTAGTTTTTCTAATCCAAGTTATTAAGTTTGTTTTGAGATGTATAAGCATTTGAGTTTGGCAAGGCTTTGATTGTGCATCTTGCTAGCTTGATGGTACTTGATGAACGCTAATAAATAAAAAATTATATATGGAGAATTTTTGTAATAGTGGATGGTATTAAAGAAATATAAAGAAAGTAATAAAAAAATAAAATAACACCAATTCATCAAAGTCATATTCGATATTGTGTACAAAATATGCATGTATGATGTTCCCTTTTGAGTGGAGATATTGGCTTAATAGCTTGCATTAAAATTAAGCCTAGGCATGCACTACACCAAAAAAAGTCTTTTGCAGCGGTCAAAAAACAATGCAAAAGATATTTTGCAGCGTTTTAGTGTCTGTTGCGGAGATCGATGTTGCCGTTGAGGGCAGACTTTTTGCAGCATTCAAAAAACGTTGCAAAAAGTCTTTTGCAGCGTTCATAAAACGTTGCAAAAGACGTTGCAAAAGACCTTTTGCAACGTTTTTTGAACGTTGCGAAAGGTTCTTTTGCAGCGTTTTTTGAACGTTGCAACATGTTCTTTTGCAGCCTTTTTTGAACGTTGCAAAAGGACCTTTTGCAATTTTTTTTAATGTTCTTTTGCAACATTTGCAGCGTTTAAAAAAACGCTGCAAAAGACTCATCATGTGTTTTTGGTAAACGTTGCCATTGGTCAATTTAATTTTTTTTTAAAAATTAATTCGCATTTTTTGTCCTACTCTTTGATCAAATAATTCGAATAATAAACTAACAATTCGCATAATAAAGATATGAAAACATCAAAAATATAAGAAATCATATAATTAAAACCATACGAGTGCTATACATTGATTGTGCAATATTCAAAATAATTTAATTATACTTCAAGTTTACAATATCAACCCAACGATCAAAAAAGGCTTTTCCATCATTTCGATGAGTACAAAAGGTGCAATAATTCATACTAGATTTTTTCCTAGTGCTCAGCAAGTTTGGATTGACATTCTATAGCATCAAAAACTGAGTAGCTCGTTGGTGCCGACATGAAATTAAGCCCATCTCTCACCGCCATCAACATATGCACCTGCATCAAATGACTAAATTTAGTTATTACATATATTGGAATTGGACTAAGAAATCAAGAGAGAAAGTGTCTAAAGGCCCAATCTCTTCAAAATTCCCACAAATAGAAGATCAGCTTTTCTCAAATCTGACAATTTAATTATTTAAGTATTATTGGTGTTTTTTACATAGAAGTTTGTATCTGGGCTTGGGCAGGAGCCCAAACATTCCCCCCAATCCGCTCCTGATCCCATGCATGCATGTATGCTTATGTATCTCATCAACATAGTTTCTTCGACTCTATTCCGCAATTGCCCAAAAACCAACAAGGAAAACAGAACATTAACCATAAGTATATGCTTTTGTTTCACTTCAATAGAAGTGGATGGAATGTTCTCAACGGAATTCTTTGTGTAATCTTTAGACCCAAACCAACTAATGTAACTGCAGTGGGACGGTAAAGCAGAAATGGTATATTAAATAAGAAAAAAATAATTGGAAGCGTGATGAAAACAACAACCCAATTTCAGAGTCTCAAAGAGAGAATGTTCTACCGTGTTCTCAAAGTTCACAATCTCAAAAAGAGAAGAATATGCCCTACAGGCTCTGTTAAATAAGAAAAAATAATTGGAAGCATGATGAAAACAACAACTCAATTTCAGAGTCTCAAAGAGAGAATGTTCTACCGTGTTCTCAAAGTTCACAATCTCAAAAAGAGAAGAATATGCCCTACAGACTACAGAGCCTTCTCACTTCTCAGGTCCCATTGTGGTGCAACCATAAATACACAACTAGAATTCCTCCAACACAATTAAACTACCAGAAATCCATTGTGTAGCCTTCTCACTTCTCACTTGCTTTTTAATAGATAAAGGGGAAAAAGAAACTTCAGAGAATCAAAATAGATTCAACGGGGCACGGCTACACACCTTATTGCAGCTGGGAACAAGTTCTTGCAATGCCTTGATTCTTTCTGACATCCTTTCTTGTTGGCTGACCTTGAAAAGCCTGTAAAATAAATTCAGTATAGTTTAGATGCAAAAATAATGTGAAATCCGAAATCATAGACTTATATTAGTACTTACCATGGCAAAATCAATCTCACAACTAATTCTCTTGCTCTAAAAGCAGGCAGCTAGAAGACAACAACAGATACATTTTCAAAATCAAGAGTTACCCACAACCACATGGATTCTACTAAGAACTGAACAAAGTACTTTGCCCAACAATTCAATGGCTGCTTGATAAACCATGATTTTTCTTTTCTTTTTACAAGGACACTCAAACTGCAAGTAGGAAATTTTTTTTTGTCTATCTAAATAAATATGTCTATCCCAACAATCACAAAAATGATTATTTGTTGTGATAAATAGCATATAACCCCAGAACTATTCTGTGAGTCTAATTAGCATAGCATGCACATCCATTCGGTCAACAGCAACTATGTTATTCCAATGAAAAATTAACTGTCGTCTACCACATAAATAGCATAGGATCCAGCCCACATTTTACACACATTCCATGTTTTTCAAGATTGGATTTTAGTTTGTACGACAAACTTGATATTAAAGTTTAAAACTTTAAGGATTAACTTTTCAAAAACCTCACCAAAGATCAGGTTTCTAAAATTTATTAGGTGAGGACTAATGGGATCATTTTTCCAGTGGACAAATTGGCTTGTCCCGGGGTTGAAGGCAAGAAGTTGATTGATGTGGTTTTTTGATAATTATATATACTATTACAAAAGATTTCATCGACTCTTGAAATCTCATATTCATAATTGCCACGTGCAGAGTACACATCTAAAATATTATTAGAAGAATATATTGAATTCAAATGTAAATTAAATGCAATAAATATTAATGATAACATTCATCAAGAACACAAATATTTACATCTATCACTTCTCTACTGGGAAAAGGCAAATTGATAAAAATAAAATGGAATCCAACACCAAGTGCTGAATCTTTGAAACATCATGATAACATGGAATAAGTACAGTCTTCTAGATAATCTTACAAACCGGCTCTGTATACAAAGCTCATTGTACCATTTTTGTTGAACCAGATGGGGAAGTTTTATGAACTTTTTGAAATGGATGCGCATATTGGAGCCAAAGAACTTGATGTGCAGTATATGAAGGCAATTGACTGCATTTATAATAACTAACAGTTGTAATTGTGTAATGTCTATGAGAGTTTGAAGATTTCATGGGTTGTGACTTGAATAGAATAATTGAATTGCCTTTTGGGTTCCCTTTAATTTGACAGTCAACTTTCATGCTGGTAAACAGAAGCATATTCCACCAGTATTCATATAATAACACTGGAAAAACACATATTAGATACAAAATTGATAGAAGGATAATTTAAGAAAACAGCTCCACTTACCATGTACATCCCTTTGAAGCTTAAAATCAGTAATATGTGACTTTCATAACCATATACTCAGAATAAAAATGCAACATGCAAATAGATGAAACAAAATGAAACTCTGCCCCAGTAAGTGATATCTGATGACAATCACCAACAAGAGTCAGAGCATCTGTATCTATAGCATAACTTCAAGCAGCTGAAAGGCTTTTTCATCCACTAGAATTAGGTGTAGAAGTGCTAACCGATTTATCAGTGATGACTGAATCCGGTGATGAAGGAGCAACACTACCCTTCAATGGTCCAACCTCGCCATCTATCAAAATATCGACAACCACCTAATAACCGAAACAATTATGAAACACATCAGTAATGGGAAGGCAGACCATTCAGGGACTTAAACCCAATATTAACAGCCTTCCTGTATATCAAAACGAAAGAAAATGGCAGACGCTTGAAACTGAAAAAATCAATACATTTACAAACTCAAAATTAACCTTAAAATTAATAGCAGCATACGATTTGTGAGAAGCAAATGAGCTCAAACAAATTTAAAATCATCATTTCAATATCAAATAAAGGATGAAGACCACATTGAAGACCACATTTCAGCCCATAAGCAATAAGTTGTCATCCAATCAATATGAATTCGTCCCTAATTCATAAAACCCATAAATCTAGACATAATCATACCTAAAACCATAAGATGACACCACAATGGCTGTTGAATACTCGGTCACTTCAGCAACGGCGAAAACGGCAGAGAGGGGATCCTTCGAAGTTATCAGCTCGGGGGAAAGGCACCCACAAAATCCTTAATAGCGGCCAATAGAAGACGGCTATTGAAGGGGGAGCGAGAGAGAGAGAGAGCAAGCGAGCGAAGAGAGAGCCAGAGATGTGAGGGAGACGGAGAGGGAGATGTGAGAGATCTGTTTTTAGGGCTCGTTTCGCGTGTTTTGGAATTAAGGCTCAAAACGTAGAAAATGCGTTTTGGGTTTTCAATGAAAAAAAAAAATTTGTTTTGAAAAATTCATTTTCGAAAACGGGAAAGAGAACGCGTTTTCGTCGTTTTGAAAAATTCAAAACACAAAACGGCCCCAAAACGACAAACGAGAGAGAGAATGAGTAGTGGGAGAAATTTTTCTAAGGGTTTTGAAATGAATGATGGGTGCATCAGTGTGTGGAGGGTGGGGTTTAGATAAGGAGAATATGTAGATTATATTTAATTATAATTATTAAAATTTAATTATCACCTTATTTGTGAAATAAAATTTAATCACCCTTATTTCTGAAAATTAATCTTTAAAAATAGGTTTCTAGATAATTTTTCATTTTTTTTAGTTGATGAGCCCAGTATAATAGCCAACTAACCCGTCTAACCTTTTTCAACGTTCAAAAAACGTTGCAAAAGATTCAGTCTTTTAGAGTGTTCAAAAAACGTTGCAAAAAGACACCTTTTGCAACGTTCATCGAACGCTGCAAAAGGTGAGACTTTTTGCAACGTTTTTTAAATGCTGCAAAAGGTGTCTTTTTGCAACATCCATTTACAAAACGTTGCTAAAACTCAATTTTTCTAACCAATTGCAACACTCACTTATTAAAATGTTGCATTAGACCCCTTTCGCAACACTAAACTACCGAATGTTGCCGTTTATATGTTGCAAAAGCTCAGTTTTGGTGTAGTGATGGTCCGGTTCGGTTCTGAAGAGAACCAAATCGAACCTAAAATTTTTAGGTAGTTAGTAAACGGAACCGTCGAGTCCAAATATAATTTTAGAACTGTTCGGGTTTGGTTCCATTCAGTTCAATTCGGTTCAGTTCAATTCGGTTCGGGTCTTTTCGATTCCATACTATAATTAATTGTTTTAACATTTATAACAACACTACAGTCTGACATGTTTAATCTTAACTTTTACAAATTAACGTATTCCAATTTAATAACATATAAATAACAAGTTGTCCAATAAAATTAATTTATCAATATATACAAATAACAAAAAGTAGATGGTAAATTAGTAATACTAAAATATCGGTGATCCATATAAATTAGAAGTCATAGACTCGTAGAGATAAAATATTTTAAAATATTGCTAATACAGTAGTACTTACCAACTATTTGATTTAACCATCAACTATTTGACTTGTCATACTAGATACTAAGAAACTCTAAAAAAATTGAAAAATCACAATTAACTAACATAAATAAACTAAAAATTGTTCAACTAATAAGATTTAATAAAAAAAAATATAATATATATTTTATTACCTGTCTCAATGCCCTCATAGAACTCAGTGTTTTCAATGCAAACTCTACCTTTGCTAATTTATTTTTAAAAAGTTAAAATAATTTAATCTTTCTCATATATAAAAATTTAAAAGTTTTAAAAAATTCGGTTCTGGGTCTAGAACCGAGAACCGAACCGAACCCGTTAGTTCTCGATTTAGATACCCGTTCGGGTATTTCAGTTACCAAGAACCGCTCGGTTCGGTTTGGTTCAATTTGGTTTGGGTCTGGTTCGATTTGGTTCGGTTCGGTGCGATTCAGGAGACATGCTTTAACCCTAATTAAAATGCAAAATGCCCTACTAGTCTGGTTCCTTCTTACATTTCTTGAGACAGTTTCACAACACGTTGGTTTTTTTTTTTTCCTCTAAACAAAAAGATTTAAAATTCAGTTTATACTGACACATAATTTAATAGCTTATATCTTTTGTATAAGGTGGATTTATTGCTCCATATATAATTGGGGAGTTAATTTATGCATATACACGCATGCTTGCAGATTAGTAATCTCTATGTAAATCACTTGATTCTCTGCCTTCAAATATTCATTATTCACACACCGAAGGAGGAAAAAGAGAGCTTTCTTTGCTAAATTTTTCAAATTCTTAATTTTTTTTTTTTTTTTTTTTTTTTTTTTTATGGAATGACAACAGTTGGAGGAACTAGCCAGAGTGAAGGATCTAAGAAGAGCCTTGAGATCGAGGAGCTAGTTCGTTTTGCCATTGGTGAACACAACAAGAAACATTTTTTTCGATTTATTTTTTATTTTCTATTTTTGGTTAATACTGTATCATCAATGGGTTTTGTAGAAAAACTTGAATGATACTATTTAAAAATATTAAATTAGTTAAAGTAACTAACTTATTGTGAATAATGCCTAACATTTTTTATTTTCATTATGCAAAATTCTTTATTTGGCACGTTCTTTTCTTTGTGGGACTTGTAAAATTGTGGGATTGAAACATGAGACTATGAAATATTGAATTCTAAGTCTAAATTCTCATTCATTTTCTTATATCTTATACTTTATGGTTGCAGAAAAGATCTCTGAAATTCAAGAGGGTAACAAACAAGTACGACCTGGTGGGGAAAGGCTCCGAAGGTACCATGTACTATAAATAACCATAGAGACATTCGATTAGAGTGCGAGGGTTCAAGGAAGTTAAAGATTTCGAGAATACGATAACTATATTTAATTGAGTTTTGTGATTGGTAACTCCTAGAGTAGTAGTTACAGTTATTTCTGAGGGTATTAATTTCACCTTTAAATAGGAAAAGAAAGCAATATTCTCTTTTGATTTGACATAATTCATGGTGAATAATATCATTACAGAACAATTGTCCACAATATTGTGTCTACGACGTATATATCGAAATTTACAATTATATAGCGGTTACTTTGTTAAATAAATATGCATATTTGTGAATGTTTAAAAAGCACCCTTAATTTTATGGTAGTTATCATTGTAATATAAATTATGAAGTTGTTCTAGTTTTCCTGATTCAAGTTTTATAGTTTTCATAGTTATGGTTGAATTTGTTGGAATTTGGTTTAAAAGAGATGAATATTGGTTAAGCATAAAATCATGAAAAATGTGAAAAGTGACTTTCATGTCAATTTTGATCAAATATACAGACTTGATTCAATAGTCAAATTATGAAAATAAATAAACTAACTTGTTTTACTCGTCGATTAGATGATTGTAGTATACATGGAATCTCATAATCAATTTCGAATGAATGAGAAATTGCGGTCTAAAGTTAGAAGAACAATGAGAAAAAGACCAAAATTCAGCTAAAGTTGTCACTCAAACGGCACGTTAGCGCCAGGCGAGCGGCAAGGCCGCCACTCAAGCGACGTGCCAGCGACGTGCTAGTGACATCAAGGGGTGCATCACTTTTTAAAGGTTGCTGAGTTTTGAAGCATGCCTCTTCATTCACAATCCCTCATCTTCTATAAATTGGACCTCTTAGATGTCATTTAGGCATCCCAAATCATGTTCCTGAGTCTTGCATAAAAAATTCTTGTCAGAACTCTTTCAAATTTTGCATCCAAAATTATTATTTGTAGAAAGAATAACCCGTTCAAGTTCATTGTTGTCTTGTAGTTTGAAGTACTTCTACTACAAGAAAGTAATCCGTTGTATCTTGAAAGACAATTTCCGTGTTATTACTTGCCTCAGATCATTTCATCCTTTTTTTTTCTTCATTTCTTTATTTTGGTTCTACCATCTTTGTGGTTTGACATAATTTTGTGTTGTTAAACTTGTACCAAAATATTGTTAACATACATATTCCCCCAACAGAATTCTGTCTTGTCTAAACATTATATGCACCAGTTTACCATGTAGTTCGATGTTAGTATTGCTGAAGCTCGGGAATTTTTGGGGAAATTGTGATATTAGTCCCTAACCTATGAACTTTGTTGCAACCTGGTCCTTAAACCTATTTTTCTTAGCTTCCAATCTTTTAGTTTTTCAGTGTCGTTCTGAATGGACAGATTGTTTGGGAATTTTCCCATTATATGATAAAATATTACAACTATATAGAATTTTTCGTTCACTCAAACCTCGTGTATCGTAGAAAAAAATATTAATTTGACTTTACCACACTATAGACATTCATTTCTCTCTCAAAAACCTTCGTCACATACTAAATATAAGAGCAAATCACATAGATATATAATGGATGGTATTCAAATACCAACCTAAAAAAAGTATCGATGCAATTGGGATTTGGGCAGACACAATGCAATATTCTGCATTTTCCCCTCATATTTAAGACCTTTCAACATGTTTTCCTTCAAAGATATATGTATTTTAAAGCGACTTTAAGAGATTCTTTGTTTTCAAAGAGCATTTTGATCATAATAGAGACCATATTAAATTTAAATAGTAAAATTCATTATACACTCCAACAAATTCTTTATTTTTGTTGTTTTTTTCCCCTAATATTCATCTATTGTTTCTCACTATTTTTTCAATCATAATAGAAGATGGAGTGATTTTTTGTGTTTTAAGTTTTGATTTTTAATTATGTATTTGTAACTTTTTTTGTAATTTTTTTGAAAATTTTGAGACTATGATTGCAATTAGTTCTTTATTTTTTTTCTTTTCTTTTCATTTTATTTAAGTATGAGGATATATTCATCATTTAACAGTTTTTTTTATTGAAAAGATGGATAAAAATGATTGTTTTTACAATGAAAAGTGTAAAAGGGGTGGAAAAAAATGCAAGCTGAAAACGTTTTGCACAATGAACTCCAATCGTATGAACGTTTTGTGCTAATAATTCTTTAATAAAAATACAAATAGAGAGTGAGTTTAGCTTCCAAATATAAAGAGTCAAATTCACTCTCTATTTTTAAAAATTAAAATAAATAGTCTTTTGATGTTTAATTTTAAGATTTGACTTTTTAAATTAAAGATCATCTCAAAATGGCTCTTATATATTTAGCAATTTTCACAACACGGATTCTATCCACTTTTTCGTTAAAGTTAATAGGGTGTGTACAAAACATCGTCCAAATATTATTTTCTAATCGACCTTAACACTATAGAGTATCCTCCTAATATTATCCCCCCTAATTCCATCAAATCCAATATAGTCTATCGAACGTATTCTTACTTTTGTCCTATCTCCAACCTCGCCAAGTTAACTCGCCCTAGCCATTCCCCCTCGTCCCAACAATCTCAACCCATTTGGTAGGGACTAAGAGAAAGTGAAGGGGTAGGACAGGGTGGGCTACCGTGGCAAGAGGTCGTTGGGTGGGAAGGAGTAAGCACTAGAGGAGGCGGTTGGGGGCCAGTGGGGTTTCTATGCCCCCATTGAAATTTAAAACATTTTATATTAAATTTATATTATTATTTCTCACTATTATTATATTTTGTATTAACTAAATTAGGTCCAACTGATTTCATATTCAGTTTCTCCATTAGGAGTAAGATATGCATGTGTGGGTTTTGCTATTTTCTCTTATATTTTTATCGCCACAAAATTTTACTTACTACACTGCATTATAATCACACAAAATTAAAATTTATTTTTAATGAATACATCATAATAAATTTACGATTATACTCCTAATCAAATAAAAATGAATAGATAATATAGTGTTGTGGTGTATTCATCATCTAATATTTATCCCCACACCCCCGACTAACATCACCTCCTCCACCGTCAACATCCTCATAAATTTCCAATCATTACGCTCACAGTTTGCACCCCACTGCGCATATTATGTGCAAACAATGCATTTATCCCACTCATTGCACTCGTAGGGTATAATCCCAGTGAAACAAACAAAAACTCCGAACCAAATTCGAATCAAAATTTGAACCACACCGATACTGAAACTAAAGCAAAAACTGAGCTAAAGTTTGGCAAGATTGTTAATACTGTGAGTTGTAAATTAGTGAAACGAAATACGGGAAGAGCCATTGAGTAGCAAAAATAGTCATAAAATTCGATGACGGAGATTGAATGAAGTGAAAACTGATAGCATCAAAAAAAAAAATTAAGGGTAATGCAACTACAATTACGATGAATAAGATGCTGATGCAACAAGTAAATTTTGTTATGATAATATAATTACCCTCTCTTTTCTAATAAATTTCATTAAAATTAATTTTTTATCCTCGGAAGTGTGTTTTTAACAAGTGAATGGACAGGATTTGTCAATTGAAGACTACATATGCTATAAATTAAAAGGTTGGAATCAGCGTTGTAAAACAATTAGTCGAGACCAGGTTGTAATGAGATCCATAGATTCAAGACTAATGGTGCAACAATTCCGTATTTTTTGTGTGCCCATTTTTAACATATCAATATCACGACGTTAGGCCCCCGTTTGGCCACCATTATTTGATGTTATAATTTTTGGAATAATATTTTATGGAAAAATGTGTGGTTGAAAAAGAATGATTTTTTATTTATTTATTTGTAATATTATTTTATTAGAGGATGTGTGGTTAAAAAGAAGAGAAAGAAAAATATATTATAAATTTAACGGGGCTCAAACGAGGGAGAGGAGTATAATGGATTACTAAAAGGGATTATCACTACATTATCCATTAATATAAGTTCATGTTTGGTACTGATTAAAATCTAAATTTTAATTTATGTCAAAATCAATAATTAATTTTTATCCCATATTTTATAGATTTTCCAATTTTTCAACCACACATTTCATCAAATTCTATCAAAATCTACTAAAACATTAATTTTAATTCCCACCCCAAAGAAGCTAAGTCTAATCTTAATGAAATTGGCATCTAGCCATCATTCTATAGTCAAAAGAATCAATTATTTTTCTTATTTTCCCCCTATTTTTCACTTGGTTTCTCCAATCCTCCATGCCCTTGAACATTACAATTTCAAGGGTATCATAAGTTAATCAAAAAATAAATAAATAAATAAAATAAAAAGGAAACAATCTTCTTGCCGCTCCTCTCGAGTCATTGCTCTCTTTGTTCTCCTTTTGCATCTCCCAATCTTGCCCTCCACATTTCTCTATCCTCTTATCCTTTCCTTTCCCATCTCTACCATCTTTCTCTCTCTTCCTTTTTACTTTTCCGATATTTTATTTTCACCCTCGATCTTAAAATGGAACAAGTTTTCAATAAACAAGCCAATCATATATTTTTAATCTAATCCGAGGCACATGATCAATTAACAAATATTAGGGTTAAAAAATACGAAGATTGAAAGTTAAGGACACCAATATCAAATAGAATGAAATAAGGTCGGCGCATGCCAATTTTTCGATAATTATTTTATTTTCCTTCTGGCAGGTGTCATTTCCCTTTTATTTTTTAGAATTTTACTACACGTACAGACCTCTGCCAGACAACATACATATGAAGGTCCCACGTAATTTTTTTTAATACATGTTGGGTCCTCAGCTACAATGAGGGTGCTGTAAGAGATCTGTATGCATTTTCCTATTTTTTAACATCTGTGCCTTAACGGTAAAATCTTCTACAACGAGGTTTTTTCTAGTCACGGAAATATCTTCTTTACTAACTTGTACCAGGAAAAAAGCGCATAATAAATTTCAAAATGTACAACCGGAAACATACAATAGAATAATTAAAATTACAGCAGATCAAATCTCAGCCGTAATGCCTGGCCATTCGTTGTTTCAACTTTCTTTATTACACAAATCCATTTCTAAATGGAAACAAACGAAAAAATCGAAAATCGAAAATCGAAAAAGGGAAAAGAAAAGGCAAAAAAAAAAACCCTAATCTTGATTCAGTTTCATTTTTCAGCCTCGAATGAGTGTTCTCTCTCTCTACCTTTTTCTTTCGCGCGCTGTATCTAGCAAATAATCTAATCCAAACCTCCTTTTCTTTATTATAATTGAACCGACAGCGAACATTTTTCTCTCGATCGATCTGTTCCAGGTTAGGCTCCACCCTTGCGCTTTCTAATTTTTGATCGATCGGGAGAGGGGCGTATGCTTAGATTTTATTTTTAATTTAATTTGTTTGTTTTGACTGATTTTGATTGTGGATTCATTATAAGGCTTTGAATTGGGGGTTTATTTTTTCTGTTCTGTTGATTTTGTTCTATGTTTGAATGAGTCCGGATCTCAAAAAGGCCTTCATGTTGCTTTTTTTTACACGCGTGGGTGCATTTTGCATAGAATTGATATACATAGGTATATACATATTTATGAAGTGAGATGGAAAAATATTGGTAAGTGGTTGTAGAAAGAAAAAGATTTAAAATTGGTGGCTTTTGAAATGTGGTGGGATTCCCAAAATTGAAGCTCAATAAGGGAATCCAAAAGGATGATTTCGAAGTGTGTTGTATGATTAAGAAGATAAAATATGTAGATGCTTTAGGGGTGTGCGTAGGCCCTTCCGGCTTATTTGCCTAGTGGATATGATGTGTAGTTCGAAGTGAATAGAGATGCTTAGAGGAAAATATATAGCACTGGTCTTCTCATATGGATGGTCTTCCAGCAGCCTAAGGAAGTTTCATAAAGAACAATAAACCATAGCAATGGGAACTAATGGACATTCTTTCTTGCGCTTCTCGAATAGCTTAGACAAGGCAAAATAAAAAATTTCTCGCATTATTGCTTTGGCTCAACCGCTTAAGAACAAACTCCCGAGAGGAAAATGTGTTTCCTCTACATTTATCATAAGAGCTGGCTTTCCATTTACTTTTTTCAAGTTTTAGCTTTGTTTTCATCTCTGGACAGGTAAGAGCTCTAGATTCGATAATGTTTTGAGAGTTGATTCTTATGGTTTAAATATCTTTTCTCCTAAAAGATGCATTTGTGATTTTTTAGCATCAACTTTCTAATATGATATGAGGTTCAACTATTCATAATTGGGATATGATAGAATTGATTAATTAATTTCTGTGTGGCAATTTTTAAAGAAAGACTTATTTTTCCTTGAGCATTGTCTCCATATCTGCTGTTTCTTGAAAGGGTTAAATGGAAGAATATGGAAAAATTAATTATTTCTATTTTCATCACTTTTCTGCCCTTTGTGATTACTCTGCTCATAGAAACACACAAGCAACTATCAACTCATTAATTGTATACTCCTTACACTTGGTCTTGATCCGTTCTTACTTCCTTTCTGTATGTTGCCTGTTACTACAAAAAATGTTTTTCATTTTACTCAGCACGCAGTTCCACTTATTTTGGAATAATAGAAATGCCATCTAATATTTCCTATGTACTTACTAATACAGCGAACTAATTCTTTTGCTTGAATGCAAAAGAATGCCCTTGTAGGCCTTCAAACATCTGTGCTTTGATCTTCAATTTTGCGTATCTTGATTTTTAGTTAGGTTCATCATTTCTGGCTGCAGGAACTAGAACATAAGTTGAAGATATGTCTCCAGCATCCAGATCCAAGTCCAAAGACAAAAGGACTGGGAGGGAACCCCCCAAGGGTTCTACAAAGCCTTCAGGTCATGTTAATGCCCCTGGTGGGGTTCTGGCGAGTGGATACAATCCTGTTTTAGGAACATTCCAGACATTTGAGACAGCACCGGTGCCTTTTGCAGGTATGCTTCATGTGAATGGTCGATTCCAAAACATAGATGATACAGACGATCATGGTGGGAACGCATTTGGAACTGGCATGGAGTATGATTCTGTTTCCAATACTGGTAGCTGGTCTGGTGAGTCAGAAGACCTAAAAGAGAAAATGTCGCACCCCCCTCAGCATCAGGAATCAGTACCTGGAGCTGACAATGACAAAAGAGACAAAATACGCCAGAAAAATGAGAGGAAACATCAAAGGCAAAAGGAGAGGCGAGCTCAAGAATTGCATGAGCGGTGCAGTGGCTATCTCATGTCGAGGAAGCTAGAAAAGCTTGCACAACAGCTTGTGGCTATGGGTTTCTCTCAAGAACGGGCCACCATGGCTCTTATTCTGAATGAAGGTAGAGTAGAGGAGTCGGTAGCTTGGCTATTTGAAGTAGGAGAAGAGGACAAACACCGGGAAAAATATCTTGATGGAGAGGGTAATTTGAAAATTGATATTTCAGAAGAGCTCGCCTGCATTACAGATATGGAAATACGGTATAAAGCCTCCAAGCAGGAGGTTGAAAGAGTTGTGGTTGCCTGTGAGGGTGATCTTGAAAAGGCAGAAGAAACTTTGAATTCGCAGAAACAGGAGCTCTCCACTGCTTCTTCAAAGATGGAAGAAACTAGTGATCCTCCTACTGTTGGCAATGGCTATCTACCAATAGCTATTGATCAGAATGCAATGAGAGCACAAGCAAAATTGGCTTCATCCATTACCATACAACAGAAAAGGGATGAAAAAGATTTCAATCATACCAACATTCCTGGGACAGTAGGATCTTCAGTAGAAAATGGAACCAAAAATGTGCAGTCATTGAAGAAAATGCAACCAAAAATGGAGTGGACCAAACCACAGCAGATTGCCGTGCCGGTGGAGAAAAGGTGGCCGAGTGCAGGATCAAATCCTTCTATGTCCTACTCATTAACATCACCTTTGCAGGCTTCACCTCCATCAACAAGGACAGAAGCACATTATGTTGCTGGGAATGAAGTAAAGAACCTGCAACTTGGATCAGTTAGAGAACCTATCATAGTGATGCAGCGACCTCAATCCATGAATGCAAAGCATGTACATACTCGAAATATTAGCTCATCTCCGCCTGGGACTGCTACGGGTTGGTACACAACTAGTGCTGGAACTATGAACCCCAATGGCTTGGTCCCACCTGTTACAGTCACAAGGAGTCTGAGCTCCGAAGGTGTTAGTTCAAATCCGCTGTATAACCAACTGCATCACCAACCTCAAGAGCAATTTGTGTCCAGCAGTAGTGCAATGGATTCCCGGGGAACCATCCGGGGGAGCAGTTTGTGGAATAAAGCAGGTACATCACCAAAGCTTTCTCCCGCTTCTTCCCTTGGACTCTTCTCTGGTCTGGGCACCAACGGTGCTTCTGGATCGTCATCTTCAGTAGACTGGAACACAGGCAACTCGATGTTACAGTTAGATTACACTAACATAGACTGGAGTTTGGATCGTGGGTCTAGGTTGAGGCCTGGTGAGCTGTGGTCTGGCACGAACTCTTTTATGCAAAACAACGCTCACGCATATGGTTCATTTGCCTATGGTCTAGGAATGTCTACCAAGAGACCTGTTCTATCCAATGGGAACGGCGCTTCAAGTCCAGGGTTGCAGGACGGAATAGCCACATCCGATACAACTGCCAGTGTCTCTCGGGATTGGGCTTCTCCCTTCGAAGAGAAAGACCTGTTCAGTTTACCCAGACAGTTTGTTTTTTCCCCTTCTCTCTAAGATGAATGGCGAGGATTGATGGAATAAAGAGGATAGGGGAAAAAATACCAGAAATATGCTGAATTGTTGTTTGTGCTGGTTCTTATGATGCTTTGCCCATGTTTGGTGCTATGAACTGTCTATCTTAATGGAATAAGCATCTGATTTTCCTTGGTTTATTGATTGATCTTCTCTCTTTCGTTTTACAGTTTCAATTTTCCATCACCTAACGAAGAAAATTAATTTCTGCTGGAATGTTTGTAGTTGTGAGCCATTATTATAGGTTTTCCGCTGGTGGCTGTTCCAAGCAGAAACATGGTTTGACAATTGCAATTTTACTTCGAATTCGAACACAGCCACTGCTTACCAAGAAGTCCCTAAAAATGCCTATAAAAAGGACTAGTCCGACCACGAGCCGAGCAGGTTGGCCCGTTTGGCTCGTCCACGTGCGGCTCGTAGGCCATGAGCTCGGGCTCATGGCTCGCGTGAATAGTGACCATTTCGGTCACTGTTCAAAAGTCTAGTGACCATTGCAAATGATCACTGAACTTTGAAAGTGGCCAGAATGGTCACCTCTTTTTTCTTTTCTTTTTTTCTCTATAAATATATCCCATCATTTCCATTTTTTTCACACAACATTCTGACTTCCAAGTTTCCAAAAACTCTTCTCTTGCACTCTCTTCCACAATTATCAATTATACAATATACTACATTCATTTTTACAATTTCATCTTCAATTTCAATTATTTAATATTAATTCATTCAATTATCACACTACAAATTTACAATTATAAATTCACAATCTTACACACATTAACATTATTTCCATATTCTTTACTGAAGTTTTAGTACTTACTATACTATTTATATATTTTAATTTCAATACAATTCAGAAATAGATACACACTCATTTGTTGAGGGTTTGTTCGGTGTAGAAGGTGAATCACGTATGACGTCGCAAAGTCAATATCAGAATCAATTTTCAAGTGTAAATGAAGTACTCATTTCCCGAAGATATTTCAAATTTGGCTCGGCATGAAAGTAATAATTCAATTGATTTGGATGACGTTGATGTTCCGAAGTAGAACGAAAGAAAGAACCTGAATTAGACATCTCCGATGCTAGAAAGAAGCGAAGGGGAAAAAAATGTAAAATGTTGGAATCACTTTAAATAGATTTCAACGGGTCGTGTGATCGTTGGAGTCCTAGAGTCTAAAGCAGTATGTAAATACTGCCAACGATTGGTATGGCAAAAAAGCATTGATACCACCCACCTCAACCATCACTACAAAGCGTGTGTGGCCAAACATAGACTTCTTGAAGCCGGTCAAACACAACTACAACTTGAACTTGGTAGTCCAAGCGTCGGTTCTACGACTTCGCCCCTCACTACGTGAATGTATTCGGAGGAAAATGCTCGAACGAGAATGGTGAAACTTGTTGCCTTTTGCAAATCGCGGACAACCAACATTTCATCTCTTATGTAAAAGAATATCTTCAATCGATGTACGTTGGGGTAAGTCGAAGAATATATATATATATTGATCTTGAAAACATTAGAGAACAGTAAGTTCAATAAGCAGAAATGGACCGTACTGGAATTTATTTACAAAGAAAATGAGAGACAGAGAGAGACCTTTAATCGTCGCCATCAAATCGAGCTACTTCCTCCTGTTTCATAATTGCGTTCTGATGAACCACCAAAGGGCCAGAAGAAAGCTCTCTTAGTAACACTTCCATGACTTTTCCCAGGCAGCTGGAGCCGACAAACAGGACAAGATTTATGTTGAAGCAACCAAGGAACAATGCAATCAGAATGGTACATATGATTACATGGCATCTGCCTTGCTCGCGTATGCTTCTTGAAGTCTTCGCAGTTTAAACCCGACTTGGCATCTCGCTCTCTTATCGTGACGGTGGGCAGGGCCACGATCACAGAATGAGGAGCCGGGATTTGGGAGCCATTCTGAGTAATGTTCAACATGAGCTGCTCGATATCTTCATCAATCCCGCTTTGGTGTTGGGATTGGGATTGGGATTGGGATTGGGATTGGGGAGGTTGATTGGAACGACGATGGTGGTGTTCAACCATATTGGCCCAAGCCTCGGATAATTTTTCGACAAAACCATTCTGGCAATTTGGGCAAAACAAATATGTTGTCGGAAGTCGAATTAGATGTCTGCATATGTAGCACTAGCACCAGTGAGATGATCCATCATCGCTACTTCTTCTATTTGGCATGCTTTTCTATGCCAACAAGTTTCAAACAGGAAAATCTAATATCCCAAACACCTGCATTCAAATCAATCACTTGAATTAACAAGAAGTAAATCGAGAGGGCGTTAGTTTTTTTGCTCATTTTCTGGGGTTTACGCTGTTTTTTCTCGTCTTTTTTTCTTAGGATTTAATTGACTTCAATCGAGCTCGCTAAGTACCTAATTATTTGTACTTCGTTTATGCTTCCTAATAACATTCTCACAAGAAAAACAATATAAGAATTCCCAGTGAATATATCAGAATTGGAGTTACCAGAGAGAGTGTTGAGGTGGAAAGTTGCAGTTTGATTTCTCCATTTGCACATTTTATGCGTATAGAGAATTAAAACTGGAAATATATGCGGAGACAAAATACGAAAATTAAGAAATTGCATGCCAGAATTTATTATCGAAAATCTAAATTAATCTTAAACACGAGATGTTATTTTGTTCAGTTAATGTGCGATTCTCTTGATGAAAAATAATTTTAAATCATAGTTTTTTCATTAATTGGACAAATTGAAGGCTCTCTTCGGATTTTGACAAGATAAAATTTCGCAGATAAGGCATTCCAAGTATTGAGCTAAGCACACGTCTCTCTAATTGAAATATATTTTAAAATTATGTTTCGGTCAGGGAGGCTGACTATTTAGCAAAACCCGGCTAGCTATCGGGTAAAATGTTTATTTTATCGATTTTCAGATGCACATGAATCAAAAATCCAAAAGTGGGATGTTTTAGTTCATTTTCACAGATCATTTTCTACGTAAAAACAGTCATTTTAAGCATATTTAGGAGTTGTTTATAAAAAGTGTAAATTATAAATAGATAAAAATGAATGATAAATAAGTAATATTTGTATGTCCCAACTAATTATAAGCCTCCGTTTGGTTCCTATTTTTTCACCATAAAAATGAAAAATATGACCGTTATCCATCCGATCCAGCCACCATATTTGACTTTACATCTCTTGTGTGGGGCCCATAATGACTATATTTTTCATTCTCATTTTACAAAAAATGTGTATCAAACGGGGCATAAATGATTTATAAACAGTAGGCACATAAGAGCTACTCGATTCAAGCTTCATAGGTTTGGCTAATTTTGTGGAAGATTATCTTTATTTGAATACTGAACTCCAATTAGACAAAAATAGAGCAAACTACCAGGTACATAACATTACAAAAGCAGATAAAAATAGCAGTGAAAGCAACTCGAAAAACTCTAGAAAATACACACACAACAAAGATGTGTTCTTCGACTGCGCAATCTTGGAATTTCAAGTAGAACAGAGGCAAATAAGCACGAGCACGCATCTTGGGCTTGTGTTCATATCTTGACAGCATCCACAGATTTGGAAGTCAGTAGTTATGTGTAAGAAATAAGTTATTTGTACACTCCGGACTTACCCTTTGGTTGACCCGACCCCACCTGCCCCCTCACATTAGGGGCGAAAATATTAAATTTAATGGAGTGGGACCCGACCTCCATGTGAGTGCTCGGTGGGGCCGTGTCAACCAAAGGGTAAGTCCGGAGTGTACATGCAGCGGGATTGTATGTGTAAACAGCCACCGTGCAAGGTGTAAAGGATCACTTCCAAGTAAACATCCTCGAATAGCCAAATTTGCAACTGAAGGTTGCAGATTAACCTATTACAGAAATCGTGAGAATATTCTATGTCAAGTAAGCACAAGTCCTTTAAGGAGAATCTCAGCAGGCCCGTAGGTTATATAAAATGTAGATTACTAGAGACACAAGCCTCAAGCCTTAGGATTTCCATTTCAGGATACAATCTTGCACCAAATGATTAGATTACTAATTATATAAGCAAATCTAGTATGAGGAAAAAGATATCCATATAGGCTTGGCGATACACATAAAGTGTCCACATCAACTTTCAAAATGTGATATATTGTTTACAAAGATGCAAACTCATATCCTTGGTTTCCCATACTTAAACAGAGAAGAAAAAGGGTACTTAAAAAAGTACTAGAGATTCAGTAGAATTTTGAAAATAGATTGTATTAGTGACCACTTTGATGGATTGTTGTCCTTAGATAATAGTTTTACACGCAGAGACAAAACAAAGAAAACCAAGTGCAGCAGCAAATATTATGAGTACCAGGGAAGAAGTGCAATATACTAGCTAATCAAGAGCCATGGCTTCAGGACCCTCAGTGCCATCCTCAACTCCAGTCCTATTATCATCAACTGATGTTCGCATTTCCTCTACTAAATTCCTCTGTTCTTCCTCAATGGTAATCTGCAATTCATCCACCTGCAATCAAGTATTTAAATATAATTGAGTAAGATAAAAAGGATTACCGAGTAATACACCACAATCTACTAAAACTAAGAAGCGACTCAATAATCTACATTCAATTGGTATATTAAAGGGAATCACCGTCTAATTTATGCCTTCACAATACAGTTATTTAAAGAACAGAAGCATTGCTCAGTGCTCAAAAACAATTTTTGATGACTATTAATTTCTAGTCATATGGCTGTTCATGATGGTGAGTTTTATACCTCCCCTCATTTCCTTTCACACATATCAGTATGAGAACATGAGATTGACGATGGGGATAATTTATGAAGGAGAGGGGAGGAGAGAGGAGAAGAAGGTGCTATAATCAGGATACGAGATCACTTATAGCTACAGTGGATAACATAAATAGAGAAAATAATAACATTTAAACAGAAACATTTTTTTTTTGGTACTTTTATCCTAAAAATATAAAAAAACCAAGAAGTGATACATAATTACTTCAGCAAATCTTGTGTTTCTCTAGGTATTGAAACATTTCTTGGCAATAAGTTCCACCTATATACTCCACATTTTATACACAGTGCACCACAAGCATAGAAATTATCACATAAGATATAAAGCATTGATCTTGTGCAAGTAAATAACCAATACACACCACGTGTAACAGAAGAGCAAATTGCTTTTTGCGAAGTTCCAGTGTCCTTGATCCAGAAGTGTTCTCTGCTTCTAATATTTCTATCTCTTTCTCGAGATCTGTAATGATTTTCTGAGTCTCTGATCTTGGTGGCTGCATGGCAATTAACTTCCTAATAGCCTCACACTCCTCTTTGTGCTGCCTCTCAGTCTTGCTTTCTTCCAGTTGTTTCTTCAGATCTTCTATATCGGCCTGTGCCTGTAAAATCTGCCTGTTTATCTCATCCTTCAATTCGTTGAAGTTCTCTCTCTATTATTAGCATCTATAACTGCTTTACTCTTGAGAAGCGGAATTTCAAAAGTATTCATCTCCTGTAAAAAAAGCCTTGGCAAGTCTCTCAGTCACTGTGGTTGTCGGCTTCTTTCTCTATTTCCAGCACGAAAGCTGTAAACTTTTTCTGAAGTTTCTTCAATGGAGGATCACCTCTTGTCGTTGTCTTACGGGTCAGAAGCTTGTGCTTTATTATTATGTCATCTTCAAGCGGACCAAAAGCATAGTGGGGAGCCGCCATCTCTCCCCTGCCAGTAACCTTCCTCTCTTTTAACATAGTGTATTTGATTGCCATGGAAAATATCACCTAGAAAAAAAAAAAGTTCCGTGCTTTGAAGAAAACAAAAACCTACTCACCCAAAGAAAATTTCCTTAAAAACAAGAAAAATTAGGCATATTTTCAAAAGTTAAAAAATATTTTCAATAAAAAAATAGCAGTCAAACATCCAAAATAAGAATTTGGGTGGAAAAAAAAATAAATGCAATCAAACACACACCTGACTCTTATTTTCTTACTTCTAAAAACAAAACTATCTGTCCGCCTGTGAGCACGCCAAAAAAAAATTAAAAAAAACATACCATACGAGAAACACATTTAAGCATGCACTAAGATTCGCAATTATCCAATTTGTAAGGTTGGTGAATTGAAAGTTTGAGATAATTCCACGCAATTGTTCTCTCCACAAATTTCAGATCAAATTAAAATATTTGTGCTGCTAAACAGCGTGTAAGAACATTTGCCATATATTTCTTGAAATTCCATGCCTGAATGGCTCAGTGAGTCAGTTCAAAATGACTCTAACACGCAACAAGTAGTATAAAATCAAAAGAATCACAGAAACATCAAGCAATGTATTATAGAAGAAAAGTACAAGCTTGAAATGAAATGAGATTAACACTTACGAAACAATTGGTATCGAAGAGAGAGAGAGAGAGAGAGATTTCGCTCGAAGCTTAGGGTTTTAGAGAGGAGGGATTCTTCTCCACGAGCAAAACGAGTAAATCGGTTTCATTCGTTCCGAAGTAGCAAAATAATTAGACTAGGATAATAAATTAGAAAAACATCATTTAAATTTATGATAATTAAACAGACATCCTTCCATTTTTAAATATTACAAGATCCTCCCTAAAGTTTACTTTTCATAACAGATTCTCCCTAAAGATATTGCCCATGATTGATTTAGATTAAAAATAGATTTTCATAACAGATTCTCCCTAATAAAATTTGATAAAATTTATTGTTAAAAGGTTTATTGACTTTGGCTTAAATTTTAATCTAAAAATATGGACTTTATTTATTATACTATTTTGATATTATTGTTTTATTACATTTAAATTTAAATTCTATATTTATGTATTTTCTTATTTCTAAAGATGTATTTTTTTTTTTCATATTTTTTACTCTGGCGAGATCATTTTAATTAAAAAATAACATTACAAAGTTTATTAATAAAATTACAAAATCTTAAATTTCACTTTTTGTAAATATGATTGACAAATAAGTAACAAAACAACATAAGTACGTGTCTTAAAATGTTAATTATACATTTTTTTTATATTGCTTGATTTAGTTCGTTCGTTTTTTTGTTAATGGGAAATCAATATTCACAATAAGTAAGATCGGGCTGAAATTACTCTTTATGAAAAGATAAAATATAAACTTTTTTTTTTTAAATTAAAACAATTTGTTTTTGTCTAAGTTAAAATTAAGAAAAAGAGAAATAATTAAACAAATATAAATTTATATTATAGCATAACAGAGGAGAAAATAGACATTTTATGTTAAGCAGGAAAAAAATTATATTTTGAAAACATGAAAGAAGTCTGTCATAAATTTTTGAAAAGATCTATATAATTTGGGACGTGTGTTATATATCCCAGGATTAAATCCCGAGACTAAACAGGGCGCCAAACCATTGAAGGGGGGGCCTGTGAGCTAAATGGCACCCTTGTTTAGTCCCAGGATTTAATCTCGGGATGTAAAATTTTGTCCATATAATTGAGTCTTAAATGAATGGTAACAATGAATCCACTCTTTATCACTTGCAAATTTTGTACTCTCTGCACCATGAATGTTTTTATCATTTTGATAGTTGACAAATAATTCACAAATAAGCAGCTTATTTTCCACATATAGACGGTGATTTGCAAGTCTGCAACACATCATAACATGTATAGATCAAATAGGGCTTTTCTATATTTGCACTGAAAGAGCAATGCCTGGTGCATTTATCATTACCTAACTAAAGAATACAGACTATCATACACCATAACATTCAGCTCGACCAGTTCTTCGAACACTTCAACTCGGATATGCATAAGCAGTAAGTTCTAACAAGATTAAGCTAATAAATATACATAGAGACGAAAATTAAGCAGCATTAGCATCAGAAGCAAAAGAAAAAGCCCTCTACATCTCGATTTCCTAACAGACTCCTCCAGTAGAACCACGAGTACAATCCTAAGCTCAGCTGAGCTACAAAATTTTCACAGCTTAATGTCAGAATGAACTTGTTCTTCGAAGCTGATATCTTGGTTCGTTGAAATTGCAAGACATCATTTTCTCCCATTCCTAGAAAGAATAAGAATAGCACGGAGTTATCATCCTTACCATCAAAAGAGGAATACAACAAATAGAAATGGCTTTGTTCGCTATAAAGTAACCTTACCATCACTGTCAACAAACCCCGAGAAGGGGGACAAAGGAAAAGCTAGTTTACATTATAGCAAAATTAAAAACTTCACCCCATAGGAGAAAAAGTACTGAAATGACACCATCATATATACGGATTTATGGTAAGAGTACTTCAACAAAGTTTATGATCTCCCGGTTTCTGTAGGACATACACAGCCAGAAATGGTTAAATAATCTGAATTTTGAATATAGTCAATTTGGATACAAACTTCTGTTTTCTACTACTTTAATATCCATTTACGTGCGACACACAGGTAGAGGGACGCTGTGTCTAAATTTGCGTGAAGAGTACACATCCTAATTTCATGAAATATTTTATTGGCCTATGTAATGGATGAATACAAAACTATCAGATGAAAATGCAATTGTGTCCATAATAAACTAGGATAAAGATAAAATACATAATCATTGGACACTTCAACCTGCAGAGGATGATATAAACGAATCTTTTTTTTTTTTTTTTTGATCGTGGATGTCCGAGCCAACTTTCGCACACCTCAACTAATCTCACGGGACCCCGAAGTTTACAGTCGGATACTCACCTAAGTGGTTCTGAGGGACTCGAACTGGTGATCATTGGTAGCAAACTCAAGATCTGACCAACTGAACTACCCCTCAGGGTATGAAAACAACATAATGGAAATTCAAACAAAATGGATCAAAATAGAACCAATTTTTCATTTTGGATTTTGCAACTACAAGAAGAAGAAATTTCAGAAAGGCAAATTTTGTCAACCATATCGCATTCAAAAACCGATGCAATGGAAGATGACTTAGCCAGACCAACTCCAACAATATCTATAGTTAGAATTCAAAGCCTTTTCAGCAACCTATCAATTATCTATTTAAAAGAGGAAAAACGTGAACACGTGTTAAGCACAAGAAGTGATTTACAAATGATGTAACGATCATCCAATGATTCGACTGATGTAGATACCATCGAATATATAGTGAAGGGTGGTGGCTTGTCATGAAAACAGAAAAGTAACACCATTCAAAGAGAAGCTCTCTTGTTTCTTAGCCTCCTTGCATGCCTAGATTCTTGTTAAGCCAATTTTTTTCTACATTTTGGGTGGATTGCAACTCATAGATCTTCAGATTGCTACTATTAACACGGTCTATCCTCGGCAAGTTTAGTTGTGAAAAAATGTTTGAGCGTCTATTTTGGTTCTTTCTACATGTGGGAGATATCCCTCAAGTATTGGTGATGGTCTGGTCATATTGGTGGATGATGATTTTTTATTTTTTTTGCACAAGCTTCTAGTTCTCTAGTTGGCTTAGTCAATATGCATTGTAAACACAATTATATGTATCATTTGAGCTTTGGACGAGGACAATTAGGTCATCAAATAAATTTTCAAACTCAATTTGGTTTCAAGAATACTACATCGAGTTTGAGGGGATTTGAAGTCTTGAAGATACATGAAGATTATAAGATTATTCTCCGTGATAATTTTCCACTGGTGTGGGATTATTTTTTCTCAAATATTGATTTGTGATCACGCAATCTTTACATTTAGAGCTATTTGTAACCCTATAAATAGGGTCTTCTACTTTGTAATAGTTAAGCAATATATTAAATATTGTCTACATTATCCAACATGTAGCAACATTCTAACTTTCTGAATAAATTTGGAGACTAAATCTACAACGTTTGAAAGGCATATATAGCAGAAGCAATGTATCACTTTAGTGTATAATGATTTTGTTAGCAGAATAACCAACCAAAGCAAATAAAATGATAAAATATGATAACTATGCTGATGGCAACTTCAAATTTTTTGGTTGTGAAACAAGATTTGTTAGGGATGAAATGGAATGAAAGCCTGAATCATGTAATTAACTTTAAACTAAAGGATTTTCCGAAAGAAGCTATGTAATTATGTAAAGATATTATGATTGTGATGGCTGGCAGTTCATCAAGGCCTTGCATCATATTTAACAAGGTAATCTGCAGAGAAAGTTGTGATTAGGTTGGCTAACTGTGAAAAGAGTTTCTCACTTCTGTCAAGAAACCATTTGATGAAAAATTTCGTGCATGATGACTAGAAATGATCCCCTAAGAAATGGCAAGCTCCTCCACAATATTCATATGATTCCCTTCTCTTTCTGGAAATACTTGTACACCGTAAGAGGGTTTCAAACTACTTTTATCTTTTTCAGTGATGAATGGACTAACCTGAATTTAGTTACCAAAGTCCAAGGATTCCTTAGCCAAAAAAAAAACACTTTAAGTGGCAAATGTTAACTATATAGTAGTTTCTGTAGCAAAGCACACAATTTTTGCATATTGACTGCTGAACTCATCACTCTCATCCTAGAGATCTCCAATCATATATTATATCCTGTCTTTATCTGTTCTTCAACTTAAAACTACATGAAATATTCAGTCTCGTCCCATTTGGATATGATATGGAAACTTTCAGCTTAGTACCCTAAATAAACATCCGTTTGATAAAAAGTCCCATTTGTTTCTTGGTTAAGTTTCAGTTGGTAAATGCTACAAACTACTCAGATCTAACAGAATCAACTTGCAGCAAGCATCTCATGTTTTAAAACATAATAGTTACACCGTAGAAAACAAAACTAGGAAGAGAAAGCAAAAAAAAAATTCAGATACACTTTACCTTCTCTTTCTTGAGCTTCGTGTTTAGCTCTTCGAGACGGGAAACCTTGCTCACCAACTCATTGTGGTAAGCCTATGAACATTATCATGTAGTAAGAAAATTGAAGTCAGAGATATGTAGAACAAAGCAAAAATGCAGGCAAAGATAACACAATAAGATTTAAAATGTTGCCTGTTTTCTTGCCCGGGACCGTGCAGCAGATTCCCTATTTTTAATCTTTCTCCTTAGCCTTCTCTCATGGGTCCTATCAAGGTCTCCAGTGTACCTCTTCCAGCCTGGGTTTGGTGTATCCGATAATGTATCTATCGAAGGAGAAGGAGACAGACCCATTTGAGGCGTGAAACTCTGTGGAGCTAAAGTGTTGTCCAACCCCATAGCAGGTCCAAGAGAAGTATCAGCCACATAAAGCCCTGCTCTCACCAAAAAATCCTCCAGAGTGGTCTCCCCAAGAGTTGGCTCCCTTTCGTGGCTAATCATTTCGTCCATGTACATAGTCCTTTGTCCTTGCTGGATATCCCTCCACACCTCATCCACTGTCTTCCCCCTAATCGCCCTCACTAGTGACAGGCTAGCCTGGTGCTGGAGCGAGGCCGTATGGGAAGCACTAGTTGGGTCCATTCCAGAAGAACGGCTTGCCTCGGCCGTCAACACATTCTTTAGCAACTCGTCAAGGTTCATGGTACCTAATGGTTTACCTAAATCACCTAACTTGTTTTCAACCTCATTGAGCGTGAGCCTAAACCACGAGCTTTGCCTTGCCATTGGCTGTTGTACATGAGACACTACTGCCCACCAATAATCACATGAGAATTCGTCGTCTGAATCCCCAGTTACTCCCTCAACTCCTAACAATTATATAGTCTGAAGCAACCACAAGAAAAATCCCTAACTAAATATCAATCAGCTTCTTCCAAGAACCTTAAAAATTAATATTTTAGCATCAAGATTCTATCATTAGGACCTCAAATCATTAATACGAAAGGGAAGATAAGCTAGGAGCAATCTTTCAGCTCAACGTCATGCATTTACACAGGCCTATATATTCACATATATAAAGACAAACAAAATCCAGAGGAATCAAGCAAAAGACATAAAACTCAGGCATAAGAAAGATTGAATATTAGTATATTACTCCCTCCCTACGCCCAAGATGGAATAAAATCTTTTTTTCATTTTTCAAAACCAGACAAGGATTTTCAGCGGTCAAACAACAGAAAAGACCCAAGATTTTAATTTTGTTCCAAAATAATAACTGTAGAACATTGAACATAGTAAATAAATGTGTGTAATTATCGCAAATAAAAACCACAAATTAATTACCTGGGGATCTGATTATCTGGATCTTTACAGAAGAATTGTGGGGAAATTTCAAAATATAGAGAGATCCCTTTCAATTCTGTGGACTTCTTTGAGGGATCCACGTGTGCGTTGAGTTTGCCAAAAAAACAAAACTTCTTTTGGGTTTCATGCTATACTGTGGACTTATTAATAGTAGATTCCAGATTTGGGAAATCGCTATGATATGTGATATTCAGGAGTTGTTCCAACGGTCCCTCAATTTGTCTATGTCAATCATTCTGCACTAAAATTTAAGATATCGAATTTTGACCATTAAATTTTAAAAAATATTGGACATTACTTACTAATATAACATTCGTTTAAAATCTCTAACGAAATTGATGACGTAATCGAAGGAATGTCATGTGAAGTCTCATCACGCTGTTAAAATTTGAGATGATCGAATTTTGATCACTAAACTTTGAAAAACGTCTTTGATTGCTTACTAAACTTTGAAAAATGTCTTTTATTACTGACTAAACTTTAAGGAAGTTGAACTTGAACCTTGGCCACTGAAATTTGTAATGGTCGAATTTTGAAAAAAAAAAAAATTGATTGCTCACTAAACTTTCAAAAACGTATTATGTTGCTCATTGAACTTTTAAGTGGTCCAATTTTGATTTCTAAACTTTGAAATAGTCGAATTTAGACCTCTACACTTTAAAAAACGTCTTCTATAGCTCATAATAAATTTGGATTTAATTAAAATTCTTTGTTAAAATTTGGATTGAAAATTTAATTTAATTTAATTCTAACAATAAATTTAACCAATGTTTGGTAGAAATTAAATTTAAATTTTTATCAAACTCAAAGTCAAGAATTAATTTTAATTACATATTTCATGGAACATATAAATTTTCAAGCACACATTTCATCATTTTTTTTTTATCAAAATTTGCAAAAAAAAAAAAAAAAAAAAAAAAAAAAAAAATCTTATTTTAATCCTCGCTAAACAAGGGCTTATTGTGTGTTTCATGTAAACTTCAACTATCAAAAATTAGATTTAATTTAATTTTAATAATAAAATTATTGTATATTTCGTTGCAAAATTCAAATATTATGATAAATCATGTTTGCAAAACAATGCAAATAAATTGACTATTAATGGCAACAGAATAAACAATAAATGTGTTATTAAAATTAAATTAAATTAAATCTAAACTTTAATATTTGAATTTTACAACAGAACACACAGTAATTGGAATTAAATTAAATTCAAATGTTAATAACAAATTTTAATTAAATCCAAAATTAAAATAGAAAACGTTTTTCAAAGCTTAGTGATCAAAGTTCAACCACATCAAGGTTCAGCAAGCAATAGAAGACGTTTTTCAAAATTTAATGAATAGTCAAAAATATTTTCCAAAATTTAGTAGCCAAAATTCGACCATATCAAAGTTTATCGAGCAATAAAAATCGATTTTCAAAATTTAGTGAACAATCGAAGATACTTTTCAAAGTTTAGTGATCAAAATAACGTAATGAGGCTCCACATGTACATTCCGTCAACCACGTCATCAATTTCATTAGAAATTTTAAACGGATGTTATACCAGTGAGTAATGTTCAACGTTTTTCAAAGTTTAGTAGTCAAAACTTGAAGTCTTAAACTTTAGCGAGCAATTGAAGACATAGGCATAAATTCAGTGAGCATTGGAACAATTAACTTGATATTTAACTACTTCTCTCCAAGAAAATTGCAACTTGGGTATCTAACATTTTTGAAAAGTGAAAAAAGGTCCAAACTTCTATTTTTTTGACGGTATAGTCTCTAACCCCTTGGTAAATATGCAATTGAGGGACCTCTTCACAGTTTATGTCCAAGAATCATAGAGTTTAGACCCCGCTTGATTCTTATTATTTGTAGAATGAGAATGAAAAATATAGCCGTTATGAACCTCACGCAAGAGATGGAAAATAAAAAATGGTGGCTGGATATGATTGATAACGGTCATATTCATTTTTATGATTGATTAATGGGAAACAAACGGGGCATTAATGTATAATTGAAATTTGGCCTTTTAAAAAGAAGGGCAAGATTGACTTCCCATATTATAACACTTGAAATCATAAAAGTAATTTAAAAAAAAAAAAAAAAAACTAAAACCAAATAGAAAAAAGAATTCAAGAAAAAGGTAAGTATCCAAACAATTAAAAATATATTTTCATGTTCTCCATCACCCCGTGAATAATCCCTAAAGACCCACGATGCCACCACCCTATCATGTCACATTGTTGCCAACATTACAACCACCAAGTGTTTCAATTCCTACTCGTCTGATAATAATGGATTGATATTTCAGCATGAGTTCTTTGGCTCAGGAGTGGAGAGTTTTGTTTCCTATGAGATTGTTAAGTTCTGGAGGGATTGGATCATTTTGAGGAGGTAACGAGAAAGGAGGGCTCATCATGCAAATTATGAAAATAGGTTGGTTATGAGGGTTTTGGTCTGGTGAGTAGCATTAAAAGCATATGTGTGTTTATGCGCAAGCATATGAGTTGTCCAATTTTAGTATTATTTTAAATGTTTAAAAATAATATTTTTTGAACTTTATACATATTCTTCAAAATTTCAATACATATAATAAATGCTACAATTATTTGAAATTTATGCATATTTTTCAAATTTTCAACAAAAATATATTGCTCAAAATAATAAATCCCGCAATTTCTTGGTAATCAATTTAAGCAATTAGATTAGACACTATTACGTGTTTAAAATGCCTAAATCTTGTGTAACTCTTTTATCAACTCTAATTCAATTTCCTCTTTTTCATCAAAGTCATTTTCTGTATTCGATGCAAAATCATATTTATCAGGCTCTCTCATTTCAACTCGTAATTTTTTATTATTTCTTGTAGATGGTAAAATATTTATTGTCAACCTCTTCATCATCACAACCATCAACAATCCAAAATTATGCATTACTAGCATCACTTACTAGTAAAATTAGAGGAAGATCGAAAAAGGAGGCTTGACGTAGATAATTTGCAACTTTGTGAAAAAATTGTTTTGATTTATTATTTTTTTCAAATGTCAATTTTTTTACATATTGCTGTATATAATTTATGTATTTGGATAATTTGAGCTAATTTGATGTTTGTTGAGTTCAATTTGCCTTTTTTAAGTGATAAGAATGGACTGAGCTTTGCTAAGTTAATTTTGGCACCATTTTTTAACACGATGCATGTGTATTTTGACGTTTAAGCGTGCATATGTGGTCAACGAAATGAGTTGACCGTATTATTATACGTATACCCCATGTGCGAGACGTTTCAAAAAAAATATTTAACATATGAAAACAGTTTAGAACACTAGTCACGGAGTCCAAATTCGAAACCCCACCTAAGCCCCAAACTATCGTCACCATCCCAACAATCACCAATCTGCAGCTACTTTGAAATCATAACCATCTCGCAACTGTCAAAAACTTGCCACCACGAAGGAAATACGAAGGATTTTTCATTTTAGCCCCTGTTTTGCCCTATTAAGATTAAAATTCATTTCTCTCTACTTATCAACCATACATTATCCAATAAAATGATATTATACTTAATCTCAAAACTTTTTTATTATTTTTTAACCACATATTCTTCAAAAAATTACTGTTCAAAAATACATTTTTCCCAAATTATCATTATAAAGGAGGCCAAACAAGGGTTTAATATAAGTCCATGTTTGGTTCTAATCACTATTAAATCTTTATATAACTCAAATATGACCATATATTATAAATCTAAATTTTGTTTCTTAACTTGTGTAGTTGTCTATGATTGAAATAGCATATTGTTGTCCACAAATTTAATCATGTTTGGATGGGGTCTGGTTTATTGAAAAGTTGGCGATTAATTCATTTCTTTTTAAAGATATAGATTAACTTGTAGTTTAGACAATTGGTTGAGGACCAATGGAACATATTTTCACAATTGATAGGCTCGAGTAGTCTTCTATTGAAATTCAAGTTCTTTGCGCAAATATTTCAATAAATAATCATAATGCATACGAGAAAACAAACAATTTATTCTATTTAAAACAACAAAATCAAGGGTAGATGTAAACGTCTTGGATATATTCTTATTATTGCAATATTCTCCAAATTTAATTTCAAACTTATATTATAGTAAATTAGAGATGGTTGAACAAGGGACATTTTGGTTTATCATCTTCTTTCTAGAGGCCAATACTTGCTCAAATGCATCGAAGAGAAGTCTTTCCATTTACTTGGTAAAAGTCAAATGACTATTTTGTGGGCGTTTGACCCCAATTTTTTGAAATATTGATTTTATAATATTGATTTTTTTTGGAGAATTTGTGGTTAAAAAATTTAAAAATTTAGATTCATGTATAGAATTATTTTATTAGGAGAATATATGGTTGAAAAAGAGTTCGAGGAAAAATGAATTTATGAAAAATGGGCTCAAACAAGGGCACGTGTTTCAATGATGATGTTTTTCTGGTGTTTTTGTGTAGGCCGATTGACGAAGTCTTCATGTCATGTGTATTTTTAAATATGGACAATAATGTGGTTAATTGCAATTACCTCCGCAAAAAAATTGAATTTATTTTAGAACTATGAGTGACCTTTCTTTTTAATATTTCTACAACATTATTGTAAAACACTTTTCTAAGTAGCCCTGTGTTTATTAAAAAAGCCATTTGATATACAAGATAAATAAACAGGGGGTAATAAAATTGGATGGTAATTACCTTTAGTATTGTATTGTATTTTAGATTCTGTTGGGATAGACAATTCAATATTTTAGGTAGGCTATTGTTATTGTTGAATTTAAAAAAATAAAATCAGTGTTCCATATCCTCAAGCACCAGGAAATAGTGGTAAATAAAATGATTAGACCAAATCAGAATCGAACCAATTTGAGCAATTCGATTCGATTCTACCAAAAAAAATAAAATTGGTTCTTTGACTTGATAATTATTTGGTTATGGTAGAACCAGATTGAGAAATAAACTCAATATATATATCTCTGTGTGTGTGTGTTACAAATCAGTGAATCACATATAAAAATCAAAAGTTTAGACTTTTGTGAATAAAACTTTATTTTATTACATGATATTTAATTTGATGATTGATAATTTGAACTTCTTGAATGCTTGACATTTAGTCCTTGTTTGAGCCCATTTTTTCCATCAAAATACATTTTCGAACAATGATTTGATTTCACTTCAACCACATATTATTCAATAAAATAATATTACACGCAAATTTAAAAAATTTCTTTATTTTTTAATCACACATTTCTCATCAATACACTATTCAAAAATTTAATTTTTGACAAGAATGTGGCTTAAACAAGGGCTTAATTTTTTATTTAGGTATATAGTAATAATTTATGAATATGATGATAGATTTTAATTTGTATTTATCATTTGAAAATTTCAGTAATGGAACTAAAACCAAACCAAACAACACTAGAAACGAATTGTTCGGTTCCTCTTAAAAAAAAAAAAAAAAAAAAAAAAAAAAAAAAAAATCATTGGTTCATGATTCAGTTTGATTTCTTGGAACTTGAACCAAATGAAATCATATTCGCCCCTACAAAGAAGGTTAAAACTTAAAACTCAATATTGCTGCTACTATCAAAAAGGATAATTGCTTCATTAATTCGGGAATGGTCATTTGGGATGCACAGAGAGGGGTGATTTGCAATCCAAGAGGACCTCAGGCTTGTACTCGGTGGAGACAGTTGAGGCAATACCAGTTTGTGATGGACTAACATTTGCCATGCAACTTGGTCTACATATTGATTTGGTGGAAATGCACTTGCTCAAAGTAATACATGGTATCAAGGCAGATTTGAGTTTCAATCCAAAGGCAGTTATGTTGCACGATATTATATCCTAATTTTTTTTAAAAAAATATAAATTTGATGACGGGAGAACCCATAGTCGCTACCCTCCGGGTACGTACTGAGTAAACCCTCGGATTGACATAATAACCTGCAAACCACGTCAGTCAGGTTAACCACATTAAACAAGCCCTGTGCGACAGACTCGACCGAGAAAGTGTTGGTAGGGAGAATCGAACTCGTGATCAAAGGTCTCCGCGCTCACCTACTCCACCAATTCGGCGGTGTGATATTATATCCTAAATTGCTGATACTGGTGGGTGGTTCTTGCTACTTTTCTCGTGAGGGGCGCAAAGTAGTCTGAGCCGTTACTTCTTATATTGTGTTGAAATAGGCAATGTTGTTTTATATTTCACAGATCTTCTCTCTAGTTATTCTTGATAATATCAATTTTAAGGAATAATATTACTCGTACATAGAGGAGTTACATAATTACTTGCATATAAATGAAATGTCAAAAAGAGAGTAGAGAATTTTTTCTTTTATTTGGTTGAATAAATTTTGACTCAATCATATTTCATCATACCATACCATGTATATGTAAACTATTAAATACATATGGTACAACCCGATTAATAAAATTATTTTAATTTCAACAAATTGACTCTTTAAAACCATTTTGTTTACTATCCAATTTATGATATGTTAGATGATACACTAAATGAAAGTTAAAATTAAATATCTTATTTAATTGTAGTTATCATTCATCAGAAAATCGGCTGTTTACAGCCGATTTTCAGGCTGTCAACAGTCGGTTTGACCGGCTGTTGACTTTTAATTTTTTTTAATAACAATAAATAATTTAATTATTATTCTGTATTTTCGTATATAAAAGAAAATTAAAAAAATTTAATATTTTGATAAAATAAAAGAAATAACTTTAAATTGATAATTACGAAAATGAAATAATATTATTTTTTTAATATAGTATATTCCAAATGTAATTAAATAATATTTGTATTTTTTTCTTTAATAATTTCCTTTTGTTTTAATTTGCATATATAAAATAAAATAAATAATTTTTTTAATTTAATAATTTACTACCAAAAATCAAACGTAATTAAATAATATTTGTATTTTTTTCACTTTAATAAATTTTTTTGTTTTAATTTTTATATATAAAATTAACTAAATAATTAATTTTAAATTGATAATTACGAGAATGAAATATTATTTTATAACAAATTAGCAAATTCTTATTTTTTTTTCATTTTAATATTTTAATTAATTTAAAATTCTTCAATTTAATATTATTTGTAAATAAATATTTATTTTTTTCAAAGTTAATTATATATATATATATATATATATATATATATAATTAAATGAAGAAATTTAAATTGATAATTACCAAAAATCAAACGTAATTAAATAATATTTGTATTCTTTTTTACTTTAATAAATTTCTTTTGTTTTAATTTTTATATATAAAATTAAATAAATAAATAAATAATTTTAAATTAATAATTACGAGAATGAAATATTATTTTTAAAAAAATAGCAAATTCTTATTTTATTTTCATTTAAATAATTTAATTAATATAAAATTCTTTAATTTAAATTTTTTAATTAAATATTCTTTATAAATAAATCTTTAATGTTTCGAATTTAATTAAATAAAATTTATATCTTTTACTTACTTTTAATATTTTTCATTTCTTTAAATTATTTATCTATATAATTAAATGAAGAAATTGAAATTGATAATTATCAAAAACGAAATTCAAAAGGAAAATTTAAATTAATAATTCTTTTTTTCGTTTTTTTACTTGTAATATTTTATTTAATTCTTTTTTTCGTATAATTATTAGAATTCGGTTTACTTAATTTTTTGAGATTATGTTGTATTCCATTATCTAATGTTTCATGTGCTAATAATTTAAATTTTTACAACATAGAGTACCATTTGGATGCAACATTGAGACAGATGTTAGGTAAGGATACCTGAAATAGTAGCCTTAACAGTTACAGATTAGTATTGGATTTGTTGGATGCAGAGTATGAAGATATGTTTCGTCAGTCCTTTTTGTGGCCCCTATACGAGTAGAGACACCTGCAGTTCTCGGGGCAGATCATCGATACCCTATTGTGTCGATTGCTGAGTCCAGTCGATGGCGATGCCCTTCACTTTCAAATTGTTTAATTAAATATTTTTTGTAAAGAATCTTCTATTTTAATTAAATAACATTTATATTATTTATTTAATCTTTGTAATTTTTTTTTATTTTTTATTTTTTAATATATATAATTAAATAAAGAATTTTCAATTGATAATTACCTTAATTAAGTATTATATTCAACGAAATTAAAAAAAAATTCATTTAATTTTTTCTACTTTAAAATAGATTAGTTAAATATTCTTTGTAAAGAATCTTCAATTTTGTTCAATTTTAATTAAATAATATTTATAGTCTTTATTAAATTTTTGTAATTTCTTTTTGTTTAATTTTTAATATATATAATTAAATAAAAAAATTCAATTGATAATTACCTTAATTAAGTGTTTTATTCAACGAAATTAACAAAATCATTTTTTTTTTCATTTACTGTTTTTACTTTAAAATTGTTTAATTTAATATTCTTTGTAAAGAATTTTCAATTTTGTTCAAATTTAATTAAATAATATTTATATTCTTTATTCAATATTTGTAATTTCTTTTTGTTTATTTTTCTAATATATATAATTAAATAAAGAATTTTCAATTGATAATTACCAAAATTAAATATTAAATAAGTAATAAAAATAATTAAATGTTACGAAATTGAATAAAATTTATATAATTAAATAAATAATTTTAATTTGGTAATTATCAAAATTAAATATTTTATATTATCAAATTAGCAAATTAAATTTATATAATTAAAGAAATAATTTTAATTTGATAATTACCAAAATTAAATATGAAATAAATAATTATATAATTAAATGTTAGGAAATTTAATAAAATTTATATAATTAAAGAAATAATTTTAATTTGTTAATTATCAAAATTAAATATTTTATATTAGCAAATTAGCAAATTAAATTTATATAATTAAATAATTAATTTTAATTTGATAATTATCAAAATTAAATATGACATAAATAATTATATAATTAAAAGTTACGAAATTGAATAAAATTTATATAATTAAAGAAGTAATTTTAATTTGGTAATTATCAAAATTAAATATTTTATATTAGCAAGTTAGCAAATTAAATTTATATAATTAAAGAAATAATTTTAATTTGATAATTACCAAAATTAAATATGAAATAAATAATTATATAATTAAATGTTAGGAAATTTAATAAAATTTATATAATTAAAGTAATAATTTTAATTTGGTAATTATCAAAATTAAATATTTTATATTAGCAAATTAGCAAATTGAATTTATATAATTAAATAATTAATTTTAATTTGATAATTATCAAAATTAAATATGAAATAAATAATTATATAATTAAATGTTACGAAATTGAATAAAATTTATATAATTAAAGAAGTAATTTTAATTTGGTAATTATCATACCAAAATTAAATATGAAATAGATAATTATATAATTAAATATTACGAAATTGAATAAAATTTATATAATTAAAGAAGTAATTTTAATTTGGTAATTATCGTATCAAAATTAAATATGAAATAAATAATTATGGAAGTGCAAATACTATGAACTTGTTTCTAACCTTATGACGAAGATTCGAGTGTTAGATGTCAATTGGATGATGAAATGAGTCAAAGTGATAAAATATAGCCAAAACATGATCACATATCAACTTTCAAGTTGATAAGTTTTGCATCGATTTTTAGCCTCATCTTGAAACCTCTTTTTGACGTAGTAGAAGATCAAATTAGAAGTTGGCATTTAAATCAAAGTTGTATCCCTTTAATTTATCTTTCCAACACATGTTGAATCATCTCAATCGGATATCGGTAGAGAACGTTATGGCCAAAAGGAGTGAAAATAAATCAATTTTCAACCGTAGAATGATGTCCAAATTTTTAGTTGGAGATTGAGATCCATTTTTGTCCTAGTAAACGTTCGAATTGAGAAGGAGCTATTTCTAGCAAAGTTGTAGCCCTTTAAATTATCTTTCCAATCCATTTTGAATCGCCTTAATCGGATATCGAGAGAAAAAGTTATGACAATAATAATGAAACAGACATATAATGAAACAACCAAAAAAGTCAAATTTTGACTATTAACAGCCGAAATAGGAGCTGTTTACAGCCAAAAAATTGGCTGTTAACAGCCGACTTTTCGACTGTTAACAGCTGAAAAATCGGTTGTTAAGAGTAGAAAATTCGTTTATTTATTTAAAGGCAATTTTATCTTTAAATCTTCAATAAGTCAAAGTAAAAATATGAACTTATGAAAAAGTTAAAGTGGAATTAAGGCCTTTTAACTGAGCCATTTTTAAAAGAATCCGTCAATATCTGATTAAAATTTGGCAAAAATTGGATAGAGGCAGTAACATTATTACAATTGGCTAAGCATTACTCTTTGATTAGACATTACTTTTTATTACACGTTCTTGGGACTCACAGTACACAACTTCATAGGAGAATCGTAACGTTCAAGGACAACGATAATGCACAATGAAATCATCGTTGGAGATCACGCTAGTACCGTATGAAAGAAGGACGAGGTCTGATGAAACGGAACGCCACTGTTATCTGAGGAAGATTTTATCTCAAATTTCAGGCAAAAAATTTCGATTTTGATTTTGGGTTTATATCGAAAATTCCCAAAGATATCGTTTTTTTGTTCTCTTTTTAACAATGTGGGTTTACTGAATATTTTCTTTTTTCTTGAAAACCAGGGAAAGATGAAAATTCCGTCAAGGGTTTAATGGAGACACAGTTTGGATTAATACGATGTATGTTGTCTCTTTCATTTGTTTTATACAAAAACTTTACTGTGGAGTGTATATCAGTGTATTTCTTTTTCCCCGGATTTTGTTTTTAAATTTCGGGGTTTTTGTAAGATTTTGGAGTCTTGCTTAAGTTAATTTCATGTGGGGGTTTTTTTTTTTTAATTATTAATGGTGCCGTATTAGCTGCGTGATTGCTATCTTTTGTATGAAGAGAACATAAATATGAGAATAAATTTGAGTATTTTTTCATAGACTGAGATTTTAAGTTAAGTTAATGATCTTGTTGAGAACTTTTCTTTTATACTAGATTAGTTCATCCTGTAAATAACTCAAGTTTTCCTCAAGAATTCTAGTAAATGTCGATCTCGTGACCATTAACATTAGTTATTTTGCACTATCATTTTGAGAAGGAACTCTTCATATTCTCTTCGTAAATTGTTTATAATGTTAGAATTTTGGCACGTCTTTTAATAGTTAATGCACAATGTAATTCCGGTTATGATAATGATCTTGCTGGAAATTTTTGTTCTTTTTAACCATATTTGTTCCATGTTGCAAATATCCAAATTCTTGTGACTTCTAGTAAATCGTAATCTCATGACCATTTTAATTAAATATTTTGGCCGACTTCTTTAAAAGAAACTCCTCATTTCCTCCCATTCCATACCTATATTATGATGTCCAAATGAAAAATAGGAACCCATGCTTAGGCCATAGGTTACTGAACGTACATGTTTACAAAGAAGTCTGATAGAATAATTTTGTTAATTACAGATAAACAAGATGAACTCTCCTTCTCTCTGTTCTTTTTGCGGGGTGGGGTTGCTTCTAAAAGAGAGTTTGAGGACTTCAGTAGGTGTTAGAAATGATTGCACACATATATAGAGGAGTCTTTCGGGATGTGACTAATGTGACCAGATTCATAATAAGTATACTTGAGGAAGTGACAAGCACACCATCACTAACAAAAAGTTAAAAAGTCATGGCACGCCCCCCACAAGCACCCCTTGGCTCAAGGGACCAAAAAATGCCTTCGTTTTCCCCACTTCGTCGGCCATTGCCGCCTTCCTTGTAGAAGTCTCTGGGTTGACTTCGAAGGCCGAATTCTATACAGAGAATGCTGTAATAATAATTGGTCCATGAGAGACTTTTTCAATTCTTGCAAAAGAAAGGGCCTGCTTATAGAGCTAGCCAAGGAGGCAATACTAGTTATCATGTCAGAGAGAGAGGTCAAAGAGATGCCTGGGCCCTTAGCTGGACCCCGTAAAACCCATTACTTAATAAGGATTTGTTACACGCGATATTCCGATGACTTACTACTAGGAATTGCTGGTGCCGTAGATCAGACCTAGCAGCAGGCTGGCGGGCCGTGCCTAAATTCAGATCGGACTAGATTCTTTTTTGTTTGAGCTGCTCCCACGCACGTGGACCAGAAGATCTCACTGATCGTGGACTACACAAGTGCGTAAAGATCTTCGTGGGACCGTGAATGGGAAATTATTTAGAGAAAGCTATTTTTTAAATATGATATTCCAGAGTTTCCTGACTATTTTAGATCTCAGTGCATGAAGGTCATATTGTTAAATGATACTCCTCCCTTTAAAGGCATGTGGCAATTTTTTTATTTTTATTTCGGTACGATAATGTTACACATGCCTTTAGTGGAGAAAAGGAGAAGGATTCCTTCTAGGTTCTTGTTTCTTCTTTTTTGCTATCTTCATTCTTTGCTAGATTCTTCTATTATGTGCAACTTAAAAACAAGTACTGCTTCATATTTTTTTTAATTGCATTTTTTATCCCCATTGGACAGCATGATTTGCTTTGTTTATTCAAGCATTGTACTTCACTGGGTGGGCCTATGGGCCAACCTAATTGAATATCACGATATTGAAGGCTGGTAATTCATCTAAATAATAAGCTCAAAATTCTAAACTCAAAATAGGTATGAGATGTTATTTTATTTGGGAATCTTACTCTGTCTATATCAACTCAAATTGCTCCTTTGACTTTTTGGTTGGCTTGAACATTTTAGTAGAGAAATGAAACTCAATTTGCATGGCTGGATTTGAATTTAGAATGTTGGACATGCAAACATGTGCAAACTACCTTTGACGTAGTATTTAACAAATTTGTCATGTTAAATGGTGTCATCGCGCAAACCATGCAGTTACCATCAAGACCTATGAATTCGATGACGTTTAACATATGGCATACCAAGTCAGTCATTTGCATGCATTTCCTTTTTAGAAAATAAAATATATAAAAGGTAATTAATAATTAAATTGCAAAATAGTAAGTTTGCAAATTAGTAATCACGCAACAAAATTGTAATCTACTACTGAAAATGAACGCAATATAGAATATATTTTTAAATTCCACCCAGTGGGTGTCCTCTATTGAAAGAAAACTAGTTAAATACTCCAGCACGGGTTTTCAGGGATTCCATTTCTATCCATACCCTAAAATCCACATTCGACCTTTTTTCGGTGGATTGAACACCAATATCGATAAAAAGATCTAACCAGGTTGTGGTCAGATGATCCCATCTTGCTTGTAGTTTCTTCTCATTTCGGGTTAGCACCCTTCATTTGCAATGGTGTTTTCTCCTTCTTCTTCCCCTTTTGGGTAAAGGTAGAAAACAAAAAAATCCGCAATGCATTCTAAGCTATAGAAAGAACCACTCCAAAACTTGAGGCCATCGTTATTTAAGGCATGTTATAACGCTTCCCCGTGAAGCTCGCCTCAAGATGTAAGCCTCAGACAACTTTCAATATAATGGTTTAGTTAGGAACATTGTCTATTTGGCCTTAGCTTTTTGGGCTATCTCTTTATAATTTAGAATGTATTACGAGTTTTATAAATATATTTTTTCTTGTTTATACGAAAGGGAAGGAAAAGGACAATGCATGATACCTAGTGGAGGATGATGATAGGCACAATAATAAACTAACGGTAAGGAGAAAGATTCCCTTAAAGATCCTATTATAATTTTTGCTTTGTGATTATTGACTTGAGAACTCATTTTTTGAGATTTTATTAATCTAATTTGTATATTTTTGCAAGTTAGACTTCTAATTTGTTGTTTCATTATGGATTTTTTAAGATGATTTATTATGAGCATATTTTTGTATATTTATAACATTTTTAAATAGTTTATTAGCTTGTCTTGAGGCGTAAGCCACAAATTGCCTAAAAGCTTACTCCTAACCTTACAAAGATGAAACTCATTGTACCTTGTTAAGCTTTTTAAACTATTGTCAGGAAGTTACGAGGGGATATACTTTAACAAGAAGGCATAATCTGGAGTTCTAGGCTTAGGTAGATTTGAGACTAGTTCTGCACTTTTAGAATGAATTTTTTTTTTTTTTTTTAACCTTAAAAGGTCCTAGAATTTTATGATTTGATACTTAGGCCCCGTTTGATTCTCATTATTTGTAAAATGAGAATGAAAAATATAGCCGTTATGACCCACACAAGAGATAGAAAGTCAAAAATTGTGGCTGAATGTGATGGATAACGGTTATATTTTTCATTTTTAGGGAAGAAAAATGGCTACCAAACGGGGCCTTAATGTCTTAGAGTCGATGGTATATTAGTCTTTTAGTTAATTGCCAGGCTTAGGTAAACATCTATAGTTAATGGGCCTTATTTTGATATGATTTACATTGTTTACTTGCGAAGGAAGAGTCCTTGGTTTAAAATATCTTTTAATGGATCTCTGAATTCCTTTGTTAGAATCTTACCCCATTTCAAGTTGGAAAAGTCTTTGGTGTCTAGAAATACTCTTATAATATTGGACTCTCAAAAGATTTGATTGTTATGAGAATATGATATTGCCCATAAATGCTAGGCTTGGACTTATTTAAGTTAGGCAAAAATGTTCTCAGGTAGAAGCTCACTAAAAGGGTCTAAAACATATCTCCATTTTGAAGCCAGATAAAATGATAGTAATAACTGAAAATGGCTTTGGGCTTATTTCACACAAGAAAAACCTTTTATTTATTTATTTTTTTCAATAAATTTCGGGTCGCCACGTGAATCTTTTTCACTTCAATTCATTACTATGTCAGCTTTGCGATCCTTGACTATTAAAAAGACAAAGCATATCCCTTTGATACATACTTCTTTTTCTACCCTCATTTGAACCCGTAAATTCCTAAGAAAACATCATTTGGCCACTTAGATTTGTCCGAAAATCGTGATTCGGTTTCCTTTTGAATACCAAAGATGCATGCTAGATTTCCATTTTACTTTTGAACTACTACGAGATCCAAGGCCAATATCTAGAAGTGGAACTGCCTTTTCATGTCAAGCCCTAGAAATCATCGGAAAGATTTTGTTTTGCAGGTTTTCTAAGGGCTTAAGTGGATTCTCTTTCTAAAGACTCTTTTATGCATTTGGCTTAAACAATGGATAAATCAATTGAGATTCGTGGTAAGTCCAATTTAAAGATTTTGTAGTAATTTTTTTTGGCTATCTTTCACCACTCCAGTGTGTCAATGAACTTACGACAGCATATCGGGGTGTGTTGGTATCCGACTCAAACACCGACCTATCGGCTAAAGAGGGGGTGTCATTTCCTCCTGGATGATCTTTATTATTTTTGTGTCAAATTTTACCTAAAGTTCTCAAATTCATAGAAAAAGAAAAAATAAACCTCATAAGTTTATTGCAAAATTTCCGTCTTTGTTAATTTTTTACCATATATTTCTAGCAATTAACTTTTGCCCCAGTTTTGTGTTTCTATTATTAGAAAATGGGGTTGGCATAATCTATGTTGCTTGGACTTGGGTGCGGGTGTCCAATTTGTACATATCTAGGGGCCGAACTTTTTCTCTCTCTAAAAATCTAACATGTGGGGATAAGGCTAAAAATGATTCAGAATTAAGACGAAGCTACTTGGATATGTTTTATGAACTTGACTTTATTTTAGAACTTTAAATTCAATACGATAATAACAAAAACTATATAAATAAGGATCTGACATGGATCCCTTAGTTGTGTCTACATGGGTACTTCCTCCAAAATGGAGTGTATGAGCAACTTAGGCCATAATTCCAAATATGATAGCGATTTTTTAGAGTGATCAAGAGCCTACAAAATACTATACATGAAGCTTGTTGACTAGGAGTACGGTGAGATCACATGGAAACACATGTTCCTTAACCCTTTAGCTTCTAGTCTGCCAGTGAGTATTTTTGCTGCATTTATTTTTATTGATTCAATGGTTAGGTTAGGTGCCCACCTCTTAAGCTTGTATTGCCTTTTTATCCTTTTAAGTATGAATAAATACTCTACTCACATCCGTTGAGAAGACTTCATAGACGTGTTTTATCTTAGTCTTTAAGCAAGGGGTGTTATGTTATTTTGTATTATTTTGAATTTTGAGTGTATTTGATAGGCATTATTTGGGAAAAATGAATTTTGAAATAGTGATATGATGGGAAATGTGTGGTTGAAAAAGAAGGAAAAATTATTGATGTGATAGAAAATATTATTTTATTGAAGAATGTGTGGTTAAAAATGAGTAGAAGAATGAGAATGAAAATTAAAATGAGAATCAAACAGGGCCTTTATCAAAATTGAGACTAATTATGTTGGATTTGTTGACTACAAGCTCATCCTAGTTAGCACCCAATATGATTTGGTGACACCTTTAAACTATACTCCAGTTTAGGCTAGAGTGCAAGTAGTCTTGGCATTCTCCTATATATATGCAATATGTGATCTAAGAAGAGAAAGGCACGCGTGATGTGTTTCGACCCAGTTTGAGATTGTTTTCTTCTTTTTCTACTTCCTCATCCTATCTTCATTCCAGCAACTTCAAAATCTCTACTAAAACATTTTGAATCTTTGCAGAAAGTTAGGGAGCTCTTCTAATATGTCACAAAATCCTTCCTATGCAATTGAACTGTTCATTGGCTTTTCTCCTTGTGAGCTATTTACAACAAACCTTAAATTTACTTGATGTCAAATATGACAGCTCCCATCTCTCTGCAAACTCTTTGACCAAACCCTTCTTGATTCCATCTCTTCCTTCAGCCCAATTATAACCTAAATAGCCAACCACCAATTCACGGCTTACTGTCAGCATCACCCATTCCCCTGTGCACGCAATAGAAACTACAATAAAATAATGGCCAACTTCTTCCAACCCTACATACCTTCACTTGAAAATTTCTTGTTTTTTCTGAATATATATATATGTACTAGGCGCCGCTGACTTACGCTAAGCAACTGCATGGTACATTAATTAATTGGTGGATAAATTCATGGTATATCCTAGGAATTTAATGATCCGCATGTTAATTGATGTGTCATATCAATGTTGCTTAGTAATAATTTCTATTATATATTATGCCCCTATTTGGTCCCCTTTTTCTAAAACTTATTTTTTCCAACCTCATTTCCAACCACACATTTTTCCAATAATATAATTTTGCACGTGGATCATAAAATTTTCTACTTTTTAATCACATGTTCTCAAAAAAATTTCACTTTTCACAAAATCTATTTTTTTAAAAATCTCTACCGATCAAGGGTTATATGTTTTCCCCCCTAATGCAAATGGTGGAAATCAAGGGAACATTGTGGGATGACTATCAGTTTTCACAAATGGATCTTTGACGTATATGTCGATGAATAGTGAAGATATGTGAGTATAATACATTGCTTTGCTTGTTGCGATATTAGGTGGAGACGAGAAGACAGAAAACACTAAGGCACCATTTTCATGCGTTCCCCGTGGAAAAAGATTTAGAGGAAGAGTTGCGCGGAGGCAAACTGCTGAGTTACTTCATACGGCTGGTAACTTGATGACATCGTCAATATTCTAAATGAGGGATTTGAATTAATTTTGGGTCATTGGCTGCCTTATACCTCAAACATCATGACATGACAACCCCCCCCCCCCCCCCAGCACTCACACCCATAACCAAGTTTCATGTTCTTTGAGACGCCAAGCTTCTGCCGTAATGAAATTATTTATATTCCAAACTTGTTCATAAACTTCTGATATATACGTCTAGAATTCGCCTCTTAAGTTGTTTTGGAAGGGAAAACATATGAAAACTAACAAAAAGATCTGATATCTAAATTGAACTGATATTAAGGGTAGGCATGAGGAAATAGGTTGACATTTTGTTTAGGTCCAAGGGTGTCTTTTGGAAGCACATTTTAACTTGTATGACAATTATGTGGGAAAAATCAGAGTAAGAAAATTGAAAACAGATTTACTAGATGCACTTTTATAGAGGCATATGGTACCTGTATCTTATGGATGTCTAGCTGTCTTGCTTCTAATATGGTCACTTCTTGTGGTACTTGTAATTTCTCTGCATGATTTAGTTGTCTGATACAATTTAGAAGCAGTTATTTGCCATCACATGGAACTTGTCAACTTCAGAAATATTGCGTGGTGATTAAGGATTCCAGTGCAGCTGGTTATTCCATGTAACTACAAGCCTTGTCCCTAATTGGGCAGGAAGTCTGATTATGTGGAAATGATTGGTATGAGGATGTAAAATATTAACCATCTCGGAAGCTGTTTGGAAGATATACTGTCTCAAGTCCTAGTCCAACCTCAGCCTGTTTTAAATTGCAGCCAAATATAATTCCACTGACACATTGCCGATCCGTTAATTCTCTTTATTGAACCTTCAGTTTTCTACATTGAAAGATAGACCAGATTTTTGGCCTATCTTTGTCTTGTGTTGATGATCAACACTGAATCATTAATATGATGTAAGTAACCATATGTGCCGTCATCAGTGGGATTCTCAAAATTCAATTAATGTTAATTGTCAAATTTTGTAATAGAAGGGGATTATGGAGAAGCAGCTGTGGAGAAACTCCAAAGTCCATGCAAATGTCGAAAGAGAAAATGTAAACATAAAACTGATTCAGGTGATTTGGAATATATTCCTGCCCGTCGTTCTTTTCGTGCTAGTCGATCAAGGAGGGGTTGCAACACAACCTCCAACCTACGAGGGAAAATAAATGATGAATTATTCCAGCGCTGCTTTCTGTAAGTTCTATGCATCAATCTCTTCATTTAAAGAACTGCCCAGTATTTTGATGTGCTATATATTATATGAATGAAATTTGGAATTTGTAGGAAAATATGGGAGGATTCTCCTGAAGAGAAAAGGAACTTGTGTACGTATATGGAATGCATATGGTTTTCCATGTACACAACTGATCATTGTAGAAAAAGGGTGCTGACGTGGATTAAGAAAATCAACGTATTCTCAAAGGAATATGTTTTGGTTCCCATTGTTTTATGGTATGTGTTCTTCTGAGTATTTTTCATGCAAAATTTATCCTTATTACCTTGCATTTGCTGACTGGGATGCTTTTTTGTTAGGTCTCACTGGTATCTCGTCATCTTTTGTCACCTGGGCGAAACCTTGGAGTCAAAAACTAGAACTCCATGCATTTTATTGCTGAATTCACTGCGTGAACTGGATAGGGGGCTCGAACCTCTAATAAGAAGGTGATTTTTAAATGAGCAATTTAGTTTAAAATAAAATTTCAATATATTTTTGCATGTTTATTATTTCCTTCTGCAGGCTTGTCGTAGACATGTATGAAACAGAGGAGAGGCCGGTGGACAAGAAACTAATGAAAAAAATTCCTCTTTTGGTTCCTAAGGTAGTGTTGCTCTTCATATTTGTTCTTGATATGTTATTTGGACTAGACAATTTAACTGATTGAACAAGCAATTTTCAGGTTCCTCAGCAGACAAACGGTGAGGAATGTGGCATTTTTGTTCTGCAATATGCAAGCCTATTCATAAAGAATGCACCGGAAAATTTTAGCGCTTCTGCTGGCTACCCTTACTTCGTGAGTTCTTTTTTTATCTTTTGCCAATATCCTCAACCACAATGCATAGCATGTTTGGCTAAGCTTAAAAATCAATTTGTAAGTAAACAGTTTTGAAAATAACTTACTTTGACAGGTAAGAGTTACTTTCAATAAGCAACTTTTTGCTCAAAAATAATAAAAATATTAACGTATCTAAATTTGCGAAGGGCAAAAAGCTTTTACTCATTTAACTTTTCTAAACACGCTCTTTTAGCATCTTCCATAATAATAGGATGTCTTTTGTTCTGGATGCTGCATTTTAGATGAAAGAAGACTGGTTCGGTAAGGAAGAAATAGAGGGCTTACATAAAAGACTGGAGACAGTTGAGGCTGAATTTAGCGCTGCTGATGAATGATCTTCTGTAGACATTTACAATCGTATCCTAGTTGATCATATCGTCTAGATTGTAAACTGGATAAACAGACAGCGTAGTTTGATCATGACTTGGATCATGACTGATAAAACTTGTGTGTATTAGGATCAACCTTGGAACATGTATGTTTTTGTGTTGTGTTTTGTCTGAGAATTAAATTAGAATATTGTGTTTTTGTCTTGTTTATTTGGTTATTCCTGTATGGTGTAAGTGCGAAGGCACATGCGTGCATAAGGACGAGTGTGAATGTGCTTTATGCACGATTATGGTTTATGTTGCTGGATGTTTTTTTTTTTTTTTTTTTATCTACCATCTGCTAACTGCATAACTTGATCTGAATTTGATAATTGTGCTGCCATATTGCTTTATTTTTCTTTCTTCCTTTTCACTATTGCATTTTGGTAGTGGATGGTATTTTGAAAGCCATTTATTGCGTGCTAGTCAGTTTGGCAAAGCTTTTTCAAACGTATAAGTTGATTAAACATCATGTTTATCCACACATTCTATAGAACTCGTAACTTGTATCTACATTTTATAAGTCCCACAACTTACAATCTACAAAAAACTCTACCAAATGTTCACATCCAATTTCTCGCTTTGAGAATAATTGAATTTTCTTTTAGTCCTGGTTAGAATCAAATCAACACGGTGCCTCTTGAATTTTCGACGCGCATCATAAAAAATCTATTACTCTTTCGACACAATAAAAAGAATTTTTCTTCTTGTTCCAGAGCTTAGTGAGGCAAATCATCCTTTGCTGAATTATTAGTTCCCAGCATTTTATAAATTATTCGTGTCATTTGTCTAATCTTTTAGCATTATAATATATACTTGGTTTGTTAAGACTGTGCTATGATACAAGTAGAATACACCAGGTATTCAACGAAAATCAAATTTATCATATATTCATGCTGAAAAGAGAGATCGAGAACCTCAATAACCTAAACAGAACATGAGCATACCCCGGGGCTCTCTTGCTTTTCTGTCAGCAAGTACTCGAATAATCATTTTAGTGATCTCTGAGCTGCAAACCATGTGCTCTACAGAGTGTACCAAGCTAGCGTGTCTGGCTAAGCTTTTATTGGTCAATATCGAAAATAAGCTACTAATTAAATAGTAAAGTTGAGTTACTATTCAAAAAAGTAACTTTTTGAACATGCTCTTTTAATTTACTTTAATTAAAATGCTTAAAATAAAAACGAGATAGGAGCATGAAGATAGTCTAATGTAAAAGAAGAACATAATTTCCATTTGGAATTGCAGAAATCATGAATTACAAGTATCCCATTCAAATGTTGGTCTTGAAAAAGTCTCATAATCTAGAGGTACATCACCATCACTATCAACATTCTGTATACCTTGCAATAAAGCAGGCTGAAAACTGTCGTGCTCCGAGGGCAAAAGTTTATACATTACTAGCAACCCAAGTGTGAATATGGCTTGAAGCTTTGTGGAGTCTCCATTTACCGAAAAGAACAGTAACATTGAAACGAGGAACATGTCCACGCAGAAACGCATGATACTCAGCACGGTATCCATTAATCTCCCATCGTTGCCAGCAGGAAAACCTCGTACTCTATACACAAATAGGAAGTTGTATTTATCCACGACGTACCTATACCCAAAATAAGCTGCACCAACTGGAACCACGAGAGGCGCAAATGAAGAATATACAAGTGTAAGGGCAAATATGGTGAGATTGAATGCATAATATTGCGCAAAATCAAATGTCTGCTTTGGTACTGGCGAAGTTCTGCTGAATGGAGGATAGTCAGACAGATCATGTCCAGAAAAATCTATTGCGGTAGGAGAAGAACCATTTGAAAATGCAGTATTCCCGACCAAGATTTCAGATGCCCTTCCGGATAACAGAGGTCTCTGCAAGGTCTCTACGTCGTGATTTTGTAACTGATAATCTTCACTTTGTTCTGGTACCAGCTGCAGCATATCATTCTTCCGAAATTTCTGAAGTTTCTTTTTTATCCAAGGTATTGGAGCCAGAAGGTCAAAAGATATTCCCAAGAAAGTGCTCGTAATCAGAAATGCAAGAGACGAGAGGCATGATCTTGACAAAAAAGACGAGCTCATATATTGTTCGATTCTTCTGCAATCTTCACCGTCCAAATAACATCTGCTCATTTTTAAAATAGCACTCTCCAGTGATGACTCGACAAGAGCTCGCAAGAGAATGAGGTTAACTAGAAAAAAGCAAACCATCTTCAACAATGCAGCCCTCTGCTCACTCGACACAGTAAGATGCCGTTCAAATTTTGAAAGATAAGAAAGAGCTGATGGTATCACTATGTACATGCTGATGAAAATCATGACATTAGGAAGAAACTGAAATATTATGGTCGCAAACCAGCTTGAACTCTGCAACCAAGTCAACCACATCTGAGCATGATCTATTGCTTCTGCATTGATAATCCGCGCAGCACTTGTTATGGCACCAATCACGGCCAGAGGAGAACTGAAGAACAAAAGCATCAACAGGAGGCATGTGTTTACAAAGACTCTCCGCAGTTTCAGTGAGAATTTCGAGGATCCTAAATGATTCCAATATATGTCACTTGCCAACGGAGCTCTCTCTACTTTCCATTGGTTCCTCTGTAGTTGCAACTCAACCAACGAGAAGAACCTCCCAATCCGCCTCCTTTTCTCATTGCGGAAATCCTGAACCGCCTTATTAGCAGTGTAAACATCCTTAAACACGACAAATGCAACCCCAGCACCTCTTGCTCGCCCTTCTTTATAAGCTGCCATTTCCATCTCAAGATCAGCTCTCAACTCTTGCAACTTCCTCAGCTTCTCCTCGTCCGAGAAACCTAGTTCATCAACCACTCGATACCACAAATCCTTCAACCTCCTCCAAAGAAAATGCAGCTTCTCCCATATCCCCCTTTCTTCAGGTCCATCATCAACAAACTCGCCCTCACCCACCAGCCCACGGGACTCAATGTTTGCCACCAACTTGGATATATTCTCCCTGACCTTCACCAATTCCGTTGCCAAATCATCCAATGCACACAGATCCATGGGCACAATCACTCTATAAATCTTACCAGGATACTTATGTTGAAAATACTCCACCAACGGAGTACTATCAAACCCTAAAGTTTTCGGAATCCCATGAACCATTATAGTAAAAATGGCACTTGAATTCGAGCTGGGCTCGCTTGGATTCCCATGCCCATCACGAAACCTGGTTATTCTCAACCTACTTTCAATATCATTTATACCGTAATGTACCAAAAGAACAACTACAACAACGAAAATAAAGTGGACCCAGAGCAAAGGCGAACCTTTATCGATATGATTTATGGTTGTCTTCGAGAATTGATCAGAAATTGGGGCTTTCCCGGCGTAGATATTGAAGGGGAGAATAACTGCAACTGCGAGTGTGGCAAGGAGGAGGAGGATGGCGGAGCTGCCGCCCTCGATTAGCAGGAACTGGGCGGCGTCAGCGCCACAGTGGTGCGCAATCTGACGGCTGGTGGCATGCCACACGGCGAGAAGCTTGGAGGCGATGGCGGTGGGGCCTGGCACGCGGCGGTGGTCGCTGCGGAGCTTCACAAAAATAAAGATCAATAGACAAGTGAGAGCCCCGATGGCCGAGATGTTGAGCAGGTACTGGATGTTTCCATACCATGCGTCGTCTAAGTTTCCGTTGCTGCCGTCTCCGGAGGCCGACGGCGGCTGAGGGAGGGCAGCGTTTGCTATTGAAGGAGACGGTAAAGGTGGGTCCATGGGGTTAAAATTAAAGAAAATTTGTGGGTTTTTAATAATTAATTTCATAGTTACGATTTGTATGATGAGATTGAATTGGGATTAAACAGAATTGTCATTCGGATTCATTTGTAGACCTACGGGTTTAGAGGGAGAGAGAGAGAGACCGGTAGAGAGAGGACCGGGAAGAAGGGGACTGAAAATACAATTAATCAAGTGTTTGACCCTTCTAAGATAAAAATGAGAGAAGTATCCAAGGGTTTGTTTAGTTGGAGATAAGAAAAGAAAGGAAAGCCTGGAAGTAAAATCTTTCCGTTCTCACTTGGATCATCAAACTTTAATTTGTGCGGACGTAACTACTTTGTGCTCGTTTGGGAGAAATTTTAAGTTATTAATTATAAGTTGATAGAAATAAATAACGGTTAAATGAGAGAGTGTTGAATGTTTTAACGAATTGCATAGTTCACAACTAAAATTTGATTTGATAGAAATAAATAACGATTAAATGAGAGAGAGTTGAATACTTTAACGAATTGCATAGTTCACAGCTAAATTTTGATTTTTTAACTTAACGTCACCTTAATGTTAAAGTATATAGCTATCTTACCCATCTTATGTTTTCAAGTAAATATGTTATGCAATTATATTAATGACCGTAAAATTTGAAATTAATTGTGTTAAAAAATCAAGCTCAATTTATTCGACGAAATATACTCACGAGTTTTATTCACCTTTATGCAATATAGAAAAAGGACTTGCGACGAATTGAGATGTGTCATAAGGACTAAGATTTGTTTGTGTACAAATTAAAGTTGAATACCAAAATGAAAGTGACCCAAAAACTTTTAATTCACTTCTACCGGCTTTATAATAAATTACAATCTAAGAGAGCCTTGTTTTTATTGAAGAATATATTTGGAAATAGTAAATTGATAGAGAATATATGGTTAAAAAATAAGAAAATGTTTTGAATTTGAGAGTTTAATTAGCTCGGATATGATCAAAGATTGATTAGTGAACTATGATACAACTGGGATTTCTCCACAAGGAATTTCAGAGGATGTTCATGCCTTGCTAATCAAGTGAGCAGGTCGACAATGCTAGACAAGAAAAAATGAAACGTAAGGTTGATTCAAGTGATTCTGAGGTTGATTCCCTCCCATGGTAGTCGTCATCTTCGAATATCAAGGAGAGGACTGAACATCATGAATACTATAGGAGGTATGCTAAACTCGACAATATACCTTCAGCACTTAATGTAAGTGTTATGATTTAATCTTAGAATCACCTAAACAACAACAATTTTTGGGATAATGTAGACAGCTATGGTCAGGTTCATTCTAAATTTTATCCATGTATTATGTGTTCACGTGCGTATTACGTCTCATTGGAGGCTCCTCAACTTCTGTGACTTGGGTGATAGTCTACGGCAAAAATTTAGAACTCATTGCATGTTATTGCTGGATTCATTGCATGCATCACGTCCTAAACGGCTCTCGAAACTTTGATACAGAGGTAATTGTTTCTTGAATGACCACATATTAAAGACTCATTGCATGCATCACGTCCTAAACGGCTCGAAACTTTGATACAGAGGTAATTGTTTCATGAATGAGCACATATTTAACATATGCGTTGTTCTCGAACTTAGTTTTATCTCTTTTTATTCTTTGTAGGATTGTCTTTGACATACTAGTATGGGTTGAACAAACAAACAATTTCCAGGTTCCTTAGTAGAGAAATAGCGAGGAATGTGGTTTTTAGGTTCTTTACTACATAAAGGGGTCCAAATTTTTTTTAGCACTTTTGAGGTCTACCCGTGTTTTGTAAGTTTTTTTTTTTGTTCAATGAAAATTGTCTATTGTCGTCAAATGCAAAGGTAATGTGGTGCCATTGGTTTTGGATGGTGTATTGCAGGTGAAAAAAGACTAGTTACTAACATTTTTTTTTGAGTCGGTTCTAACAATCATAACGATCATATATCCATGGATTCTAGTTATTGATGATGAATTACTAGTGATCTTAGACGTAAATGAAAACAACAAGGGAGCATTATAGGTAGAAAAGCGAATGGAAAACGATTTTTTGATGTTTCTTATTGTGTATATATAACTATGTTTTTGTCCGAGTCCGCGTGTTAGGCAGAATAGAAAATGGAAATGTGTTTTGACGTTTTTGGTTATGTATGTGTAGCTATGGTTTTGTTCGAGTCCACGTATTTTTATACATAAACTTGCTATGTTAAGAGCTACATTCAACCCTGAAGATTGATTTTGGTATTTTGTTGTACTTGTTATGTACATCAAATAGGCAAGTATTATAAACTTATAATACATATATTTCTTTTTTGTACATGTTATTTCACAATTACTTTAGTCAACATAGATTATGGGGAAATTTAATTTAAATTTAAGTTTTTACTCGAGTTTAAGGGTAAATTGCATCGATGTTTTGAGAATAATCGAGTACATTGTGTCCATTTGTGTTGCGCACTTAACATTAGACATATGGTGAATTGTGATTTTTTATTTAGATGAATTGCACGAGATCAAACTCGATTAAAGTTGGAGCTCAAGAAAATCAAAACTAACTAATTGGTTATAAATGAATAATCACTTATGTTTTGTATGACCGTGTTTTACAAAAAATTTATTACAATATCTCTAATTATATTTTTCAAATAGAGATCACTATGAAAAATTTAGGACCAGACTTTGTTGCCCCCCATGACAGAAACCTTACAATATGTGGTGGAATCTGTGGTTTTTTGGACTCTGCGATGAAGGTTGTGGTAGAAATGATCCGTATTGTCAATGAAGAGGATGCCTAGGAGGAGGCAGAGGCGAATGCCTCCAATCGGAAGAGGAGGAAGGTGGAGCGGACTCCAAGGAAGTTCATTAATTTCTTGCACGGTAGAAGGAGAAGATTGCTACCTCTAATTCTTATAAGTTCTGGACCTAGAGATGGCAGGACTATGTGGCCACCTGTGACGCGGTGGACTTGACGACAACTCTTGTGAGTCAAAGTGCTAGGATCTTTGGAGTGGCTCTTGAATTTTTAACACGAGCCCTATCTTTATTGTGGAGTTTCTGTCATGGGGGTGGTCAACCCTATGCCAAATCAGTTTAATCCAAAAATCTAAAACACAAAGTATTAAAAAATGATAAAACTCTCGTCTTGATGTGTACTTGTCTCTTTGATAAAAGTTGCTTTCGAAATAAGTAATTATTTTAATTATAATTGAAAAACCTTTTGTTTAAAAAAAAAATTAAAATGGGTGGAGTTTTCAATTGGGTTGGGCCGTTGGGTCTATTTCACTAAATTACCCCTCTTTTATCAAAATCTGAAATGACAAAATTACCCTTGGAGGGAAAGGGATTATAGACAAAGCTGTCAACGCTAGTTAAAAACTATGCAAACAACCCTAGTCTCTCTCTCAGTCCCTCTCTTGCATCCTTCCCTCTAACTCGGTTGCACTCGTTACCGCCGACGTTCCGCCGCCGTTTTGTAACTAGCACCTCCAGTACGCCGCGGTTTCGTAAATTTGTTCATAGAAAATCACCTTTACCTCCTCCGGTACTTACATCCGCTTGAAAACCCTGAAATTCCAATTTTTTCGCTCAGTGTAACTGACTTTAATTAAATAATTCTGCACGAATAAGGAAGTGTAAATTCCTCATTTTTTGCATAAAATGGGGATTGGGGAAAATGAGAGTAGCGGTGGTGATCAGCAGAGTATTCAGAATGAGGTAATAAGTGGTGGACCCCCCAAGTCACCCTGGAAGACTTCAGCGGGAATGGCTGATGGTGCTTCTTCTCCAGTGATGGCGCCTGATTCGGAGTCTTGGCCTGCACTGTCCGACGCGCAGCAGCGGTTCAAGAACAATGTTAATGCGGATTCCAACTCCGCCAAGTCGGTGTCGCCACAGCCTCAGCTAGAAGGCAGCGGTGATGGTGCTCCTCCACCTTCTGTTCTGGTCGGTGCGATTTCTTTTTGTTTTGTTTCTTTCCTTTTTAGTTATAATGCAGCTACTGTTTGCTTATGTTCTATGTTAAAAAAATTGAGTGTTATGTTCACTGCATTTATTAAGCAAGAAGCTATTAATCTTGATATGAAATATGAGAAAAAGAATGTTTTGAAATCACCTTTCAGAAACATGATGTAAAAGTTTGAATTCTGTGAGCAAGTGTTGGACAGATGTCAATATATTTACGAGAGAGAAATAAATTGAATCTAATTGTATGATGTATAAGTTTCTCTTTTATAATTTATGTTCCTTTTTACTTGAAGAGTGAATGAAATTATCGTGTTAAGTAATTGCATAATTAGATTATGTAGTTAATAAACTAAGAACCTATTTTGGTGCATCTTCTAAAAAGTTGATTCCATAATTGCATTTTTTAAAATATGCTTTCTGTATTATATGACATGTGGGGCATATTCGTCTCTGACATTGTATTGGATACTATTTTAGTTCTTTATAAAAATATAAAAAATATCAGAAACATGTTTTCAAGATTTAGCACTCACGTTCTTTCGTAAATATTTTTGGAAATGAGGCAAAGAATCAAGTTCTATGTATCCTGACTTTGTGAATCCATATAGTGGGAAAAGACAGACAAGACATGGAATGAAAGTACTTCCAAACAGGCTGCATAAAAACGACATCGTGATGTGGAATTAATAGTATCTTCAAAATTTATTGACGTTCAAATGGATCTGAGGCAAAAACTGAAAAATTACTAAGCCAACTGAGAAATGATATCCTTATGAGTTGTCATGGTACAACAGAATTGTGTAGTATAATTACTGGTTTTACTCATACATTATTGGTTTCCACATGAAATTTATATCTTGATTCCTGTGTCTTGTAAACATATTATTATGAGCCAGTGATTTGCCTTGGACTAATTCTTCCTTGAACTGTAGCTGCTTGCTTAACCCAATTATCCCATACCATTAGGTGTGGCAAGATGAGCTACTTTCAAATGAAGGCAACCTTTGTTGATTGCTCCATATTTTTTGCCTCTTAAGCATGTACATTGTCTTTGATAACCAGCAATCCAGCATCTCACCTGACAGTTTCTTCTGGTCTTCCAGGCTACAATTGAGCAGCAGAAGTTGCATGGACGTGGTAATTTTAAGTCCCCCCGTAGGCCTACAAACATGCATAATCACAGAACAGGTCCTAAGCACAGCCCAAATGGCGTGCCTCCATTTCCTGTACCCTTACCTTATCATCAACCAACTATCGCACCAGTTTTTCATACTATGGTTCCGATGCCACACATGTCTGTCCCTGGATATGCATATCAGTTTCACCCTGGACCATTTGTGAGACCTGAAACTCAATTTGTAAAATCCAATAGCAACACTATAGTAAAAGGCTTTACTCCACCAGTAAATGGGGGCTTCAAGTCATCGTCACGCTCTGATTCCAGGGACCATGATGCCAAGACTGGTGGAAGAAGACCTATTGCACATGATCAAGGTGGCCAGTTGAATCCTTGGCATAATCAGCGACCAGTTGTTTCTAATAACAACTTTCATTTGCAGCAAATCATGGGGCCTAGGCCTTTCCTAAAGCCTCCATTTGTTGATCAAGCATGCTTCGTTGATGGACCAAACTTCCCAGGTAATAACATATCTCAATATGAAGCCACCTTAATAAATGATAACATATATTTTTTGTATTAAGATTCTGCATTTTGTGATTATCTCTCCATCTGCTTTCCCTTTTCCTTTCTTTTTCCCTCCTGTTCCTCTTCAAGCAGTTGCTTATTTACAATTATCTAACAAGGTGGTTGTCTATGGTATAGGTCCTCCAGGAGCTCTATATTATTTCCCTGCTGCTCCTCCAGGCCCTGTTAGAGTACCTTATCCACCATTTATTGTTCAACATCCTTTCAACCCTGGAGTCCTCGTGCCACCCTCACCAATGTTAGCCTTGAAAGCTAACATCGTAAAGCAAATTGAATATTATTTCAGGTGAATTGCTTGAGAAAGATCTCACTACTAGCAATATCTTGGCCTTCTTTTTTTTTTTTTTTTTGGTGAAAATTGACATCAGGCTAAATTTATTTTCTTGAAAAAGTTTCATCCTAGAATTGTGGTGTCAACAATGAATTATTATGTTAATCTATTGATTGGGTTTTTTTATTTTTATTTTTAATTTTTTTATCTCTTGGAGTCTAGTTAAATTATTTTTGCATAAATGAGATTTTATATGGTAAACTCATAATTCACACGGATGGGTTGTACTTATGTATCTTGGATGTGGTGATTTTTTTTGGACTGTTGATTTGTTATAGGTGAAATTAATGAAGCTACATTATATTTTCAAATAATAGACAAATATTTGAGTTTTGAATTTCATTACTTTGGCAGTGACAAGAATTTACAGAATGATCACTACTTGATTTCCTTGATGGATGACCAAGGTTGGGTTCCGATTTCAATTATTGCCGACTTTAAAAGGGTAAGTTGTGATGGATTCTCTTTATTGTTTTATACATACTGTATTAAGAAGTTCATTTTCCTTTATTAGGAATCATATCTTGTGGAATCAGGATCAACTGAGGTTTACTATTTGTGGGTTACGTGGGTGGGCGGGCGGGCGGGGAGGCAATGATATTTAGGTTTCCTCTGAATACTTTTCCCAAGCCCGCGAGCTTGATTTAGCTTCTCAAAATTCTATCATTTTAGTATGTGCAATCATGCTACTATGCTTCCCTTTTTCAGGTTAAAAGTATGAGCACAGATATACCATTTATTCTGGATGCATTGCATGCTTCGAGTACTGTTGAAGTGCAGGTTAGATAATGTTCCTCTCTTTATTATCCGTATGGCTTCAGATTTCTCATTTTAGATTTCACGTTTTTTAATCCTTCATTTTGTTCATTGAATGATTTCCCTTCATCTGCACTGAACCTTATTTCCACAGGGTGAGAGGCTGAGGAGACGCGATGAGTGGTCAAAGTGGATTCCATCTGTTACTGATAAGTCTTCTCTAGTTCCAAAAGTTCTGAAGAATGATGAGCTCAATGATAATAAAATGGACAGCTCTGAAAGAACAAATGAATTTTCTTCTCCAACTGGAAGTTCCGTGGATCACCCACAATCAGGTGAAGATTCGAAAAACAAGTCAGTTAATGATACAGATCAAAACAAAGATAAGGTTCTGTTTGGTGGTAAAACCCAAGCATCTGCTTTAGGAGACTGTAATTTATGTGTGGGAAATGATTTTGAGTCAAATAGTAAGCATAATGGCCTTGACCTTAATAAGAGTTCGAGCTTCCCATCCACTTCTCAAGGAGCTGATTCTGTGAAGTTGAGCATTATTGGAGGCTCTGAAAATGGAAAGACACAAATGCATTCAAATCTTGCTATGCAGAACCTGGATAACTTATCTAATGATTTTTCAAGCACTTTCATGCTTGATGAAGAACTGGAAATGGAACAGAAAATAGTAACGAAGGATCATCCTTCTACTGGAGAAAGGTATTCCATACTTGATATAGTTTATCTGCAATCCTCGTGCACTTCTGTTCTTACGTCTGTCGCGAAAGCATTACTCTTGCTTTAATCTTTTTTTACCTTTGTTAATGTGGTTCAGGTTTTAAAAGGATAAACTTTGAGTTTTGGTCCCCTTTTTTTCAAAACGAAAAAAAGGCCATTGCATGATTTATTTAAATGTAACTCGTAGAACACTCGTGCCTCTACTTTGCATTATGTTCTTCAACAAAATAAATGCTGATTATTGGCTTATTAATAGTATTCATTTGGACCAAGTGGAGTGGATTTCAAAATAAGGTCCTGAATCCCCCTGAAACTGTCTTGGTAATTTATTTCTTGATGGATTTCAATTATGTTTGGAAGTTACATTATTTTAGGTAATCCAATACCAGTGTTAAGCAGCAGCAAATTTAAATAAAATTTTAACTGGTTTCATTCTGGACTAATTTTTGCGGTATGCTGTAGGAGAATCATGGTTATGTGTCTGCAGTGACTTTTCTCATTATCATCAACTGCCTACAAGAATACCATGTTATTTCAAACAATATGTTTAGATTGACTTCAATCAAGGAAAAATTAGATTTTTTTCTGTTTAAATTGTTGTTGAGATTTCAATCAGAGTTTCAAAATGCTACATTCGAATATTGACTATGGGTTTTTAATATTTTAACTTTGTTCTTTAGGTAAAAAACGTGAGATTGTTGTATAAGGGTGCTTATTTTTTATTTTTTTTTGAGTGGGGGGTTGGGGGAAGTGAGATACCAATAATTGAACCTTGACCTCTGTGGAAACAACAATTCCTAACCAGCTAGAACAAGGAGAATTGGTTTGTAAAAGGCTGCTTGAAGGTTCCTTTCAGATAAAAATAAAAAATTATTATTTTTCATCTGCCTTAGCCTTTTTTTTAACAAGATTTTCCTCTACATTAGTTCTACAACCATTTAACAAGATTTCCATCAATTAGCAATATGCTTCTTTTTATGCAATCAGCTCTGAAAAGCTTATATACATTGTGGTTAAATAAGACCAATTTTATTTTGAAATGAGTCATTTTTCACATCCGTCGCACGATATTGCTTTGGTCTTTGATGCTTTACGTTCTAGTGCATGAATTGGCTTCGTAGGAAGGTGAATAATATATTTTCATAGGAAGCATCCTGTCCAATCTGTAACTTAATGGTTGAGCTAACTGATGTGCCATCAATAAGGTTAGGCATGAAACATGGTTATTTCTTTTATATATGGCCGGGAGACTATCATTTTTATCTGAAGTCTTCTTAACAGCAGATGATTGGATTCTGTTGAGAGTAAAGGGAACAAAAACAAAAGTGACGCACTAAATTTTTATTTGAAAATTATGAATTTGAGGTTGTATGCTCAGTATACTATGATTCTCCTCCTTTTGTCAATCTATGAATGGATTATTCAACTAATGGTGAATACAATTTTGGAGAACCTCTTCAACTGTAGAAGACGATAAACTTATTACTAAGTCGATGGGGAGACTATCGTTTTTAGCTGAAGTCTTAACAGCAGATTATTGGATTCTGTTGAGAGTAAAGGGAACAAAAACAAAAGCCATGCACAAAATCTTGAATTGAAAATTATGAATTTGTGGTTGTATGCCGGGTATACTATCAGATTCTCCTTCTTTCAATCTATAATTGGATTTTCCAACAAATGTTGAGTACAATTTTGGAGAAACCTCGTCAACTGTAGTAAATGAACTTATTACAAAAGGTATCATACTGTCATTTCCATTTCATTGGGCTAGCCGTTCAAGTTTTCCTTATCTTGGACCATTTTGAGTTATTTCTTTGAGACGTCGCTTTCTCCTTCTGCATAGAAAAGCATTGATACTCCATTTTTATGTAATAAAACTGCTCCAATTCTTGAGAAGTACAATTTCTTACTTTAAAAACTTTAATTTTCTGATACAGTTTTAGAATTCCTTGATGCAAAAGTTGCAGCTCATATATAGTGCTCTAGTTTTTGCCTTTCTTTGACTGTAAACTTCTCTTACATTCTCACAACATTCTTACTTATCTTCTTCAAAACTTTGTGCCGTTACTACAAAAGAGTCGATGATGAAGATGATGAGATCGTTGTCAGCGATCAAGCTGTGGAGAGGCTAGTAATTGTTACCCAGGCAAGTCCATGAGGTGCATTGACACCAGTATTCTGTGATCTTTTGTTGTACGGTGTGGCTTTAGCTAGTCTCAGATAATGCTCTATTATGTTAGCTATTATGATGTTATTATGCTGGTTTCTGTTAATTATAATTTCCAATCAACATAAAGTGAGAATATCGTCACAATCATGATCAAGATTCACTTGAATGTTAGAGGTGTAAAAAAAATGAGTTTCGACTTTTTTGCTAGTACACGATCGAACATTTCATTTTATTCTTGGTGGAATGATCCTTGCCTGGTATGCTTAATTAGCTTTTACTGCTCAACTCAATTTTTTGGAGGGCGCCGATGCTGAGCAGTATTTGCAAATTGCTATAACTGTCTTTATTTGTTGATGAAGTCAAATATTCAAGAAGCATAATCTGGATATGCTCTGTTAATTTTTTATGCTTGATCTATTCATGTGAATATGTAAGAACACACATTAGGTTAATTTAGAGCTCGTGTCCTTATTATTTCAAGTTCCTAGGCAAGGCTACTGCTAAGCATCCAGAAAGCTTCCAAAGTTACTTGTTGAGTAGTAATTCTTATTTGCGGAATTGGACAAGGATATTGTAGAGTATTTAGCCTTTGACTAAACCTGGAAGGGCACATAAATAGACATGAGGGAACTGTAGATTTCGAGGTAGCTTGGACTGAATTTTTGCCATGTCTAGCAATTATTAATAGCAAATTAATTCTCTCAATTTCTCGAACATAAGAAATTCTGGACATATATTCCCAGATGCTACACATTATTCGACTCTCTTTATTATCAGTGACATTAAAAATGAAAAAATCAAATAGAACACACTCCATATTGAAATTCCGAATTTTTTTTTTCATATGGCACATTCACAGTAAAATTGCATTGTTGTGCCAGGCACATGTGATACGTGCAATTTGTCAGCCTACTGTGTCCAAATTGTTGTTCTTAATTCTTTCAAATTATCTTAACTGATACTAATATTATTGATCTTGTTTACCTATTGCATAAAGAATGATTTTTTCACATAATTTCTGTGAAAGTATCCACTAATTAGAGTGTGTGTATAGTTTTTTCCTATTCATTTCAGAACTTATACTGAATTTGAACAATTTGATGAAAGTGTTTTTGTTTTTGTATTTTTGACCTGAAGGCACTCTTGCCAGTTTGTTGGTTAGTGTTTTATGACTAACCAGATATGTACTACAGAATAGTTGGACGAGTGAAATACAAGGGCAAGAATCAAAAAGAATATCCAGTGAGCTTGCTTCTGCTATAAATGATGGTCTATACTTTTATGAGCAGGTTGACTTTAGTTCTCTATTTTTATTACATTTTTACCTAAATAAAAAGCAAACGTTTTTTTATATTTTGCTTTTTGCAGGAGCTGAAGTCAAAACGATCTCATCATCGAAGTTGTGAAAGCAGGGACGAGATTTCCAAATATTCTGTTTCAGGTGCTGCTATATCAAATTCAAGGAATCCTGAACATTCCTGTGGCCATGAGGAGCCTGGAAATTTGAATTCTCGAAGGAAGCAAAATAAAGTCAGTTCCAAGCAGCAATACATTCATAAGCAGCGACTATTCTCTGGAAACTTTAAAGGTCATGGAAGTGCCAGAAACTCTCTTGGCATGACAACTGAAAGTCCACCCAGTGATTTAGTTGGTTTTTTCTTTGGCTCTACTCCTCCGGATAGTCACGGGTAAGTTCAGGACATATTCATATGCTCTTATTGTTCTTCATCATCTTGAATAATTTTTTATTGCTTCGGTCAAAGGTAAGTTTTCTGAAAGCAAACAATACATTTCTGTAAGCTTTTTGCTTAAGGTTTATTGTCTGATCATAAATTTTAAATCTAAAGCTCAACTCTCAATTTCCCAGGCTGAGGCCTTCAAAGTTGAGTGCTTCACCTCACAGCAATCTTTCTGGAAGTCCGCCTGTTGGATCAATGCCAAAGCCATTTCCACCATTTCAGCATCCAAGTCATAAACTTCTAGAGGAAAATGGTTTCAAACAGCAGCTGTAAGTAGATATATTTTAAAGACTGTTGGGATACAAAGGCAAGTCTGCTCTTTGATTTTTCAACGGGGCTATGGATTCTTCTTTTCAGGTATAAAAAATATCACAAGCGGTGCCTTAGTGAACGAAAAAAGTTGGGTGTTGGTTGTAGTGAGGTATTCTTTTAAATATTCGCATAACGTCTTCAATTGTTTGGTAGACAACTAGTCTGATTTACTAGTTTTGGGAAAAAAAATTGATGCAGAAGACGTTCTAAAGAAGGCAAATTTGGTAGTTCATATACACAGGACATTTGAAAAAACTGCATGAGTTTGTCCTTTTTTAAGTAGACTGCTGAGATATTATTACGTAGGATACTACTTTTAGGAGTGATTTTTTTTTTCCTCCAATAATTGCCAGATATGGGTATTACCCATTAGGCTTTTTCTTGTTGTGTTTTGGTGCTTATGAAGAATTCTAATTGGTCTCAGAATAATCTTTTAACTTTCCTAGTTAGTCCTAATTTTCCTTCGTTGAGATAGATCTATTTGTACAATCTCTATATTCTCATGGAGTTGATCATTATTACAAACTAATATTCTGTTGTGTGTGTCCCATTATTATCTTTCTTCTTTTTATTCACCTTACTCTTCTCGTGTGATTTTCACTATCTCTAGAAACAGCGCAAAAGTTTTATAAAGTTCCCCTCAATTTTTTTTGGGGAAATCATCCTAAAACCATTGTCCATGGAAATTTATTTCAAACTCTGCTAAATTTATCACGGGAGTGTGTACAAGAATTTTCTAAATCTGTCCTTCATCAGTAGGGTCATCCGAGCCTAAAAATCCTAACGGGAAGACAATGGAAGTTATATATTTTTCATCATTTGTGATCCTATGGAAAACATTCTTTAAGACCTTGTTATTTCTTTGGAAAAATATTCCTGATTCACCACCAATTATCACGTAATTTACATCATATCTCACGATGCAATCTGTCATAGGTGTCTCTACGAAAGAGTATTTATAACTGTCATGCATCAGAGATCTAACATTTTTTTTTTAAACGACTTCCTTTTTATTTAGCATACTTCAAGATATTTTTAATGTATCTTATTAGTGTTTAGAGATATGTCATTGCCGCTAAGATGAGTAAATGGGGTGGATCTTCCCCGTTAGCATCTAGGAAATGTGCATCATGGTTAAGTATGCTGAACATCCCAATTCTTTTCTACAACTGGACAATCTACTAAATTTCTCTGGTTTAAAACGATTTATATTATGCAATATATGAATATTTTATTCATACATGAATTTATTGGTGGATGCAGTGTATACAGTTTCTCTCGATTTATTCTTTTTAACTTCTCCAGTAATCCAACTGTTTATTTGTCTTGATTTTATCCATCCATATGTTTATATGGAATGTGGGCAGATTGGATTATTTCTGTTGCTGGCATGGCATTGCATCTCTTATGATGTGCTTTGATGTATAAATGCCACGTGGAATTCTTGCAGGAGATGAATACACTCTACCGATTTTGGTCTTATTTCTTAAGGAACATATTTATATCTTCCATGTATAACGAGTTTCGGACTCTGGCTCTTGAAGATGCTGCTGCTAATTATAATTATGGGATAGAGTGTCTATTCAGGTTTTATAGGTAAGCTTCATGCATTGCTTGCTTTGCCCGTGTTTCTTTATTAATAATTTTCTTCGTATTTAACTACTCTTCTTTCACAAATGTTCTCTGTTTTAGATTGTTGTCACTTGTTCTCTTTTCTTAGTTATGGTTTGGAGAAGGTATTCAAAGAGGATTTGTACGAGGACTTTGAACAGCTGACACTTGACTTCTACAATAAAGGAAACATTTATGGCCTCGAAAAGTACTGGTAAGTACATTATTGTTACTAAACTACTTTTTACAGTGAACAGATTTTAGTGATTATTTCTCCTTATGATAAAATAATTGTGTGGGAGAGAACTAAATTGATCAGAATGAGTATAAATTGCAACAGATTTAGATAAACTTAGAACATAGCTTATGAATGCACAGTTTCCACTTCTGGGTAAGGGGATAAGATTATGTTGATTACTGTTGTTATATAAAATCATAGTTCGTATTGTGAGTGCTTGGTGGGATAAATGGGATTACGAAATTGGGTTAAATTGAAATTCTGGGAGGATAGGGAGGTGTTAGTGAGTACCTGAAGGATAGACATTAATGGACACGTAGGAAAGGACCGTGGAGCTTTTGATATGGTACATAAGGATTTGATTTTTTAAATAAAAATGATGATGGAGTGTCTTTCTAGAATTACCTTTAGGCTTATGATCTAATACTAACAAGCACCTTTTTTTTTCCCGATAGGAGGACAAACACTTCTTCCGTGAAGGCTGGGCTGGTAGGACTTAGATATATATATTTTTTTGTATGAGGATTCATGAATCCCTTTAAACTCGCTGAACAGTTTTGGTTATAGATATTTGCTTTAGGAAACAATCGAGAATGCAAAGGAATATGAAGGATCTTAAGGTGAAATGGTGGAACTGAAGGATGATTAGTGAATCATAAAGGAGTCTGGGGATTTGACTTGGGATTTTGGATGATACTCTAAATTTTATGTGGATTAAAATGACTGATTGTATAATGAAGACATTAACCATGGTTTTGGGAGATAATAAAGGAGGGAAGCTTACTGTAGGTAGTTGTGGTTGAATAGTGATCAAGATGTGATTAAGAGAAAAAGTAAGCATTTTACACGAGGTTGCAAATGACTATGAGTGAGTGAAGATCTTGAATAATGTAGGTGGGCAAGAAAGGAAGCCATGATAGCTGCTAAAAATGTGGTGAAAGAATATGATGAGTTTTCTAGGCACAGATGGGAGAAGAGAAGAGAAGAGAGATAGGTTAGCCAAAGGTGGGCACTGAAAACTAGAAAACTTACCAGTGTCGGTGCATTAAGAGTAAGGACGCAAGAGTTTTGATGAGAGATGAAAACATTGAAGACAGGTGGTAACGCTATTTTTTGGGAGATTGTGGAATGAAAATTCTAGAACAGACATTTTGATAGAAAAATCTATTAACCGAAGGAAAAGCTGTGTATCTCATGGAGGACACACGCATGTGATAATAAGCATCAACCAGTCATCACATTCTTCTTGTACTGTACTTAGGCATAAGGGTCAACTGCATTTCCGTCTATCTTTACTAAAATTTCTATGAGATGTGTAGTAGTGTAATATTTTATTAGCTTCCTTTTAGACTAATAATTAGCTTTTAGTTACGTTCCTAGAAATTATGAATTTCAAACCATGTCTAGAATCTGTTGCAACGAGCTGTGTTGCTGAAGACCAAACTACTACAGCTTAACTGTCAAATTATGAGTTTCCACGTAGGTTGAGCACAAAAACTGAAAGTATGGATCCAATATGATTATGGATATGCCTTGCTAACTCTGTTGTTCGATTTCTAACACTAGTGCCGTTGCTCTGCATTTTCACGCTGTTCAGGATTTCAGGGATTGTTGGATATCCGATTTATCTTTTGTTATCCATCCTTGAGATTGTTTATCTAAAGCCGCATCTTGTGATAGATTTAAGGGGTAAAGCTTTTTGTTCGCGTCTTTAGGGGCTTCAACATTTATCTAAAGGAGTTCTTAGGGTTTTATTTTATGATCTACGTGATGCATTCTTGGATTTATTTTGAAACTTGTTTTCTCTTATGTTTTAGGAGGACATCATGTCCTCTTGGTGAATGTACCTTAATGTCACGATTCTTGTTCTCTTGTAAAAACAAATGTTATGACTGTTCTTCATTCCTAAACCCTGACTTGGTTATAATTTGTTATATCAGTATCAGATTTTATTTCTTGTGGACATTCATCGTGACCAGCTTTAGTGGAAGTTCAGCAAATACTGCATCATCGTATGTAAAATCCATTATTGTTTTGTGGTAAACTGCATGGCAGGGTATTTGAAAGCTTATAGGTTGAATTTTAAAATGACTCAAGAAGTAATAACCTGTTCAAGACCAGATGCATGAATCTCTTAACCTAATCTTTATAGATGCAAAATCCACGTGAATATGACATTTTTTTCATTTGGAATTGTCCTCATTATCTGAGGGTGTTTACCTATTGTCGTTCTTTTTCTTATATATTCCTCCTAATTTTGCCCTTTATTTTGGACTATATCTTACTTGGCAGGGCATTTCATCATTTCCGGGAGGCACGTGACCATAAAGAACCATTAAAGAAACACCCAGAATTGGACAGACTGCTCAGAGAAGACTATCGTAGTTTGAACGACTTCAAAGTTAAAAACTCCTGCTATGAAAGAAGATAGTCACTAGCCTCGAGGCTCTATGCTGCAAAATTACATCCAAAAACTGACAAAATCGCAATTTTGGGAAGAGAAGTATTAACAGGTTGTAGAACAAGTTGAAGTTGATGTGCCATTTGTGTGGGAAATGGAATGACTTTGTATATAGTACGTTGACAGGAATTAGATTTTTGGTTCAGGAGGGTCAAGGGCTCTCTAGGAGTTTTTGGAGTTCTCCAATGGCTTGGAGGCATTTTCGTTTTTTGTCGGATTTATAAGTTGTATATAAAGGAAAATATGAAAAGATAACCAAAAAAAAAAAAAAAAAAAAAACCTGAAAAAGAGGGGAAAAAAAAACTTGAGATTTATAGAGATTAGACAATTAAGTTTTGAAAATACTTTGGCTCGTCTTGTTGGAGTAGATTATGGTAGTGTTATGAGTTATGTGAATGTTTGGATTATAAGCAGGAATTTTTCTTTTAGAATAAGCTATCATGGATATATAAATCTGACTGTAAAATATAAATAACTATGCCAATCTAAGGAAAATGACTTTGTTTGAGGCGTCAGCAAATAAATAAACTCTATAGTCACACTTATCACTAGTATTAGTGAATTTTGAATTGTTTTATTTTCTTATTGAGTTTTTGTAACTTGTTCTATTCCACTCCCCCAATGATCTTTTCGCTATTCCCTCATGATACTATTCGGGTATCGATTACTTGGGAGAATTTAGCCTTGCAAGGTGGTACTTGTTGACTCACACGAAATTCTACGTGTTATGTGACTTGGGTTAGTGTAAGTCATACTTTCGACTAGTTGAACTTTTGCCTCCTAAGGTTTATTTTTGTTATACTAGCATGTTATTCAACCATTTATTTTTTAAAAGTAATAATACGTAGCTTGCCTCGAGTAATATTTACATTCAGGTGGACTAATTACAAAACCGTGTGAACATTTTGTGGACTAGTTAAAACACCTTTTCATCCTTGAATTGCTACAATGATTTTGCTAAATTTGACACTCGTGTGATGGGTTACACCATCGAACTAATGAAACATTAACGTCATGCATGGTGTTTTTTTGGTAAAAGTCGGATGTTTGAAACACTAGTATAACTAAAATTGAGATTTGAAGTTTGATAAGATAAATAAAAAAAGTTGAATTTTTAATAAAAAAATAAAAAAATATGCAAGCCACGAGCTGGCTAGGTTCGCCCCAACGTAGGGACCGTTGCACGTGCCTTTCTGCCGAGTGGCTTGCACGGGCTGGATCATAAGCTGGAAAGCAAATTAAAAAAAAAATGAAAAAAAAAAAGAATTTTTAACAGGAGAAAAATGTGTGAGCCGTGAGCTGGCTAGGTTTGCCCCCCACCTAGGAACGTTTGCACGTTCCTATCTGGAACCTTATGTGATGCCTGCGCCTCTTTCTATAGACATCCGATAAATGCACCTTAAAAGGGGATTGAGGGCTTTGTTCATTCACAACGTATCTCGTGAATGGGTAAGAAACTGTTCCATCAAGCATGGTTCTTCGACTAATTCACCAAATAAGATAGCAAAAAAATGACTAAGAAACTGTTTCTGTTTCATTCACATCAATGGGTAAGCATACTTGTATAAGTATAACATGCTCAGTAAGAGCATAATATTTCTTAAAAATGTGCAGGAAAACAAACAGACTGCAGAATTCTAGATATTGAAGGCCTAAAATGTGATCAAATGAACATATCTAGCTAGCCTGTATTACCAGGCTCCAACCCATCTTCACCATCCTGGTTAGGCGGTTCATTGAGGTTGAGCTTGAGAACTTTAAAGTTTTCTTTCTCTTCGCCTCATGTAGAGGTGACTTGCTGGGATGGAACATGATCGGGAAGATTCTGAAATCCAAGAGCCAGACCAGAAGGGAAATTATTGCTGCAAATCAGTGTGATAAGTATTATAATAAACTGCTTTTAAGTTAAAAGCTGCTTTTTACTTGCATTGTTTACTTCCAATTGTTTGATGGCATTGGCATTTGGTCCATTTTTAACATGAGAATAATGAATGGTGCTGTAAAATCCCCATCTCGAACCAGGGGCGAATCTAGGGCTCGAGTTCAGTTAGAACGGATCGCGAATATTGAATGCTTACTGTCAATGATCAACGTCCGTGATAGTGGTATTATTTATTAATATTTAATTAAATAATATTCAAAAAATTGTACGGACTAGAACTAGAAGAAATAAATACATCACTAGAACTAGAATTAGGTACCAACTTTCATTTCAGATGAAAAAATCGTTCTATAATCTATAAAATGTTCTAATTTATTTTTCAATCAAACATGTAATGTATATTAATAAAATGTCAATATTCAGTTTATAATTAAAGTTAATTAAGCAAGCATTATTATATTAATAAACTTGAAATTATTTATATGTTTATATCAATTTTATGTGCTTGTGTAATTTCACTTTTCTGCAATCGATTTTTCGTGAAACAAAAATGGAACCTTCTATTAATTAAATAAATTTTGTTAAAAAACTCCTTATGACGTTCAAACCAATTTTTTTTTACAAATTCATTCGCCATTAATTGACCAAACTATCAAATAAATTGATTAGAAAAAAAAAATCAAGAAGAGGGATAAATTATCGGTTAAAATGTTTCTATTTGCATTAAAATCGATAAAATGAAAATATATTATTTTGTTTCATTGAGTGTTACACATTAATACTTTTCATGATGGTAAAGCTATTATTATCGTTTAGCTAAGATAACATGTTCAAATCCACTTTGCACTTATTTTTGGTAAAAATTGTTTACAAAAATTACATAAAATATTGTCATTGAAAGGTTTCGAACCTGAGATCTGTGGTTTAAAAGAAGAAGCACTAACCAACTAAGCTATCAATGATGATTATATATAAAATAAATTGTCAAATATATAATACAAATCATTTATCCATTCTCAAAAAAAAAAAAAAAAAAAAAAAAAAAAAAAAAAAAAAAAAAAAAAAAAAATTCTTCTTGGCTGATCCAGCTAGAGCGGTCGCAACCACCTAAATCCGCGAGGAATAGGTGGCACATAGCCGGTTAACCCACTCACTTTTCCAAAATAGCCATTGACCAAATTTTTCATTACTAACTACCTTATATACCCCTAAATATAAAAATTGCATCCATTGTCATCTTCATTTAAAATATTTTCAATTAAGTCCTCAAACTATTTTTGATCTATATTAACGCTTTCGCCTTTCCACAAAATTGGTATCAGAGCCTAGTAACGAACCTGAAGAAAATTTTTAGAACATTAAAAATATTTTCTAAAATGGATAGAAAAGATAAACTAATTTTAGAAGAATTACAAAATATTGTTATTTTAACTAATACTAATAGAATTAAATTACAAGAGTTAGCGACAAATTTAAGTAGCAAATTTAAATTTATAAGTGAAGAGATAAAACAAATAAATAATTCTCAACAGTTAACTGAAGTAAAAAATAAAGCATTACAAATTTTAGTAGATGAATCTCCCGAATATGAAGAAGAAGATATTATTATAAATCAATTTTTAGAACAATATGATAATTATGCTTTACCTTTAGAAAAAATCGATATCATAAGTCAAGACATCATAACTCATGTAAAAAATATTGAATCAAATTTAGAAATCGTAAATGATAATATTAAGATTGGACCACAAATCTTATTTAAACAGATTGAATCAAAATTTAAAGAATTAAAACTTAAAAATAATTCTTATACTTCAATCGAACCACCCTTACCAGCATATGTTATAGAAGAATTATAAGCCAAATTCTTTGAAGCCACTGGAGAGGAATTAGAAGCTTATAAACAAAGTTTAGAACAATTAGCTATTCAAACTGAGAATATATATATATGAATGATCCTCCACCTAAAGATGAAATTACTGAAATTAACACTCCACCTTTAAATGAACAAGTTGAGCCGTTGATCGGAGAAACTAGTGGAACTAATGTCACTACTGATTGGATTCAAGATGAGTCTGATGACTGGAATTTAGAATGGATAAAAGAACATGGAATAACTAATGAGCGAGCAGGATATAATTTTAGAAAAGGTCCAAAAACTATTGCAACCAAGTCTATACATCTTAGGGATAATAATCCTGTTAGATTATTTACTGAACCCATTCCTACAACAGGAATATGGTTAGATATTGATGATAGCAATAATAAAAGCGAAGTTATTGATTCTTGGGCAAAAGCTACTGATTTAGCTGTTGCTTTTCATAGATGGAATACCACTCAAGCTTATAACTTTATAATCCACACATTTAGAGGAATTACTTCAGACATCTGGAGAAGAACTTCTGAAGAAACCAAAAATCAAATCAAATATGGAGAAAAATCTACAACTACCATAGATAGTAATGAAAGTTTAGATGCTGAAAATTTTAAAGAGATTTTAAAACGAATAGAAAATTTCTTTAGACATCTACTCTTAGGAGAAGTTATACCTGAAACTAAAATTGATATGATTACTCAAGAAACCTTACAAGCGGAAAGAGAAATGGAATTATTAAAAATCTGTGATATGTGTGAATTAAATGAATATACTAAAAAATTCGAAAAAATATATATCAAAGCATCCAAATCCATAAAAGAATGGAATATATCTGAAGAGGATAAAAAATTACTAAATAGATATTTTCTTAAACTACCTTGGCCATGGGGTCAGAAATTATTTGAGGAGTACCAAATTTATTGGAAGAAATTAGAATGGGAAAATCCTAATCAAAAGGCTAATACTCTAGGAATGAGAACTTCATTCGCTAAGAGAAAAATATCTGAATGGTGCAAAAAATCTATGTACCAACACTTATTTAGAAAACATGGTAAGAAAGTTAGTTTATGCTGTTATGGAGAAATAGCAGCAGTACCCCAATTTGGTTGTCACAAACCATCCAAGAAACCATATTATAAAAAGAAATTTAAGAAATATCTTAAACATTGGAAGAAAAATAGAGGATTTAAAAGCCACAAGAAATATTTTAAAAAGAAAAAACCTTGGAAAAAGGAATTTAACCAACATAAGAAACCCCAGAAAAAATCTAAAGAAGAATTTTATAAAAAATGTAAATGTTTTACATGTAACGAAATAGGACATATATCTCCAAATTGTCCTAACAAAAATAGAAGAGAAAATGTTAAGTCCATTAGATTAATGGAAGAAGTAGAATCTGATTCAGAATATGAGATAATTGAATATTTAGACGAATTATCTGAAACTGACTCAATCTATGAACTAGATATGGAAGAAATTGAAGAACCAGAATATGAACAGATTTATATGAATCAAGAAATATAGATACTATTGAAACCAACTTAGATAATGAAGAAGAAACTTCGCAAACCGTTGTGTTTGATGAAGAAAGATATGGAGCTATAAAAGAAAAACAAATATCTTTAAGAGATAAAGATGTTTTTATAAGACCTATACTATCCTGGTTTAACAAAACAATATATATTGCCAAGTATGATGAAGTACCTATTAATATCGAAAATGTTAAAGGCAATACCACTATACCTCTTATAACAAGAGAATTAGCAAATATTAAAAAATCTAATAGAGATAGATTAAAAAATATTGTTATTGGGGGAATCCAAATTATAATCAAAGGATATTTTAGAGAAGGAATGGATATTCCTATACAAATATACTTGATGGATAATAGAATACTTCATGATCCTATGGATGCCCTATTAGGAATGGTCTCTGGAAATCTTGTTTATAAGAAAATTATATTTACTATAAGACCTGGATTTGTCATGTCTTTATCAGATGAAAATTTAAGTCTAGGATTAAATTTGTATCACAAAATCGATAGACTAATGATGCCACCAAGAAGTAAAGCTGTAACTTTACATTGTAAAGCCTTATATGCTTTTACTACTACACACCAAAAGGAAATCAATAAAATTTCAGGGGAGTTTATAGAAATTCATGAAGACTTTAGAAACCTAGCACAATTTACTCCACCAAGAATGTTAAGTGATAATAATATTTCCTTACCACAAGACATATTGCTTGATTTCCATCAACGAGCAAGAAGAATAGACAGTAATGTAGGAAATCAAGGATTAGCCACTTTGAGTAACTCTGGACAACTTGTAGTTAGAATGCCTAGTAGAAAAATAGAAAGATGTATCAGTACTAGAGAACTCGTAAGTTCTAGCAGACCATCTACAAGTAAAAACTACTCAACATTACCTAGAAATAGTATTGATATTGACCTAAGAAAATGTGAGGAAGATAACTTCTTTATCTTAATTGAATATATCAATAATCAAAATAACTACGAAGAAATTATAGCCCTTGTCAATACAGGAGCTAGTACCAGCCATATAAGAGCAGACTTAGTTGACCATTTATCTGAAGAAAACCTATCACAAGGAATAACTCTTACAGACTATCATGGAATTAAATATGAAATCAAAACATTTGTTAATCTTGAACTAAGTTTTACTGATATAGAAGGGGAACAATTTAAATTAAACCTTAAAATCCATAAAGATTATAGGAAAGGAAAAAATACTAGCCCAATATTACTTGGAATGAATTTTCTTGAAAAGGTATCACCATATGTTATCCAGAAAAACACGCTACAAATAACTATAGAGGATAAACAGAAAATACTTCCTAGAGTTAATAAAACCAAAGAACCAATTTATATGATACAAGGAATTAGATCAATCAAAACTAGTGTACTTAGTCCATATATAGAGATAACTCTTAATTTACCAGACTATTGTATGATAAAATTTCATGCTATACTTGATACTGGATCTAGAATTTGCCTATGTAAAAGAAATGTATTTCCTGAACATTATTATAAAAGAAACTATAAGAAAACGACTTATGGCCAAACTGCCAGTGATATTGTTGAAATCTATAGAGATTTTGTAGAAAATGTTCCTATAATTATAGGAAATAGAGAATGTTTTATTCCTAGAATATATGCAACCGATAAAATTGGATGTGATATCCTTTTAGGAGAGAATTTTCTCTATACGTATAGTCCATTTACGCAATATAAAGATAGTTTTGAATTCACTACACCTTGTAATCACAAAATTAAAACATCAAAAATTTATAAAGCCATTGGAATTGCACATCAACCAATACACCATAAGCCTAAACATCAGAGTTCGGCAGGTAATCGTGGTGAATGTTATACCGAAATCAATCATAAACAAAAAATCCCTGTATTAAAAATTGACAATTTAGAAGAAGAGTTAGAAAAAATTAAACTAGAATTAAAAGAATGTTATCATGAACATCCCTTAGCAAATTGGGACAAAGATAAACCTATTACAACCATTGAACTAAAAAGTCCAGATGCTAAGAAATCTGGAAAACAATTTTCGTATAGCGAAGAAGATAAAAAAGAATTTAAAATACAAATTAAAGAACTCTTAGAATTAGGAGTGATAAGAGAATCAACTAGTCCATATAATAGTCCTGCATTTATGGTTAGAAACCATAATGAAATTAAAAGAGGAAAAGCTAGAATGGTAATTGATTATAGAGACTTAAATTCTAAAACTATACCTAATAGCTATAAATTACCGATAAAAGATTTGTTAATAAAACAAATACAAGGAAGTAAAATATACTCTAAATTTGATTGTAAATCAGGATATTGGCAAATAAAACTAGATGAAACATCTAAACCTTTAACTAGTTTTACAACCCCTAATCCGTTAGGACAATTCGAGTGGAATGTTATGCCATTTGGATTAATGAATGCTCCAGCAATATTTCAACAAAGAATGGATAAGATCATCAGACCAATACAAACTTTCTGCATTGCTTATGTGGACGATATCCTTATCCATAGTAAAAATCTAAAAGAACATATTGAACATCTTAAGAAATTCAATTATATTGCCAAAAAATATGGTTTGACCTTATCTGAAAGAAAAGCAGAGATAGCTAAAACCGAAATCGAATTCTTAGGATATATTTTTACAGAAGAAAAAATACTTCAACAACCTCATATTGGCAAGAAGATTATCGAATTTTCAGATGTAATTAAAGATAAAAAAGAGCTGCAAAGCTTTATTAGATTATTAAATTACTCTGAAAAATTTATCAAAAATTGTTCTAAATACAAAGTCCACTTTACCAAAAAACTTAGAAAAGGTGTTGATTGGGAATGGACAAATGAAGACATCGAAATGATAAACAAAATAAAGAAAGTATGTGAAAATCTACCCGAACTAAATATTCCTAATGATGATGATTTCTTTATTTTAGAAACTGATGCATCTCTATTACATTGGGGAGCAATCCTCAAAAGAAAAGAGAATCATAGAGAATTTTTTTGTAATCCATTGTGTAAATGCCCAGAAGAGCTTGTTGCTTATACTTCAGGTGCTTTTAAGGATGCAGAAACTAGATATGATATTAATCGAAAAGAATGTTTAGCTGTCAAAAAAGGAGTAGCAAAATTTGAACCTTACTTGTTACCTAAAAAGTTTCTTATTAGAACGGATAATACTCAGGTAAAACTATTGTTAACTAATAAACTGGGAACAAGTGCAGCTGAAAGACCACTTATTAGAATGCAAATGTGGTTTGCGCCATTTAATTTTGATATTGTCCATATTAAAGGGAAAGACAATTTTATTCCAGATTTCTTAACCAGGAATGGAGCAAATCAAGAAGGAACTCGAAACATTGAAATTCGAGATGAGTGTGAAAGTTGCTGCAATAGAATCCAAGATAGCGATGATGGAGATGACTGTTGCTAAGCCAGTATCGGAAAAGGCCAACAAGGCTATATTATCTGAAGGCCCTAGTGCCAATAAATCTGAAGGCTCTAACGCCAATATTGAACAAGAAGCATTAAAGCTTCATAAACTATCTGTCAAAGAGTATACTACTTCGTCTCCCTCACAAGAGAAAAAACTTACGAAAGAGAGTATCTCTATACCAGAGCTTAATCGCTCAAATATTATCAAGGCCTGTAACACTCCTGGTGTTATGGATATCAAAAATAAAAACGATTTTATTCTGGCATACGTATTGTTCAATCTTGCCTGCTGCTGGTATACTAGTATTGGAGGATGGATGAAAACTCTAACGTATGGAACATATAACAAAGTTAATATTTATCCAGGAGCTCCAGCTTATTGGGTTCGTGCTCTGTATGAAATGGGAAATATACTCTGTATTTACCCATCAGAATCCTTAAAAGAAATTTTTATGTTACCAAAAGATGTAGTTCGTGCTATTGAAAGATATTGTCAAGTTGTTAAACATAAGAACATTTATATCAGATTTTTCACTGCAAGTCCTGAATGGGATGATGAAGAAAATAGGATACTTCCAGCAAGCCATGTCATCAGAATGGCTACTACTACCAAATATCTTCAGCCTGAAAAGAGTGAAGTTATTGAATCCACACCAGAAGATATAGTCAAGATGATAACTTTTCGTAGAGCCAAGGGATACAAGGAGCAGTTTGAGCATATCCAAAAAATTATTGAAGAAACACAAAACATATGGGTGTACGAGTCATAAGATCACATGATCTACAGTAAAGCTGTGGCACCCACTAAACAAGAAGATTGGCACTATCTCGACATATTGAGTGATCATATCTTTGAAGGATTAGTTAGTGGGACACAAAAGACAAGAGAAGAGTTGTGTAAACAATTTTGGCGTTATCCAAAACATAAGTGCGAATGCTGTTGCACTGAAGGTGACATCTCACCAATTTCTCTAGATCCTGATGAATTTTCGGATGAGTGGTTTGAGTCACATATGGAAAAGTAGAAGGGACCCTTTTATCACTACTTTATCAGAAAGATTCTGGTAAAGAAAAACTGTGGGTTTACCCCAATAATTTCCATGTTATGACAAGAAAACTTTAGGCCACAGTAAGATTCCCACTATCTTATACAGTAAAACTACAATAATGAAGGACAGCTAAGAAGCTTTTGGAGTCTATAAATTGAAGGATAATTCGCAGAAGGAAGGCATTCAAGTCTTAAGCAAAAGATATCTCTCTACCTAGTCTTTCCATATCTTGTAATATTTTCAGTCTTTCTTCAGTAAGGAGTGTAATAGGGTAATCTTTATGGAGTTCTAATTTCCTTAGAGAAAGTACCAAGAGTGTAGCCGAAATATGTATGTGTACTCTTATGTAAGAGATATTAGTGTGATGTGTTTATGAAATCAAAGTTGTTTCAAAACATTTCTTTTTCATCCTTATTATTTTTTCGAAAACTCTTATCTTACTTATACTCCAACGGTGAAAGTCTTGATGGTTTGTGCAATTTCTCGTTTTTGTGTTGCCGTTTTTGGCGTTGTTAGAGAAAGCCATTTGAACCATGTTACCATTCATGGTGATGTTTTAACAAGGAGTTGAAAGGAAAACTGTGATTCCGTGAGATCCATTGTGAGGTATGCAAAAGAGCCAGAGAGAAAATCAGTGAGTGTGCGGAAGTCGTGTTGGACCATAACCCACTTTCTTAAATTCATATAACACCGATCACTTATATTTGAGTATACAAACATATGGGTGTAAGCTTGAGGGAAATCTCGTTGATATTAATCTGCTTTTACCTTCTTCTCTAATACTGTAAGATCTTTCTTATTTATGTTATATTTTTTTTTTTTTTTTTTTTTGCATTAATAATTGTTTTCTGCTATTTATGATGTTTTAATTACTGTTATTAGAAGTTTTAAATCGCTAAGATTATTTATTATATTTGTTGTTTAATGCCTGAATATACTATTGAAGGATTAGATAATTTAATAGAAAAACTGTTAGATGAAATAAATAATATTACTTCTCAATTAAAAAATATTAATACATTATCAGAAGAATATAATAAACTTAAAGAAAAATATGAACAATATGTTATAGATTATTCTAATTTATTAGATCGAAGAATGGATTTATATTTTGAAATTCAAAATAGAAGATAAAAACTAGGTTGTAAACCGATTTTAAAAGACAGGATATACTTTGCAATATTCAATTCATTTCATTAAGGGTAATATAGTCTTTTTATCTTTTGGCTATCTTAGGAAGTTTGACTAGACTAAACTTAAAAGTACCCCCTAAATCCGCCCCTGCCTCGAACATTTTGTGGCTTGATCTGTGCCCACCTGGTGCTTGAGGTGAAGGATAACTCTTGCCACAAGCGCTGCAACAGTATTTATCAGGTATCACGGCTGGAGCCTGGAGGGACAGTCGGTCGCCGGTCCATTGTTCTTTTTCTTGATCGTCATTTCACTGTTAGTACTAGAATTCAGTTTTCCCTTTCCTATGCCATTGTAAAGTATTCTCCTGATTTGTTACCCACCATAAGGGGTTCCATCAGCTCTTTCACAAATTTTCAGCTTTTTAACCGGAGAATCCCTTTCATCTCCAACTGAAAACACCTCCTTTTCGTTCTTGTTCAATTGACAATCCTGATTAACATTATAAATTTCATCCCGAGGATTGCTGCCAATGGCTTCACCTTCGGCTTCTTTAACCTTGGACTCCAGGTCTTCACTAGGTTTCTTGGTATCTCCATTGACAGCTAGATTTTCCTCTGAACTCAGAAGAAGCCACTACAGGATCTTATTCAATCTGATCACCATCAAGAATATGTGAAGGAAAACTCTTCGTCTTGGATTTCAGCTTCTTGATAGAGAAATCTTTGTTGGACTGGACATGAGCACTGCTCATGTGACCTCTCAATGCCCTATCCTCCTCCGCAGCACTTTCTTTCATGTTTGGGAACTTGAAACCCCAAGTGCGCTGTCGGCCGAACATCCCCGATGGCGCCAACTTTTCAGCTCCTTCTGAGTCTTGGTCATCTTCCATCATTGAAGCCAGCTGATTTTCTCGATCTTTCTCCATTCTCAAGAAAGAAAAAAAGAACAGAAAATATTAATAAATTCAATTCTTCAAATAAATCAGGAAACAGATTTTGAGCAGAGCAGATTAGTTCTACCAACACAAACATGTCGTGACTCTCACCACCGCTAATGCATTCTAGAATATTTTGCAACTATATAAATTCAGCACTTGGGGAGGATGAAAAGCAAGTTGAAAGTTGTTGCAAAACAGAATTTTCCTCCTTTTCTCCCTATCTGAATTCTTCTTCTCTTCAGCCTTCTCTTATCTGTCTCTGTTCTTCTTCTATGTTATCCTGAATTCTCTTCTTCTCTTCTCCCTCTCTAATTCTGTCTTCCACTTTCTCTGTTTTATGTTTATCTTTGTTGATTTGTATAATTTCAGTTCAATCAATGAAATCACAGCTGGGTTATTGAATCCCAGTTTAGTATATTAAATTGTTTGTGTTGATTTGATTGGAGTTTAGCTGGCCTTGGTTGAAGCTGAAGCTTCAACCATAACAAAGGTATCAGAGTAGCTACGTGATCTGAGTATGGTAGAAACTAGAAGTAAATCAAATGAAGAGTACATTAAGAGGTTAGACAAAGAAATATCAGATTTGGGTGTGGCCTTCAAATCATTTGATCAAACGCTGAAATTGGTATGTACTAAGCAAGACATGATGGAAGAAATAATGGAGGAAATTTATAGGAAGCATGAGTTGATGATTTCAATGATCACTAAAATGATTAAGGCTAAATCAGCCTCCAAATGGGAGTTGAGAATTTTGGGGAATTGGCCAACTATCGAAGAAAGGAAGAGTGAAGTTGAGATAACAGTTTCTGAACTGAATGGTGTACTGCATGTCTGCAGCCAATGTGCATTGAATCATCATTGCTCAGGTTGGAAGAAATGAAATTAAATATGGGCACTCTTTAATTTAATAGACGAACATTGTATCCATTTCATAAAAACCGGGGCAATGAAGAGCAGAAGCTTTTAACGAGGGTCTTTTGAGGACCCAATAGAATTGGGACAGATACACAAGGGATTAAGAAGACATTTAAGAATATCGAGGAACGTAGGAAGGAAATTGAGTTGAGGGTGACTGCTGCTCAGCTTCTGCAGCAGAAATCTGAGTCCCTTCAGGTTGGGGATGTAAGGATTTCCCTTGGAACTCTTAAGGAGCATTTAGGGATTTTGTTACCAAAACTTCAGTTAGTTATACCCGATAGAGTGGAAAATGAGTGGGTTGAGATCTTTCTTGATTGTTTGGAAACTAATGGATCCAAATGCCACAATCACAATGCTTGAAGAACGGTCAAAACAATGGGGTTCCTCTGTTTTTGGATCTAAAATTAAGAATACAGGAGATGAAGTTTTGTCTGCTTTGAGACGACATTCATCAGGAGCTCAACATCTAAAATGTTCTACAAAGAATTTTTTTGCCAGCAATAGAAAATCCAGATTTATTAGAGAAAATGTGAGAGCTCAGAACAAGATGGATGAAGAAAAGAATGAGTCACCAGGGTTTCATGAGGCATATGTCACATTGCACTACCTGTTTAATCCTAGAGTGGTGAAGAGAATGAGGCCGCTACTAACTTCATACAAAGAAGATATCCAGACTCTGAACCTTGAGGACAAGGTTAATTTAAGGGGAAGGGATGTCATGACTCTCACCACAGCTATTGCATTCTAGAATGTTTTGTGACTATTTCCATAAATTCAGCACATGGGGAGGATGAAAAGTTAGTTGAAAGTTGTTGCAAAACAGGATCTCCCTCCCCCTTTTCTCCCTACCTGAATTCTTTTTCTCTTCAGCCTTCTTTTATCTATCTCTGTTCTTCTTCTAAATTATCCTGAATTCTCTTCTTATCTTCTCCTTCTCTAATTATATCTTCTACTTTCTCTGTTTTATGTTTATCTTTATTGTTTTGTGTAATTTCAGTTCAATCAATGAAATCACAGCTAGGTTATTGAATCCCGATTTTGTATATTAAATTGTTTGTGTTGATTTTGATTGGCGTATAGTTGGCTTTGGTTGAAGTTGAGCTTCAACCATAACAAAACAAACCCAAAAGAAAGAAAACAAAAAGGGCAGTGAGAAAATACAAGAATTATGTAAGAAAAGTGGTTGCAAAATTCAAAGGGTGTCTTAGCTTACAAGGAATTTGAACAAAAAGGAAACAATAGATCAACAAAGAAGGAAAGATTCTCATCCTTAGGCTCAAAAAATTCAGATTTTGATAAACAATAAAAGAGCTCTCATTGAGTCATTCAAGAGGTTAGGGAGAGATGCTCTCAACTTTAGTGAGAGAAACATTCACTATGGTCACCCCTTGCAATTGAGATTTCATGTTCGTTTGTTCAATTTCACCTTCTTCAAATGGTGCTTTTGAATTCAGCACACAAATATGTCCGGATTATTGATGAAAATCTTTGAAGTTTTGAGTTCGGCCTGCATTTTGTTGAGTTTTCTTGCTCTTGATTTGTTTTCATTTTCATCCTTGGGTGAGTTTGATTTCAGCCTTTTGCTTATTGATCAACTTCGGCCAGAAGCAGTGTGGTTTTTCCTTGAAGATTTGCGTTTTTGTGAAAAACAACTTATTTAAATGGGACGAAGGGAGTATAAATTTCTAAATGATCAAGTATAATATCCAATTAAATCCTAAGTGTCAATCATGCAATATAAACTAAAAGTATAAAAGTAAATGATACCAAATTTGGTTACTAATGAAAACTCCTTGAAGAACTCTTCACATAGATCAAAAACCTTCGGGCAAACTTTACCAAAAAAATCCACTAGAAAAGATAACTTAAGTTAGTCTAGACACAACTAAATTTTAGTAGACTCTGACCAACCAACTTGTAAATCAATGAAGAACCTTTTCGATTGTGCAACCTGCACTTTCCTACAACTCTGAACTTCTTTTCCCTCCGTGTAGATCATCAAGAATGAACCTCGTTTTGGCACAACTGGAAATCCAACCGTCTCTTCCCAACTTCAAAACTCTGAAAGCTTATTGGTGAAGGTAATGATTTTTCGTATTTGATCTTTTGTGTTCTATTTTGTGGTTGAATTAAGAGAATTATGGAACATATTTATGATCTTCAAAGGATATTCTCTTGTATGAAATAATGATCAACACACATTATGGGATGGACTATGCTTGGGTATTTATAATATAAAATGTTTGAGGTTGAATTGAATTGTAAAAGCTGTTAAAATTGCTAACAAGACTTTTCCCGGATAAGTCAACCGCTCAAGCACTAACCTCTCTGCCAGCGAGCGGTCTCGTGGCTGCTCGAGCGCCCAACGTGCGTCCAACGGGTGACGATGGTTTTGAAATTTTCCCTCGAGTGCTCCTTTGGCGGGCAACGAGGGGTTTTATGGCGACTTTTTCCCCTGGTCAATTCTTTGACTCCTTCAAGATCTATAATACCAATCCTAGACTTTTTTGATTTTAATTACAACTCAATAACTATGATTTTAAACACAAAACTAGCCAATTACAATTTGGACCTAATGGATGGGATTCAAACCATTTAGGATATTTCATCTAACTTTATAACTTGTTCAAATTATATAAACATTTTATTTAGCTGTCAAATTTTAATAGAAAATCATATATATATATATGTGGCTTTAACATGCAGTCACAAATGATACTCGCGTACTGGATTAAATTTTCTTTTGTTAGTAGGAAATGTTGATGATGCAATTATTTATTGTTTTGTTGGAGTAAATTCATCATTTTAGAAAGCTCTATGTAGGAAATTATGGCACGAACAATTTGCACAACGTTTGCACAATCTGAAGTAAAGTGTGTCAAAATGAAATAACAGGGACAATTTGTAAAACAAGCAAAGGATAGAGACCTTTTTTTTTTTTTTTTTTTTACCAATTATCCATACAAAAAACTATTTATTTTAATTTTGTCTCGACATTTTAGTTCATCAAAATCTTCTCTTGTCTTTTCCTTGATCATCGTAGAGCGATTAGTACTAAATTCATTATCAAATATATGATCTAGTTTTCCCTTCCCTTTGACATTGTAAAGGATTCTCCCGACCTGTGCACCACCAGGGTTTTCATCAGCTATTTTCCAAATTTTCAGCTTTTTAACAGGCTTCGAAAAATTCATGGCATCCTCAGCTGTTGGATCCATCCCCCTCCACGCTCTGTCAGGATGGCACTTCATGTGCCCAAATAAGGACCTATTTGTTGGAAAATCCTTCCAACAGATCTTACAAATATTTCCCCCCATAGTCAGGAGTGTTGGGGCTGGGTTGTAAAAACACGCGGGAAAATGGTTTTATTTATATGTAGCAATCAAAAGGCTAAAGTTTAACTCACATGAGCGAAATTAAACCGCTATTATATGAATAAAATGTGCAATATTGTGACCACATAAAACTAGAAAATAAAAGAGAAGATAGAAGAAGAAGAAACGGCAATCTGAGGCAAGTGATGACACTTTCTCCTTAAGACAATATTGTCCCGCAATGGTGTTTACAGTTCACGGCACTTGTCTCTCAAGATACAACGGATTCGACTTGTGGTAGTAGCACTACAAACCACAAGTTCCAGCGAACTTCTGACGGATTTTCCTCTACAAATGAAGAACTTTTGGAATGATTTTGAGAGAGTTTTGGCAAGAGAATAATGTAATGTTTGATATACAAATGGTATGGGATGCATTAGAGACTTCCAAAGGGTCCTATATATAGAGGATGAGGGGTTGTGGACGACGTGTTGCGAGCCAAAACACAACAAATGAAGGAATCCATTTTCGCCCGCTTCTCGCTCGAGTAGTACTTATAGAGAGTTGGTCGCTCGCTCTTCGCTCGACGTCGCTGGAGCAAAAACATGTGTCGCTTGAGAGACAATATTATCAAGGTTTCATCTATTGTTTTTTCAACTTTGGACCGTAATTTTTCATTCATTCGAAGTTGGTTTCGATACGCCAAATAATGACTTGATCATCATACAACGATTAGTACTAAATTCATTATCAAATCCATGATCCAGTTTTCCCTTCCCTTTGACATTGTAAAGGATTCTCCCGACCTGTGCACCACCAGGGTTTCCATCAACTCTTTCCCAAATTTTCAGCTTAACAGGAGAATCCCTTTATTCTCCAACTTGAAACACCTTCTATTTGTTCTTATTCAATTTAAAATCCTGATTAACATCATCAGTTTCATCCTCAGAAATCCAAGAATTTTTGTTAGTGGAATCCAGATCTTCACTAGGTTTCCTGGAATCTCCATCGAGAAGCCTTACGAGCTGTTGAACTGCTAGAATTTCTTCTGAACTCGTAAGAGGCAGTGAATCAATGACTGTCTTAGTTGGTGCCCGGCCGCACTGACCTGTCACCGGCCACTTCACAGATTCATTCAAACCCACCACTGAAGAAGCTACTATAAGTGTTATGCCTTAAGTCCAATCAACTTTGGGCATAAGCACTTTTAAGACGAACCTCGTTCTGGCACAATTTATGGAACAGACTATGCTTGGATATTTATAATATAAAATGTTCAAGGTTGAATTGAATTGTAAAAGCTGTTAAAATTGCTAACAACACTTTGCCTGGATAACTCAACCGCTCGAGCACTTTCCTCTCAGCCAGCGAGCGATCTCGTGGCTCCCGAATGCCCAACAAGTGTCCAACAAGTTACGATGGTTTTGAAATTTTCGCTTGAGCGCTCCTTTGGCGGGCAGCGAGTGGTTTTATGGTGACTTTTTCTCCGTGATCCATTTTTGACTTCTTTGACTCCTTTATGATCTATAATACCAATCCCAGACTCTTTTGATTTTTAATTACAACTCAATAACTATGATTTTAAGCACAAAACTAGCCAATTACAATTTGGACCTAATGGATGGGATTCAAACCATTTTGGATATTTCATCTAACTTTATAACTTGTTCAAATTATATAAAAATTTTATTTAGCTGTCAAATTTTTAATAGAAAATCATATATATGTGTCTTTAACATGCTCGTCACGTATGATACTCGTGTACTGGATTAACTTTTCTTTTGTTAGTAGGAAATGTTGATGATGCAATTATTTATTGTTTTGCTGGAGTAAATTCATCATTTTAGAAAGCTCTATGTAGGAAAATTATGGCATGAACAATTTGCACAACGTTTGCACGATCTGAAGTAAAGTGTCAAAATCAAATAACAGGGACAATTTGTAAAACAAGCAAATGATAGAGACGTTTTGTACCAATTATCCATACATAAAACTATTTATTTTAATTTTGTCTTGACATTCAGTGCATCAAAATCTTGTGCAATTCAGTTAAATTAAATGCAATTTTAAAATGGACTGAATTAAGCTTTGCAATAATGATATTTGTCATGGATGGTGATTATGGCCATCATGACGTTGAACCACATTTGATTGTTCGATAAAGTTGGAATTCATTAGACAATTAAAGGTGATCCCCAACAACCTAAATTGGTTTTAAATATAATTATTCGTTTACAATTTCTTTTCATATAAAAACTGACATTACCGTTCTTGCATGCACACGTCAAAAATAAGGGCTTGTAGGTGGGTGGGGGGGGGGGGGTTCCCCCACCGGTTTTGGATGGCACCCTTTATTAGGGATTGGACAAATCGGCGCTTGCTAGTTATTTTGGGCATTGATTTTGGGTGATTTTTAAACCACCCAAAATCGATATGGTGTCATTTAGATTGATTATCTCAACCCACCAAATCAATGGGTTTTGACAGTTTCTCATTTTCTCTTTCAGTTTTATTCTTTAAAAAATTATTATCCATCCAATATATTGTTTTCAAAACTAACTTGTAAATCAAAATATATTAACTAAAAAATGATTTATAAGCAAAAAAATTAAATTATAATTGGAAAATACTTATAAGTAAAAAAATTACTTATAAGATAAGAAAACTTACAAAATAATTAAAAAATTACTTATAAGTAAAAAATTGCTTTTATGTAAATTTTTTTGTTTATAAAATAAAAATACTACGAATAAGATAAAAATTCACTTATAAAGTATAAAAAAGTTACTTATAAGTAAAAAAAGTCACTTAAAATTATTTAAAAGTATAAAATTAACTTATAATAGTAAAATGTACTTTTAAGTAAAAAAATTTAAATTAAAAATTTAAATAAATATTTAATTTTATTTAATTTTTAAGTTAAATATTAACTTATATGTAAAAAAAATGACCTATAAGTAAAATATCACTTATGAGAAAAAAAAATTTGTACTTGAAACCATAAACTAAAATTTTTACTAAAGAACATATATGTAGTTTTATTTGCTTCTAAAATCACTCGAAACCAATCCGCACAAAATTAATACTTAAAAAAAAAATACTCACAACTGGTACGCCGAAACTCGGCCCTAAAAGTTGAATTATAATTCAAATTTTGAGTATAATTAGAGGAAGGTCAATACTTTGTATTTAATTTGTGCATGATTGGAAAAGTTTGAAAGTTTCAAAATATTTATAAGTTGCATTACTTATAGAGTGTGTAGATTATAAGTTTCTAGGTTGTATATTGTGGATCTTACCAATTGTATTAATAAAAAAATATGTTTAATCAACTTAAATTAAGATGTAATGTCTAAGATGAATTTCAATACATTTTATAAATTCGAAATTTATTTAAAATAGTATATGTAAGCATTTATAATAACATTTTCAAATTCAGATTCTTGTAATTTGTATGTTTAGTGCAGTGTAATGTTAAATATTTAACTAAAAGACACATAATACAAACGATTATATTAATTTCAATTTTAACAATTCAATTTTGTATTGATTGAATAAGCAAGCATGTATTATAAAATTTTACAAACTCAAGTTCTTTTAATTTCTGAGTGCAGTACAAATTCAGATACGACATTTATATTTCATGAGATGACACGTGTAATTTAAACGCATTTATAAGCAATAATGACTTATATGCTCCTGTATCGACATAATATATGGACAAAATGATAACCTTGATCAAGTTTGAATCATTAATTTTTGTTCGACACACGTGTTCTTTGAGTTGTTCCAATTGTGTCCAATCTATTGTACAAAACGTATTAGGGTTTTGAGAGGTTTGTAAATCGAAGGAACATACTTAGTGCCAAAAGCTAACTAGCAACGAGAGTACTGTTTAAAATTTCTCTCGTTCTTGATGTTTCATGGCAAACCTTCAACTAGTATCACGAGCATGTCCATTAAGTGTTGAACATCATCTCAGAGACAGAAATATATATGTACATTCACACGTAATGCCAAATAATTTGGAAGAAATGTTGTTCTTCGTCAAACTACTAAATAAAATAAGATAGGAAAAAAAATGGATAAGAAACGTCCCATTCACATAAACCAGTAAGCAAGCTTGCATACCATTCTCAACAATAACATAATATTAATTAAATTTGTGCAACCAGAAAACAGCAGAAAATAAATAGTCTGTGACAAAATACTTGATATTTAAGGCCTAAAATTTAAACGGGCATCTAGCTAGCTGCATTGCCAGACTCCTTTCCATCTTTACTATCCTGGTTAGGCATCTCACTGAGGTGGGACCTGCAAACTTTATGCTCTTTTTTTTGCTTCGTCTGTAGAGGTAATATGATCAGGATGATTGCTCTGACCAGTGCAATGGCATTGGTTCTGAATTCCAAGAGCCTGACCAGAAGGGAAATTATTGTTGCAAATCATACCATCATAAGTATTATAAATTGCTATTAAGGTAAAAGATGCTATTTTACTTACTTTGTTTACTTCCAATTGTTTGATGGCATTGACTTTTGGCTCATCTTTATCATAAGAAGCTCCATTTGAAGACTGATCATCAATGGTGTTGTAAATCCTCACTTTGATTTCTTTGTGGCTTGATCTTTGTCCTTCCAGTGCTATAGGTGTTGAAAAACTCTCTCTACAAGTGCTGAAAATGTATTTGTCAGGCGTTGCTGCCGGAGGGACACTGGAATCCAGATCTTCGCTAGGTTTCCTGGAATCTCCATCGAGAAGCCTTACTAGCTGTTGAACTGCTATAATTTCTTCTGAAGTCGTAAGAGGCAGTGAATCAATGACTGTCTTCGTTGGTGCCCGGCCGCGCTGACCTGTCACCTGCCACTTCACAGAGTCATTCAAACCCACCGCTGAAGAAGCCACCACAGGACCCGAATCGATCTGATCACCATCAAGAACATGTGGAGGAACCCTATTCACGGCCTCAAATTCTGGCACCGAAAAATTCATGGCATCCTCAGCTGGTGGATCCATCCCCCTCCACGCCCTGTCAGGATGGCACTTCATGTGCCCAAATAAGGACCTAGTTGTTGGAAAATCCTTCCCACAGATCTTGCAAATATTTTTTCCCCGATGGTCAGTAGAACTCGAGCCCACAAGTTTCTTCAGCCGCTTCTTCGATTTCAGCCTCGTGAGAGAGAAATCTCTGTTGGCCTGGACATGAGCCATGCTTATGTGACCTCCCAATGCCTTGCCGGAGCTGAATCTTTTTTTGCACTCCACACAGCAATGATCCTTCACTTTTGCGCCGTCCTTCATATCCTCCACCTCCGCGCTTTTTTTCATGATTGGAAACTTGCTCTTTCCCTGCTGTGGTTTGTCGGCGGAAACACCCAGCGGCGCCACCTTTTCAGGTCCAGGTGAATCTTGGTCATACTCCATCATTGAATCGGGCTGATTTTCTTGATCTTTCTCCATTCTTAAGAAAGAAAAAAACAGAAAAGATTACTCAAAAATAGATCTGAATAAATCTTGAAACAGATTTTGTATATAGCAGATTAATTCTACCAACAGCAACAAACCCTAAAGAAAGAATACAGAAGGGGAGTGAGAAAATACAAGAATTAAGTAAGTGGTTGCAAAATTCAAAGTGATGAAAATTTTAAGATTCAGAAGAAGAGCTGGTGTCTTAACTTACAGAAATTGACAATAGAACTAGAAGCAAGGAAAATTTCTCAGACCCAGGCTGGAAAAATTCAGATTTTGATAAACCTTGTATGTAAAATCTTCTCTCTTTCTCTATATATTTAGTGTATATATAGGCGTAATGTATGAGGATAATTGTTGACTAGGAAGAGCTGTTGAATGGTTCTAAGCAATAAATTGTTTTGGATTACATAAATCTGACTGTAACCGTGCCACACTCACAAAAGTTTAAGAAAAATATCTTGGTTTGAAATGTCTGCAGACATATCAGAGAACCTTATAAATGGTGCATGCTTTGGTGGTGAAATTATAAATAATCAAAATGAACGATAATGATACTTATGAATTTAATGAAATATGTGGTTAAAAAAATGATTAAACCATTTATGTTTATAAAATAAACGCCTTCCAATAGTATATCAATGAATTTTGAATCGTTTCATTCATTTCATCTAAATTCTGTAACTCATTAAAGAAACAAGTTACTTAACCGTCAAATTTTTAATAGAAAATCTATAGTGACTTTTACATGCTCGCCACGTGTAACAATCGCATCCACGTGAACTAATTGTTAAAACACGTGATAACATTTTGTAAAGAGGTAATTTTTCAAATAATGCACCACATTTTAATTATATTAAAATTCTCTAATTTTGATTATTGTCATACTCATATTCGTAATTGTTTTATTGCATACTTACCATCAAGATTTTATTAATTATCACATGCTTTTAAATAAGGGGCAAATAATCATTCACACTTTTGTATTTTATCATATTTTTTTGCTAATTTGAAATACTCGGGACAAATAATTCTTTTTATATCCTCTTACATATTTTTTGGACAAAAATCGTTACAAATGATAAGATATGCTAATTAATGAAAGATTGAGATAAGAATGCAATTAAAAATAAGTCAAAAATATAAATTTGACAATAAGTAAGAATTAATTTTTTTAAATACAATTAAAACATGGTGCACTAGTGTCAATATAGCAATATGTGGACTAGCTGCTAAAATGTAAAGACAATTTTTTTTTTCGTCCCTAAAATGATTTCTAAAACAACGTTAATGCCACATGGAGGATTGGATCATCGAACTAACTCTACATTAACACCATGTATGATTTTTGTTAAATGTTGGAAACTGATTAAATGTTAAGTGATATAAGTGACATTAAACCTTTTTTTTTTTTTTTGATTATTATTATTTTCTTTTGCTAAAAAGTTCATTTTTAAAGCCAAACATTAATTTTAATTATACAATTCATAGAACTCACAATTGCTAATCACTTATTCATAACTCATTTATATTAATTAGTAAAAGAAATTAAATCCAAACAAAGGCCAAGTGTAAAGTTTGGTGACAATGAATATCATTAATCCTTAAAAATGTATATAATGGTGTCATTATTGGTTTTTATCATTTTTTTAAAATACTAGTAGTAAGTACGCACGTTACACGTCTTATGTATCTCATGAATGATATGCGTAATATTTTTTAAGTGCTAATAATATTTTTTGAAAGTAATTGATGTAATTGATATTGTTAAAGGAAAAATTAAAATTGTTAAAAAATATATATATGAATAACACTTTTTATAAAAATTATGTATATAATGTGAAAGGTTGAATAAATTGAAATGTAATATTTTCATTAGAATAACATTTCTTTGCATACAATATTTTTTGTCAGCGTCCTATAACTTTTCTACTTGTTTTTTTTTTTAGCCTTTTACCAAGACTTTTGTTGTTTGCATTGAGATTTCACAAAAAAATGAGAGATATAGTTGCCCATGAGATAATATATGTTTAGAAATATACATTCCAACAGCAAGCATTGTGTTAATGGTAATTGGAAGCATAGATGTATTGTAAATTGTCCTATTGAATTTGAATGAATATCTTTCATCATTTGTTGGAGTTAATAGGATGTGTGGAAGAAAAACTTATTTTTCAATATGTTGTCTAATGGTTAATTCTAAATGGATAATACGTTTTTTTGAAATCATGACAAATCATTCTTATTCCGTTGTAAAGATGATATAATGAGTCCAAATTCCTTAAGAGCATCACTGGAGAATTTCTTTTCAATATTAACTTATGTGGTGGGACACCATTTGGAAACAATGTATTTAGGAACTCCTCTTAATAAAATTGATTTGTATTTAGATTCTACACAAAAGATAAAAAAAAAAAAGTAAATTAAATATGAAATGAAATTACGAAAAAAACATACCTTGAAGATGAAAAATTGAAATGATCAAATATTGGATTGAATTGACAATAAGCACGTATGTCAAAAAATTACTAAATTCTATCACTTCTACAAACAATTGGCATACTTAAATTCATAAAATTGAATTTTTATTCTTTCTCCTTTATTTTGAATGAAAACTTCAAATACATTATAAAAATCTTACTTTAATGTAACAAATTTCTTATCTGATCTATTTGAATATAAATATGTCAAATTAAAATTAAAAGTAGAGTATGTATATATGTGAATATTAATATGCAAAAATTGATGCATAATTTATATTCATTAAATATATTCAAAACCACAAAATATAAAAAAGTTTTTCCCTCATTTAATTTGTTGAAAGTAGTAATACATTTAGTCTCTTGCTTTGGTTTGCCTAAATTCAAGTAAACATATTTGATTCATTTCAATTTGATATGATTAGATTATGTATCATTAGAGATATGCAGATCTTTTTTAATAATCTTGTGAAAGTCGAATGGAGATAATAATAAAAAAAATTATAAAAATAATTGGTAAGAACTTAAAAACCAAAAGTTAGTTTTCTATACATGCTTTGCACGTAGTATAATACGACAAAAGAATTTATAATCTAAACAAAATTATTAAGTCAAATTTAAGATCTTTTAGTGTTTAATAATGTAAATATTTATACATAACAAAAAAAAACTTTTAAAATGCCCACAAAATTTTAAAATATCAAAATATTTAGACAAATAATTGTAGGATTGGACATAAATTTTAACCATTTGATTTTACAATTAAATGATTTACATAATTAATTCTTGACTATAATTTTGTGACAAAAACAAATATTAAAAAAAAAAAAAGTTGGGAGGCTATCCATTCAAGAGCCTTCTTAATGATTAGTAGTCATAATTTAGTAAAAAAAAAAAAATTAGATTTTTCCTATGAATTAAAGGTAACAATAATAAGTACGTAAATTACGGGAATGTATATAATCAATAAAATTATTAAATATTATGTGAAAATGTGTATTGAATCAAACTTTTAAGGGTTAAAAGTTATGAGAGCATGATCACACAAATTTTGGGAGAATATAATTTTAGATGGTTTTTTTTTTCTTATACAATGTTTAAGTGAAGAAAAATACAAATTCCAATAAGTACCAAACTACATTCCGAATTTACAACTCGTACATAAATTTTTTGCAAGTGAAAACGTGGCATTAGAATTAACTTTTCCAAAACTAACATTCGTACACTATACAATTGTAACAATGAGGAGAAAAATATGTCCATTAGTCAATGAATATCATAAAGACAAAATATACAAAATTCAAGTTGAGCAACACAGAAATTTTTTGTATTGAATTGGATAACCAAATGCAAGTAAATTTTGATTAAAAAATAGAGTATTCGTAAAAATAAATTCAAAACTAACTATCTAATATAAAAAATCTTCACATAATTTACACTGTTGAATAATTCATTATAAGCAAAAAAAAAAAAAAAAAAAAAAAATTAAAACAAAAATATATTATTGGTTGCTATACCCTATAAAAAAAAGATTGGCCATCATTACGATAAAAAAGAGACCACATTTGAATTTCTTATCATCATAAAATAATATAGTTTTGATTAATAAATTGATAATTAGTTACTAACATATTACACATCAACAACTATTTAGAGAAAGTAAGATAAGAAAGAAAACAATTTATAAACACATACTCAATAGGTGATTTGTGAGTGATAAATTATGGAGGACAAATTCATAATTGAGACTTGAAGAGTAAAAGAGTTCCAATATAATTTGTTGCATTTATTTCCTTCATTTGGTTTAAAACTCTTATCTAAAAATATCTTCAAAGGAAAAAAAATTATATTATGGACAATAAAATGTTCTATACTTACGTATTTGATTAATAAAAGATTTAAATATTGCAATTATGGATTTGAAATTAATTGACTTAATTTTTAAAAGTAATAATGATAATTAATTATCTTATTTAGAAGAAATAAATTGAATATTAAGAGAATTATTCACCATAAATATAATAATGTGAAAGTAAAATACGAAACCAAATGAGGTTATTGAAAAAAACTTTTTGTCTCATGCTTTATCAAATTAATGTGAACTAATGGTGATTAGAGAGTTGATGGGTTATTATAAAATGATTTTTCATCTAATACTTATCAAGTAAAATGTTAGTTAACAAGATTTTTCTAACTATTATATTAATATTAATTGACTTAATAGCCTATGTGATTTCATGTTAATTATGTATGTAGTATTGTTATAAATTTTATATAAGTTTTTATTAATCATTTTTATTGATAATTAGTAATAATAGTGATTAGTGAAAATTAATTGACTTAATTTAATTTTTTTAATAATAATTGAATTTAGTTGAAATAAATTTAATTTTAAGGGTATTATTGACTATAAATAAAAATGTAAGGTGTAAAATTAAAAATTAAAGATATAAGGACAAATAAGGGTATATTGGACCTATAGTTAAATATGTAAGAATAAAATTGGTAATTAAAAATTTTTTCCTCAATCGTCACTTTTAATATGTTGCAGATGAATGATAAAATTGTCATTAATTTATTAGTCTCCAATATTATTATATAGTTGATCATTTGAAGTATTAGTATTCACTTGTATATTCATTAATTAGTTACAAAATACGTACTGAGTCTGCCTATCTTTTTACATATGATGCAAATTGATATAAAAAATGAACATCTAACCCAAAAATAATGACAATGTAGAAATGATACAAACTAGCTTTGTCATGTGACTCCAACTTCAAAATCAACAGGCTCCATCTCCAACAGATGCCCCCCAAAAAAAAAAAAAATCAATAAAAAAATCTAACCGCTACATGATGAGAAAATTATTGAAAAATATCCTTATAATATCTCAACATCATAATGTAATAAACGTTTAGTAATAATCATGTACCTTGACAAATAATTTACAAAAATTTCACGTAAAATAATAGTATAATCAATTTCTAATTTTTCTTAAAATATTTAATTTTTCATTCACAAGGCCATGTACGTGAAAATTAACTTGACCGATAAACTCTCTCGATATGAGCGTCGGCTCCTAATATAGCAATAGAATTATTCAAAGTCAACTCAATTCTGTCAATTTTCAAATTAATAATAAATGATACAATCATACTACTTGTACAATTTTTTATTTTTTTTCACATTCATTTATTTCAAAAACTGTTTTTAAAATTAATGGTACAGATTTTGACAAAATCAATATTTTCATCCATCATTGTCAACCACAATTGTACAAATAGATTACGACACCAATTCCACTTTAATTACAATCTAATCTCTATTAACTTATTTACTTATGTTGCACATATACACTCTTGTCCCTATATGTTAGTAGCCAACTTTTCCTATCAGTTCCAATTTTTTCATAAAGTAATATGAATCATTTCCGATATTTCCCAATGCAAAGACGTGAATTTAAATACATTCTAAGTAATAATGACTCATCCACTCTTTTTTATCGACATATACACGAGACAACATGATGACTTATATCAAGTATTAATCATTAAAATTTCTTGTACATTTGTGTTCTTCAATTCTTTCAAATTGTGACCAATCTATATATAGTACAAAACATGTTAGTGTTCAAAAAGTTTGTACAATGAAGAATCATACCTAGTTGCAAAAAGCTAGCTAGCAACAAGAACATAACGTGCTTAAAATTTCTCTATGGGGTTTTATTCAAAAACCTTCGGAGGAATTCATAAAATTGTCTCATTTCTTCCATTCAAGTACAAGAAAACACCATCCAGATATGAATCGAATCTTGATGAAACCATACATTAGTATGAAAGTTTGGCGTCTTCTTCTCAAGATAGAAATCGTTTTATTAGAAAATTCAAAGAAAATGTCCTCTCACTAGAACTCAGAATAAGTATGTTGACGGAAGTTCTGATGGCTATAGGATACTCATCATCAACTGATAGAATATCAAGAATTTGCGTTTTGCATGCCAATTTATACACTTCTTGAAAATGATCTCCAATCTCATAACAACTATTATTGTAACAGCTAACAATCTGTAAATGAACATAGCCCTCAATTCCTTTTGAAGTGCTTTTTTTAGATCAGGTCCCAAGTCAATAAAAAGAGGCGTAGCATCCCAAAAGGTAACAGATAATGCCAAATAATTTAGATGAAATGTTGTTCTTCGTCGTACTACTGAGTAAAGCAAGTAGTATTAACCATGCTTCTTCGACTAATTCACCAAATATGTAGCAAAAAAATGACTAAGAAACTGTTCCATTCACATAAATCAGTAAGCAAACTTGCATAACATGCTTAACAATGACATAATATTACTTCAAATTGTGCAAGGAGAAAATATATAGACTATGACAGAATACTGGATACTGAAGGCCTAAAAGTTCAATAATATGATCAAATTGTCATCTAACTAGCTGTATCACCAGATTCCATCCCATCTTAACCATCCTGGCTAGGAATCTCATTGAGGTTGAACCTGAGGAAAACTTTGTGCTTTTTTTTCGTTTCCTCTGTCGAGGTAACATGATCAGCATGATTGCACTCACCAGTGCCATGGCATTGATTCTGAACTCCAAGAACCTGACAGGAAGGGAAATTATTATTGCAAATCATACGCCATAAGTATTGTAAACTGCTTTTAAGCTAAACGCTGCCTTTTTACTTACATTGTTTACTTCCAATTGTTTGATGGCATTGGCTTTTGGCCTATAATTGGCATGAGAAAAATTCATTTGAAGACTGATCATCAATGGTGTTGTAAACCTTAACCTTGAACTTTTTGTGGCTTGATCTGTGCCCACCTAGTGCTTGAGGTGTAGGAAAACTCTTTCCACAAGTGTTGCATATGTATTTATCAGGTGTCACGGCCAGAGGAACAGATTCAGATGCCGGTCCTATAGGGCTGAAACTCGGTGGCAACTCTGGATCCACTGATTTCTTCACTTTAGTTTTTTTAATGATCATCATAGAGCCATTAGTACCAGATTTGTAAGGATCATCAAACTCGTCTAATGAATAATCCGAACTTATTGAAAATTCAGTATCCAATCCTGGATTCAATTTTCCGTCTCCTTTGTCATCGTAAAGGATTCTCCTGAGTTGTGCACCACCAGGGTTTTCATCAGCTATTTCCCAAATTTTCAGCTTTTTAACAGGAGAATCCCTTTCATCTCCAACTGGAAACACCTTCTCTTTGTTCTTATTCAATTGATAATACTGATTAACATCATCAGTTTCGTTCTCAGAAGTCCAAGAATTGCTGCTAGTAGCTTCACCTTCATTTAGCTTGGAATCCAGATCTTCACTAGGTTTCACTGAATCCCCATTGACAAGCCTTATAAGCTGTTGAACAGCTAGAATTTCCTCTGAACTCCGAAGAGGCGGTGAATCAATGAGTGGCTTAGTTGGAGCCCGGCCACGCTTACCGGTCACCAGCCACTTCACAGATTTATTCAAATTCACCGCAGGAGAAGCCACCACAGGACCTGAATCAATCTGATCACCTTCAAAAACACGTGAAGGAACCCCATTCACGGCCTCAAATTCCGGCTCCAAAAAATTCATCGCCGCCTCAGCTGGTGGCTCCATCCCCCTCCACTCCCTGTCAGGATGGCACCTCATGTGCCCAAACAAGGACTTCTTTGTTCGAAAGTCCTTCCCACAGATCTTACAAATAATTTTTCCGCCATAGTCAGAAGGAGAACTCGAGCCCGAAAGTTGCTTCGCTCGCCTCTTCGATTTCAGCTTTTTGAGAGAGAAATCTCTGTTTGCCTGAACATGAGCACTGCTCATGTGACCTCCCAATGCCTTGCCGGAATTAAATCTCTTTTTGCACTCTACACAGCAATGATCCTTCACTTTTGGGCCATCCTCCTCCTCCGCGCTTTCTTTCATGTTTGGAAACTTGATCTTCACCCGCAGTGGTTTATCGGTGGAACTACCCGGCGGCGCCACCGTTTCAGCTCTGTGTGAATCTTGGTCATCTTCCATCATTGAATCCGGTTGAATTTCTTGATCTTTCTCCATTCTCAAGAAAGAACGAACAGAAAAGATTAACAAAATCAACTCTTCAAAAAAATCTGGAAACAGATTTTGTACAGAGCAGATTAATTCTACCAACACGAACAAACCCTAAAGAAAAATACTGAAGGGCAGTGAGAAAATACAAGAATTAATTAAGGAAAGTGGTTGGAATTCAGAGGGGTGAAAATTTTAATAGTGAAAGAGCTGGTGTCTTAGCTTTCAAGAAAATTGAACGAAAAGGAAATAATAGATCAAGAAACAAGGAAAAAATTCATGAGAAAATTTGCTCAGACCCATTGGTCTTAAAAATCGGGTTTTGATAAGAAGATAGAATACTCATATCTTTTCGGTAAAATCTTCTCTCTCTCTTTCCCTCTCTCTATCTCTCTATATTCAGTGTATGTATAGGCGTAATGTATAATGAAAAGTGTTGAAGCGGAAGAGCTGTTGCATGGTTCTTAGCTCTATAGAATTCTTGTGTCACCGTCTCTCTGCATTCTTAACTGGCATTTCTCTTTTTATTTTCTTTTTGTTCTTTCGTTTGTTGGGATGGGGGTGGAGTAGGTGGGATGGGGTCCACTTTGAAGTAGTTACCTTGTTTAATTTGGTTTCTTACCTTTCGTTGTATTAATGGAGATATCATAAGAATCTTTTTATTTACATTCTGAAAATAAAATGATTTATTATGCTAATTTTTTAATTAAATACATAATTGAAATAAATTTTCCTTATTGACTATCGACTTTGTCACATAATTTGAAGTGCTTCATTTGTTTTTCTTATTTTAATTTTGAGAGTCACTCAAATAAACACAATAATTCATTAAAATAGAGTTTGATGTAGTTACAATAAATTAACACATGATTTATAGGAGACACTTACATATTAATTTGAAATTTAAATAGTCAACGAGGATCACACGATTATTCTAGTATCTTGACAACAGAAGGCGACAAATTAACAAGTTGTCAGAGTTAATACAGTCAAAAGCATTAAACCAATAAAAATGACCCGTCTCAATTGACTCTGGAGAACTTAACGAGATGTGGGCCAATCACGAGACCCACACTAAGTCTAATGTGAAATGACCGGTCTTGAATCACTCAAATGAGTTATTCAAATAGAGCATGTCATATGACTGTTAAATTCTCGAGATGTTCAAAGTAGGAGTCCAAACTGTCTGATTTGGTTATTTTTTACAAATTGTCAAACCAAATCGTTTAAAAATATTTGTAAAAACCTCAAACATAAATCAAATCAATTAAAATGGTTTGAGTTTTTTTGTTCTCAAACTTGAAAATATTGATTTGGTCTGATTTTAAACTGTGATTTGACTATATTTTTTTTATGTTCACTTTGTCATTGTTAGTTCATTGATCATATTTTATTTGCAACAAAAAAAAACTATATATGTGCTTAATTAAATATTTTTTTTTAGTAAATTCCATTATACAACAATATTTTTAAAAATATTAATTACAAGAATTTTTAAAAGTGTTGTCTTTCGGGAAAACTGTATTTTTTCAATGTTTATTCATGTTAAATTCATATTCTTAAGTTATTTTTAATCCTAACAATTACATAGAAAATAATAATTCCAAAACATTGATTTCTTGTTACGTGGAGAGTTATAAATTATTTGGTAGCACACTTCTACATATGGTTTGCGGTTGTGAGTTCAACAATACGCCATGTGTTTAAATTGTCTATCGACAAGTTCGTTTTAATTTGTCTATAAACTATTTCACTTGATTTGTCGATAGTTTTGATTATGCTATACACTATTCCAATTAAATCTGTCTTGGATATGATCAATTTTCTATGACTAATTATGTGAAATCAAACAAAATAATGCAAGAGGATATTTTTATTTAATATTTTAATATTAATTGATTATGAATTTTATTTAGGAATTTTTAATGCAAGAGGATATTTTTATTTAATTCTATTATGTCTATTAGGAATTTTATTTAGTTAGGAGTTTTAATAAAAGGGATAGGTATTCTAGAGTTTGTGATAGATTAAAAGTCTAGTAGGGTTTTGGTTTAAAGGAGTTAGGGTTTCATTGTAAGTTTGTTAATGTTGATTAAATTTATATCAAACTTTGAATTTGATCCAAAATATGATCTCTTTTCAGAATTTGCTGAATTATCAAGAATTTATTAAAGCGTTATTCTTTTTTTCGATGCCTAGGCTGCATCATAAAATTTAATAATATTTGAAAAAAATATATATATATAAAGAAATTTTCAAAAATATGTCACATTTATTACAATTCAATAATGCTACATGTACAAAGATTTTTGCTAGACAGTTTGACAAATTACCAGCTGGTATAATTTTATTGGATGTTGGACAAAAAATAATTTCAAATCAGTCAGTTCAGTGTTGTCACCTCATCATCAATAAAAATTTATGTACATTTCATTTGTATAAGGAGATTAATTCTTATTACAATAATAACTTTAAATAATTGTATCTCTTAATTCTTATTTCATTTTCTTAATGTTAATACTGAATATGCTCTTTTTGGTCAAAATTTATGTCTTGGGAGATGACAAAGAGTGTAATCCTATTCCTTAAAGGGATGCAAAGAAAAATAGTACCACAAAAATTTGAAATCTTGTTGCCCTCAAATTTGTGATGTATAATCTAGCAATAAAAAATGTTAAGGTTGCTATTATGAAAGAAGAATGAAATTTTATGAAATTATAAATTTAACTTTTTGTTCTTTATTGAAAATATGTAACTTATTGCCCATTTAGGCATAATATTATTCATATAAAGTTCTTGTAAAAGAAAAACATCGAGTTCAAATTGGGTTGAAGTTGATATTGACACCTTACATACTTTTTATTATAATAGTAGAAAACTTTACGTGTAAAATAATATTGATATGTTTGATATGGAATAATATATAGTAAACTAGAGGGTTACATATCTCTATTGCCATTAAACTTTTTCTCAAATGTATCGAAATCAATAAATTCACCGGCATGTTATCACGACCTCATATATATCAACTATCATATATTCAAATCTGTTAACTTTTATATCAAGGATAGGTAGATAAGATAAGATTTTGATTATTTAGTAGTGAGTCATATTAATGTTCAGTGATAATTGAGAAAATTTTCGTAAAGTTCAATGGCATTTTGAAAAAAACATTTCAATTTTCATAAAGTTCATTGTCATCTTGAAAACATTTTAAAGTTCAATGGATAAACATTTAAGAAAGTTGACTTGTACTTAACACCCGCCTAGGTGTTGTAGACCCTAGTGATTTATTGTACAATAAATTAAAATGCATCATAAATTTATTAAATATTCTCCCTGTTCCATTTATATAGACTATTTTTTCACAAAAATTAAGAAATCTTATCTCATGCCATCAATTAAGATTTTGATAGATTTTAAAATATTATAAATGTTAATGAATTCCGTGGATTTCGATAAATTTTCATAAATTTCACAAGAATTTCGTCAAATATGATGAAATTTCAAAAGATTTGGTTACATATATTTTTAAGCTTAAAATTCATTCAAATCTTTTAAAATCCTTCTATTAATGAAATATTTATAAACCCACTAATTAATTATTTAAACTTTAAAGGATTTCATTAAATTTCATTAAAATCTCAATTGAAAACACATAAATTATAACAGATTTTTATTAAAATCTCAATTAAGAACATATAAATTTAGAAGAATTGTTAAAATTCATCACAATCTCAATTGAGAATACCCCACTTAATGTTATTGAAATAGCAAATTTTTGCCAAAAAATTTTTCTAGTTTACCCTTATTTATATTTGTACAATATCAAGATTAAATGAGAAAAATTTGTTATAATTAAGCAAATTAAATAAATGTATGTAAACAAATAAAACAAAACATTCTCAATAGAAAAAATATGACTGCATAATTGAGTCAAAAAAATAAAGAAAGTCAGAATATTTAAATGAGATGGAGAAAGTAATAAATTATTAATGTTCATTTTCAGCTAAATTGATGCTAAGCATCAATCAATAGTCTACGAATACTATTTGTCAAATATGATTGAAAAATTACATAAATACATTAGTGTAATGCGGTTGAATTAAAAATGAGTGTAATTGTAACATTTTACATTTTTGCAAAACCATAATTCCAATTTTTTTTTTTTTAATGTTGTGATAGATACTAAAAGTAAGATATGGATATTAAATTTGGCAGTTACGATAAATAACTTTAGGGGGTAATATTATTGTTCCTATAACAATTAACAACTAATATAAACTTAAAGAAAGTTTAAAAATTACACAAAACTCTATTTTTAATAAAAACTAAAAATGTCTATAGACATCTCCATCAACAAGAAACTAAGGATCTGTTTGATTGGACATGGATTCCATGGAAGGTGAAAAACGTTTTTCGAATTTTTACTATTCACCTATTTGATTGCACTAATTTTCTAGGGAAAACGTTGTCTAGGTTTTCCAAGGTACAAGTTGTTGATGCACAAAAGTTAGAAAACGTTTTTCCACCATATTGGTGAGAAAACGTTTCCACCTTTTTTTTTTTTTTTTTTAGCAATTAGAACACGAATTCCAAAGTCAATGGTAAAAATATTTATCTATTTAATTGACAATTTATGTAAAAAAAAAAAAAAAATGCCTAATGAAAAATTTGCCAGATGGAAAATTATATCAATCAAACACCATTAATTACAATTCACTGTAAAACAAATTCTATTCAATTCAATTCCCTGCCATTTATTTTTTTTTCACCCATTTTCCACCATTGCAATCAAACGGACCCTAAGGGAAGGAAAATTTACGTAGTTAAGTTTAATTCAGTTTTCAATGTAAAATTACAATACTATTATAATTTTCCATATGTTCATGTGAACAATTTTGTTTCTAACATGTATTTTAACTTGTTATTCTTTCAACTATACCATAATCGTGTTGAATATATGTACCGTAGTTCATGATCTCCGGTAAATTTGTCAGATTGGGTATACATTTTTAACATGTACGAGCATGTTTGGATGGCATATTTCGGAAGGATTATTTCATGTAGCAAGTAACATAATTTGTAATTTATGAAATTAAGCTCCTATTTGAATCTCATTCTCTAAAAACTATTTTTTTTTTCGGACTCATTTTCAACCACATGTTCCTCCAATAAATAATTTTATACATAAATTAAAAAAATTACTTATTTTTTAATCTCGCATTCTCCAAAAAAAAAATCACTATTACAAAATCTATTTTCCAAAAAATGGACTCAAACATAGTCCAAGTGTTTGGGAACATAAAGGTTACACCATGTAAGATTGATTGTAGGTTAATTTGTAATTCTAGTGATGTATTATGAACATAAAGTTACAATTTGTTGATATGAACCTTGTTCAAGTTGTGATTCAGTGTCGTTGGTTGAGTTACAATTAATGTTACAATAGAGGTCATTGTAATTATCCTTTGTTGCAATTCGTTCCAACGTTAACAATTAATCTTAGTGCATCCATGTTAACATCTGATGTTCACATATCCAATCTCGGAATCTATCATAAAAGTTTTGCATTTGATCTTCGTTTAAAAGGAACGAGGACATTCTAATACAAAAGCTTATGTTGCTGCTGCCGATTCCATTTGCACACACGAGTTTAAAAACCAAATACACCTAAAAATCTCAGCTTTAGACGAGAAAAAGTTAGGACATAGAAAGAAAGTGTCGATCTAACCCTATGATCTTACTAATCACCACAAGAAAGTTGAGGAATGTTAAATCTACTAGTCAAATTACACGATACATATGATTTTCAAATCAAGTTAACTACCACAAATACGAAAGAACAGGTTCAACTCTTTAACGCGAGACGCCATAGAACGAGGCAGCATTTCAAATAGCAACATGAAAATTAAAAAAAAAAAATTACCAGGTACAGAAATATGTACTTAATAAACCATTTTGTTAACCATGTATGAAACATATTTCGAAACCACTCAAGAAGATAAAACCCTAAATTAAATTAGGGGAAAATTGGAGGAAAATTCTCATTATAAACAAAAAATTTAACCTACTCAATTAAAGAATTCAGACTGCAATGGCATATTATAAGCAAACCAAATAATGGAAAAGATTAAATTAATACATCAGTACATTTAAGTATCCATGTTCTTTAATTTGCCTATTAATGTAGGAAACAAATTAATGGTCATTAAATGGAAAATGCCTACAACAGAAAATATTGTTCTTCTAAAGAAAAATAGTACGAGGAGGGGATAGGCTGCTTAGAAAAATACTTATTCTCATAGAATACAATTTGAAAAATAATGAATAAACAAATACATGTATCTATTACATCGCATCTAACTTTTGATCATCATGTTGTACGATATTTAACAAGCTCATTCTTGAATTCGAAATCTCTAATTAAGAGAGATCATGAAAGTTTTGCTTCTGCTATGAGCTTGTAACTCATGACTATCGCCATCATAGCCTCTTTGCTTAGAAATGGTATAATCGGTAATGTCAAAGCATAAAGCTTTTTGGGTCAACAAACTTCAAGTTTGTAACAATGTTCGATTCATTTATTTTTATGATGGTACAAGAAATACAACAAAATTTTATTTTATCTACTTCTAGCCTGATACAAAAGAAATTAAGCAATATAGCATTCAACATTATTTTATTGCATTGTCTAAATGTGATATTATTGCAGCGGATATATAAAAAATTAAAAAAAATTTCTTTTGAAGTTCTTGAAATAAATTGTCGATAATATATTACTTTGCATTGATTGGTAACATAATGCTAGCTCGTCTAGAGTCTCGTTGATATTTGATGGACCTAATACTGCATTAACATATTTTCTAATAATAATTTTAATGAAATCTTTTGTCTTGAAGAATTATTGTACGCATAGTTGCACTATCTTCTAAACAAGCATATTTTGATTCTTCTTGAATATTTTTTTTCTCTTTCAAGAAATCATGATAAATTCAAAATTATCGCATGCTCAAAATAATAATAATAATAATAATAAAGCCTTGCATGTTGTTTTTAACCGTTGACACCAAAGTTGGATGACCGTAATAATGCAGTAATCAATTGATGCACATCTTCTTCTTTTTTTTAAAAAAAAAAAATGAGAGGTGATAAGAAAGATATTGTCACAATAAGCCATTGTTTGTCAATCATCATTCAAAAGTTTTTTTTTACATACTCATTTTCAACCACACATTCACACAACAAAATATTATGTGTAAATCCGAAATATTTCCTTACTTTTTAACCACACATTCTTCTAAAAATTACTATTCAAAATATTATATTTCTAAAATAACGACAATCAAACAAGGAAGAAATAGAAACGAGATATTGATATTCATTAAGGAAACCGTAGAAAATTGGTACAAGAAAAATAAAATACCCAAGTTTCTTCCAAAACAATAAGACAATATTCTTTAACAAATATTTACTTGTATAGATTAATTATACTCTTTCAAAGCCAAAACAATCACAATATTTTTCTTTTAAAATATTCTATTGCCAAAGTTATATGTTTTCAAGAATAACAACATGATATTCAAGGTCCGTTTGACTCTTTTTTATTTTTGAGAAATAAATAAATTTTGTAACAATAGTTTTTGGAGAATGCGTGGTTCAAAAGTATGAAAAAAATCTGAATTTACTTGTAAAATTATTTTATTAGAAGAATATGTGGTTGAAAATAAATTTTAAAAAAAATGAGTTTTAAAAAATGGGGTTCAAAAAAAAAAAAAAAAAAAACTCATCTGGGCTAGTACACAGAAAAAAATGTAAAATGTGAATTTTTTTCTTCCATTCGCCTTGTCAATTGTTTAGCCCTATTTTAGTGGGGATTAAAATATGCTTTTCTTAGATTTTGATAAAAATGGCGAAATGTATAGTTAAAAAATTGTGAGACCAATAAAATATATAGTTAAAATTAATTATTAATTTTAATTTATATTAAAATCTAAATTTTAATTTGTACCAAACATGGTTACATGGGCTTAACATGTGCTTCTTCAGGAGAATAATATTATATTAAAGTCGAGTTTCTTCGGAAACAATATTGTATTCATTTTTAAAGTATTAAAATGATTTTCCAAAATTTAACCCGCCCCGAACCCGCCCCGTGAAAAAAATTTAAAAATAGAATTTTAATAAATGATTAGTTTTATTTATAATTTTATAACATGTTTCTAATCCAACAATTATATTATACAATTGTCAATTTAAAATTTTACATAACTAACAATTGTTTATATAATTTATAAATTTGGTCATTCAATCTTTTTATTATAAATTATATAATATGAAATTTGAATCATGATAGTTAAATAAATATTTTTTACTTTTAAAAGATTTATACCAATTAATTAAAGCAAGTTAATATCTTGATCGAAAAATCTAGAAAAAAATTTAAAATATATGGAATAATCTTTAGGTTTTGGGTTAAGGGTTAAATTTTAAATAATAACATAACTCGAATTTTGAAAATGTAAACAAAAATAATAATAAATAAATAAATAAAATAAAAATTAAATGGGACAACAAACGGGGAAAATTCTTGCCCCGTCCCCGTCCCGATCCGTCCCGCGCCCCGCCCCGCCCCGTCTAAGGCGGGAAGGGACACGGAGCGGGACGAGGTTAGAATAAGACGGGGCGGGGCGGGGCGGGGCGGGGCGGGGCGGGGTGAAGGTGCCCTGCCCCGAACCCGCCCCATTGCCATCCCTAGATATTCTTCCGTAATATAATAATAGAACAAATGCCTTCCAAAATTTATATGTATGAATTTGTGCTTTTTCAGTAGTAATAAAATGATTTTTATTTTTTAAATATTAATGCATAAAATAACTCATTTTTCTTCTGAAATATTCATTTTATATTTATACTCTTTGAAAAACAAAATTATAATTTTTTTTCAAGAATATTGGTATATAAAAATTATACTTCTAATATTCGAAATATTAATCTATAAAATTGTGCTCTTTAGGATCAACGATGCAATATTCTACTAGAATATTAATTTGTATATAAGTTGTGATTCCTCAAAAATAATTAAATACTAGTCATATTTAAAAGTTTATATTTCTTTTTCAAGCAAATATTAAATAAAAAATATAATAGATTAAAGAAAATTTGTACCGATCACAATATACATTCAGTCTTAAAAACACAATTAAATATTTGTAAAAATAAACTTAGGTTTTAGGTTCGACGAATTTATAGAACTTTGAAGAATTCATAAATTTTGAAGAGACTTGAAAAGATAACAGTGTGACAATAAAATATCATGATTGCGAACTTGAAGAGGCTCGACTATGACAAGCAAGGATACTAGACGCACACAAATGTTGGTTCATGTCTGAGAATGTCCATATGATAGATTTCTTATTCGCTGCAAAAATTGCACATCTCGTAGACGGTAGACTGTTCAATATACATATTATTTTACTCTTGCATTAAACTATTTTCATTTTCTAGGGTTTCCCATAAACTATCTTACTAATTAAAAGTTACAAGAATATATTTGTTTTTAGTTGATTTTTCAACAAGCATGATCACTTCGAGTTTTTTCTTCTATTCTCGATTCAAATTGTTATTCGTCTCAACAATTTGTATTTAGTTAGTGTTGTTCGATTTCTTGAACACTTTTGCCTACAGGAGAAAGTAAAATTGTTAACTTTTTCTTTTTCATTTTTTTATCCATTGACCGCCCTTTGAAAAGAAAAAAAAAAAAAATTAAGAAGAAGAAGAAGAAACTACTCACTTTTTTGTAATCAAGTCTAGAATTATTTAATTTAAGTGAAATTATAAAGGGAACAAAACATAACTTCCATATATAATATAAAAATTACATTTCAAAACTAACAAACTTGTCAAATTATTTCAAAATTCAGGTGTTAATTCAACATTCCTTATTTTGCAACAGTAGTGACGCCATCGACGCAACGATAAGCTTCGTCTTGTCGCCACTACGAGTAGTGCTCGCCGCTGCTTGCAACAACAACGATGTCATCGACGATAAGAAGCTTTGTCATTGCGTCGCTACCAAGTACTCCTTGGAACAGTAGTAGCGCGACTGTCATGATTGCTTGTAGCAGCGACATTGTTGGCGTGGCGAGCAGCATTAGCGCCTCCAACCTAGCGAGAACCTTCATCGTAACCGATGATTCTGATATGGTTCGTTGGGGGTGGATGGGTGGGTGGTGGAGAGAGAGAGAGGATGGGGTGGGGTGGGGTGGGGTGGGGGGTGGGGTGATATATGTATATTAGGTGTAATTAATTTTAATTATTAAAACCTAATTAACACCTAATTTGCGAAAATGGAAGTTAATCTTCTTGTTTTTTTTTGTTTTTGAAAATTAATCTTTAAATGTAGATTTTTAGGTAATTTTTCCAATTATAAATAGGTTGGCCCAAAGGCATAAGATGTCCCAATCTCATCCGGAAATAAATTGGGCCTCTTATACCAAAATCAATTAAGAGAACACCACATAACACCTACATATAAAAACAATCTTTCAAAACTAACAAACTTGTGAAATTATTTCAGAAATTAGGTGATAAATAAAATAATATTAAATATATAATTACAGTATAATATACACTAAATTTGAATAAAAAAATACTGATATCCTAGAAATTAGCTAATATACCATATTTAAAGATTTTTATCTCTCTCTCTCTCTCTCTCTCTCTCTATACGTTTGATACTCTTTGTCTACAAAACGAGCTCCCCCAAAACTCTCCAAAATCGGGAAAATTTCACCGTCATTCGTAGATTTCGAGCTAGAATAAAGTCACAATCTCGTCGACGTGCTTTTGATTTCCACTCTTTCGGAGAAGCTAAAGCTCGGCTATGGAAGAAATCGATTTTCCTGATACAAAAATTGAAGTTCCGCGATCTAAAAATTTTAGGATTTCATTGTCATTCATCAATTTCGAGCTGCAATCAATAAATAAAGTCACAATCTCGTCGACGTGCTTCTGATTTTCATTGTTTTGGAGAAGTTGAAGCTCGGTTATGGAGGAATTCGATTTTCCCGAAGCAAAAATTGAAGTTTTGTAATATGATTTCGAAAGTAAGCTTATAATAACTTAACATAAGCTTATGATTTTCAATTACGGTGCTGCTACTTGTACAGAAGTACATGACAGAAGGCCTTAACAGAATGAGGTGGAAAATAAATTAAAAAAAAACCAATTGAAGAATGAAATGCTGTTGAAGATCCGGCCCATTGGACATTTCCCCCAATCATAGAGAAGCCCTTGACAGAGGCCATTCCATCTTCATCCCGTCTTCATCCCATCTTCATCTACGGCATCACATATTCATCTTTCTCCTTCTCCTCCAACTCTGACATAGATATCAACTCCGGTTATCCGTTAGTCACTGCATCCACCCTGAGAACAGGAAGAGAACTAAACTACTACAAATGCAGTGACCTGAAACAAGCCTAGGTCAAGAGACTCAATTATAAGAACAGGAAGTCATTTTTTTTATAACAATAAGTCATTTTTTTGGCAAGATTTTTCACTTTCCTATTAACATGAAGTCATGTTTATAAAATAAAACTATATAATACACATTTTCGACAAAATGATCAAATATCCATTACCTTTTTCGACCATCTTCACGAATAACTCAAGAATAAGGTGAACAACTCCTGTCTTCCTTCAGTAAAGGAAAGGAGGAAATTTGGGGAAGATGCGTATTTTGGAAAGAGACTTCTGTCTTCAGTGAAGGAAAGGTGGAAATACCAAGTCAATTGATTATTTGTCGGGTCGGAAATCAAGTATCCACAAAGCCCATTTCAAATTGATTAAAAAACCAATTAATTTGGCCAACAACTTTCTGCCCATTTCACACAGATTCAAACCATGATTTTTTTAATAATATTAATACCACATCATTCTGTCATATTGCGGGTCAACAAACATGTACAAACAACATTTTTCTTTCAATTAACAGCTATGAACATGCTGATCTGTGATTATCTGTGACAGTTTATATGATTCATTCACATTGATACGTGTTTCTTTAGCTATGACTAGTTGTGACCACTGAATTAAATAGATTGTGACATATATGTTAAATGTCTTGACATTCCATAAGTGGAATTAATTGAATCTGTGATCAATGTCGTTGCATTGAAAATTGACTTTCTATGACCCTATATCTGTTGACTGTATGTGAATATATTTATATTAAATATGAACTATTGTGACCCGTGTAACTTGTTGATCTATGACCTGTATTGATCAGTGTTATTGGATCTGATTGTTTTCTGATTTTAATGAATGAAGTGTGGCATACTGTTATATGTGTATGATTAGGGATGACAATTTTGCAAGCTTGCCTGTTGTACGGAGGTGACACGTCACTTATTCTAGTGAATGATATGTACAAGTTTGATGAATTGGTTGAGCTTGTTATTTCAGAATTGAGGCTTAATCATGCAGAACTGGTTGTGAAATTGACATATTCTTTGGATTCTACTTTGCGGCCAGTCCGAATTTTAAGCAATAATAATGTTTTAACGTACTTGAGGATAAAATCTTTGGATGGGATTGTATCGAGTTATCCTATTACAGTTGATGTTACCACTGTACATTCATGACAGTTAACATGTGCATTGCAATGCCCAAAGTCGTCAACTACTTCTGTTGAGCCATCGACTAATGTGTTTTCTTTACAAAAAATAGCTCAGGATATTTGTGACTCAGTTATGACCATTGAGAAAGGAAACATCGAAGAAGATGTGACATTGGTATCTCAAGCAGATGCTAGAAAAGTAGTGGACGGAAATGTTTTTTGCAACAAGGAAATACTGAAAATGAGTTTGGCCTTCTATGCCATAGAAAACAAATTTGAATATAAGGTGTTGAGATCGGACAAGAAGGAGTACGTGATAACATGTTCGCATAATGATTGCAAGTGGATATTTATATCCTCGCGCTTGGGAGAAACGAAAATGTTTAAGATAAGGGAAATGTGTAATGATCACACGCACGATGAACATTGTTTTAGGATCTCATCGACAAGCATCTAGCTTAATTGTGTCGAACAACATCAAGTATAAATACACTTCTTCACTTACAATCTACACTCCTAATGATATCTCAAATGACATGCTTAAAAAATATGGAGTATCAGTGAATTACATGAAGGCTGGAGGTCACGTGAACATACATTAAAATTGATTAGAGGTGATCCAACAACATCATTTCAATTGCTGCTTTTTTATTTCTTTATGCTAGGACAGATGAACATGAGGATAGTCATAAGAATAGAAACAGATCATTTGGATAGATTTAAATATTGTTTTATGGCCTTGGGTGTATCAATCGATGGTTAGAAATATTGTAGGCCAGTCATTGTAGTTGATGACACATATTTAAATGGCCACTAAAAGGGTACACTCTTCACGGCTTGTACGAAAGATGCAAACATCTTCATACTTGCTTTTGGGATTGGGGACAATGAAAATGATAAGTCATGGAAATGGTTTCTAGAGACGTTGAAGAGCTCATATGGATCGAGAGACGGATTATGTATAGTATCGGACAGACACAATAGCATAAGAAATGCCGTTGAATTCGTATATCCAGAGGCAATGCATGAGATCTGTTCGTATCATTTGCTTAAAAATTTGAAGACCCATTATACAAAATCAAGTCACAATGTCACACATGCATTCAATGCTGCTGTACGAGCATATATAGTGGATGAATTTTAATATCAAATGCACCAATTGGACTCAATCAATGCAAAGATCAAAGGATATTTGGTATGTCGTCTGTTACTTTTATTGTGACTGTCTGTGACTTGTTCTGTAAAATTATTCAGTGTCTGTGACTAGTTTTGACCATGCCTGTTTAATGTATGAACTATATATCACTTATTATAACATGTTTTTACAGTATTTTATTATAGATGATACTAAATTTATTTTGTAGTTGGAAGTTGGATATGAAAGATGGTCCAGATTGCACATGCCAACAAATCGATACTATACTATGACTTCGAACATAGTTGAATCGGTAAATGCAGTCACAAAGGCGGCCAAAAATTACCCTGTTGAAGCACTTCTTGAGTCATTAAGGAAAACGGTTCAATCTTGGTTTTGCAAGAATAGAGACAACACACATGGCACATTCACAAAGCTTGCAACCAAATACGAAAAGCTGTTGAGGGAAATGAGTCATGATGTGTGAAATCTGAAGGTAATTACAATGTTCAATATATAGAATTACGATGATCATAATTATAACTATAACCCTCTTAAATTAACAATAGTAACTAGTTTATTTAATTTCAGGTTTTCCCCGCAAGTCATACTTTGTTTGAAATACGGGGTGATTCTTCATCATATATGATTGATGTAACTCAACGCACATGCAGTTATAGAATGTTTTAGGTGGATCAACTTCCATGTCCACATGCACTAGCAGTGTTTGCAACATTGAAGCTTGATGTGTATGATTTTTGCTCGAATTATTACACAACGGATGCAGATGTGAATACCTACAAAGAGGCAATTATGCCTGTAGGTAATAGAGCAGAGTGGATTTTGCCGGAAGACGTGAAGAGTAAAATTGTACTTGCCCCGAATAAAAAAAAGATGTTCTGGTCGTCCTACTAAGACAAGGAATAAGTCAGCACGTGGGAGATCACAAATTGTGAAATGTAGAAGATGTGGTGAATTCGGTTACAATCGTAGGACATGCAAGGACCCGGTGCCACTTAACCAAATTGAGCAAAAATTGAAAGTAAAGAAACAACCGAACCATTTCAAATAGCTTATCATAATTTTTTCAACATGACGATATTCTTTGTACTTTCATTCCATTTCATTATTGATTCGTCACTTTCGATAATTTGGATTATAATTTCAAATTATTTTTACAGTGACTTTATCATTTATGAGTTGTAAACATTGATTCTGGCATATGATAATGTCTATATTTTGCTGTCTATGAATATATTTACTTTAGCATTTCATGTGTTGACAGGTTTTTTTAAGGCTATAGATGCAGTTATATGCTTCATCTTTGTTTCTGATGTTTGTGACCATCTATGACTTTCCGTGCATACTGTGACCTCATGTGATTGTTTAAGTTCGATGTATTAGGAATAAGTGTTTTGTAAACAAGTCGTTATTACCGGATTATTACTGGATGTGACCTACTGGTGATAATTTTTGTAAGATGATTTAATTGTTAAGTAAAATATTCAATATTTGAACCTACAAGGTAATTTACAAAGTAAGTAAGATTTGTGACAAATTGTGACTGTTTGTGACCAGAATGTTTTAACATGAATAGCTCATATGCCTGAATGTAACCAATTGTGACCTGTTTGTAATTGACAAAATATGTTCAAACACGTAAAATATATATTTTGTTTACCAAACATCACACAATATTACGATGAATATAACAAAAATAAATACAATAATTCCTTCATAAACTCTATACACAAATATTTGTCTACAATGCAATTCAGTTGAAAAATATCCACTAATAATTCAAACCAAAAAACATCCATCAGAAGAAAAAAAAAATCAGTTAAGCGTATTCTCCAACATACATCAATCTAATCTACCACAAACATCTATTCAATCAATAATTTCATCATTTATCCGACGTATTGCCTCTTCCACTCTGCCTTTGTTGTCTACTCTTGAAGAATAAGGCCGCAAGTTCCATCCTAGCCCAGCATCAAATGACATCGGCATCTTATCGATAGCATTGTGTAACACAAATTGTGCATATTTGATCACAAAAATGCCACAATCATGCCTACAATATTTATAGAAGACAATCATAAGAAACTACGAAATGGTAAGTAAATGTTATTGTTGTAAAATGAAGACAGGTCACAAATCTACCCATTTTGCTGCCGAGGTAAACCAGGCACAATCTCAACAGTCAGCTCCTTAGACTGTTCATCTACACCCCCACTGGTTTCCATCCACAAACCAACAACTTTCAGCAAGTGTGAAAGTATTTTCACAATATGTACAACCCCATCATCCAATGAGCCCTATTCGTAGGCATGAGGGGCAGAAGAACATACTCAATTCTCTCCAAGGTGTATTAAAGGATAACCTTTCACCATTGATTGTTTTGAGAAGTTCTTGCTTCTCATTCACAATGCTTGGGTCTTCAACAAAATTGGGGTATAATTTTCGAATTAACATGTCAAAGATGCAATCCGTTGTTGTTGCCTTTATTTTCACACTGTCTCCCAACTTCACGAGTTATCTAATGTAATAGAATGAAGCATCCAAATGCTGTAACGAATAAAAAATAACATGCATAAGTTATGTGAAAATATTTCCATATGTAAAAAATGTTTGCAATATCATACCATGCTATTTAATGAAGAATTAGAATCAATCAAAGAATGTCACCAAGTTTTTTGACGGACAATAACTGTCCCACATATGAATGGCGGACTTATCACATCAGCAAACACATTGAATTTAGCCCTGTATACACAAATGTGCAAACATCATTTAAAAATAACAAAATTGTGACTACAGTTATTATATTTGTGACCAGAACTGTTAATCTGTGACTATCCCTGTTCTAGTCACAAAAATTAATAGCAGGCCACACTAGAAATTTTTAGTCACAAACAATTACAATATGAATTAAATTCACCTGTTTCGGGGCTTGTATCATCTGTCAAATCAATTTCTAAACGAAATCATATCTGCATTGTCACTTCATTTAAATAGTCTTGAAAAATAATGTTTCTAGTATCAAATTTTGCTCCAGTGGCAACTTGGCGTGCATCAACCGTAATAAATGGAGATTGCAGAGTTTTTGACGGCTTATGTGCCCTCTTCACAGGTAATCCAGAAGAAGCCGATGCAGGTGTAACTTCCTGAATCTAAAATATAAAAACGATCATAAATTAGAGTGAGAATAATCAGATGAAAATTATAAATTAATTTTTTAAATATTTTTGTCCATCTCGCCTCTTCTTCATCAGTTTCAGTAGATCGTAGCGCGCTTGCAATGACTTCATCAACTTGCTCTTGGACTTCTTTCTTTGCAAAAAATTCGTCATCAACCTTTGTCGGACTTTGCGTGGGCCTAACTCCAAGATCAAACGAAGGACTTTCGAAATCGTATTCAATGGGTATGTCATAACCAGGATCAGATTGCATATGACTAGCCATGTTATCAACTTCTTCTTCCTGTTCCTGATTTGAGTAGTACAAAATTACATTAAAAAAATTGAATGATAAATATTCTTTGATGTTTAGATACATACTTATTCCTCATAACGTCCTTTCCCAAACGACTTTATATAAACTTCATCCATAAATGAAGATAAAATATCAGAAATCGAACCAACAAAAGTTTTCATATCTATATTTATTTACATTTCAGTATTTTTGGTAATTCTGTCCCACCCTCCTTTAGGTTTATGATTTGACTATTGTTTTAGGGCTAAAATTGGAATCCAATTGATCAACTTTTTAAAAAATAATAATAAATAAAAAAAAATTCTTAGTATAGATAGTAAGATTTTTTTAAAATGCTACCAAATAAAACGTTAAATATCCCATTCAATATACAAATGAATTCCACCCAAAATATTTATTTCTATATTTTTTTTGGTCATTAGGTAGGCAACTGTTACAATGGACACCTTGATCACTTAAGCCAAATGCGTTATCTTTTTTATCAATTCAGATTGAGAAGGAAAATCTGAATCAAACGCACACTTCATTACCACCATTTCACAATAGAAATTATAAACACTTCTTAAAAAAAAGTAAGAAAATATGCATTTATAAAGCAAATCACAAACGCAGGGCCGACCCTGAGAATTTGGATGTCCTAAGCGATAAATTATTTTAAGGCCCTATAAATTTTTTCAATATAAATCATAGTTGATCCATTCAACCTCTCTTGTGACATGGTTGATCGAATATAAGACTTGATTAATTTCAACTTTGAAAAACTTCTTTCAGCGGATGCAACGCTGACTTAAATAGTCAGTAATACCCTGTAAGCAACCCAATCATTTGCAAAACAATGATTCATTCTCTTAATATAATCTAACACAACAGTTGCTAAATTAGTTTATGTAGGTATTGTTTCCCTTAAAACTTTCAACTCAAAAAATAATTCTAGCCAATCGATATTAGATTACATGTTATGCTTCAAATAATTTTCAAGATTAATACAATAACACTTCAATTTAGCATCATCAATGGATTTAAGCTTTTCCAAATCAAATACAAATCCGAAAATATTATCATATTTCTGAAATTGTTCACATCTACTTTGAAGCGATGATAAAACTTGATCTACTATATATAAGAAATAATTGACCTTGAAAGATTCTGCAACTGTTTGTGTCATCTCTTCACAATGAATCTCATCAAATTGCTTCTTTCTATATATAACTCTTTTTTCAGGAAATATCGGTTCAATGTCTAATTCACTTGCAATCTCTTTAGCATCAATCATGGTCGATTCAAACTCAATTTCTTTATAGCTTTTGAAAAATGAAATGAGCCCTTTTAAATGGTCTATAACAACGTCACTATGGATGTCTTCTGTTTGCAAATGTTTGCTTACTCTGGTACCATTATTCAACACTTCATATCAAATAACCATCTCGAGTAAGAATTCAAAATTTTCTATTCCATATGTTGCCAAACACCCCACCTCACTTTTTGTCTTAGGATCATCAACTATTGTCAATTCAAGTAGAGCATTTTTTATCTGTAGAGCTTGAAATCTTATTGCTCAAACAATTTCAGAATTAATAATCCAAATGATCACTGAGCTTTGCAAAAAGTTTTCATTGGGTCACTAAATTTTAAAAATCATTCAAATCATCATTGAATTTTGTAAAAGGTTTACACGGGGTCATTGAAGTTTAAAAATCACTCTATTTACCACTAAATTTTGCGAAAGATTTCCACGGGATCACTGAACTTTGCAAAAGGTTTTCCAAGGGATTACTGAAATAATGATCTCTTAAGAAACTTTTTGCAAAATTTAGTGATGAATGAGATTATTTTTAAAGTTCAGTGACACCGTGAAAATCTTTTACAAAGTTCAGTGATCTTTTGAAAATCTTTTGCAAAGTTCAATGATGACTTGAGTGTTTTTTAAGTTCAATGATCCCGTGAAAACTTTTTGCAAAGTTCAGTGGCCATTTGGGTTATTAACTCAATAATTTCAACATAATTTTCCCAACGTGTTTGTAACAAAGACTTAAGGGTAAGGCCATTTACATTATTTTTGAAAGTTTTCCATCTTTTAGTAGATGATGAAAACAAAGTGTATAAGCTGGAAAACAAAGTGTATATACGTTGAACCACTCCAAAGAAAGATTTAGCTTTTGTACAACAAGTAGTCATATCACAAAGTACAAGATTAAGACTATGACACCCATAAGGAGTGTAGAACGCTCTAGGATTTACTTGTAGTAGTTTATTTTGTACCCCTTTATGTTTTCCTCTCATGCTAGCACCATTATCATATCCTTGACCCTTTATATTATCAATATCCAATTCTAGATTATTCAACGACTTAACTAGTTCATCAAAAAGTCTATTTCCAGATGTATCATCCACCAATAAAAATCCTAAAAAGAATTCTTCTACCTTCACTGGACTTGCTGAAATATCAACACACCTCAATACTATAGACATCTGTTCTTCGTGACTAAAATATAGAGTGCAATCAAGTATAACAAAAAAGTACTTGGATTCTTTGAGTTTCTCGATGATTATTTTTTTGATCTCACCCGCTAGCATAAGTATCAACTCATTCTGAATTTTGTGTAGATTATGATAATGAATCTCTTTATTTTGAATTCGACAAATATGCTCTTGCATTACAGGATCAAACTTAGCAATCATTTGAATTAGGTTGAAGAAGATACCATTATTTTTGTGGTATATCTTCTCATTATCTCCATGAACATAGACATTTCGGTGTTAAAGATCAGTCATTATACTAATTCAAATGTTACAAATCATCGTCAAAATAGAAAATTTAGACAAAGTTCATACTTACGTATACGAGAAGTTCAAGCAATGCATACGACTGATCTTTATTTTGAATTCGACAAATATGCTCTTGCATTACAGGATCAAACTTAGCAATCATTTGAATTAGGTTGAAGAAGATACCATTATTTTTTTTGGTATATCTTCTCATTATCTCCATGAGCATAGACATTTCGGTGTTAAAGATCAGTCGTTATACTAATTCAAATGTTACAAATCCTCGTCAAAATAGAAAATTTAGACAAAGTTCATCACATATGTATACGAGAAGTTCAAGCAATGCATATTCCTTTAATAAAGTAAGAAACGAATTTCGGCAAACCACGAAAAGTGGGAAGGCATCAGATTCTTCCTCTCTCGCAACGTTATATAAATTTTAGCACAATAATTTCTCTGTCTATATGAATTCATTGGAGATAATAATATCATCAGTTATCAAAGGCAAGGAGAAAAATGGTTGATCAGCTGACGGAAGGTCAGATTTCCGAATTCAAGGAAGCCTTCTCCCTATTCGATAAAGATGGCAATGGTAAGCGGCCCCCTGTTCAAATATACATTGGGTTGTTTGAATATGTATAATGTATTCATGGGTTTGACATGAATTGTTCTTTTGATCTGCTGTTGATATCTGTTTTTGATTTCTTGATAATTTGTTTATGTTTTATTTGTTTTGTGGGTTTCTCTTCTTTTGTTTTGAAATTATTGTTTATGGAATTTGAAGTTTAGATCTTTTAACTTTATAAATGTTTCTTGTTGGTGTTCGAGTTATCCATATTGATTTTCGGTTATAATTTCATCTAAATACTGCTACAGGTCGCATTACTACCAAGGAGCTTGGGAATGTGATGCGCACATTGGAACAGAATCCAACTGAGGCCGAGCTTAAGGATATGATCAATGAAGTTGACGCCGATAGAAATGGGACAATTGAGTTACAAGAATTTCTTAACTTGATGGCCAGGAAAATGAAGGACACTGATTCTCTGGAGGGTATCAAGGAAGCTTTCAGAGTTTTCGACAAGGATCACGATGGCTACATTTCTGCTGCTGAACTTCGCCGTGTCATGACAAATCTTGGTGAGAAGCTCCCTGATGAAGAGGTTGAGGAGATGATCCGCGAAGCTGATGTGGATGGCGATGGGCAAATCAACTACGAGGAGTTCGTCAAGGTCATGACGGCCAAGTGAGAACTGAACAACCCAAAACTGAATCTTTAAAAGTATTAAAATAGACCCAAAAGTGGAAACATGGAAATTAATCTTGTTGAGATTTCTGTTTCTGGTTAGGACGTGTTTTCTGGGTGCTTGCCTGTTTTCCTGTTTGCATGGTTTTCACTGCTATTCCTCAGTACATGCTTGTTTGCTCTGTCCCTTCTTTTGACATTTTGGATTCTTAAACATCTTCAAGTTTCTTTGACACAGAACTTTCACTTGTTATCTTATCAGTGACCAGTGTTGTTGATACTCCAGTCATTATTACTTTTAATTTCTTCTTTCTTATTGAGCTGGTAAACTATATTTTACACTCTCAGTTGGAGAGAAAGTGCATGTGGAAGAACAAATATTGATGGCATTTCAATCGATTAAAGAAGGTATTTATTCCCCACCAGTTGAAGCACATAAGGGGTCGACTTTTCGGTGATATGTGGAATCTGATGTGTGTAAATGCATCATATTCTCGCGTGGGGATTTCCACTTTATCGTATAGGTTCATAATGTTTGGTCTCAGCATCTGGCTCTTGTCACGATCATAAAGATATCGTGGTGGTCCTAGGACATTTTTACTTTTATTATATCTGCTTCATATATTCTCTGCCATAACAATATATAGGAGAATCGAGAGGAGAAATTAAAAACAGCAGTAAATTCCGTGCTAGACCAGTTCTTTCGTGCAGGATAGGTATTCGAGATTTTATATAAGATCCATAGTTGGAGATAAGATTTGTACATGCTTGGATAGAAATTGGAAACATGAGAATCTAGAAAAAGGGGTTAAGCCTTTTTTTAAGTACTTCCTCAGCTCTTCTACAAAAATGCATATAGCTTAAATGCAAAAGCAGAAGCTATACCGAAGCGACCCCTACACATTCAATTTTAAAAACTAACACGATCAAAAAAATTTGGAATTGCAGAAAGCAAAGGATCGGGTCGAAGAGCAAGGAGGAGAAGATGAATAAGAATTCTAAGACCAAGAGAAGACTGAAGATTAGAGAGTGTTTGATGCTATAAATTCACCAATCTTTCTTTCAGTTCAGCTCAAGAAACTGAATTTTGAGTTTTCTCATCAGGAGTTGTAAGGCTGGACTCATAGCCATAATTCAGTGTTTGCTTTCCTTCTATAATAATTATTGAGAGACAGTCTCAAACTGTAACCATAATTTTCTTCAGTTCTATGAGCAATAAAAAAAATTCCATTCACATAATGAAATTTTCAGCTAAGCTAATAAAGCGAAAATGCGATGACCACAAACTAGAACCAAAATGCTTGAAATTTACACACGATAAGATTGTTGAGCGCTTCCATCAGTAGAAGTGCCATGTCAAGGAAGAAATGTCGAAACAAAAGTTTGTCACATTCATTGAAGGTTCACCTCTTGAGCGGCTTATATAGGACGACTGTTACATACTTGGACTGGTACCTGTGAGTCATACCAAGAGCAACCATGGACTGAGACGACCATCCTTTCTCTATAAAGAGGTGGTTGAGCACCACGTGTTGGGGTGTTGAAGAAGAAACAGTTTCATCCGAGCTTTCAGAGTCGAGAACGGACAAATGGAGTTGAGGTGGAACTGCCACGGGATCCTTTGCAAAATATTCATCTCCTGGGAAAGTTTGACTATAGCTCGACTCTGGTGATTGGGGGGCCTCGAACTCAGCTACACTATCAAGGTTTTCTGGAACATACTCCTGTTGAAACAACAAACGATTACAAGTCTATTAAGAAAAGAACGCGACTCACCTTTAGCTGGAAAATGGCAAAATGAGATGTCTTACACGAGCAAGCATTTAATTACAAGTTCAAATTAACCTACATTAATGCAAATGCATCGAATGGATGTTTCTTCTCATTACTCTGACGTTGAAATTTATACGACGCCTACTATCTCTCTTTCTAACAGTAACCACCTATACGTAAGCACAATAGAAACCGATCCCTCAAAATTCTACACAATCCACCCCAATAAAGATAGGCAGCAAAAATTGAAGAATCACAAGATTTGGACCGAGGGAAAAGATGAAGAAAAGTACGATTATGTACGAGCAAACCTTTGCATTTGCGTCAATGCAGAAAGATATCTTGCTAAGTTACGCACAATGTTGAAACTGTATATAAGTTACACAACAACAATCTTGATGCCATTATTTGCAGCATAAAAACAATTGAGGCATCAGCATTTGTCTATACAAAAGAATGCATGAATTGAACGGCAAATCTGAGAATCAAAAAAGTGAATTCTCCACAAAAAGTTGCTCAGAAATTGGAATACTAAGGTGAGCGCATGGAATCCAAATTTAATTATTCACTTCACATATATGACAATAGTCTGACCAATTTGAGTAATTAACTGCCATAAAAGGCAATGTTGAAACAAATGCCATAACAATGAAAAAAGAATGAGAACATATGTTTTTCATCCAGGAAGTTAGTGCTATTATTGACCATTTGAAACATTCAAGAAGTATCATTAGGCCATTCTTCTGTTAATATCGATCTGCGCATCTTAACCCAACTATAAAGCCAAGAAATAAAATAAAAAAATTGCAAAAGGTGAACCATTAACTTACATGGACATCAAGGATATTACAGACAGAACCCGATTGATCTGCTTCACATGGAAGATCTGGAGAATATCTAAATTTGCCATCCACAATGAACTTGTAATGATATATGCCTGATGGGAGGACTACGAGAATTGAGTGATCCTTACCGGATCTTTGGAGTATCTTTCTGCGAGCAGATACTTCATATATTTTAGAAGTTAAAAAATCAGTTCTTTGTGATTAATAGACAGATTTGAATATTTCCCTTCTTCTAGTAAATGTAGCAACGTTGACACTCATACACACACAAAACCAAGAAAATATGATTGGAATACAACAAAACATTCACCTTATCCTCCAATTGTCCCAAGATCCTTCCACTGCCACATTGTTACCACCATAGCTCCAAGTTATCAAAGTAGGTATACCTTGTTCAAGGGGGTGATCAGCAGCTCCCCGAGATTCATTCTGCCGCGGTTGATTGGGATTCAGGGGGCCATCACCTCTCTGCAAAGGAACAACTGGAACCTGATAAGATGAAGATATCGATAGTGTAAAACGACCCATCAAAATGCATCTTTGAACAAAGAAAACAAAGAAATGTAAACTAAGAAATTCTCATCAAGTGTGCTGATGTTAATAATCACAGATGTGAAAGACAATTGGCAACCCCAGCAGCAAAAACACTCCTTTGTATAGAGATTGTATGCAAATTTTCTCAGATTGCACAAGGACCCTAGATGAGCCCCCAAGAGCCAAGTCCCAGTTGAAAATAAGCAAACCCACAACAGATTCAGCTCCTCGGTGCATTCGAATTTTCAATTTTCCATAAGAAATAAAAAATTATACAAATATTTTACCACAGCATTGCAATCCGTACTTGTTATTCCCATTCATCGTGCCTTATGTTGATCAAAGTTCCAATTTAAACAATTGAAAAGCACCCGACTTTTTTCACACATTACAGCTATAGGAGACAGTAATCTAATTCAACTCTTCAAAACGTGTGCCTTGCTCTTTGATCTCTTTATTGCTTATTTACAAAACATGTATAATATACAAATGCAAATAGAAAGAGGGACCTGAGGAGTAAACAAGAGAGGAGAGCCAGATTGGCGGCGGGTAGGAGGTGGAGAACTCGCCATTAAATCAGCCGAACCAACGCGTGACGTCGGGGCGTGGTTCGAAAGTTCCGACGCCGCGCCGTCGCCACCTTCTCTTCCATTCGCATTCCCCATTTCTACACACAAAACCCGTATACAGAAAGGATTGAAGTGGAAATATATATTTTGGATAAGGGATTGATTTGAACAACATGGGATGATCTGGAGCGTTGAATAGGGATAAGGACTAAAGTTCAAAAGTAAATCTGGCCGTCGTTATTTTTAGTACTATCAAATCAAAGAGATAAAGACAACCACAAATAAACAAAGACAAACCACGTCAACGTTTTGGGAAAATTACACAGTTGGATTCTAACTATTGTAGATATCTAACTATTTCACCCTACAAAATTACTTTTCAACATTCAAAGGAAAAAATTTGTAAGTTTCGTCTCGCAATTTTGGCGCCCCTTCAATTTTAGTTTTCAACTTTTGAAATTGCCATTTTCACTCAACTACCACAATGTCGGCTTGTGTCATTGTCAGAATATTCCATCGTAATATAATAGACATAATATTTTTGTCGAACTCAATTTGTTACTAGAGTTGTTCAAAGTCATAAAATTATAAATACTGATCTGTTATGTTGGTGTCATCGTGTCGTTTTGTAGTAATTGATAATAGTTTCTACGATTCGACTTAGTTTCAAGGATAGTATGTTGATCCAAACCAAGAAATTGCCCAACATTCATGATAAAGTCTGGATGAAACTCTAATACCTCGAATCTTTAAAATATAAAGGTAGAAAACTTGATGAATCGAATCGAATCTTTCAACTCTTGAGGGACAAGTGAAAATTTTGGGATTACAAGATGAAATTAAAGAATAATTTTAGGACTTCAATTGCAATATTAAAAAAGGTCAGGGACCTAACTGAAATGTTGGAAAAGTTACATGTCCAAGAATTTCAAGTTATCATGTTTGAGCACCATTAAATTAGGAAAATACATTTTTGTAATAGATGGATAATGTGTGGTTAAAAAATAAGAAATTTTTTTAAATTTTCGTGTAATATTATTATAGAATTAGTTGTTAAAAAGACGAGATAAAAAAAAATGTATTTTTAAAAAAATGGAAATCAGACAAGCTCGTTTTTGGGATGATAATTATAAGAGATTTAGATCCATTTATGTAATTTTGGCAAGTATTAGGATCAATTTGCAATTATGCAAACTCAAATTAAGGACTAAGTTGCAGTTTCAAGAAAATATTATGGATTGAAGTTTCTATAGCTGAATATTGTCTACGCAAATCAAAATCAGCGAAAGCAAATATTTAGTTCCGTTTGGAAAATTTCAGTCCAATACAATACAGTTTAGTTGAAATTTTTAGACGTCAAATTATGAATTTTTATGTAGGATTAAATGGTATCAATTTTGTGAGTTTTCGAATGGTCAAATGGTCATTTTAACACTTTTTTTCAATTAAAAAGTTAATTAAAAATTTTAAGTCAATAATAGTTTTGATGAATTAATAAGACCGTTTAATATGTCAAATAATTTTCGAGTTTAAGTCGCGCAAGCATGATTTTCGAGTTTAATGTTTTACCTTGTTGCAACGTATATATTTTCATGTACAACATGTTGTTTAATGAATACCATGTTAAATTTTGAAAAAAATTGCGATAATACCATCGTATTACATAGTATTTTAATAATCATATTACATTTTATTTTAAAAGACATGTTTTTTATTTCTACATTACAACATAGATTTTACATATAGTAAATAAAATGTCATCTGACATATCAACAAACTCTCGAAGTTGAGCCCTCAGGACATTACAAAAATTAAGGGGACGTTCTCTTTATTGTTTTCGGGCCGTTTTCTGTTTTTGATTTTCCAAAACATTGAAAACGCATTCTCTTTCCCATTTTCGAAAACGAATTTTTGAAAACGGCTGAAAATTTTGTGAAAAAAACAGAAAACAACTTTTTTACATTTTGGCTGTTTTCTTCACAAATCTGTCAAAACTCAAAAATACGGGTTGAGAAATATTTTTTCAAAACGACAAAAAGAATGAGTTTTCAATCATCTCAAAATGGACACCCAAAACACAAAACAAATTCAAAACTCAAAACACAAAACTGAAATACGAAGAGAAGTGATGGTTTGAATTTCCTCTCTATACATTCTTGATTTTATCAAATTCTCAACATTCTTATTGAATTGATGAATTTGTATAAATTCGTCTATTATTGCTTGTTCATACTCACTTCGCATCTTGATTTTACCTTACCAAACCGTCCAACATTCTAGTTAAGTGTTCAACATGGACGATTGAACACAACAAGCTCATAAAATTAGTTATTAGTTTCTATAGCGGAAAGAGTTCAGCATTTAAGCGGTCAATGAATATGACATATTAAAGATAACAAAACTTGGATTCGGTCATAAATTATAGTAAAATTTACTAATTAATAAAGAACCTCTTCTTTTCTTGTTCTTTTGCTACATATTCTCCTCCAAAATATAATTCCTAACACCATTGAATTCCTTGCCAGAGTAGTATGTGATTAATATGAACTATGATGCAGTAGAAAAGAAAAGAAATGATTTTGTTGACCTCAAAATTTGTCGGCCAACAGAATTCCGACCACCTCCCTATCCATCTAGGCATCACTTGGGCTCTGATTTATTAACTAGATGATCTAAAACTGGAAGGAGAAAAATGCATGGCAAAGCCAAATTATTGCATTCTCAGGAGCTGTACAAGAAACATGTGTGCAGTATATGTAACAAATCTTTCAAGAGTTACCAGGCATTGGGTGGCCATAAAGCCCACCACGACAAGGGCGGCGCCTCGGCTGAAGATAATGAATCTTCAGCCACGGACGCAGTGGTGGGTTGGGTATGAAGATCAGCCGCGCCACGGCCTAGGCCACCAATGTTTGCTTTGTAACAGAATTTTCTCAAAGGGTCAGGCCCTTGGTGGTCACAGGCGGCACTGGAAAGGGCAAGTTCCTAGAATATTTGATTTGGACCTTAATGAGTACCCACCAGAACGGGTAACAGAAGAATTGGAGTCCGGTAAAGGGATTTTGGTCGAGAAACAATGAGTTTGCCATCGCATGAAGTTCATTTGCATTCGTCCTATGGTTCGTCTGGTTAGGCCATATGATGTGTTTTCAAGTTGATCATTCCATCAATCTGCTCCAATTAACGATTTGGCTGACTTAATAACAAGAATAGTTAGAACATTGTTTAAGTCCGAATTATTACATTTATACATAATTTTTGGTTGTAAACATACTATGAAGTAGAAATCCAAAATGTATTTGTAGAGTAAATAAAAAATAAGAATAAAATTACTTAGGCTGGTTCAATGTAGCTATTGGACGACAAGGATACGTTCATATGTGGGAAGCTGGATGAACATGATTCGCGAAGTGATGCCTTCGAAACCCAAGCCAACTCAAGAGCTCCTGCTTGCTCCTACAACGACGCTTGCGAGTGCTTTCTTTTTGCCTATTGCTTCTGTGCCCGTTTGTGCTTCTTGTGATGCCAATTTCGGGCTTTCCGGCGGGTGTACCGATGTAGGTTCTGTATAGTTCTATTACAGTCTAGACTTTGAGTCTTTATTGAAACCGCCAGCTTGGGTTTTCGATTATTGTAAAAAGGTCCTTACCTTTCATTTTTTTTTTATATATATATTTTCACATCTATTTTCACATTTCATTACCAAAAATATCATTTTCATTCAATTTCTCAATAAAAAAAAATGTAAAATAGTAAATATACACTTAAATTTAAATAAAACAAAAAAGAAAAGAAAAATTAAAGAACAAATTGCAATTATACTACCAATTTTTAAAAAACTGCAAGTGAATCCAAATAAAATTATTAAAAGGATAATTAGCACAAAACGTCCATATCTTTCAATATTATTGTGTATAACATCCTTATCTTTCATCTTTTGATATTTTCACCCTTAATTTACAAATTACATTGCAAATCATCATTTTTGTATTTTTTTTTTTTTGAAAAATTTGGGATCATTTTTAATTGTATTTTTTTGAAAAAATTAGAAGTACAGTTATAATTTGTTCTTTACGGGATTTTCTAATTCATTTTATTTTTAGAAACTGGGCAAAATCATCACTAATCATGACAATGAACTGGAGTGACAATTGGACTGAGCAGCTCCTCTTAGCTTAGTCCATGTGCTTCTAGCGACCCAAGCTCAAAATATTTGGACACGGCTTGCCTCGTCACTTGGTGGGGGGCTCGTGGATGAGCTCAAAACCCTTGAGCTCACAAGCTTAGCGGCCAAGCTTGCTCCAAGCTCGTGCTCGAACGAGCCTGAGCTCGGCTCAGCTCTTGGACAAGCTGAGCTCATGACCTCATGGGCCAAGCCGTCCCCTGCGTTGAACTACCCTATGAAGATAGGAATACAATCAACTCAGTAGTTAGCAACATGGGAATTGGCATCAAAGGAGGCCAGGTTGCGGGCTATCCATTGCGGGGAACACCCAACCGCGCATAACAAATTGTGCAATTTTGCATGGTGAGTGCAAGGAAAATAATGTGCCCCAGTTGGCACTCACTAATTCAAGCACAATAGAAAACTATATATTGATAATTCTGTCTTTTACAACAAATTGCTATACCCTTGCAACATACTCACACTTAAATTTAATTATACACAAAAACCAAGAAGCTGTTGACTACAATAAACCTATTCTCAAGCTTATTATAACAATAGAATTTCCTGTTTTCTTTTTCTTCGAAGTGAGGCAACATTGCAGCACAACTTACAATTCCATAGACATTAATAGCCTCTCATCTTTTAATGAGGGAGTTGAAGTGGTATCAAAGATCTGCGTGAATCACCAAATGAACGAGTTACGTGAATTCTCTGTTTATATAGCACGAATCTAAGTTAACCAATAACAGCAAGAATTTGTCAAACTTTACTAGCTATACAAAGATAAACGAATGGTTCAATGATGTATATCACCAGCGTGGTTTATTTGCAAGCCACAGTTGATCACAAAGCAGATGTGTGATTTATTCGCTAATTGCATTAAGGACAAAGAGGCTGTTTTAATGCCTCAAATGTTTGAAAAATAAAAAGCACATGATCAAGCATGGAATGCAAGTTTAATACATAACCTTAAAACCAGTTTTTCTGTACAGATCCTGAGCAGTCTTGTTCTCTACATTTACATGAACAAACAGCTGCCTGATACCTATTTTCGTAACAATGTAAAAGTGCAAGGCAAATTAGCATTATGATTAGTAAAAAGTAAGGCCGATTATATAAAGATTTAACAGGCAAAAGAAATTAGAAATAAGCAGCACAAAATGTCCAAGTATGTTCAATGGCAAAATTTGGCACCTGTGATGGTAGCAACATCGGTTGCTAAGTATAACATATTTGAAGCAATACCCTGACGTCGAGCAAACTTTGCAACACAAACATTTGCAATATAAGCATATTTATTTGCGTTAAATGGACCTTTACTTGCCAAGACATGTGACAATCTCTTTATCTCCTGAAACCACAGAAAAAAAGTTTTGCATTTAACATGGTCAATTGAAAATTCATTAGAATTATTAAGTCATGATGTTTTTGCTATAGGCAGACCATTTAGGAATCAAGAATGTACCCCAGGATATGTTTCCCCTTGGACGAATTGTCGGATGCTCAAGTCTAGAGTTCCCACGACACTGTTAAGAACAGTTCTTCTTACATTTTTCTCTTCCTTCTTAACCTAAGATGTGGATGGAGAAAAGATGGAGCTCACTGCAAATATAGAATATTTTTCCAATATTTTATAATATGTAATTCAGAATTGAAAGATTCTAATTCATTTAATAAAGTATAGATTCATAAAATCAGTCTCATATGTTGAAGAGAGAGAAGTTTATTTGGAGAGGAAATCTCAATTAAAGGAAAGAAGAAAACATAAATTCTGTTCTCTAGTTGCTTTTGCTTGTATGTTGAATGAATAAAAGAGATCACGACTGGAAAGAGACAGCTGCATGCAAAGTTGAAAAAGGGCTTGGCAGAAGGAAAGACTCGTATTAGAGTTCACTTACTGCAACAAAACAAAAGCATTTCAATGAATTTCCATCCTGCCCGAGACACCTCCGCTTCAAAGCATTGAACTCCTGTGAGAACAAGTTGAATGCAAGAGTCATCAATTCATGATTACATCCAATGTTTTAAAAACCGAGCTGAGCATCGACCCGGAAAAGAGAAAGGATCATGGGTCAAAGGGTAGAACCGGGGTTGACCTAGTAATTAAAATAAGTAAATATTTTTTAAAATGAAAACCAAATTTTAGATAATAATTATTTATTAATGTTTTCAATTTACAATTTGCATTTCTGAAGGTCAGCATTTGTATAAGTTAAATCCATTCCAAACCCTAATACTTTTAAAAATTATAGCCGTGCTCTCTCTTCCTCTCTTTCATTTGCATTTCTCTCTCCACATATTCAAACTGAGCGTGCTGTTTGGACCATATAAACAGTAGTTCAAGGCCCTGAAATTAGAGGAACACTCAAGGGTCTGGACATGGCAGGGTGCATTTGCACCGTTGAGGTCTTTGAAGGCTTTTCAGTTGTGGAAAGTTGCAGCAGTGAGGGCATATACATACAGTTTATACAATGTATATATATTTAGTTGTGAGTGCGCAAAGCATGCATTTAAGATGGCAGGTGGATGAATGTTTTAAGAAATAATTGGAAAATGTGAGTTTGAACCTGTTTTTGGTTCAAAAAATCATTTGTTGAAACCGGTAGAACCGTGTCCGGGCCACCGGTTTACTGGTTTGGCGCCGATTTTTCAATATAAGGTTTTTAGGCTTCAACCGGACCGGACTTTGGATCAGTTCCCGGTTGAACCGGCCGGTCCGGTCCGGTTCTAATAACATTGATTACATCCTATAGGGAGGGAGTATAAGACTGTTGAGATGCTTCGGAAGAAACTACAGGGAACAAAATATTGAAAAAGTGCTATTCACAACTAAATTAACATACCATGAACAAATGATTTCAGCACTAGGGAAAAACCCAAGGTCTAAAAATGACATGCTCATGCATCAATCCAAATAAAGAATCAAAGGTCTAAAAGATAAAGACACAAGGAGCACAACAATTTGCATTTATAACTAATACAAGTATTCTACAGTAGAAAGATACATTTCTAAATCCCTTTTTCAACACCTGGGACAAAAAAACAAAAGTTTTTCATGTTTCAATCTTTTCATGGAAACTAGTGCAAGACTCGTAAATCTTTGAACTTTCAAAGCACAATAACTTGAAGTTAAGTTTCCTCCGAAAGGAAAGAATGGATTCAGCATTCCTTCTAGTTATTAGAGTTAAGAGTTCTTAAAAGAGGATTTTACAGCATTTGAATTGCGACACTGTGGAGTAGTATTGAACTCATAGCCAGGTCAGATGCCTAAAGGTCAAATGTCTTTCCCTTAGGAAGTGTATGTCAAGGGAAAAGACATTACCACGTACATCAGGAAATATTCAGAAAAGAAATTGTAATTCGAGATGCATGATATGTTGGCCAATATAGCTTAATTTCAAATAGCCAAAAAAAACAGTACAACTGGATAAAATAAATGCAAATGCAACTCCATAAAACCAAAGACGATTTCAATTTCCAAGTCAATCATAATCAATCCACATTTTATATTATGGGCGGGAACTGGAGGGAAGGGAGCTCATCTCATGATAATCAAACGAATATATTCTAATGTACTCACCTGTTCAGCATACTTTCTTTTGTAACTGTCAACATGCCTGAAAATTTGTTCAAAAAGGTGAGAATTACTTTCTGGTATGGTGATTTAGGCGGTATTAAAAATAATAAAGATAAGTAATTTAAAAACTCAAAATTTCATAGGCACTTCACATTAACAACTGGCCTTTGTGATATATGTCTTGATGTGCAAACATGCATGGGATGAAGCACAATTGAGGAAATTGAGGAAATTTAAGTACATGAAATCAAGCTGAAAGCAAGTAATCTACCTCATATAGGATAAAGATTCCCAGTGGGCTTCTGCTCGGAGCCATGCTGCTGTCTGCCATTGTTAGTGAGACATGGAAACAAGAAATCAATAAGTACTTATAGACAATAAATAAAAGAAAGAAGATAAAGTGTGTGTGGGTGCATGTGTGTTCTTTTTATATTTTACAGAGTAAGAAAAGTGAGAATAAAACTAACCCAATATTCTTCATCCAGTAAAGCCTCACGTGCAACAAAGCGACCAAAGTTTCGCCTTTGCAATCCAGCACATTCCTGGTCAGTAAGCTGCAGCCGGTTAAAAGAGAGTTCAGGCATCTTTGAGCTCTCACTCTTAGAAAGAGCAGAGTGCCGGATACTTTGGTCATTGTTACAATGAACTTCAAGATTCTTCCATCTATAGTTTTGAGAAGGAAACGTGTCCCTAAAGGAAATTGGAGCCCCGTAAAAAAAATAAGTAAAGAGCAAGAACGAAGTCAAGTAATAAGTGGATCGGATAGCCATAAAAAAATTGGAATATAAGATTTAAATGATATATAAGTGGTCTTATGTAACAACTTAAACTTTTAAATCAAGTGGCTCAACACGTAATCATTTTCACAATATGTAAAACAACCCAGTATCCTACTAATCCTCCAGATTGGCAGCCTCGATGCTTGTGAGCATACTTAACATATACATCGATAAAGCTGGTTATAATAAGGAAATGTGATATACATGGAGATTTGAGAATTCTTCAACAGAGCAGGATAAATGTAAAACTTTTCTCCATTTTTCACAAGGGTAGGAGACCCATCTTTCAGTCTCAGTTGCCTCAGGGGTATCAATAACTACTTCAGCCTAGCTTTCAGAAATTGTTAAGAAAATGGATCAAAACTGAAGGTTTTTTATGAATGATTAGTAAATATCTTCAATCCTGTATTTTTTTTAAAAATGTTCAGGCCATAATGAGTTGAACTTTATGGACCTAAACAGATGGATTTACAAACCTGGATCTACTATAACAACAAAATGTGGAATCAATGGAAATGTGAAACTAATTTACATATTTCACAAGGGTGGGAGACCCATCTCTGCTGAATTGGCATCATTAACTGCTTCTGGCAAGCTTTCAAAATCTGTGCCTGCAGTAGGGAACTAGATTAAAATGGGAGTTTTGCCTACAATTGGGAAATGTCTTCAATCCTGTATTATCTCAAACAAATGTTGGGGCCATAACTTGAATTTAAGCAGCCCTTAGGAATCCATTTCACTAATATTTCCCCAGAGTCCATCTACTTCATTAAGTTTTCCCTCAGGTGAAGTTGATTTAGGGTCTGCATTCACCATCAGCCTTTCATATTTGCATGTCTGAGAAAAAGATAAAAAGTACGCAAGGCCAACAAAATTGCTTCAATAACGTTACTAAATGGTATAAATGCTTCAACAGCAATATGTCTATATTCGGCAAACAGTCAAATAATGACAGATGTAGATAGGGATTATGTGCATCACTCTTACAGTGCAAACCCCGATTGAATCGGGGGCAAAAGCCTACGAAAAGATTGCTTGGATTTATCCATGGTTTTTGACAAGCTATCAGCGAGGTCTGCTAGTCAAAATCATGTACACTTGATTCACATAGAAAAAAGATAAAATAAAGGTACTTTCTGTCCACTTTGTTTAGGTAATTAAACATATTCTTAGACAAAGATGTTAACAGAAATTATTAATTAATATACTAGAAAGTGATTTATCTGAATCAACTGAGAACACTGAACTAAAGAATCTGTCCAGCGCGTGCAAGCTAAGGCCCACCACTCATGCTTATAAGTTAATCACGCTGAAGGCAAAGTATAATTCACTCACTCACCATTGACCATAGAATGTCAACCTATTACACGATAATCCCCCTGACCATATATTATATTATTTCTGATTGATATTTCATGGTAACTTAGTTAATTTAGAATCATAAACTTCTAAACTGGTAATATTTTTTTACCAACAAATACGATATTATCATTAAATATTTCCATCTTTAGCATTTTATATTCTCTAGTTCATAACTTGATAACGGAAAAAAAGATAAAAAGTCACATTTAAAATGAAACAAGGGGTAATGCATCTTTCACAAGGACAAACATGATGGTAATATGAAAGCATATATGGGTTGATGTAGTTAACCACACCGAACAGGCAAATATTTTTCCTATCTAGGTTATCCAGAAAATGGATACCCCCACGAAATGCTGTGCTTGCCAATCAAATGATGGGATTGACACTTATCTTGGCTTTTTTGGCATATTCCATCATTATCCATCCGCTAACGTAATATTAAAATTATTTTAACGTTAATGCCTTTCCTTCTCCATATTTTTTAAATTTACTTGTTTACCTAAGTAATCAGACAACATAATATTGTTTACACATTTTTATTTCCTTCCCATTTTCGATGTCCAAGCAAAGACCATAACTCTGAGAATTACCCAAAACTCATACAACAAAGTACTAAACCACACCTTAAACTAAGCACCAACATGCAAAATATTTAAATCAAACTGCATTTCTTAAGTTAAACTCAGCAAATTCAATTACCAAAAAAAAAAAAAAAAAAGATGCCAAAACTTGCTCATAAATTTTAAAAATAATAATAATAATAAAATAAAAAATTCTTGTATATATAAAAATCATAATAAAATGAACTGTCCATTAAAAATTACCTAGTAAACATGCTTACAACAAGGAGAGAATCACGTTTCGTGCGTTTGGTACAGAGAAACCACGTCAATCGAGGCTGTCGGACTCTGAATTGCGGCAAAAATTCACCCCTCAGCTCCATCTTTCCTCCCTTTTCTTCTCTGTGTTGTTAAATCATAATTGAATATATGATTATCACATCAAAACATATAACTTGAGATAGAATTTAATTCCAATTTTCCAAATTTGGTCCTAGATTAGGAAAATTGGGAATTTAAAGTTAATTGAAAGAGGAAAGCGTATTTTGTACTGGAAATCCGCAGGTCAACAGCGTATTTACGAATTATGTCTGTTGATTATTCCGCGAAAAGGGCCACGTATATAAACAGACCGGTAGGGAATTTTTTAATCTTTTTAAAACTAAAATCGTGTTGTAGAAAAGCGCTAAACCGGGTTCTTGATGGCTTTGGTTCAAGTTGGTTTGGGTTCAAGCCCGAGTTTTTTTTAAGAGAAAATTACACCAAACCTTATTTATCAAGATGAGAGTTCTAAAATTATGGGAAAAGTTTAACATTTCAAAAATCAGATATTTTATTTTAATTTAATATTTTTTTACTAATAAACATCAACCCTTATATTCTCTTTTTGTCTCTCTCTACATTTCTCTCCCAAGACTTCAACCGTCACCTCCCTCCAACATCATCTTTCTCCACACATGACGGAGCATCGGCGTGCAGCAAGACGGCGGAGCCTGCGACCAACGAGACATAGCGCTGTCTCGCTACAGACAGAGTAGCGAGGCACAGCTTGATGAGGTGGTGGGATGTTAGTTGAAAAATTATGATTTTGATGGTGGTGGGGATGGTGGTGATGGCGAAAGTGGCGACGACGACAGCGAGGTGATGGCGGTGTAAGATGTTGGTGGTTTGTATCTGATTTGTTGGTAGATCCGGTGATGGCACTTACGTCGTTCTACCTGAGTCTACAAATTTTTATTTTTTAGTCGCCTGTTCTGTCGTTCGGCGATGGTGGTTCTTGTCGTGGGTGATTTGTGTGTGGGAATGGCTGGGGGTGACGCGATCTGGTTGTTACTTTTTGGGAGTTTTCTTGATTTTTGATTTTTTTGGGTGTCACAGATCTGTTAGTTGTTTTTGCATTGTTTAGGTGGTTGATTTGTTTTTGTAGTGTTGCTATTTTGGTTATGACGGTGGCAGTCGACGGTGATGATGGTGAGACATTGGTGGTGATGGCTATGTCGATGTGGTGATGGATCTGGTGTGGCAGTGTTTTTCTGTTGATTTGTTTGAGGTGTTGATGTTGCCGTCGGGAGGTGGTGGTGGTTTGACGGATACGGTTGTCGGGTGGTGGACACAGATTATTTAGTTGACTATGACAATTAAATTAGTTGATCTGTGACCAATAATTTATATAATTTGTGACTAACAAATAATATGTTACCTAAGAAATTATTAATTCGTGACCAATAATCTGATAATTTGTAACTGTATAATAAGTTGTGACTTATAATAATTGTGATTTGTGACCGATGAAATTTATGGAGTTGCATAGTAGAAATGTATGTATTAGACGTACATATGAATTCTCGACAAAATAATTCCTCAAACCAGCCTTGAAACCGTTCCATGACCCTTTTTTTATAATTTCATTACTGAAATAGCTTTGTTCATGTATATTCACTGAAAAATCCATTCACAATGTGGAATTATTTTTAATTGTTATTTTAGTAAGAAACACAATTTATTGAAGGTTATATTTCATTTTTTAATACGAAATTTTGTTGATAAACACAATGCTTCGGCATATGGCAAAAGCGGTATGCTAGCTGGTAGAAACTTTGTAGAGAGCACCGCCACAATTTTATGGTAGAAAACAATGTGTGATATGTTTAATGGGCTGCTTTCTTATACGGATTATTTTATGAGGAAATTACATACAATCAGATGTTTAAAGATCTCAATTTAAAAATCAGGTCTGGGATTTTATTATTTATAAATCAGGTATCAATATACACCTCACTCATCCATCTATCGTAAACTCTAATTCATTCCCATAACTCTCTCTCTCTCTCTCTCTCCTCGAACGTCGACGATCAAATGATAAAAGGATCTGCGCTGGTCGACAATGAAGGATCTGTGTCGGAGACCACAGCGACGATCGCATCTGAGCGTCGCTGTGCAGCAACGATTCGATGTGAGCGTTGTTGCACAGTGGTGCTCGAAATGCCAGCGCCGCTACATATACCGTGAAGAGAGGTGACAAGTATCATCACTCGAAACAGACGCAGCGCACAATCGTCGTGGTACTGAACAAAAGTGGACAGATCTTTGAGTTTTTGATTTGTTGGGTGTGGGTGGATATGATTTTAAAATGGTGGTGGGACTTGGGAGTAGTGGTGCAAGTGGTAGTGTCGGTGTGTTTTTGGTTGTTGGAATGGTGGTGGCCGCTGTGTTTGGTGGTGTTGGGGATTTGGGTGGTTTTTGTTAATAGTGGAACTAGCAGCGAGGTGGTGTGTCGGCTACGAGGTGGTGGTCAGCGGTTGAGTGGTAGTGTGATGCAGGCAACGGTTGTTTGTGGTGTTGGGGATTTGGGTTGTTCTTGTTGATTGTGGAACTGGCAATAAGGTGGTGTGTCGGAGACGATCTAGTGGTGTGGTGTAGGTGACAGTTGTGTGGTGGTTGTCGTGTATGTGACCAACTATTTGGTTCTTTGTGACTAAATGTGACCTTAAAATTCGTTAATTTGTGATCAATAATTTTAAAAATTTGTGATCGATAGAAAAAACAGTGACCTATAATTTTTTTGATCTGTGATCGATAGATAAACTATGACCTATAAAAAAATTTATTTGTGACCTTAAATTAATCTGTGTCTAATTATTTGACAATATGTGATCAATAAATAAACTATGACCCAAAATTATGTATTTGTGATCATTAATTGTATAATTGTGATTTTATTATATTTAATTATTAAATATATTTAATTAATTATATATACCTGAATTTTGAATTTTTAAACTATATACCTGATGTTTGAATTAATGTAAACTATACATCCGAATTATGATTTTTTTTTTCCTTTATTTTATTATAAGATACTTGTATAGATCGATCTATAATCAAATCTACACCGTTGGATCAAATCATAGTCTATTTTAACTTGTACTTTTTGGTGATTCTCAGCCTCAAATATATATATATATATACACACACACACACACATTCTAACTTGCATTTTTTAAACCTATGAAACCATATGAAGGAATAAAGTTAAGCCCTTTTTGGTTCACATTTTTTAAAACTCATTTTCTCTCAAATTCATTTTCAATCACAAATATTATAGAATCTACAATTTTTATTTACTTTTCAATCATATATTTACCATTTTTTAATCAAAATTTATTAAAAATCATTTTTTTTAAAGCTAAATCAAACATGTGCGCTAAATTTTTTGTAAAGAAAATGGTGTGACAATTCATTAGCTAGAGTTATTTGCGTAAATTTCTGTAAGTTCAGAATAGTAGCCATTTTATTATATTGTTCTTCTTTTGTGGGAAGAGCTAAATATAATGTTTTTCACATTGAACTTTGTACTTATTGTAACACTGTGTACTAAATTTAATTTGTTTTCTAACTCATTAGACTTGTCATTGAATTTCACAAAATATTATATTTAGACCCTCGATTTATTAGACGTCCATTCTTTAACAAATTATAAATTTTGAGCAGCCTAGACAAAAATGAAATAAGCAAATTTATGATTTCTTTGTATTCATACTAGTTTGTGCCTCGTGCGATGCACGAGTTCTGTAGTTATTGTGCTTTTATTAGCGTAGAAAGTAAGGTGTTATTAATTTTAGTTGAGAGTGTAAGATCAGCTGTAAGGATTAAAGATTATTTTTTGTTTAGATAGAAGCATATTGCTGTGTATGAATAGTAATAATCATTTAAGGATGTGTATTGAAATTTACCATTTATCATCAAATATTTGTTTCAATACACTACTACCACTAAATCATGTAATCTAGAATGGAAGAAACACATGTCAAATTTTGCAACAAAAAAAATACATGTTCTTACACTAAATCTCCAACTTAATGAAGAAAAAAAAATGAAATTTTCAACAATTTTGACAGAAAGTAGCAGAAATTGTCAGACGAACAAACAATTCTGGGCAGAAGGTAAGTCACAAAGAGTAAATGTCCATCGCTCGCTTTGGTAAAATATATAGGGAAAGAAATGAAAAGATTTTTGTGGACAAAGTAAAAGAATATAGAGTGGTAATGAGACAAAAAGTTGGGTATGATGGTACAGTATTGACTTTATGGATGGTTGTGTGAGAAATGGTAAAGGCAGAATGAAGTTAGACGTGATGGCAATTGCGTGTAAAAATGAAGAAAGAAGAAAATTCTTGAAAATGACATCTCGCACTATGCTGTCTCGCACAGTGTCTCACAGCACAGTGCGAAAGGTGTCTCGTACTGTACGAGACATGTGCTTTAAAAAAAATTATTTTAAAAAAAAATCGGCATGGCAGATGAAAAAAAAATTAACCAAACTCACTCTTTTATTTTATAGTGATGATGATAATTAGGATTAGAATTAGGATAGGATATATATATATATATATATATATATATATATATATATATATATATATATAAAATTTACGACTTCTGAGTTTTCTATCCTAAGATTTTAAAATTATCTTAATTTAGTTTTCGGTGTTGTTATAATTGAATATTTAGGAAATATTTGATATTTTTTTTTTTTGCTGAATTGTATATTTATTATATATTAGATATTTTTATTATCGTGAAAATTTTAAATTTTTTTAAATTATCTTAATTTAGTTTTCGGTGTTGTTATAATTGAATATTTAGGAAATATTTGATATTTTTTTGTCGAATTGTATATTTATTATATAGCGTGAATCTTCTTAATTTAGTTTTCGGTGTTTTTATAATTGAATATTTAGGAAATATTTTTTTTTTTTTACCGAATTGTATATTTATTATATATTAGATATTTTTATTAGCGTGAAAATTTTAAATTTTTTAAAATCATTTTAATTTAGTTTTCGGTGTTGTTATAATTGAATATTTAAGAAATATTTGATATTTTTTTTGTCAAATTGTATATTTATTATATATTAGATATTTTTAGGATTAGGATAGGATATATATATATATATATATATATATATATATATATATATATATATATATATATATATATATAGTATGTTTAACATTAATTCTAACGCGCAAAAAAAAAAAAACAAATGTGAAACGTCTGAGTGTCACTCTAACACTCTAAGATGTTACACTCTCTTTAGAGTTTTAAATTTTTTTCTTCACTTTACTTAATATATATATATATATATATATATATATATATATATATATATATATATATATTAGCGTCAAGATTTTAAATATCTTCTTAATTTAATTTTCGGTATTTTTATAATTAAATATTTAGAAAATATTTGATATTTTTTTTTTGGCGAATTGTATATTTATTATATATTAGATATTTTTATTAGCGTGAAGATTTAAAATTTTTTAAAATCATCTTAATTTAGTTTTCGGTGTTGTTATAATTGAATATTTAGGAAATATTTGTTATATTTTTTGGCAAATTGTATATTTATTATATATTGGATATTTTTATTAGCGTGAAAATTTTAAATTTTTTAAAATCATCCTAATTTAGTTTTCGGTGTTGTTATAATTGAATATTTAGGAAATATTTGATATTTTTTTTTGCCGAATTGTATATTTATTATATATTAGATATTTTTAGGATTAGAATATGATATATATATATATATATATATAGTAGGTTTAATAGTAATTCTGATACGCAAAAAGAAAAAAAAATATTAGCGTGAAGATTTTAATTTTTTAAAAATCTTCTTAATTTAGTTTTCGGTGTTTTTATAATTGAATATTTATGAAATATTTGATATTTTTTTTGTCGAATTGTATAAAAACGAGGTAGAGCTTCGATATATCTATTATATAGTTCTCGAAATGAGTTTCAAGAGGATATAGAAGATTTATGAATTCGACTAGCGTGCAATCGTCAAAGAATTTTTAAAGTTAGCTTGTTATCGAAATTTTCGAAATATTAGTTTGGAACGGCCTACTTTGACGCGCCGTAACTTTTGGCATCGAAAATTACTCGCACCCGGTGGAGTTTGGTGGCCACAACGTCCGTGCCAAATAGATATTCTCGAATTGGGGTCATGAACGCGATTCTCGTAGCCAAAGTTATGGTCGAAATACTAAAAAATGACTAAACTTGCACAAAAGATGACTTTAGGGGCCGAAGTGTACAAGTGTCAAACGTTTAAGGACTTAGGGTTGTAATTTTTTAAGGATGAAATTGATAGAAAAATCAAATTTTGAGGAGTAAAACGTACAACATGAAAGTTTAAGAACTGGACGCGCAATTATCTCCAAAACTTACGAAATATGAAAAGATAATAATAATTAAAAAAAAACTTAAAACTCTCTATATCACGGAGAGTTATCTCCGTGATATGGAGAGTGTAACTCTCATATTTGGGAGTATAGTGTTACTCTCAGAGTAACTTTTAAATTTTATTTTATTTTTTCACTTTACTTTAAGCCCTTGTTTGAGTCTCTATCTTCACCAAATTTTTTCGTTTTTAGTTTAAGAGTCCCAATTGTTTGTTGTTTTTATGATATGTTTGTGCCAATTTTGCCCTTATATACCAATCCAAATTTATGAGAAAGATTGAAGGATAAATAAGTAAATTTACAAATTAGGTATGAGGGCAAATATGGTACTATTGGAAAGTTTCAAATTTGCCAGTAACGGCTGGAATTTTTAGAAATTGTGTCAGAAAATTCAGTAACTTTTCACCTCTCATTAATGTGTTCACTGTTGGAAAAAGGAAATGGGTGGGAAAAAAGAGAAAAAAGAGGGGCTCAAATATGGCCTAAATTTTCTTCTCTTACACATTTCTTCACGCTTCCACATTACGCTTTCACACAAAAAACGACGTCGTATTAGTTGACGATACAAATTGTTGACACGTGGCTAAAAAAAACTCACTCTTTTATATAGTTAGGATATGATGTATGTTGATTCTGTTTTGAGCGTTGAGTGACTTAATGTCGAAATAATTGATAAACCTTTTGATGCTTGTCTATTTTGTAAGTGCTCGTGGTAGAAAAACTTAGGGGGCGGTCTTTTCGTATTTTAGTTTTGTGTTTTGAGTTTTAAATTCATTTTATATTTTGTGTTTTGGGTATTCATTTTGAGATTGTTGAAAACTCATTTTTTTTTTTTTTTGAAAAAATATTTATCAACCCGTGTTTTTTAAGTTTTGACAAATTTATGAAGAAAATAGCCAAAACGTAAAAAAGTTATTTTCTGTTTTCTTCACAAAATTTTCAGTCGTTTTCAAAAACTCGTTTTTGAAAATAGGAAAAAGAACGCGTTTTCAATGTTTTGGAAAATCGAAAATAGAAAACGGCCTGAAAAGAACAAAAAGAACGCCCCCTTAGCTTTCTTGAAAATTTCTTGGATATATGCCCTTCAAAATCAAGAAGAAAAACAAGTTTTACTAGGGCTGGAGATGGTCCGATTCTGAAGAGAATCGAACCGAATCGAACTGAAATTTTTCGGGTATTTAGTAAATGTAACCGTCGGGTCCAAATATAATTATGGACGGGTTCGGGTTCGGTTCCATTTGGTTCCGTACCATTATTAATTTTTTTTAACATTTATAATAAAAATAACTAATGACAAGTTCAATCTTAATTTTACAAATTAACTTAGTTCAATTTAATAAAATATAAATAACAAGTTATACAATAAAATTAATTTACAAATGTATATAAATATCAAACAGTAAATACTAATACTAAAATATCGATCATCCACTCCATATCAATAATTCATTTGCTTCAAACACTTAAATCTACATAAAATAAAGAAATATAAATTAGAAGTCGTGGAGATAAAAATACTTTAAAGTGTTGTTAATACTTACTAACTATTTGTTAATTTGCTAATTTGTTAATTGAAAATAATTTGTTAATTTGCAAATTCATTTTAAAAAAAATTAAATAATTTGGTTTATATAATATAAAAAATTTAAAAATTTAAAAAGATTCGGTTCTTGTTCAGTTATTCGATTTTTGGTCTAGAACCAAGAATCAAACCGAAACTTTCGATTCGAGATTCGGGTATTCGTTCGGATATTTAATTTCAGAAGAACTGCTCGATTCGATTTGATTCAGTTTCGGTTCGGTTCGGTTCGAAATTTTTATCCAGCCCTAAGTCTTACCCTATCAATCAAGTCGTATGCGCGTGTGTGTTTGTGCAGAAGAAATGGCTTTTTGATGTTATTTTTCTCTCTCCTATTTGCAACCACACAATTTTCTATAAAATAATATTATACGTAAATCAAAATTTTTTTCTTCTTCTACAATCACTTATTTTTCAAAAAAAAAACTATTCCATACATTTTCATTTCTTCAAAATGGAGGCCAAACAAAGGCTAATTTATTAGAGAGGGGCTTCGTGTACATCAATGGTACACAGCTTTGTACACATCCCTCTCACATGAGAGGGGGTCCGCGAATATTTTAATCACCATGGACCCCGTCTCATGTGAGAAGAGTGTGTACAATGATGTGCACTATTGATGTACAAGAAGCGTTTTTCAATTTATTATCTATGTTAAATGTGAGACTGGATGAAAGGACAAAAGAGGTTCTTTTTCACGCCAAATACCTCTTTGACTTGTTAGTCCATGCTATGCTAGAGAGATCCCTGAATGATGAACTTGGCAATTTATGAATAAGATTATGTCCCGTTTGACCCACATTCTTATTTTCATTTTCATTTTTCTACTCATTTTCAACCACATATTTTTTAATAAAATAATATTTTACATCACATCAATAACTTTTCCTTCTTTTTCAACCACACATTTCTCATCATATCACTATTTCAAAATTCATTCTTCCCCAATAATCTCCATCAAACACACTAAGAATTGAAATCATCTCACGTATATGTTATTATTTTATAACGTGAGACTTCTTTTTATTATTTTAAGAGTGGGGTTTCTCCTTTCTTCTACCGTGATATATTGTAATTTTATGAATCAAAATAAGATGGTGAAGCTCATGATAATATTGAAGGTAGATTCTCTAGGTCGATCAAAATAAATATAGGTCAACATAACACAAAAACATTCCAACTCGATATTTGACATATATACACGCGATCTTTAGCCCATGTCATAGAAGGCCGAGCTAGAAAGGTTTATAACTGCTAAAGGCAAACCACTAAAGCTCTTGATCTTGTCGAACTATATAATTATGCCAGCCTCAAGTAGGGTTAGAGAGCTCGACTCAACCTAACATAGAAATCAACACGATATACCATAGGATTAGTACGTCTTATCTTGTGAGCAAGTGCCATCTCCAAACTAGTAAACATACATACATGCTCACATCGAGCATTGGGCTGGGCCTTCCAGGTCTGACGACTCGACTCATTTTTACACCCCTAGTTATGTTTATATTCCTGATATTCAGATTGAAAGAAATGGGCTTCACATTGAATTTGTAAATAGTATATTTCTGGACATTCTTACACCCTAATAATTGATGATAGAAATCATTAACAACCAGTCAATTTCTCACTTCCATTTCAAGCCTTAATATAGGACAGATCAAGAACAAGGAAAATTGGTATATATCTAGCTAATTTCAGTTGTGTTCATCATTAATCATGAACATTTTTTTTGTCAAGCCACAGGCAAGAGCTTGATTAGGAATTTTCTTGACCTGTTGGACCCCTTCAGCAAAAACCACCCCCATGCCCATATGCAAATGGGGTTCTATGTGACAATGAAATGCCCATGCCCCTGGATTATCTGCCACAAATCTCAATGCTGTCCATCCATATGGAAAAACCACTACTGTATTCCTTAGTGGTGGATTCTTCAAGTTGAATTTCTCCTCATCTTTTTCAGTAAACTTCCCTTCTCCATGTCCCAAAACCCAAAAATCATGTCCATGTAAATGCCAAGGATGTATATCACTATCATTAGGCTTCAACATGTTGGCATTCTGCAGTATAACATCCACAGTAGTGTTGAAATTCAGCATGTAAACTCGACTTCCATACATCGAATTATTATTCGAGGGAGGCTTCATAACATCATAGTCGTGCCTAAAACGATCTGGTGGGGTTTTTCTATCAAATGAGTTGTTTAGATTGTATCGGATCGAGCCTAAGTACGGAGTTGACGGAAGGACTAATGAAATGTTATTGATTGCCCACTTTGTGTATCCATCAATGAGATTCTGTGTGTTGAGTAGAATAATTCTTCTGTCATGTTTAGCAGGTGGCTTAGGGGAACCCTCAAGGGCAAGAATCTTGTTAGAAAATGCCCTGCTGTAGTCATAATCATTCCACCGGGGGGCTACTGGTGGCGGTGATGGGGGCAGCCGGGACGCGATGGTGGGATGGTAGTTCAGTATGGTGAGGCCTTGAGGAGTCTTGGGTTCTCTTCCTCTTACACTGACTGAAATCCAGTAATTTTTGGAGGGATCTTGATCAGTGGTGAAAAGGACTGAATAGCTCTCACCAGAGTACATGTCCAAATTGTCCACTGTAAATGGTTGGACATAATTTCCATCAGCTTCAACCACAACCATCTTGTGATTCTGTAGACAAATAACAAAATGGGAATCAATTTTCCATAAGAGACTCATAATTTATTAGTGGATTAAGCTCACAAGACAACAATATGTCAGGAATTCTCACTGTCTAAGATACCATTCCTTTTAATTTTTTTTTCCTCTACCATAAGGTTAAATCCATATGTTGTGAATGATACAGCCTACTCATAGTTGTAAGGTTATTTGTAAGAATAGATATTGATTTTTTTTCCTTTGCTACAGCCTCGACTCGGTTCTTCAGAGCCACGAGTCGAGCCGGCTCGAGCTTTTCCCTATATTAGGACAAGAAAAGAAAGATCTTAGAGTTAGGTCCTTTACCAATTAATACATTAGACTTCAAAAAATAACTAAAATAGTTCTAACAATGTGCATGCACAAGAAATTCTTGCTCTTAGCTTCACGTTAACAATATTTTCACGTCATTCTATTCATTTCATCGCTATATCTAATGGAAGGTCCGATGCAACTTAATTATTTGCCAACTTGCACAACATTAAAACTTTTTAAAATAATTTCAACAATCCTGCTATTCGTACAGAAGAGGTTGACAGAATACTCACAATAGGATGTCCCACTTCTTTTTTTGAATTTTTTTATTCACACGGGACCCACTCGTATGTGAGTGGATGTCAAACTCTTCTGTCAACCTCTTCTGTACAATGAGCTTTATTCTAATTCCAATTAGGTGTTAGGTGCTTCAAATAAATTTTTGCTGCAAGAGGATCACTTGAATCATAATTACTGAAAAGAAATATAATTAATGATATGTTCTTTTATTTTATTAATGAGTACAGTTAATGGACCCATGCCAAGTAAGTAGTGTGTGGACTGTTTGTAGAAATGGCTAAATCCCCTTGGACAGGGGATTTGACCTGCGAGCCCCCTGATTGGAGGGGGGCCATAATTACTGAAAAGAAATATAATTAATGATATGTTCTTTTATTTTATTAATGAGTATAGTTAATGGACCCATGCCAAGTAAGTAGTGTGTGGACTGTTTGTAGAGATGGCTAAATCCCCTTGGACAGGGGATTTGACCCGGGAGATTTCCTCTAGCGTGTTTTGTAGAGATTCCACAGCTCCTCTGTAAAGTTTCAATTTTTTTAATCAAATATTCCTCTCTTCTTCTTTTTTCAAGAGTCTGTTTGTGCAATATTCTACTCAACTAATCTATTTTTTTTCACACAACAGAGAAATTTATAGAATAATTCTAAACGTATAGAATTATTCCAACAAAAGAAAAACAGGGGCCCATGTGAGTTTCATATTGGGAAAAAAGAAACCACCCCTGCATGTGTGTGTTTTGAATTCTTGTACAATTTTTGTGACTTCTTTCCTGTACTTATAGAATGGTCCAAATGTACGTGTATGCTAACAACAAATTGAAAGGACTTCAGTTACTTGGATAAGGGTTTCTCTCAAGTGTTGTATTCGTGAATTTATTCGAACGTGGTAATTTGTTACACTGGACTAGATAGAAATAGCGGTGTAAATGGACCTATTATTTCATATAAAAAAACTGATTTCAGCAACAGAGTATATGTCCGATTGCTCGGGCCACCAGGTTGAGAAGGTACCTAAGTTATTTAAACGAATTGGCCTAGCCAAACACGGTTCACAACAAAACATGGGCGGAGACGAGCACAAGTCTGACCCCTAATTGTACAGTGATATCACTAGATAGAACTGAAAAAGATCAAAGAAGAGAGATATGCGACAGAATTGTTACCCCGATAGCCAAATTGAGTGAAGACAAGGACGTGGAGCTGGCTATTCTCAGTCTGTAGGTCTTGTTTGGGTTGACATGGAGGATTTGTGGTGCAAACTGTTCGTTGCCTCTTAACTTGCAAAGGCTGACTGAGGAATTATTAAAATGAGCTGCCAGGGAACAATTGTATTGCCCTCTCCCATTGATCAGCAAGGTCTAGATAAAACAACAAGGCACAAAATACCACCATTAATCATAATTTCAACCAAAAAAAACTTCAAGAATTTATGAAATTGATGGAGGTAATATTGAAATTATAATTATTGGTTAATATAGTAATTTTTTGTATTTTCTTAAATTTCTTATTCGAAAGTATGCGTTAAATAGTAAAAGGTATGAAAGTTAATAATTACGAGTTGAGTGAGATATTTTTCGCTTTATCTTTTCTACACATTCATGACCGTTTTGAGTCTATAAAAAGGTGCGATACGAACAAAGAAGTAATTCCATGTAATAAAAGAATTTGACGCCCCATATGTAAAAAAATAAAGCGTGAAATTTCACTAATAACTTAAATCTAAAGAAAAGATGATATGACCCTTATGGGGTGGTCGAATTGGTGGAGTAAGTGATTGCGGAGATCTTTGGTCACGAATTCGATTCTCCCTATTAACACTTTCTCAGTCAAGTCTATCGCATTGGGCCTGTCTAGTGTAGTTAACCTAGTCGACATGATTTGCAGGCTATTGCGTCAGCCCGATGATTTATCCAGTGTGCATCCAAATACTAGCGACTACGAATTCCTCCGTCATAAAAATAAATAAATAAAATGATATGATTATGAACCAATCTTAGTGTATAGGTAGGAGTTCACAGACACCACAGAATATGGGGGGTGGGGTATTATTTTGTAATATTTTATTTTTGATGGGCTCCACTTCTTCTTTCTCTTTTGGAACACTTCTGTAAGGGTTTATTCTGTCCAAACAGAATAATTCTATGATTATATCTTAATCACCTGTGCGTAGTCTTTAAAAGCAATTATTTCAACATAAAGTTGTCTTTGTTGTCTCTTTTTTGGTAGTGAAAAGGTAGTACTACCTAATGCTATTTATTATAGTGATAAGCATCTTACTACACGAATCTCGCGGTTGACTGCGAAGATGATATTTCACACACATGAAAGGTGGCTTTTTTTTATTTACGTGGAGACCCACGCATTTATGTGAAGGCGCGGTCAAAGAGAAGGTCATTTATGCGGGTTAAGTGACTTTACCCATAGTAATAAATGTCTAAATCAGATAATTTTTTCCATTCTTTTTCTACAGACTTTTCTTATTTGCTGAAAAACTGTGAAACGATGAGGTTTCCGGTCCATGCACTCTATAAAGACATTTGAGGTAGACTTGCCAAGTCTGGCACTAGTTTCCGGTCCATGAAGTTTATAAAGACATTTGAGGTAGACTTGCCAAGTTTGCACTATGTTAATGGAGACTGTATCAAAGGAAAAAAAATTCAATGAAAATATAACAGCCTGTTTGATTCCCATTTTTAAAAAAATACATTTTTCTCTCTCTTTTTTTTTAACCACACATTATTCATTAAAATAATATTTCACGTAAATCAAAATTTTTTCTTTATTTTTCAACCACACATTCTCCATCAATCTACTATTCTAAAATGCATTTTTCCATCAAAATGGGAATCAAACGGGCTCTAAATGATATTTGCCAACTTTTCAGTTTTGTGCCCATAGAAATTAGATACTATCGAGTAGAGTCATAGATTACAGGCCCTTAATATGATCTACAAAACCAATTGTAGCGTAACTAAAGAGGATAAAAAAAAAATTAAAATTAAAATCTTGTCAATTATACAGTACATTTCTAATCAAAAGCGCGTAAAATTTTTTTGCTAAAGATGTGAGATGCATTTTTGTTACCTGGGGTTCTCCAACCCAACGGACTGGCTTGGAAGAAAGGTCAACCTCTTGTTCATGAGAGCTTTTGTGCCACCAATCACTTAGTAATAAATTGAACTCTCCATCATACCGAAATGGCTCCTTCTCTCCCTCTGCTACTTCTACTATCAGAGAACCATATAATCCTGCTGATCTTTGCATCCCATAGTGCCCATGATAAAAGTATGTGCCCGCCTACACCATAACGTAATTAAAATCTTTTTCATTCTAATGTCGTACCCTTAATGTAATGTGTGGTAATCAAGATAAAAAGTAGTAAAAAAATTTTAAAAAAGAATTATTGAATTTACCTTGTCAACCTTAAACCTGTAGACAAATGTTTCTCCAGGATTGATAGCACACTGTGAGATGGATGCAGTGCCATCTGCCCATGGTGTTCCAAACTAAAAACCAGAAAGTAACACAATAAGGAGACGTACATATAGCCGGTCTCAAACTCAGGTGAAGGAAGAGGATTAACCAAATCGATTCTAAATTTAATGAAAATAAGACTTAGCTTGTGACGTTGTGTTTTAACATGAACCCGTCATGCAATAGATGTGCAGGTATATTTATGGTACATTTTCAAATAATAATTTACCTGTCTGATTCCATGCCAGTGAATGACAACTCCTTCAGTGTGAAGCTTGTTGGTGAGTTCAACATGTATCGTGTCACCGGCCCGAGCTCGAATAGTCGGGCCTGGAAATTGGCCATTGATGCTCATAACAATATGCTCCACACCATCTGGAGACCAGTGCAAATAATCCACGTCCCATTTAAAATGCCTGCTCTTAACCCCCACAGCTGACTGAATAAAACTTGACAAAACACAAAAATAGAGAAAAATCAAATTAACCCTTCTTAAGCATGGCTCATTCAAGAAACCCATGCTTAATTAGTTTTACGGTTGCAAATATTTGAAAGAAATGAAGTTTCCCCCGTGTGTCGACTTTCGAATAAATGAGTGCACCCAAATCAACGGTTTCAAAAATCAACGCAATTCGACGATTTTTACTTATAGTCCTATAATAGACGCTCACAGTAGAGGAATGGTTGAGAATATTTATAGCTGTCATTAACTTATAATGCATGGGGACATGGTCAATATTTTGTGACATTGGCATGATCTTTACGCGTCCACCTATAAACTTTAAAGAAAAAAAAATTAAAATGAATGATTAGATGAGATATTCTCTTTCTTCCCATTTATTGGATCAAAGATTAAAAAAGCATGCATAAAAAGTAAAATTAACCCCACACGGCTTTGTTACCTTTTTGCATGGCTTGCTTTCCAAAAAAGGTGCGGGCATCTTGTTTGTGAGGGTGTTGTGCAGTATGCTGTAAAGCATACTATGGAATATTTGCTTTGAAATACAATTTCAATTTATTTTTTCTTCCAAAATATATGAAGGCATAAGGCTTTGATGAACCAATCACTTTCTGTATTTTCAAGTTTAAAAATTAAAAAATGATAAGAAAACGTAGATTTGAACTTAAGATTTCAGTTTACATCTTTATATTTATCCGTGTAAGAGAGATTGGCTTCATGCTTATCCTATTCACAAGAATGTCGTCTAAGAGTTTATGATTCACGCTCTTTCGATTAGATCTAACTAACCCCTTTGTCACAACAAAGGAAAGAGAATTTCAATCAACATCTATTATCAGTGTTCTAAAATACGTAATATGTGACGATACGTATAGGTCAAGCTATCGGTTAGACGAGATTAGGCAAGTCAAAGGCGTAAAAAAGTATAAAAAGACGTTTTCCTATTTTAATATTATTTTAATTTTTAATCAATCAAAAAATCATTTAATAATAAAAAAATAATATCTACCAAACATTTAAAATAGATTTATAGGAACTTTATACATTTTTTCAAAATTTTCAACAAGATAATAAGTTTCAAGTGTAAATACTAAATAGTAAATGGATAGAAAATTTTGAAAATTTTCTTTTGTTCAAGGTTTCAAGCAGTTGTTTTGAATTTTGGACAGACGGAATGAAGAAATCAGTCTTTAAATTTCAACTTAAAATTTTTTAAAAATAAAAAGATAATTGGCGCGCATTAACGGTTTAAATAAGACGTCAAATCAAGTGGCTTGACGTTTCCGTCACGCGTCACATTTAAGCGGCGTCAAGTAAGGACAGTGTCTATTATTAATACTCGTCCAAGTAAGGAGCCTCGAAGCCCTACATGTCAACCCAAGGGGACAAAGAAAAACTAAATGAGTAATATGAGAGGTAATTTTTTTTTTCCTCTCTGAAATTTCTAAATAAACACCAAACAGTGAGATACAATAAATATTTGTAAAAAAAACAGTTTAAATATTTAAGTGCCAATATTTAGTGTTATTTCTGTCATTGTCAAGAATGGGCTGGGTGCCTAGACAAATTGGGCTTTCAGCTAGCAATTAACAGCAGTGGAAATTAGGGGTGTAAGCGATTCGATTCTATCAATTTTTGACAGATTTTCAAATCAAACTGTTTAAATCGGTTTGAAAAAAACTCAAACCTAAATCAAATCATTTTGAACGGTTTGAAAAAAACTCAAACATAAACCTAACGGTTTGGTCGGATTTTAATCGCTGGTTTTACCGTATATTTTTTTATCTGTCTACTTTTATGCCATTTAAATCTAAACCTAACCGATTTTTGAAGATGAATAGTTGACCGATGGCTCGAAGCCTCGAACCGAATGAAGAGGCGTCGGTTGTTGAGATTACGGAATTCAGACCGTAAGAATAATCACGGGAAGAAGAGGCATCGGGATTGAGTGGGCGAAGGCAGAGCGGAGGTAGTGGTGGTGAGGTCGCGTCGCGTCGCGTCGCGTCGTGTCGCGTCGTGTGAAAATGAGAGTCGCGTCGTATATGAGGAAGAGACGCTGGTGGAAGCCTGAAATCATGGAAACTGGAACGGAATGACAGGAAGGGAATGATTAGGTTTTGGGTTTGATAATTGATACTTTGATTTTCAATTA